>JAVJGJ010000001.1:104454481-104468945 GCA_035590215.1 Microhierax caerulescens
AGGCAGGTGGTGCCGAGGATGATGGAGATTGTTCTGGAAGGCAGGTGGTGCCGAGGATGATGGAGATTGTTCTGGAAGGCGAGTGGTGCCAAGGATGATGGAGATTGTTCTGGAAGGCAGGTGGTGCCGAGGATGATGGAGATTGTTCTGGAAGGCAGGTGGTGCCGAGGATGATGGAGATTGTTCTGGAAGGCAGGTGTGCCAAGGATGATGGAGGAAGCAGGCTCTACCCCTGACTCTGGCCATCAACTGCAAACCAGGGTATTGCGGGAAATCCATCCTCACCTCAACTCAGTCCTGCTGGTGCCAGCTTGGGAGCAGTGAAAAACAAGAGGCGGGTATTTGGAAGGCAACTTTCCACGTGTAAAGAAGGTGTAGGTCCTCCTTACTGGTGCCCAGGCACAGTAAATGGGGAGAGGCTTCAGGCCAGGGAGTTAGAAATAAAGAGAGTAGTTAAAACTGAAAGCAGAAGGGGGAGGTGGTAGCCACGTGGCAGGAGACAGAAAAAGGCTCTCGCAGGTGGTAATTCAGAGTTGGTAGAAATGACTGAAGACAATAGAACGAATATATGCTGAATTCAGCATCTGAGGTGAATTTGGACATTTATCTTGAGACGTGAAAACTGTATATAATGATCTTCATTGTTATGCTTCGATTTTGACTTTACACACTCCTGGTTCCATAAATAAACCTAACACAAAAATGTGGGGTTTACGTTAACCACAATGGCAACTGGTTTTTAATCATGCTGGTTTTTTCTTAGTGTCGGTGTGATAGTTTCTGTTGTTTGTGGATTTGTAAGAAATCATACGGAAATGTTGTATTAAGTAGATGAGCAGCCCTATAGAGTCCGTGCATTCACTGCTAACACTTGCATAATTGTCCATTACTACTTCTTAAGAACAGCTCTCCTGCTCTTAGAATTGCCAGCATGGGGTCCTTAAGAACACCATTTTGGGTGGAAGGAAACACAGTTGTAATCAAAACAATGATTACTATCACGTTCATTTAAATGCAGAAGGAGAAACTAATGTGTGCTCCAAAGGGATGCAAAAAATTTACAAGTAATTCCTGGTTTTGAGGTTAGGTTTCTGATGTCCATGGGGAAAAAGTTAATTTCTTACCTTTCACTTTCAAGTGAATATTTTTGTATTCATTTCTCACTCTGCATTTAAATGAATGTGATAGTAATCATTGTTTTGATTACAGTTGTGCTTCCTTTCCCCTGTAATGGTGTTCTTGAGTACCCCATGCTGGTAGTACTAAGAGCAGGGGAGCTATTCTTAAGGAGGAATAATGGACAGTTATGTGAACATTAATAGTGAATCTATGGACTTCTTAGGACTTCTCAGCTTTTACAGAATGCTTTTTTTTTCTCTTCCTCGAAGATGTGGGGAAACTCCCCAACAGTCTTATCTAATCATACAAAGTTAAAATTTGCAGTTCTCAATCAAGCCCTTGCTTAACAGCAAATGGAGATCTGTCTTGATGTGTCACGCAGGCGAATTACAAACAGATCTCTGCATTCGCTGCCCCAGTCAGTTGGACTTCAGTATTTTTATGTGTAATTCTTAAATACCAAACTGCAGAAATCCTCTATAACTGTCAACACAAATACAGACTTTTTTGCCATTAGTAATGGGTGATGACATGCTGTGCAAAGAACACATTCCCCGTCTCTGCCATTCTTCCTTTCTCCCACTCTCCATCCACCCACTCCTTTTAATATTATTATTATTATCATGGTTGTTATTTTTTTGTAGCAGGCATCATATCTGGGAGTAGGGGATTAAAAAAATAATTCCATCTGGCAACAGGCAAGCGTCATCAGTAGTGGAATCCTTTGTGTTCCTCAGTAGGACTAATGTTAGTAGAATATTATCAGGTGGTAGTTGGTTGACTGGAAATGCATATAAATAGAGGGGTGGTGATTATTTGGTCCGTACTGTTTCTTAAAACATTTAACTATACAGGAGCAGCAACATTGCAAAAATGTTCTATACTTACATTTTTAAATACTTTTAATCCTGATTTTTATTTCAAACCCAAAAGATACTAGAAATATAATGCATTTTATTTAGAATTATGGTGCTAGTTGGGGTGGCTGTCAGTACAAAGGCTAATGCTATTTATTAAGGTCCTGGTTTTATTTAATAGCCAGATGAATGGAACAGTTAATAAAAGAAATATTGCTTTATTCCCTGACATTTATGTCCTTGGTTTCCAATAAAGAATTGAAATTATGAATAGTTGATGGTTTAAATTGATGTTTTATGTTGAACGCTAGCTATAATTTCCCCTCTGAGGATTGTAATACCGAGAAACAGATGGTTTTTCAGAGTAACAAATTGCTGTGTGTATACTGTATATAGAGCTGGCTTTCAGATCCTTTCACCTTCAGCGCTGCGCAGCCACTGCGTCAGACCGAAGCGCAAGGCAGCGAGCGCGCTGGAGCGCCTGGGCAAAAGGCCTTCCCGACTCTTCACAAGACAAAGTAAATGCCATAGCAAACGCGACCTATTTTTTCAGGTGCGATAGAGATACGAAAGCTGCTGCTGAAAGGGCTCTGTTGAAACTCGGTAGGAACAACGAAGTAGTATAAACACAAAAGTTCTTGGCTATTCACCGCGTCGCAAACGTGTGCCGAGTCTGGCGTTTCAGTGCGCTCTGGCAGGTGGGCTTCCTTTAACAATGCGTTTGGAGATGGAAGTTTGGGGAAAGTAAAGAAGAGTGGTAGCAGCGGGGAAACAAACATGTAAGTTTGAAGTTAAACAGGCAACTTGCGTCCAGCCCCAGCGGTTTCTTTGTGGTAGCTTCGCGCAGAATTTCTGAATGCATCCAGTTCACAGCATCTTGAGGTTTTATTGAGGTTTGGTCTAAAGTAAATGAGCACTAAATGCTCTTGTTTATGCATTTTAAAACTGTTCTTCAATAATTGTTACTGTGGGGAAGTGGTGTGAGATGATTAGTGGAGAGTTTGGCAATCCACATTAAAAATACACCTCTTTATAAGCTAATTATCTAGGGAAATGGTTAGTAATTATCGCTTTTAAATGTTCTCTACTAAGATTTACATGTAATATTTGGATGAAGAGTCACTTTAAGCTCCATCTAAAAGCAAAAGAAGAAGAAAATAGAGGAGGTGAAGGGGCACAAGCAAAGGGAGGGATTGCCACCAGGCCTTGCTCCTCCACAGCTTGTGGGTGCGATGCTTTTGTTGGGACTGCTGCTGCTACTGGCCAAATGGGCATTTTACTTTACACAAACATTTCTATGATAAATCATGTTATTGACATGCATTTAAAATACCCAGGCTTCAACTTGAAAACAGCAGCTATTGCATAAGAGACATTATTTGTTCAAAATTGAATTGTGTAGATCGTAGGATTAAATATTTAGTACTGTAGAAAACAAGAACTTTTATTCTAAGAAGTGATAAACTGCTTTCAGAATCCTTTTCTCCTTGTGAGGCTGAGACATCACTACTTACTAAATTTCAGTGTCCTAAAACTTTTAGATGTCCTATAAGATTTGGACCTGAACATGGTTATTGCGTACTTTGGTTGTAAACCAATGGTAAACTATCATTTTTATAAAGCAGCGAGGTTTCTGGGGTGAAATACCATGTTAATAATCAGACTTGGTTAACTAAATGCTACTTACCCTAATTCTTCTGGTTGTTCTGCTAATGGCTTTTATTCAAAATAGTGAAGAAATGCATCAGAAACCCTGCCCTTTACTGGTTTCCCCTTTTGGCTTAATGTCAGGAAATGGCACGTTACTGCAATTTGTCTGGCTCTGCACTACTGCTAACAGAGATAAAGCACTAAGAACACTGCGAGTCCGGAGCTGGAATTAAGTGTGGTCATTGACAAGGATAGCAAAGGTCAGAAAAGGTTAAGATGGTTGGAAAAGGCATTTCACATATATCAACTATGTTGTTTAATAAGTTACCTGAAACCAGTTTCTAGCAGTTCGCAATACAGAGCTTAAGCAGGAAAATTCAACAGAAAACCTATCTCGGGTAACGTAGTGTGGGTTATAATTTAAAAGAGAGCTTGCTGGTACCAGTTTAATAAAGCTTGTGTAACAAAGTTGCAGTCAGAATAATTTAAAAGTGGTCTTTTTGTCAGTAGTTTCTAAGTATCATTTGATTAAAAAATACAAGGCATAATAGTCATTAATTTTCTAGTACAAAAGAATGGTTAGGTGAAGTTTTTTACCTCTGCAGCCTTAGAAGTGGGAGCAGCCCGCAGGTGAGCAAGAGCCCGGTAGCGTTTTGAAATCAGTGCTGAGGGACATTAATAAACTTTATTTACTAGCTCTTGCCCTGAGGAATACCGTGCTAATGCACTTAGGTTTGGCTTCCAGATGAGGGGAAAATGGAAGAGAAGATGGAGGGAGGATCAGGAGATCTGTATCTGTAGACAAAACAAAAAATAACAGTTGTGTATGTATTGTTTTAAACTACAGCTTTGCTTCCTTGAAATTCACGGAAGTTACATGAAAAATTAAACTGATATTTTCAGTAATGTGAAATGCAGAAATAAATCTGATATTCTCAACCATGTGCACTTTTTCTGTTCTTTTTTTCCCTTTTCTTTCTTTTCTCTTTTTTCTTTTTTCTCTCTCTCTTCTCTCTCTTCTCTCTCTCTCCTCTCCTCTCTCTCTCTCCTCTCTCTCTCTCCTCTCCTGTCCCTGTCCTCCCATCCCAGCCTGTACATACATTCTGCCTCCCCGAAAGGCCTGGATGAGCAGTTTGGCTCTCTCAGCCAGTAGAAAAGGAACCTACCTAAGCTGTAAACCCTGCAGGAGAGGAGCTACAGGAGGAGGGAGGTGCCTTCTCCCCTCTGTAACTGTTTAACTGTGAGGTGTTGAATAGATTTTGCCATTCTCCCCAGCTGTTAGGGCTCACTTGAACAGCTGTCCCCAGACTCCATGACATAGCTGCCCTGATGGTGGATGCCTTTTTGTGGAAAGGACTGCAGCTGCACAGCGGGGGATGTGCTGGCAGCGACAGCAGCATCTCCTTATGGGATAGTCACATCCTGACAAGGCATCTGTCCCTGTGATTACAAGCATGTAAAAGTAAGCAGTAGGTCCTGAAGCACTGCAGCAATAACCATCCATGTGTTCAGTCTCCTCCTTTCTGCCCACAGCTCCCCTTCTGCCTTCTCATTAGCAGCAGTAGTGCGTTGATGCAAGGCCCATCTCCACCCTCCTTCTGGAGGCACAAAGAGCTGGAGATGAAAATCTCCCTCTTCTGTGCTTCTAGCCATGAAAAGTGGGAGCCCTTCTGGTTCCTTGAATGACAGTGGCCTGGGAAGGGCAAGCAGATCCCAACAGCCCTTTGTAGAGTGATCAGTGAAGTGGTCTGTTTTGCACTGGAGTCCTGAGGGAACAAGTACTTGGCTCTGAATACCCCCACTCTTTGTTGGCCTTCAGGCTTTCAAGAGAAAAGGTTCTATCTTAATGTGAATTATCATCAAGTGGTAGCTCTGCAGCCATACTGTCAGCCAGCACCTCCTGGCAGGGCTTAGGCTAGATGCTGGAAAATGAAGCAACAGACTGCAAGAACCTAAAGCAATTGTCTGTGCCTGAAGGAATGTGTACAGGCAGGAAAGTGTGTGGTCATCCTTCAGCCAAGGTGTTTTACTTCAGTGAAAAGGTGTGGCAGGGGTGGCACATGTTTGGTTGCTCCTCAGCCTCCTGTGACCATCCCAGCCAGCCTGGATAGCTCTCTACTGTTGTTGTGTGTCCCCCAGGCTTTGTGAGCTGCCCAAAATCTATGAAGGGAAGAGCTGGTGAGCTCTAGGAAACATATTCTGATCTGGGCTGCTTCATCAGACCAAATTCCTACCTCCCAACTCAGGCTCCACAAGAATAATCTTTTGATGTAATGTACATTTTAACGACACAGCCACTCAATATGTCTGGCTTGGGTCAAACCTTCTGTCACTGTGGGGAAGCATCTTGGGTTTTTTCTTTGTCTATCATGTTGCTTGCTTGCTTGCTCACCACTGCCATGCCTATCTGTATTTTCAAATGTAAACTTGGTGTGCCACTATCGAGTGACAGTGAAGAGATGTGGATGTTCTGCATGACAGCATGTATATAGTAGATGCATATTTGTCCTTAAGGCGAGATGCAGTGTTTCATCCCAAGGGAAAGAAGAATGACCTTTAGTCTGTCTGGATATTTTACAATCTGTCCTTCCTTTTCTGTTTCCTGTAAGGTTAAAGACCTGCTGGTGATGATTAAAAGTACTGCAGTTTCTCCTCTCTCTAAATAGTTTTAAAAAGTTATTTCAAAAGCAAGAAAGAGGCTAGAAAGGTTTAGTTGCATCTTCCTTTTCACCCTGATGTCCACCAAAAATCAGATTCTGCTGCATTTTACTTTCTAATGAAAGTAATGCTTAGTAACCTTTTGTTTCTGTTCATATCCAGCAGCTGAACATCCCCTACCCCCGCAAGCAGATTCCCAGGGAATATTTTTTGTAGCCTTCATACGAACAGCTCGCTTCCATGGTGCCAGCTCTAGAATGGAGCTCCTAGCTCCTAGCATTTCTGGGTCCACATACATTAGCTTCATAGCAGTTAGGAGGCAAGTTCAGAAATTTATTCCTAATTACAGCAGAAACGGTGGGTAGGGTTCGTATGAGACCTTTTTCCTTGGGCTCCTTTTCTGGACCAGAACAGCGGTCTTTCAGCAGAACCCTGGCAAAGGTATTGTTGAGAAAAAACATAACAAGGTGGTGCCAGATCATCTGTGCAATGCACAGATGGTCTGCATGTGCACCACAAATGCAGGGCTCTGGGAAATGTTGATTTTACTCTGTCCTGGCTTCGCAGCTGATTCCAACATGCACCACAAGCCCCCCTGACACTTCCGGGAAGTGTTGGACTCACAAACTTGTTTCCAGCTGATCTATGCAGATAATGTGGAAATGTCTGGGGTTTCTGGACACTGAGTAACCTGGGGTTGCTACTGCACAGTACTTCCAGCTGGGCCACTGGACTCCCAGAAATCCCACACAAAGGTAAAGAAACTTTAAACACAAAACCTGTGGGCAGAAGAGGGCATGTCCAATTAAAACCAGACGTGTTAGCCTTGCTCTAATCTGTCTGGATGTCTGCAAGATGCAGAGAGATCAGGCAGAAGACGAATGGTGTGGCAGTCTAAACCCACACTTTGCTGTGAGTAATGTTAGCATATTGATGCAGGCTTTCGTTCTCAGCGTTTGTCAAAAGAAATTAGTGTAAAGTTCTCTGCAGGATCAACATTTGAAGTACTTTTTGCACTCCACGATCACTTCTTTCCCAGTTCATAATCTCCTTCTAAGTCACTGTGTTTGCTTAGTGGCAAATCTGTGAG
This sequence comes from Microhierax caerulescens, assembly GCA_035590215.1. Taxonomy (NCBI): domain Eukaryota; kingdom Metazoa; phylum Chordata; class Aves; order Falconiformes; family Falconidae; genus Microhierax; species Microhierax caerulescens. The sequence continues at coordinate 104,461,856 of JAVJGJ010000001.1, forward strand.
TAGCAGTTTCAGTTATTTGCATCCATTCTGGCTTCATAATATTTGGGACTATTTGTATTCTCTTAACTGAATATGATCTGTCCCAAGTAGCCAGGAGATTGGATCAGATTAACGGTCCTACTCTTGAACTTCATCAAATGAGAAGGGTGTAAAATAACCAAAAAGGTGTTGCCTGTCCTGGGCTCTAGGGTAGAGCTTAGAGCCACTCAGTCAGAAGGCACTGAAGGAGATCTGATTGTGCTGTGGAGTAGCTGCTGAAATTGCAAATTGAACAAAAGAAAAAAACCTGCAAAAAAACCATTTCCAGTTCACTCTCTCTGTAGGCAGCCTGCAGTCCCACACAGCAACTCTGCTGCTGGGAGACAGGGCTTGACTACAGGCTCCCTGTAGCCCTAGCTGCTAACTAAGAGGGGCGAATACCTTCCCAGGGCTGGAATGCCCTGCTCACAGTTTGTGTCCCCTCAGACAAACCCACCCAAATTTAAAAAACTACTAGGAAATATGCCAAAGAAGAATTTCCTGTTTTAAAAAGCTGTGGAAGTCACTACTCTCCCCCATTAGAAATACAGATTGCAGCTGGGGCTTTGAATAAACACAGTAAATTAAATGAACACCTATGGGTCTGCCATCCAGGAGGGGAGGGCCTGGCTTTGTGGCTGTGGCCCAGAGCTGGGGTAGGGAGAGCTGGGGTCCCCTGGCTGCCCCCAGCCAGAGTGCTGCAAAAGGAGCCTCTGACCTGGAGCCCTCCCATGGCTGTGGTGGCTGTGGGCAACGTGGCACAGAGGCACACAGCACCTTAGTCTCTGAAGGACAGGCAAAAATATTTCAAGATTTAGATTAGTTAATGACCAGGTTAGGAAAGGATTCTGCCCTCCCTATATCGCTTCCTCTCCCTGCACAGCTCTGTTCACGTGTAAACATTACTTTGTGGTGGAATTTTGGCTGGCCTCATTCTGTACCTGCCACATTCACTCACTCTCTGTCTTTCTTCCCCTGGCAGATGGCTCCTCTCCAATCATGAACCTGCTGCTTAGTAATTACATTAATGCAATGGGAATAGGGCCTTTAGTTCCTCAGCTTTTCTTCTCCGTAAGCAGGGTGGAGGTAACTGTGGGCAGGAAGAGATGGAGGAGCAGTTCACTGGAGATTGCCTTCCCATCAGAAAATCAAAGTGCTTAGCCAGATCCCCACCCTCTTATAGAACTATACGGAACTGGAACAAGGCAAGATCTGAATTCCTCTCTCATCTTTGTGTAAAATTGGCATTAAGAATTTACCTGCCTGAGCTACATTTTGTAGGGAGGGCAGCCCTTGGTGTAAAAGCTGCATTATGGTCTCCAGAAGTCCATTTTCACATAATCTTGCTGGACATTGGGTGAGCCCACTACATGCTAAGCCTCTGCTGTGCTTGTTGAAACCAACTGGACATACAGCTTTTCTGCACCAAAGAGAGGGAGGCTCTTTAGTATCAAGACATACAACCTCATGTAGACTAAGTAACTGTATGTAGGTTAATAGGATAATGCCTCTAGCTCCCTGAAACTGAAAGAGAAAGGAAGATTATTTTTTTATCTTTCAAGTAATGCGCTTTTAACAGGACTCTTACCTGGCTATCTTTCTATTGCTCTCTGTCACTGAAATTAAGCTGCTGAAATCTATAGTACAAACCTGTACATACCTCCGCCTATAGTACGAAATGTTTCAGCCTTCTAAGAGCAACATGCTAGGGAAGATACTGTATAATAATGCAGTAAATATAGGTCATCTTCAGTAGAATTTAGCTTTTAGCAAGTGGAACAATCCTACACACAAAAAAGGAAAGAAAATTCCCAGTGTGGGCATCAGGTCTGTTCACGTGATGTGAACGTATATGCTTGAACTGTATAAACACACAAAACAGTGAGTGTATGATGAAAAGCTACATATTAGCTGAAGAAATATTTGCAGTATTTTGTATTAAATGCTATTGATACCTGAAGCTATCTGAATTTTCCAGGATGTCTTTATTATCCCATATATGTAATAGTAGTTGGAAAAACGTTCTCTGCCTTCTAGAAGAACAGTTCTGTCTCTGGTGCAGAGGGTTTTTCTTTTTATCTGTAAAGTCTGACATTGTGACAAGTGACTTTTTAAAGTCTAAGTTGTGAGAGGGAGGAAAAACAACTACTTTGTCTGAGCTTGGACTTGAATGAACTAATCAGGTGTCTGAATTACTTCTGATGCCACAGCACCAGCACCCATCAAAGAGCTCTCCGTGGGTGATTTCAAAATCAACTTTTGAAAACACTTTGAATTTCACCTTTTCCTTCTTATTCTGTGGCAAGATGATAATGTTCAACTATCAATCACACAGAAAATACACAGGGAAACTGTAATTTTAGTAAAATTATTCAGGTTGAGCTAAACTCATGACAAGCCACTAAGAATGCATTAGTTGTCATAATATGACCAGAACCTTGTGGGTTTAAGTGAAAACATTTGTATCACATCTATTCTTTGTTCAGTCTATAGCTTGGAAATTAATCTCTAATGACTACCTAATCTGCTGCACTTTTCCCCATGACTTGGCATAAACACTGATTTATTTAGAGTAGTTTGGCTGTAATAATTTGCTATGAGCTCCATATAGTCACAGCTCTGCAGCTCTTCATTAGGGAATAGTAAACACTTGGTGTCTTTTGTGTCTGTTAGGCTGTGTCTAAAGAAATTTACTACAACATGGGTGGATCAGCACATTGAAGCTACTTGGCGCTGAGACTCCTACATCTAACCTGTTGCTCATTTGGGAGTTTTTTCTTTGGACTAGATGATCTGGTTGTTTGAACCAAATGTTCTCACCAAAGATTTGTTTTGAAGCTCCCTAAAGGACCATGCGTTGACTCGCAGCTCTGCATTATGGACTGGAGCTCATTAGGTGGCATCCAAACCCATTCTGGCTTAGCATCCTCCAGTATCAGTTGAGCTGATGCACACCAAAACCACTCTGCTAAGCACACCGGTTCCTACTAAGTGGGGATGCTCAGGGGATTTGCATTTGCTTTGAGACTTTACTGCTGCTCTGGACCACCATACTAACATAGACACACCCACTGGAATATAAATAAAATAAATATTTTTCTGTTTTTCTGTCACTCAAAAGCTGTTTTGGCTTGTCGGTTGGTTGGGGTTTTTTTTGACATACCATTGCGGGTTTTTTATTTCTGAAAACAGTTCCTTAGTGGCAGGATTTTCCAGTCAATGTTGAAAATGAAAATTCATATGCTGGCATGGCCAGATTCACAAAAGAGCTTGAGGCCTAATTTTTATAGAGTCACCATTTCTACCTAGATCCAGATACCCAACCATTTAGATTTTACTGAGAGCCAGGCACCCAAGACAGCCCTGCTGTATCTATTGCACTGAGCTCTTTCACCTTGCTGCAGCTCACACTCCATACCAGTGTACAGCTTGACAAGGACCTTGTCTGGCCACAAGTCCCATGTAAATATATTTTTTTTCATGTGTATTTATCTTCTTAATAAGAGTTCAGTCTGCCTAGATGATGGTCAGTAAGAGATTTTTCCACCACAATAGACTTTGAATCAGATTCTCATGCCCGAGTTCATGTGCCTGCCTGATTTACCAGCTTGCTTAGGTCAGCCTTGGTTGGGTTAACCTAACCTCTCTTCCCTAGTTAGAGGCAGGACCATCATCTGTCAGGATGGGTTTGCTGTCCTGTTCAAGCTGCATTGTCTATGATTACATATAAAGTCCTAAACAATAGTCAACTATCTCTTTGTCTTGTCTTTTTGAGTCTCTGCAGTTCTTTGTTGGTGACAATTCTTGCAGAACACCACAGCTTTTTTCACCTGGAAAGAGTCTTCCATGTCAGCACACTTTTTCCCAGGAAGAGTCATGTACTTGGAGACAGCCTGAGTGCATGACAGACGACTGCATTCCACGGAATTTGCTTCGAGTTTCCAAGGTTTCTGTTCTGAACAAGCACAAGGATTGAACATTTCTCCTGAGACTTCTTTCATGCATGGTCACAAAAATAATCATCCTTTCCCATCAGAGGAAGTTTTCCTTTGTGCCCAAGAAGCATGTGGTGGAAAATAAAAGCTGCAGCTCTTGTTCACACAACTCTGGCTGAAGTCAGCCTCCCCAACCCTGCATGCAGGGATTTAGCTTTGACTCTCTCATTTTTAGCAGTGCACAATTCCTGCTTCTTAAAGCTCAGCTCATATATTTTGTTTTATCAGATGTTTTCCTAATTAGTCAATTTCAGAAATAATGGTATAAGGTGAGATTTCTTCCCAGAATTTTTTGAATCGGGCTGAAGTTTTCAAGGAAAGATCTTTAGTTTTCCAGGAAAAGGAAAGAAGTCCTGTTACTGTTTTTGTTTAATAACAAGCCAGATATGTGATAAGCCTAAAAAAAATTGGTGGCAGATGCCAATACACAAACACTACAAGCAGTTTCTTTTGTTTATGCAAGCAGCTGGCTCACTGTTACACCTGAAGAGGTAATTAGAAAGATAAGTTGGAACACTAATTTGCAACATTCAGGCCTTCCCTGGGAAGGTATTGCCATGACAAAAGGAAATAAAGGAACTCCCAGTCAAGAACAGGGGCACTATCCACCATTTTTCACTCTTACTGGCAGCTCTAGGTAACCTTTAACCTCTTCCCACCAGCCTCCTCAAAGAAGCTACAAGATGCAGGAGAGTAAAGGAAAAGGGTCCTGTCTCCTCACACAAAATGCCCCATGCATTTATACTTAGAACAAACGTCTTTTATTCTGATTCCCTTGTGCTCTGTTGCTCTCAGGTGCTCCAACAGCTAAAAAGGAGAAGGAAAAATCCTGCAAGTGCCACACATGCGAAGAGTAGATTGCTTTATAAGGACACTAATGGACACATTTAAGATCAGTTTTATAGATTACTAGCAGGCAGGATTATTTTGTTTGATTAGTTTATTACCGTGGATAGCACAGTGCTTGGCTCTAAATCCACTTTACCCAGATTAATTAATTTAGTTTTGTAGTGCTGTACAGTGAACTTTGCAACACTGCCTGTGAGTGCGAATGGGTCTCGCAGGGAGAGCTACAGTTTAGCGACACTTGTACAAATGCAGCCGTGACAAGTTGTGTGCTCAACTTTAGAAGCTGCTGTTGAAATCTCCTCCAGTTAGGAAGTGGGACTCTTCTGCGAATCATCTAATTTCTGTGATCAAAGCAAGCCTGGCTTGCGCCTGCACTGAGATTCCTGTACAGCTCACACCAAAGCCGATCACTTCAGAGAGAAGGCAACTGGACCTTAGAAAAGAAAGCTCTATCAGTAACATGGAATCAACCAGCATAAAATTTCTCCTTATCTGGAACTCTATTCTTGGGAGAAATATTATCAGGAGCTGCGTATTAATTGGCAGGAAATTACTTGCCCTGAGCTCCTCTGACAGAGGCCTCCCCCTTCCCTCTCCTCTCCCTGAACTCCACTTTCTTGTAACTGCACCACACTCAACATTTGACTGCGCTGAAGGGAGAGATGAATTCTGTGAACAGTAAAAACACAACTTTCTGCTCCATTGCAAGGAGCCAGATGACGGATATTATTTTCAAAGACTTCTTTGTCCATAAGATGGCGTTTGAATTAGGAACTTGTTTAGCCAGATTCTCTTGTTACAATTTACTGATTCATTGGGTGGAGAATGGGAGGGCAGGATGACAGAGCCAGACAGCTTCAATGAACAATTTTTTTTAGAAGATCTCATTCAAACACAAATGCATCTTAAAATATATCCATAATTAGACAGCAGGAAGAATTATAAATTTTAACCTACCTGTGCCTTTAAATAAACTGCTGAGAGGAAATAATCTGTTTTGTCATTTCTTTTCAGAGAAAAAGTGTAAAGATGGGACAGATGAAATTTGTGGTGTTTTTCTTAAGAACCAGAGGTGGTGAAGAAAAGTTTTTTTAAAAAAAAAAATCTCTCAAAATCTTTCCTGCTCTCAATAAGACCATAAAAAAAGTTAAGTATCATTAGGGTTTTAAACATCGAAATGAATTTCTGTTTCAACAACAGAATAATCAAAAAGCAGGATCAAATTCAGGTTTCCCACCTGTTCTGCCAGATGTAATTCTTTTGACAGCTATCTGAATCACATCAGAATGGATAAATCTGGAATTAGATACATGAAGATACTTACAACCTTATCCCCACACCTTCAGTTTTTCCCAGCCTGACCCAAAGCCATTTGGCAGCAGGTCCCAATTGTACTGGGAGGGTGCCTGGGACGTGGCAGCACCAGTGCTGCCTCTCTGCTTTCTCCGTGCTGCTTCAGCCAGGCCTGAACTGTTCATACTCTGCCCTTGTGAAACCTTGGGGTCCTTCTCTCAGCTGCTGAGCTCTGGTGATTTTCACAGCTTCTACTTCAATTTGTAAAGTTTCTCGGAAATCTCCCAGGGTGTCTAATCTTACTGTTGGGGGAAGAGGAAAGGCCTGCGCTGGTCTTGTATGACCTCAGCCATTTAATTTGTCCGTCATTACTTCATGGGTATAGGTTACCAAGAATGTAATTCTCAACTTTCTTACTCACAAAAAAGGGCAATGATCTAAGTTTTCTTTTATTTCTTTGGTTGACAAAAGAAAAATTACTGCCTGTGGTAGACTCATTCTTTTCAGGTCTCTCTTCCTCTATATACAGGCACACACATATGTCTGCATGTGGTCATTAGAAATATCATGCACACAAAAACCCAACTTTTCCCAGAATTTAAGTAGCAAGAAATATTGAACCCGGAAGACTATGCTAGTGAAATAAATAATATATACTTTTTATGAAGTCCATTTTCACATCACAGGTTTCTTTAGATAAAATTTTCAACTTTCAAGTGTGTCGTGTGCGTCCTTCCCCCCCCCCCCCCCCGTTTGCTCCTCTCAAGACAGCATTCAGAATAAGTGTTTGAGTGTGGGGAAGGGAGACTTCTGAATGAACTTTAGCCAATTTAATAAAACTAGAACAAATCAATAAGCCACCCAGGCATCTAATGCTCTCAGTATTCCCACTGACGGTTCCACAACACCAAACAGTATGGAAAACATTTTCAAGG
>JAVJGJ010000001.1:104469045-104498241 GCA_035590215.1 Microhierax caerulescens
CCCTCTCTCTCTCTCTCGCCCCTCGCTCTCTCTCTCTCCCCGCTCTCTCTCTCTCTCTCTCCCCTCTCTCTCTCTCTCCCCTCTCCCCTCTCTTTTCCTCTGCCTTTCCCCTTCTCCTCTGCCTTTCTCCTCCTTTCTCCTTTGGCCTGGCAATCTCGCCAGGCAGACTGTGAGCAGGCTGGCGCAGTGCCCGGCATTTCTGACTGTCCGGTGCCCTGGGCTGCGCAGGAAGTCCCAGGCAAAGCCTAACCACGCATGTGCAGACAACTCGGTAGCGCATGCACCCTGAGCCAAAACTGGTCTGTTCCTTGACGGAAGTCTTGCGTATCTGCTGTGAAGTCGTTTCAGTGTGAACAGGATTCTCGGGCAAGCTCTTTAACACGTGAGGCTCACTGCATACTCACAAACTGTGCGCACAGCATATGTGCAGTAGGTCCAGCTTCTTTCCTGGCAGCTGTCCCAAGCAGTGCGTGTGAATAGAAAATTGCAAACAGAAATATCATGTTCCTAGTAATGTTTATTTTCTTTAATTCACATAGTCCTTTTGTAGGTCTCTGGATGAACAGTTACATTTTAAGTTAGTGCTTCCTTGTGACTTGACCAGCAATGTGTATCTATCAGCTGTTAAGAACGGTCGAACGGATAATATTGATAAGACGTTTCTTAATCCTCTTGTCTTTTGATTCAAAACCACTCCGAATCTCTTAAAGATTAAGTTTGGTCACTTTAAGTCATTTGTGGCATGTGTTGGACAGCAGTAACCAGTTATTTTTATTTCAGAAACGTAAGGGTTTGTGCCAAATAAATCAGCACTCCCTTTTTTTCCTATAGTTACACTGTTGATGATTTATTTACTTAGGAAAAAGCACAAAAAGTAACAAGTTAATGTCTTTGATTTGCAGGTCTTCCTTCCCCCAAAAGTCTGAGGTGTGGGGGCCTCCAGCTCTTGCTGGAGAAGCTGCTGTTGGCAGAGCTCTCACGCAAGGGAGACTGAACAAAACATGCTAAGCCGCATGTTTGTACATAATAAATTGGAGGTATTAGGCAGTCCTACGTTGTAAGAAAGAAGTACCCTGAATTTCCATCTCCTAATCCACTTGTCTTTTTAGTACATGTATGCACAAAACATTATTATAGCATTTTTTAATAAATGGAATAATAGCAGACTTAGTGTTACATATAGCAGATTATCATCTTCAGTGATTGTGTGTGCACAGCTTGTGTTATCAGAAGATTAAGTGCATCTTAAGGAGTCTCTGCTTCACAGTGAGATTTGATTTTCCTCTGCAAGAATGCTTCTTAAATTATTGAGCCACTGCAGTTGCGCTGCAAACAACGTTTGGCAGTCTGAAAGCCAAAAGGAGAAAAGTTTTGAACCAGCTTACCTGTCTTGTCAAATCGCTCACCTTGACTGAGCAGAAAGGGCCCTATCGCGTTTAACATATGGGATGAATTACGGGCAGATAAATGCTTCCTCCTTGACTTAGTGCGGTGGAGCTCTGCGTACAGAGCACGTTGCAGGCTCGGTGACGGTGTCAGCGCTGTATGCCTCGCTGGCTTTGCAGCGACTGCTAATGACACAACCTCAGCCTCTTGTAAGAAGTGCTGCTCAAAGCTGCTCCCTGTTTATTCATCTACTTTAGAAACCTTGGCACAAGGGACCGTGAAAACTATCACCTTACGTAAATCCTCATAAGCTATTCATGTTACTAGACAACTTTGCTCATGCTATTTGATTCACAATCCTCTGCTCCTTTAGTTCTTTCACATATTAACGAGTTTGATCACTGCTCCATATAAATGAGGCATAATCTGAAGCTGTCAGACCTAAACTGTGTCTTGAACATACACTAAGTGAATATATTCAAATTTCCCTTTAAAGCTAGGAATATTTATAATAAAACTTGTCATAGCTTCAGTTAACAGTTTACATTGGAAGTATTTTTGGTTGTGAAATACAAAAACAAGTCCAAAAATGACTTTGTGAGCTGATATTATATTTGCCTTGCATATGGAAAACTCATGTTGCGATTTCAACAACAAATGAGAAAATTGTCAAACTTCTATGAAAATTAATTAAGCTCAAACTTCTATGAAAATTAATTAAGCTCAAACTCTATGAAAATTAATTAAGCTCAAATGAAAATGCGTTAAAACACTTCACAAATTTATAGTAATGTGACTTGTAACAATCACAATAAAAGAGCAACAGTCTCTGTTAGGAATGCTTTTAATTTTGGTTGATTTTGGTTGTGCTGCCTCTTCTGTCATAGACTGATATTGGATATATATTGAAGTGCAAGCAGTAGACCTTTTTTTATTAAAAAAAAAAAAATAAATCCTGTGATGTTCCTAGTGAAGTATGCTGCATAAAAAAATGTCTCCTGACTCTTGTAAGCAGCAGCCTCTCCTATTTTCTGTTTGAATGCTATTTGGTTAGTACCTCTCCCTCAGACTACATTTGTCTGTTCTCTTATATCCTGTCTGATACAAGACTGCACCCTCACTGGGGCAGAGGCCAGCATGGAATGAGCTTGAGGCTTGTCTGGATTTTTGTTTGTATTGCTGTAGTACAAGTGTATAAAATTTAGGAATATGCTTTATACCTTTGAGTGAAAGAAGAACAAAAATAAACAATATATAAGGATGGTTGTATGACTTAAAAACCTGAATTCCTAGCTTCAAAGGTGCAAGAAAGGCTGGCTGTAATAAGGAATCATCAAAAGGAACAATAGTAGGAGCAAATAATGTCTTTTTTTTTTTTATCTCCTAGGATAGTATTTTGGAACTGAATGAAGGCTATACCGGATGAATCTCATTTCCCTCCTTAGCTATATCAAATGCAGAAGATTAGTATATCTCACAACACAACAAGTATGTGTTGCTGTATTAAGAAAATTTAAACCAAAATAAGACGTTACGGAACTCACGTGAGGAGTTTCTGTAGCATCTAAGTCCTTGGTTCAAAGGGAGGTCTGATTATACGCAGCTTGGCCAGACTGCCTTGAGCATCCGTGAATTTTGGCCTGTAGTCTCATGGCAAAACTGATACGGTTTAGCCCCTAAATTCAAAACATTATCTTACCCAGTCGAAAACATTATCTTTGTCTAGTCCTGTGTCCAAGGCTAAGCAGACACTTCAAACATAAGTTGAATCAAATGTGTGGAAGATTTCCTTAGCAGTCTTGATGCGAACAGGAAATTGATCCTCCAGCGCAAATGTCCAGAGTGCCAAAACCTCATTCTTCAGAAAGATAATCAGGCACAGAATGTTGGGAGTTAATCAGTTCAGTTTCAGTTTAGTGTTTACATTCAGTTCAGTTTTAAATAAGCGTTTAATTAGTTCTTATAGTGTATTTGAAAGCCTTCATGTAGGGCCTTGTAGATAATGAATGATGCCTGGGATTTTTGTTTTGTTATTTAAAAGTGAAACCAGATGCAGATTCGCCATCCAAGTTAAGATTCTAGCTGGCTGAAAGCCACAGGAGATAGGCTTTTTTTATCATTTTGGAAGCATTTTGTGTCCTGCACTAGAACTGGCCATTGCATTGTGAAAGGACATTGATTCCATGCAATGTTTGATTTGCTGGAACAAAATTCAAACGCGTAAAGCAGCAGAATTTGATTCCTCAGCTCAAAAACGGGGGAAAAAGGGATTAGTTTGTGGTTAATTTAATAACTCCCAAAGTTAGTGCGATATACCTATATTCATTTCCTTATTAATTACATGGTTGTGCTATTTAAGTCTCCTTTCTGTCTTTTGGGACCAAATTCTTGTCCTGGGCGAGAAACCAAGCTCCCTTTTGTGTTGGGAATCATCTGTGATTTGAGGCAAGGATTATGCCCCAGCCATTCCTGAGGCATTAAAGGGTATTCGCTGGTGAATTGCCATCAGACTCCTGGGTTCCTTGCAGGGCCCCTAGACTTGACCCAGTCTTGCCACTGCTCCTGACTGCTACAACTTGTTTTTTTTTCACTTGCTCAAGGTTTGTGGGTGTTGAAAAACTACTAGAAGCTGTATCTTCTGTGATGGCTGTATAAGAAGTATCTGGTTTAGATTTACTTGTTAAAGCAGCCCTATCTGATGTCTTACTGCTTGTGCCTCTTGGGACAGTCTGTTAAGGATCCTCCCTGAGGGCATGCAGAGGGAAAATCCTGCTATGTTTGTGATGCATTTAATCCACAGCCTGTCGATACACTGAAATAAATAGAGCGTTCACCTTTCTGTTCATGGATTCCTTTCAAACACAATTACAGCGTCACCTGTGGCATCCCGATTCATCAAGATCTCTGCTAAGCACTTCTGAATCTTATTGACCACTTGTTCTAGAGGATGATAAATCCCTGTTCTCCCACAGCAAATAGATTTAATAGAGCAGATTTTTTTTCTTTGATTTATGTTTGTCATGACCAGAAAGCAGGATTTCAGCATCCGGTAGACAGTGCTCCACAATTACAGAATCTGAGGCAGGCAGAGTCTGTTCTGCTGCTGCATGACAAATTGTGTAAGAAGGCTTGGTGACAGTTTATGATATGTTCATATAGAACCAGAGCACTTGTTGCAATTGTTTCTTCAAGATTAAACTTTCTTGAAAGCTAGCTTTGAATTTAGAGGATGCTTCTGTATAGATGTGAGCTTGGTATCTTACTGGTTAGAGAATGAAAAGAAGCAAAGTGCGCCTGTGTATCAGACTTGAAAACAAAGATGAGATGTTTTAAATCTGTGTAGTCTTCAAAAAGTTGAAGTAGCGCGTATTGTACAGGGTTTGGAAGATGACTCTCATTATGTAACATTGTAAGGGCATAAAAAACATTTTGAATTGCATTTTAACAAGCCACGGTGTTAGTGCACAACAGCTGAAGAAATTTAAGAACGACATGCTAAATTGTGACTGTACGGTAAAATTAGATCAACAGAATAGAATAACCAAAATCAGGTTTTGGCTGATGGAATGGGTATGTGGTGACAACCCCGTGCTTGTATATTGTCATAATAAACGATCATCTCAGTTGCAAGTATTAGTGGTGATGAGTGCCACTCTACTTCACTGATTGTAGGATTAAATGGCTTGTGCAAGATGGTATCTCCAGCTGCTGCTTACTCTTCACATCATATGCTGTGGGTTTGTGTGACTTGGGAGGGGTGCCATACACAATGATATTTATGGGGTATCTGGGCCTACTGCTTATCTAACCATTTCATCATTTGTAGTTAGAGCCATGGGATATAGTCCAGGAATAGTTGTGTGTACTTATTGTCGTCATTACATTAGAATGGGACCTGTCTAAATAATGAAATCCTAGAAGAGCAATATCTCACTTGAAAACCATATGTCAATAAGGCTTTAAAATTGCTTTACTATGAAGAGGATGTTACAAAATAGATGGATTCTGCCAACCTAAGGATAGGAATTGACGTTTTTCAGAACAGATGTCATTGATAATTTATAGATGGCTTTAAAAATTAAACTTTATATAGAAGCCGGCTTAAAAATGAACTGTTGTCAATGTTCTCAGTGCATTAGGTGCATTAAATGAAAATGTGCGCTTCACTCCAAGGTTTTTAAATACTTCCAAAGTTAGGAGCAACCACGTCATTCAAAAGTCTGGTCATGTTCAATATTAAAGGCTCATCTGAGTCTGCTGGATTCCAAATAATGTAGTTGTGCTCCTAGGAAGTGTTTTGAAAATAGTAATTATTGACTTTATTTCTTATACTTCTGACTGAAACATGAAAGTGAAGTGTGTGATTCATGGAGAAAAAGATACCTGTATCTAAAAATACTAACTTAGCTTTCCAGTTTAGTAAGCTGTAAAAACTTAATGTTGATGCCCTCCTCATTTTCTTCATTTTAAAAACAGCCTGACAGTTCACTCAGCAGAAGGCATCTGTTCTTTGTACACTGGACAGTAACACAGAGCTGGGGAAAGTACTGGAAATCTTTGTGGTGTTTTTGTGGAATCAGGATTTCCTTTTTTTAATATATATATATATATATATATATATATATATATATATATAAAATACACATTTTGTGAAACTGATAGATTGAAGACCAAATAGGAGTTAATACACAATTTGCTAACTAAAAAAAAAATTAAAAAAAAAAAAAAAAAAAAAAGAGAGAGAGAGAAAGAAACAAAACCACGAGGCTCAGCCCAGGAAGATGGGAATTCTGAGATAATATTCAGTGTGCCCAAAGGGACAATGCTGTCTCTTGTTGTCACTGTCTATATTTAGCTACCGTGCTCATGTGCAACTTAAAATACCTAGAATAGCAAGAAGAAATTTTTTTCCCCTTCATTTGAAGTGGTACAGCTAGGGTTGTTAATTTTGGCTTATCACAGCTGACACTTTAGTAGGGGGAAAAAAAATAGTGGCTTGAAGCTTTAACTCTCTCCACATGTGCCCCTTGTGAGGAGCCCTCTTGACTCCTGTGAAACTTTCTTGGCTGTCTTAAATTATATGCCCCCCATTTAAGAGAAGTTCACAGGTCATTTAGTTGATTTAAAATCCATTGTTGTTTGTGCAGCTGATAAGGGGCAAAAAGCTATTAGCTAACAGACTTAGCTCAGAAAAAATTGTTAATAATTCTAGCTTCCAACTTGCATCAACTGAAATTCTCCTGATTAGTTAATATAAACACTATGATTTATATTTTAATACTGCAGTTTACATGAAAATGAGCAATAATTTTCACACTTTCAGGAGTGTTTCATGCTGTTGCAATGTAAGTTTTTGTATTTTACCCAGTTATTGAAAAGATAATGAAGTATTTCTGTATGACAGTCTGGCAAATATTTATGTTTTATGAAAATATTACACAGTTCAGTGTGCTGGTTTTTAATGGGTAAAGCTCCAGAGTGTCAGTTAAAGCTGTCAAAAAAATTGAGCAGAAAAATGGAAGGGAGCAAAGTCCTTGAGGAAATACTGGACAAGTTGTTTATGGGGGAATAACCCTGGCTGGTTTGGATCACACTAATGGTGCACTTATCAAAAAAAAGTGAACTTGTGGTCAAAAGGAGGGTGCTTAACACGAGAGGGTTTTGGGGGATAGGGAACAGGAGGGTTGTGCTGAGTTGCCCAGCTTGCCTGAGAGATCCCTGCTCCGCTGGGAGGCTGGCAGGGAGCGCGCTGGAAGGCGAGGCAGTGGCTGCGGACAGGGCACTGCCTGCTGCGCTGTGCTGGGAAGGAAGATGAGACCCAGGGGTCTAGGCCTGACATGGTTGGAAAAAAGCAGGTTGCAGTCCAGAGAGCTAGTCTGTGGAGTCATCTCGCTCACTTCCAGTGCCTGTTGGTGTCCTTTCCCTCTGTTCTGCACTGTTAAAAAACACACGGAATATAACCGAGTGGTACCTTTTCTCTTCCTACAGAAGCTAACAGTTGCTTATGCTTCCATTATCTGATAATGGCCATGAAACATTTCCTCATTCTTAGAACAACTTTGAGAGCAGTGTCAAAAATCAGGTGTCAGGCACCCTTTGCTGTGGTGAATCCATGGCAGGGGTGAATTACCGCGGCCCCACGCTGCTCAAACGCTGCACCAGCCGTGTGGGCCACCAAGGTGCTGACTCCTGCCTGCCACTGTCGAGCAGAAAAGCTGCTTGAGGTGGCGAGGGAGTGCTGGGGGGTCTCTGAGGGGGGTGAACGGTCTGGGTGGGCAGAAGAAGCAGCCTGTCTTTCAGAAAAAGAGCATAAACCAGGCTGGTTTACACTCAAAGGTTGTGTGGAAATAAACGTTGGTTAGTAGTGGGCGGGTATGTGGGGTTTTGGTTGTTTACCAGTTTACTATACGCAAGAATATGGGTGCAGTTACAACAGTCTAAAAGTGTTTATTGCTTCCCCCAGATACGGCACTCGCTTTTCTAACTTGCAGTTACATCCATAGCGAGGAACTTTTGCTGTGTTAATCACATCAGAATAAAATAGCACCGTTCTCTAATTTGCACGTTAGCTGGCTGTTTCTCACCACCTACGTACGTGTGACAATGTTTTGCACGCGTCCGTTAGAAAAGGCCTGTCAGAGCAGGACGTGCCCCGCGCTTCGGCCGGCGGCGTTGGTGAGGCAAGGCCGCGGCGCAGGGCAGCGGGGGCCCTGCAGCCATCCTGTGCTGCTGCATGCTCGGCAAACGGATTGAAGGTGGTTATTCCAATTTATGTAAAAGTTTTAAGGGCCTGAAATATGCCCAGTGATGGGGGGTGGGGGCAACAGGGGCTCCCCGAGCGAGCCGGGCAGTCATCACCACATGCGGTGCGGGCCTGCGGCATCTCTGTGGTGGGAAGGGGGCTGGCGGTGCTCCTCACCAGGTGTTAATATATTTTGAATTAAGAAATTTAAAGTGATGAAGCTGCTAAATGGCAGAACCAGGGCTCTGCCCTTGTATAGCCTAAATCCAAGGCTGGTTAATCCATTCAAGTTAATCAGTAGGAGAATAAAAAAAACAATCTGTGTACACAGGTGCTTTCAGAAACATAGGTGTTTGTAGAAAAACTAGTAGATGTGAATAGGAATTGCTTATTCCAAGACTAACTGTGATTGAAGAATTGTGTGAGTTAAAGCAGGCGGAAAGAAGATGGTGATCCAAGGAGGACCTTGGAACCAAGGCAGAGTCTGGAACCAAATAGATGAATCAACTGGGACAGAGTCAGGTGATGGATTTGCAGAACTGACAAGACCAAAGGAAACTAGTAAAACCCATTGACTAATGATTTGATAAGCATATATAAGCTGTGCCGTATCCCTTTGTTCTCTGCCACTCACTGAGGTGGTGGTACCCATGTCTGTGTGATTTTTTCCTTTAACACCAGGGCTCCTGTTCCCACCGTCTCCTGAAAAGTGAGCTTCCTCTCATCTAAATCTAATGGGGAGTCAAATTTAATTTTCCCATCTTTCTGATCGCCTCCAGTCCTTCTGTAGGTGGTCCATTCATTTGCTAGTAGGAAGAGAATCCTCTCCAGATGAGCAGGTAACCTACAAAAAGGCAGCTCTGTTAGCTTAGAGAAACCTTGTAAAATGAGGGGAAATTCACTAAAACACATGTTTTTCTTAAGTCTTATTAAGGTAAAAATTCAAATACAAATTTAAAAAATGAACCGTGACATTTTTTTTATAAGCATAGATGATAAGGAACTAATAAGTAGAAGTTGTGAAGTCAAGTAAGTTGCTTAATCAGCTGATTGTGAGAGTCCGCAATGTCACTTACCGAGTTTGCCCCCCATAACCCCTTTTTTTTTTCCCCTAAGGATGGTATTCAGTGTTTGTCTTGACCTAGCTAAGAAAGAGATCAGTGGATCAGAAATGTCAGTTTATAAGGCTGTAACCAGTTGGGAAAACTTGATATGCTTTGGGTCTTTAGAGTGCTTATTCAAATATTACATTTCCAAATACAGCGTTCCTTTAGAAATTTAAAATAACATGTTTTAACTGCACGGTGTTAAGAAACTGGGCAAGATCTAATCTCCTCTGAACAGTAGCTTTTTCTTTTGTTATCTGCATTTCCTAAGAGCGTTTTGCAGGATAAAGTGTGACCGTACTCATGTCTTGCACCTGCAGCTTTCAATCCTCTGTGAATCTGGCCCACAGCTTGTAGTAATCTGGTGGTAGCTGTGCTACAGTTGGTCATCTGCTCAAGTTCAAGATGGCTTATGGTCATTACGGCAATTAAATGTTGTATGTGTCTTGTGCAGGAAGAGGCTGGCTGTGGATCTTTGCTTTAATGATGTTTAAAAGGGAGAAAGGGAGCCCTTGTGGTATTTTGGAAGGGGGCTATGCATCAGGATTATTTCTTATTAATGTTTTTTCAGGCAGTAGTAAGCCAGCCAGAGGAAAAGTGGGAGAATTTCAGCACTTCCAGCAAAATAAAAATAAATAAAAAATGTCGCAAAAATGCAAGCAATATTGTGGAGTTTTAACAGCTCACTAGAAGTGTTTCAACTTTGTGGGAGCAGTTTTCACTCAGGTGCTGTCAGTTGGCCTACAAACACCACTTAAACCTCGAAGTGTTTTAAGTCTGGGGTTTGGTGTTTTGGGTGGGTTTTCTTGGTGTGCGTTTTTTGATTATTTTTTTCTTTTCTTTTCTTTCTTTGCAACACTGTTGCATTCCTGTGACTCAGAACATGAAGGTCAGGGACTCAGTAGATTACTAGGCATTGTAAAAGAAAACAGTAACAGCATCTTGAATCTCAGGGAGAGGAGGATGCTGTCTTCTGAGTCAGGACCGGATCTCTCCATGGGAAACACCTTTTGGGTTTTAAATGTCGTTCAATCTTAGCAATCAGCTATGGTGTTGTATATATAAAACACCATATCTGATTGTTGTATTTACTGTGCTTGCTTCAGTTCAGGAACTAACTGAAGCAAGTACAGTAAATACAACCATGTCTATAAGCTAAGCTATCATTTGTGATATTATTTCTTTATGTAACTGCTGGGAGAGCAGAGAGCTGTGGTTACCAGCTCTGTGCTGTTCTGGATATGTCCCTAAAATTGTCAGGCCTTTTTGTTTGGTTTCTCACTGAGTAGTATATAGCTGCACTTTGACAGTGTTGTATGTTGGTTTGCTTTTTTGGAGGTCAGTGGTGGATTTTTTTTCCTGAAAATGCTTTTGTGCACATGTACTTTGTTTATAACAGACTTGAAGTTGTTTAATAAGGCTGTTTCTAAATAATGTTTCTTTACGTGGCTCCTCACTTGAGCTTCTCTAGATGTTACCATCTCCTACGTCTGTCACACTCTCCTGTTACTCCCTTGTGCATACAAAATTCGGTATTTACTTTCAGTCTTTCAAGTTCGTTTACCCAGGTTTCACTCCTGGGTTAGAGGAGCTGTAATCTTACCCATTCTGAGCTCTCAGTGGCACTTGATGTCCATTTTGCAGCGTGTTGAGAATATTTAGCTTAAAAGAAGTTGCTTGAACTTGGTTGTACCCTTTGTTTTTGGTGCACTGTGAAGTTTTTGGATGCAGCTAGAAGCCGCCTTCAATATTGTATCACATACTACAGGTTTTGATGTATTCATTCGAGCACCTTGTAAAAATCATCATATGTATAAAAGATGGTAGTAGCAAGAAGTTAGAGTATTTTTCTGGATTGAAGGGTGTTGCAGGCATTGTTGGAATTCCTTTGTAAGTCCCCACATACCTTAGTCAGTGAGTTTTGAACTCCCTTCTTTGAGTGCAGATTTCACTTCTTTTACCAGTTTGTGCTAGACTTCTCGTGACACTTGGTGTTAATTGGTATTTCAGGTAAGCAGTAATGGAAGACATCTGCTGCCTGGTGAGGTGTTTGTCTTCAATAATAGTAGAATAGTGTAAATGAAAATGTGTGCTTCACAGCATTTCCCTCTGTTTCACTCGTATATAGAAATGTTATTTCTGAGAAGCAGCAGTTAACAAAAGTTAATTTTTACTTAAGAGTATCTTAAAAAAAACCAAGTATTTTTACTGTCTTGTACAGAGTGGGGAAATGCTTTTGAGAAAAATAGTTGACAGTTCATGTCTAATTTAGCAGTATTGCAGATCAAGGAAGTTTGCCACAAAGATAGGAGTAAGGTAAAAAATTTGAAGCTTAGGTTAAAAAGATTGTAGATAACTAGATCTGTAGTTGCCATATATAGTCATACAAGAAAAAGTCTGCACAAATCCTCCAGACGTTTATGGACTTCACTGATTCATCTGTCAGAGCCAAACTGCTTCAGCCAAGAGATAGGGAATTTGTTAAAACTGCATTAAGTTCCTAAATTGCTGTAGCCCAGAGGAGCAGTTCTTCCTTTTTAAGGGGGAAGAGTAGGAGGAGGGAGTAGGCAGGGAGGATAGTGCATTATGAAGTCTCTAGTTTTGGTAAGAGTTTCCAGAAGATGAGTAACATTCTAGAGCTCTTTTTTTTTAAAAAAAAAAAAAAACAAACAAACCACACAACAAAACCCAACACATACACAAAAAACTTGAATTAATTTCCGTTGCTATCATCAAAAGCTGCCTTTCTAAATTTAGCAGTTTCCTATAGACACTCAGCTTATGCTAGCAACAGTAAAACTATTTTTCCTTAAGTGCAATTTGTCACCTCCCCCTTCTAAGTTAGTAGAAGATAAGCTTGTATTAATCCTGTTGATTTATTATTATACAAGTATGTCTCATTTTAATCTGCTATTGAGTTCATTGTGCTTTAGTGCTAGGCTCACATGCCTTTAACGATGGAAAAAAAAATTGCATTGGAACGACAGACTGTGTGCTTCCTCTATCTCTGTCTTTCTGTCTCTCCTTTTTTAATCTTTGATCCTCTGGGTTTCTTTTCCTAGTCTTTCTATCTCTTCTTCCCCACACCACCCCATACTGGAACAGTTCACAGTTCAGCATATGAATTTCGGAATTAGTCCCAGCTGAGACGATATATTAGAGTTGTGAGAAGATGCTGCTGCTCAAAAGCGCTTTATGTGGGTTTTTTATTTCTTAAGTTCAACTAACAAACAGTAAACATATTGAATAAGTCTGTAGTGAGATTTTGCTTTCTTTCCTCTTGATGATTCATTTATATCTACTGTGTGCTACCAAACCAGATGTATTATAGGCCTGAGCGTGTTTTGGTAGGAATTTTGCCAGGAAGGGTAAAGGCAGCAAAAATTTGTTTTCTCTGAATTTCTTCACTTACTGAAACAACGTGGAAAGATCTATGCTGTATTTTTTTATTTAGGTCAGGAGGATGACAGTTACATTAATTTTGAGGTGTTTTTACCAGGTATGCTAAATTAGATGTAGGAAACCCTTTGGGTCTATAGCCTGATGTTTCTGATGTTGTCAGGTTGGTTTTTTTTTTTTCAAATTTCTCATCTTAGTAGGAATCAGAAGTTATCACTTTAGCTGCAGTCTATATCCTGATGTTTCTGAGGTTGTCAATTACTTTTTTTCTTCGAATTTCTCATCTTAGTAGGAATCAGAAGTTATCACTTTAGGTGCATGTAACAGGCGATGCCTGCTGAAGGCATGGTAACCCACGAGCCACAGCAGGCCACTAGCCAGTGACTCCCTACACAGAAGAGGTCACAGAGAACATAAAGATAGCAAAGATGACAGTTGTGCAAGTTTTAGCCAATGTAGGACGTGGGTTTGCGGGGCAGCAGGCTTTTCACTCGGACTCTCATGAAGGAACTTGGTTTTTGTAGGAGCAACTGGCTTTTGAATAAAACTGAATGGTCAGGATCATAATGAAGCGAGCAAATCTTATAAAAAGATTATTAAAGGATTGCTTAGTATTGGATTTTCTTGCATTGGAATAATAGAAGAAGACTGACTATAATGATATAAATCAGCAAGTGCACCTGTGTTCTTACATGCAGGTATGTCAGAGTATGATTAATGCAAGATCTGTTCGCAGCTGTATTTTTAACCTGTATTTAAAAGATAAGTAGGGAAAATAGGGAAAACAATTTCACAATATCTGATGTCTCGGCAATGCACAGAGTGTCCGCGCGCCGCGGCCCCACCCCCCCCGATTTATGTGTAGTCTGCAAGGATCTGTGAGGATGAAGCCTTGTTCCTTATTATTATATTTAACATAAGAGTTATCCTTCTTGGGAGCTTAACCTGACTTTAAAAGAAAATGCTTGTATTTTGGAAGCCTTTCCACTTGACCACAGGTTTTAAAACATGAATGCTTTTTAATATTCTGACTTTTCCTAAATAAAACTGTATGTTGAAAGTAATGATTTCTGAATGATCCTACCCATCTTTTCTTTGAGACTGAGGAGAAATCCAAATCTCATGAGTGCAGTGCTGCCAGACACCACCCAGGTTTCTGATTTCATCATCCAAGAAGGCGAGACCGAGTGCTGAAGTAGGGTGCACTGATTCAGACACAGCTCTGCTTGTGTGGAGGGAATATGGAAAATTACGGGCGCAATTATGGTTTCACATTAAATATTCTTCTTCTTAAATCCACCATGTGAAGCATTAGTCTGTGTTTGAACTGGTGTTGTTAATTGGACTGCAGTACTTAGATGTGTTTTCTGCAGAGTCATGGCCTATGTCATTAGCTTCTCATTAGACACGTTAATTTTTTAAGACTCGTAATAATTACCTTTTTTCAGAAGTTCCCCATTTTACACTGAAGAGAAACTCTGTTCTGCAGGCTGTAATTCTGAATAATCAGGGAAGCATTGTGAACTCTTTCTCTATAGACTTTCGAAGTGGAAAATGAGAGCGCTGTAGTGGATAGAGAAGGAGAATCCTGCAGGATGTGATTTGGGAGGAGTGTTAAGGATCTTTTTTGCTGGAAACCTCAATTGCAGGGGCAGAGAGCTTGTGGAACAACAGTGGAGGTTTTGGAGGGCCAGAGCAGTTCTGGTTAAAACTTGACAAACATAGGTGAGGCTGCTTATCCACAACTAAGCAGTTTGCTTTCAGTTTTATTGGACAGATGTACTCATCTAATAAAATCTGCAGGTACTTAACAAAGCTTGGTACCAAGTAATCATCTTTTCTATATGCAGAGATACTGGCCTAAGCTCCAAGAACAATGATTCCTGGGTTTTGCTGACACGTAGTTATCCCGCTGGCAAGAACAGCGCACTTCAAAGATTCTGAAATATTTATTTGGCTAATCAAATGGGTTTTCATTACATAAATAAGTAGTTCTTATTTATTTATTTCTGACCTGGGATGATTTGGACATGTATTTTTTCCCTTGACAAGGGTTTGCTGTGGCACGTTTGGTATCACCTGCAGCCTTCAGCAGGGACTACAGAGTTTAACAAGAAAGCAGGACAAACTGTTAGCAGGAGGAAAAATCTCCACAGGGCCATTAGCCAGTATGTAGCCTTTTAAATTAATATGTTTGTTAAAAAATGATGCTTGATTTTCTGCATGTATTGGTGAGCTGTTAAATAAGTCATCCTTTTATTTTTTTTCCCTACTGGAATTTTAGTGACCAGGCTTTCATTTTGTTAGAATTAGCTCCTTCCAAAGTTCTACGTGAATCATTTTTGTTTGAATTAATTTTTCTGTTCCCTAGCAACTCTAGTTTTTAAGTTTGGAATAATTTCTGTTCAATGGCTTTTCTAGCCAATGCTAACTTGCTGTTTTATAAATGATGGCAAGGTTTTAACATGAGTCTAAAAAAGCATAGTTCACCAAATTGATTTGTATAGTTAGTTATCTATTTTTGTATATTTGTGTATATATATAGTGTGTATATATATACACACACAAACACATATACATACAGATATATGGGTGCAACAGTTCTTCTTTCACACAGTTGATTTTTTTTTAAACAGTTGTGAAAGGTACCCAGTCTGTTTATATGTTGCTGCATAGGCACAGAGTAAACCTGTTGGCTTTTAGTTTATTTTAACTTGGAAGAAGCTGTAAGAGGATTCTATTAAGACTCACGCAAGTGAGTCGTTCCATTGAAGGTGTCAGTCCCAAACCCAGGGCAACGGGGCAAGTAGGCACCTTCTCAGATGTTCCATTTTCCTTGTGCCAAGAAAGATCACTGTTTGCCTCCTCACCGGTGAAAGGAACCACAGGACCAGCCCCCAAATGCTTGCTCACCCTGGATCTGTTCATTAGGCTTATTAGGACCCACGTGGTCTACAGGGTTTGGTAGAAAGAAGGGTATTTTGACAAAGAAAGTCTCGAAACGTCTCTGTATGTCTGCTGTCAAGGCTCACTTCCTTCTGGGGTTGTCATGTGGCTGCAATTTTGCAAAATGGTCTGAGGTGGTTAAATAGCAAAAATAACGTCTCTTTTCAAGGAATCTCTTTTAGTGTTTATTCTGTAGGCTGGTTATGCCCTGCTTCATAACCTTTCTGAAGTGCAAGCTTCTCCCCCTGAATTACAATGCATGTGTTTTTGCTTAATGTTCTACTTTAAGCTAAAGTCTGCTCTCACTAAATCAGGCTTTCACAAATGGAATATTTTTTCACTTCTTGCTGGGTGGGTCCATACACTGAAAAATAGGTCAAGAACAGTAATCTAAATCTACTGCTAATAAATAATTAAAGCTAATGGAATTTGCACAAGATCTGTGAGCTGAAATATTTCAGAAAGTACTGTGGTGTACATTTTGCTACTGTAAATCAAGATTTTTTATTTATCGTTGTGCTAGGTTGAAACATATCTATAAGTGTAAGTTAAGATTTTTTTTTTGTACCAAAAAAATAACTGGCATGTTAGTGTATTAAAATAACTACAGATATCATAGAAAATGGATAACCTTATGATTCATTCTTTAATGATCAGATTTCAAGTAAATACTTCAGCAGCCTCAAGCAATAAGAGATTTTCTATCTCATTAAATCATAGTGTAAATTGAGCAATAAATTGTTTGCTCATATGATTTAATTTGCCTTATATTTTAGGAATTGAGTAAGTCATCTAAGCTACTGTATAATACCTGTTGGAACAACTATCTGGAATTTCAGTTTTGTATCTTTTAGAGCAAAGCAAAGTGGAGCTTGCTCAAACTAACTAAACATAAAAACTGAAATGTTTCCCTTAGTGCACCTCCAATTACATGTGCCCAGGATCTCTGGTGGAAAAATTGCATGTTTTGGATTTTTTCATCATTGCGGGTGCAAATAAATAATATTTGAGACTTGTGTAATGGTAGGGGAATGTCAAATTGAGTGATCCCAACTTGTTCACCAGTTTACCCATAGCAGGGCGAAGCATATATGCTTGCTGGCTCTCTAATTAACCAGCAGAATTGCTTATGACTAATTATAGTTAACTTGCTCATTTCAGTGTTCCGCAGTGACCAGTTGTGTCCTTGAAGTATATAATAATCAAACACACCTTGGAAGTTGATGCCAGCGTTCTTCCCAAATCCCTCATGCTTGACTGCTTTTTACCTCTCCCGCTTTCAACTATATTTATATGAAAGAGAAGCTCAATAAAATGATCGAGTTAATAGCTGTGTGGACAAAGCGTATGGAGCCCTGCCTGTGAGGGTACACAGATAAACATCCTCGCAGCTGCAGTAAACAAACATCCGTGATAGCAGCACAGCCTCTTGAAAGAAGGGCTTAAACCTGGCTACCAGTTTTTGACACCAGAGTTCCTGCTACTTTGTTGATTGAACTGACAAGTTACCTTCCCGCACAGTCAGTATGTTTTGGGTTTGGTTCTGGGTTGTTCTATTCTTTCTTTCTTTTTTTTTTTCCCTTTCCTTTTTGCAAGTTCTTCTAAAAAAGTATCTGGAGTCATGATGTTCAGCCCAGCCAATTTTGAGCGCAGGGCCACTTGTTAGTCCCTTATTACATGTGGGCTAACAGGGAAGGAAATGTGAAAGGGTAATATGGCAGGAAAGCTGTAGCATCTCACTGGTGATAAGGCAGCTCAAAAATAGGTTGTGACAGCTGAACTAATGATGTCACCGATGCTGATACAAGTGGGCTGCTTCTCATTATGATTTCCCTGCCAGACATAGTGACATTCACCAGCCAATGCATGTCTCGAGTAGACAATATATAGAACAAATCATAGGAAATGTGGTGCAGGAGGCATATGACAGAACATTTGCCCATTTTTTTGTTTTGTTTTATTTTACAAGAGTGCAATACTTCTGTAGATGATAAAGGTGTATAGGTCATGCTTAGCCTTGCTGGACAACTTTATCAAACCAGAGTCATAGGGCTTTTGTTGTGACATTCAGAGATAAGCATTTTGGAGGTAAATGAGATGGAGCAGTCTGCAAGGAGATCAAAAGGTGCTTCTGTAGCTTCAGACCTCGAGTAAATTACAAATACAGTGTGGTACCCTGACCATTCATATGTCCTTTGTACTGTACACAGTGTATTAAGATAGCAATAGATGAATAATATAGTTTAGTTGTCAGAAAGATGCATTTGTTGCCCCGTTTTTTACACAGATTTATTCTCAGTTTATTTTCCGTGGAGTTATTTTTAATGAGAATGGAAAGGGAGCTAAAAATTATTTGGATTCAGATTTCATTGTGTAGCTACTTGATCAAAATATAAACTCGTTGTTTATACTCATGTAAAAGGAAAATGCTATATTAGCTTTCAGCTATCAGATTTGATTCAGATAATGATACAGCATCCTAATTCATAGTCTCTACTTCAGATATTGAGTTTGTCTGTGATAGAGCCTTTTTCAGAAAACTGCTCTGCCCTGATAAATCATCCAGAGAGAGAACATTCACATTTAGGTGGCATGAAAAAATAGGCTAATAATGTGATTGTATAGGAGTACTCGAATATTTCAATGCATTTGTGTAGATAAATTATCATTTGTTTTAATATTCAGTTGCATGTACCCTTTTTAGCTGTTTTGCTTGATCGCAATGATTTGCTAGCTGTATGCGAGTGCTGGAGTTGGATGCTTTTCCTGTTTTGATCACAGCCCAGGCAGTAAAGGCCACTACACTTTAAACAGATAATAAATCATATGGTGTCCTTGCTAACCAACATTAGATTCCCCTGGGTCTGAACTGAACATCCTTCTTTCTATTCAGTTTAGTGCAAAGAAGGTAAAATTCTATTTGATGTTTGTGTAATATTTTGAGACAAAGTCTGATGAGGAATTTTTCCAAACTGCCAAAAATAAATCCCACCAGCAGGGTTTTAGCTGGTGACTCGAAGTGTGTGTATTCCTGACTTCTGTCTATTTTTATTTCCCTTTTGTTGCGAGTTGTCTAAAGTTTTGATGCTGTTTAGCCAAGGAATGAATTATAAAAGCAGTCTATAAACTCCTTCCAAGATGGAGAGAAAACAAAAAGTGGTGTGAAGAAGTTGTTCATGCCTTTTGTTATCGTGTGTGCCATTTCTGCACTTACCTGCATGGCATATTTGACTGCATGTAAAATACTGGAGCAGATTCCTTTCAGTTACATTTCTTAGGCTGTTTGCTCCATGAAGGTAATGGAAGTGGGATGCTCTGTCTCTGTTGTTCAGCTGCAACAGATTTCAAGTTATTGCTAAGACTTCAAGTTGTCAAAGCATTTTACGCTGTTAAAACTCTGTGCTATAATGATCAGCGTGTCCCAGGATTGCCTCAGATTGATTACACTTGTATAACTGATTGCTTGCCAGTGGGACTGAATCGCTTGGAGCTGCATTCTCCCCTATCATGAAATGTTTTAAAAACAGTTTTACCAACAACAAAAGCTGCTGTCTAAATGAAGCACAACACATGTTCCCATTATGGCATGAATTTTGCTTGGTAACGTTTTGATTGCTGGGATGAGTGTTTAGCATCCTGAATTTGCTAAATGAAGGATGTGTGGGAATAAAATTTTGTACTTGAAAGCTTTTCTCCCGTTTTGACAGCTTGACCAACTGTTTTGTTGGCTTTGGGATGCCCCTTCTATTCCTGTTTTTTTCCCCCCAGCTTTTCTCCCTCTGCTATAAACAAGCAACAACATCTCTCATTATTAAAGATGAATACGAAGGCAAAGTTCTGACATAGTTTGTATCATGAAATAAAAAGTGCTGCGAATCCTGTCTTTCAAAAGTTAGTATGTGTCAGACGATGCAGTTCAATAGCAGGCTCTTGGCTAGAGCTCGCCACACACACAGAAAGGAGCAGGGCTTAAGTTCTCCTGCCTCCAGAGCGGCTGTGCTTTATTTCTTTGAATTCCTTTGCAGTGCTATGTCATCTGCTGATGTACCTAGGGTGATTTCTGATGCTTACACCGTGCCCTGAGGCAGTGGGAATAATGTCCTGCTCTTGAGAGTCGTGCAAGCAAGAGACTTGGGGCAGGTCTGGAATTAGATCTCCTGTATTTCTGCATTCAGTTTTGACATCAGTTTGCTGGCTGGCGCCAAACTAGTCAGTAAATTCAGTGGCAATACAAAGGACAGAAGCCCTAAACCCGATGATTTCCTACCAGCTGAAATTTTTATTTTGAGGAATGTTGCTTTGCTCGGATGATATAATTTTTTCCTGATTTTATAAAGGGTGCCAGCATCCTGACTGTAAATCTAATGGCTCTGTTTGTAATTTCACTGTGCATTAAAACCTACCATTCCAGATTTGGCCCTGAATGTGGGCATTTATTTTGCCATTGATGGTTATTGTTACTTTCTTCAATGTCATCATCATCAGGTTACGAAGAAAACATGTTATAAAACGTGCACAGCCCTCTGGTCTCCCAGAGTAGCCAGAAGCGGGGAAAAGCTGCTCAACCTGCCAGTCTGCTCTGGTACAGGCATAATTTGTAGGTGTTTGTGACATGCAAGAACAGTATCTAACCCTTTTCTGTCCTAAAAGAGACATCAGAAAATATCAGGAAACATTTAGATGACTTAACTTGGTCTAAGAACAGAAGCATTGCTTGGTTTGGTGCTGAAGAGGGAGCTTATAAAGCTGCAACATTATCCTTAACTTGATAGGGATTAGCTGTCTGTTAGTGCAATAACCATGTAAGAAGTGAAATTTGGCTGATCGTTTATCTTTGATAGCTTCATTTGCGTTTGGCCCCCTAAGCCATTTCTTAGGGAGTGAGAGAGCTCCTGATACTCCAACTCTCTGCATGACTTGTCATTTAAATGACAAAAATCACTTCTCTCAAAAGCTTACTTTTCCTTGAGGAAAATCAGATTAAATCCAGGGCTGAGGGTGTTTTGGTGAGTGGTTTAATGCCCAATATGTTGCATGACTCCAGATGTAAAAGTAAATGCATTGGAAAAGAGAATTTCCCAACTTTTTAAGGTCATCTTCTTCTCTAAAAGGCCTAAGGCTTTAACGGACCCATTTATCTAGAGAAAATACTTCAAAGACCTCTTTATGACCTCTTGCATGAGGTTCAGGGTAGCTGTGGGTCTGGGGCCTGTGTGAAGCTAGGAAGATTTTGTGGTTATTTGTGCAGTTTGTGACTGTGCCAGTTGTGAGCAGTGTCCTCAGATCATCATAGGACTCTTGGTTGAAGGGGGTGTCCAGAGGCTGATGAGATCTCACGCCCTAAAAATGGGTCTGTAAGCACCCACACGAGGTCTGGTCAGCTGTGGCTTGGAAATCTCCAAGGATGGGATATCCACCTTCTCCCTGGATAACCCACATCAGTGCTGCTCTCCTCAGTGATGCAGCATCATGTTACTGTTTTATACCTCTTACAGATTTATTTCTAGCTGTAAGTGTACTATGAAGTTGCTGCTTGTGCCTCATCAATGGCATACCATAGCAAAAACAGGAGTGCAGCTTCTTGGCTGTGCATGAATAATACAGTGTCCTCTGCAAAGCTACAGGATTTTATTCTTCAGGCATGCAGATAATGAGAATTCTGAGAATTTGTAAGTGAATTAGACCCAAACCAGCTCAGAAGTGGAGCCACTGAAAATTTTATGCAAGACAGATATACCTTTGTTGTCCTAAATTATCTTGGTTGCTAAGTAAAAATATGCTATAAACTTTTACAATGATTCTATGGGCAGTATTTTAATGAATTTTGTGGCATTAATTCAGAGGAAGAATTTTTAGTTATACAGAAACTTAACAAATAATACTGTCTTCTTCAGTGTGGCAATTTCCAATACTTTGATGGCTAAAGTCAGAGCACTCTTGAGAAATAGACCTTTCACAAAATACCAACACTCTTAGTTGAAATGATGGTCCAAAGTCATCTTCCTTTAAGCCTAGCTTCCATTTGTGAAAATTTCTTTGGCATAAGTTCAGAGGTGTAGCTGCTGTTTAGGTAGATAGAGGCATTTACTTCTAATCGCATTAGTGTTTCAGCTGAATTACGAGATTGAAGGCGTTCAGTGCTTACCCAACATCACTAGTTTTGTTAATTAATACTGTTTGCAACAGATACAGGTATATGTCAAACTGGAAATGCAGACTTGTTCAAAATGAATCCTAGGTATATTTTATTTTAGTCAAAGCTCCCATAAAATGTGATCAGAATTTAAGTAGCATTTCAGAACTGAAAGTAGTGTTAGGAAAAACTTGACAGTGACTTGTCCTTTCAAATTTTTCTGATGAAATATCTTGCTTCTGTCTTCTAGGACCTGCGCAAACAGGTAGCTCCATTACTGAAGAGTTTCCAGGGAGAGGTAAGAGCTTATGCTTCTTACGGTACTTTCGATATTGCTTCACATGAGTGTGGTGTGCTGGCAGTCGTTCAGCGTGGCCGGGTGGGTACGGAGCCCTTGAGCAGAGAGTATTGCTGAGGTTCAGCCCTTCTGCATTTTGCTGTGTGCAGGGCATGTGTGTGAGAGGCTGGATTTGTGCTGGACAAGCTAAACTGGTCAAATCACTTTGCATTCAGCATACCTGAGCATAAGCTTACCGTTGCAGTGACTCAGGTGGCACATGCTAACTCGCTGTGCCTCAGTGGCTTGATGGTTTGAACGCTTAATGAATGCAATGTGATGTAAGTCTACAAAAATACAAGATACTACAAATTATTTTCACTGTAAAACTTTGCAGCTGTAAAACATCATATTGTAGAGGGCTTGATGGAAAACCTTAAGTTGGCAGGTGTTTGTTGGAAAACCAACAGAAAATGTTAACAGTGCTGGTGCTGGCTCTTTGATTTCTCTTCACACCACTCTGATAAGAAACACGTGATTAGAGTGAATCACTAGGTTAGAAGCCAACTGTTGTTATTTTGAAGATACTCTATAGGAAAAAGCATCTGGGCCAATTACAGAATTTTACATTTTAGCTGTGGACAGCCCTGAAGTGCTGCTTCACGTGAGTTCTTAGGCCAGATGGGAGCTGTTGTACTGCCTCTAGGAAAATGGCATGTATGAAGTTTGCAAATTACATTTCTCCTTATGAAGATCAGTGCCTGCGTGGGGTGGTAGATGTAGGTTCTAGCTCACACCCTGTTACATGTTGTAGAGCTCTGCTCTTAAAGTTAGCTGTGTTAAAGCAGCAACACTTCTTACTTTCTCAATGTGTAAGTTGTTGGCTGACTGTATATTGTTGAAGTTCCCACCAGAGCACAGAGAAATTCAGGAGCGTGTTTTCAGAAGTCTGCATAGGAATTAAGTGCACAGCTCCCGTTATCTGTAATGAGGGTTGCATTTCTGATTACTTGTACATCCTGATAAATATGTATCTCAAATAGGTGATAATTCCTGATCTTAAAAGCAGTATGATATTTTTTATTTTATGACCCAGTTTCCCAAGTATTGCTAGAAATAAATAAACAGGACAACTTTGTCCTTGATATATCTAGTAGTAATTTGTGAGAACAAAGAATGACTTGTGTGAGTCCGTTTGCCAATGGAAATTTACACTTTAAAATTGCTCCAAGTGGATTGCAGTGCTCTTAAAACCTTTTCACTTTAGTTTCAAGCTTGCAGTGCTCTGAAAAGTGTATGTGTGCTTTCAGCACTGTTCTGTAGTGAAGAGAATGTCTGAGGATCAAGTAACAATCATAAATCCAAATTTGGCTACAGTGAAGGACGATTCTCCCGTTAGATCTTGCCTGTTGGGAGACAGCTCGCTGTTACCTCGGTATGGCTCATACACGCTCTTCTTCTGCAGTTTTGCTTCACTAATGTAAAAGTGAAGTTTATGCTGGTATAAATTCAACCTCACAAATCTGTTGGTAGAAACCCCCTCTTACGTAAATGAAATACAAATACGTTACAAGATTGTGCTGCTGAATCACTGAGCTGGTGATTCCAGTCTCCCTAATCTAGACAGGGTTTTAGAAACCTAAAACCCCTGAACTTACCATGTCTGAGTACATAAACGCAGAACATTAAACTGTGAATTGAAGTATTTGATTACAGATTAATTACTGTCTCTTGTTTTGGTAACAAATCAGAACACCAAGAACATTAGCCTGTTCTGGTGAGTTATATTTTAGTGCTCAGTATATAGATTTGCTGTCTGTTTATTGTTAAGGCTGATTTTCTGAAAGATCACGAGATGAATGCTCCAGGTATCTCAGGAACAAATGGTGTGAAGTGTATAGGCTCTTCTCCATCACAAATCCGCTGGAGATGCCTCAACTTGCTCTCCCCAGAGATGGCTCAGCAAGCAGTGCTGCTGGGGGCAGGACACCCACCCCAGGAGCTCTGTAGGATTGCTCTGCAGTAGCATGAGCGTTACCTGTTTGTTTGGTGGTATTTAATGCCTTGGGAGGAGGTGGCAGAGGGTCCTCTTGGTCGCACAGTACATATACTTTGGGATGTGAGCAGGGAGGAGGAGGGAGGAATAGGGAGTGATCTCCTTATAAGAGGTTTCCTACTTCTACTACATGGATTCAGTTTTCAGCCCCAGACTTGGCTTTTACTTTTTTTAAAAAAAAAACACAACAGAAGTAAGTAAAACTGAGATAAGTGGAGAAGTAGTGAAACTAGATGTCTTCTAGAGTCCCTTCTGCTGGAGAGCGAGTGTCCTCGAGCAGTGGGTAGGGAATGCTGTAGGAGTACTCTGGTTCACCTCTGGAGTATTGTGGGTGGTATTGCTGAACTTTGGAGCACCACCTTCTCACCTGCTGCTCACATGAGAGCTAGGAAAAAGGGTTCTTGCATGATGCAGCTTCTCTTCTTACCATGTGGGAGAGCCTCCACCACATTTTTGCACTGAACTCCTGCCTCCACCCCTACTGCTATTGCCCCACCCTTTTCCTGATCTCTAATGACAGAACTAAGTAAGTGGGTTTTGCATGTCCAGGTAATAATAAAGTCCAGTTCCACCTCAGAAGGGAAGCGGGCTTTTGCAAATCCCACGTGGGATGACTGTGTTCAGGCTCTGGGCACTAGGGAGGGCCAGATGATCAGAAGGGACAGGCAGCTCCCTGATGAGCAAAAGTATTTAAGTAGCTTTATGTGGATATTGCTGGGTTGTGCGTACCTAAGGACTGGCTCCCCACCTCCCTCCTTGCCTCAGCACTTTGGCTAGTGTGTTCCCATGGCAAACACAGTTTTCTTTTTTTTTTCCCGTTTTTTTTCTGGCTTATTTTTCTGCCAGGTTGGTTCACTGGAGCAGCTCACTGCAAGCGTCTGCTGGGCAGGGCAGAGGCCAGGAGAGCAAAGCCAAGGGCAGGAGGAGTGCAAACGTGTCAGCTTAGGTTGACTTAAACTGTCCTTGAACTGTACCCTCGGTGAGCCTGACGTGACTTGGAGAGAGGTTAACTTAAGCTCGCATATTTAAATATCTCCCCAAGCATGCTTTATGGGACATCTGCTTGTAAACCTGTGGCTAGTTGACTTTTTAAAATAAATCCACAGGTCGCTTCAGCCAATTTGTCTTTTCAGTTTGAGCATGGATATTGATACTCCTCCCACCCCATCCCTGCCCCCCCAATGTTGTGCCTTTGTATAATATTTATAAATCTCCCCCCCCCCAACCAGAACATTCTGCATTCCATAGATATTTATCTCATTCACTCAGATGAAAACTGTTCCAGTTATCAAATACACAGTTTCCATTAGTAGTTGGAAATAACTTATTTTGTATAGATTTCGGTGCTTTAAGTAACTGGATTTTTTATGATGACAGTTAAAGTAAAAGCATTATGAAATGGAATTTAGCATGCTACAAATTTTAAAATGCATTCCTAGTTCAATGTGAGACCCTATTAATTCATCGCTGTAGTATAATTTTATTACAGTACTTTTTCCTTATTTAGGATTTTAATGGAAATTTGAATGCAGATTTTTTTTTAGATTAAAAGAATGTTGTGTCTTATTCAAAGCTGATGGTATTGCTCTTCTGATTTTTGTGGATAACCTTTCTAGCTTTCCTGGAAGATTTAACGTCTGGATAGTGTAAATAGACTATTGTGAGCCAGACAGAAGTCATCAAATTAAGAGGGCATAGTTCCTGTCTTTTCTATCTTTTTTTTCTCTCTTTTTTTTTTTTTTTCTTCTTTTCTGGTTATCATTAACCTGAGGATGCAACTTAGTAATTGTTTATTCATCATATGCTGGGCTAAATACAGGAAAGAATCTGAAAAGGCTAAAGAGCTTTATCATTCAATCATAAAATTGTTATGTATCGTTTGCAAGGCACTCCTTCAAGTGACCATCTAAATAAGCTGTGCTCTGAGTAAGGTCATTGTACATTGCCATGTTTACATCAGTGGATGGGTATTTGTAAATCTTAACAACAAAAAAAAAAAGTTATGTTCTTGGGCTATGTTAATTTACAGAACTAAAGTTGTGGTATGGAAATCTAGTGTTGGAATCCGTATTTGTGAAGTCATCAAATAGATATTTTAAGGCTGGAAAAGGATTTCCTGAAGTCATTAGCATTCTTTTCATGTGGCATAACAGTACTGTCCAACAGTAATGCAGTAATCCCTCATTTGGAGAACCCTTTAAGGCACATACTCCAAAACAACACACTGGACTTTTATTTCTGTGGAAACCATTTCTCATATTCTTCTCACAAAGCAAGTACTTTTAAGGGTATTGCTATTCTGATGAGACCACTTGGGCTCCCC
Organism: Microhierax caerulescens; assembly: GCA_035590215.1. Classification (NCBI taxonomy): domain Eukaryota; kingdom Metazoa; phylum Chordata; class Aves; order Falconiformes; family Falconidae; genus Microhierax; species Microhierax caerulescens. The sequence continues at coordinate 104,495,414 of JAVJGJ010000001.1, forward strand.
ACTTAGCTGAATTGCTCTTTAAACTATTAATTTGGTCAGTAGAGTAATTTAATAATTTTCCATGTGCAGACGGCAGAAGCTGAAAACAGTTTGGTGTGCTGGAACTACTAATCATGCCTTTGAAGGGCTACTCTAATAATGTGTGTGCCTAAACAACTTCAGACCTGCTTTCCTTCTGCATTTTGAAGGAGTATTCCTGAGCTGATATTAATCTTTTTTTTTTTTTCTACCCCCTTTAATTTCCTTATGTTAAATTTACAAACCTAATTAATGCAATTTCTTTCCTGTAGGTTCACTCCATGATGGCTCAATTAGAGTAGCAGTAGAACTGTGGTTCAATATTCAGGCCAGCTTCATAATTGAAAACACATTTTCTTCTCAAAAGCTGCAGCTGGTTTGGTTCTGCTCATGCAGAAAAGGATATAACCTTGCATAACATAGGAAATGAACGGTTGAGAGAGAAGCCAAATTCAATTTCAGTCAGATATTTTGAGGATAAGTCCATGATCTATGGAAGCAAGGGAATGAAAAGTGTGTGTATGTGGAAAGCAGCGTATTCAGCACTCTATTAATCACGGCTAGCCTGGGTGCTGTTGTGTGCTGTTGCGTTAGCACTGATTCTAGTACAGAGGCTGGAGAGCAGCCAAGCACTCCAGAAGTTAACCTCTTAAAGACCCTGAGCTGCTTTCTGTTGAATAAATGTAATTTTGTGGTCAGAAATAAATGCTTGTGATGTAGCAGGAGCTTTGAAAACAACAGCGTGGCAAAGCTATTACAAATTGCTCTGTGTTGGGGAAGTCAGCAGCATACATCAAAATTCAGAGCTCACGTCACGCTGATTTAGGCCCAGAGCTTTCCTGCTTTTCAGTGAAAGTCATATTAAACCACTCTTAGTAACAAAATGGAGTAAATGTAATATTTTTGGCGGGTGATTGTTTTATTTTAATGTCCACTTCACGGGGCGTGGGTGGTGGGTAATTTCCTTTGTACAACAGGAGCACGGGCATGGTTTTGTGCTTCGTCTCGATTCTGTTTCCCAGTGCTAGCAGGAAAGGGAGAGAGACATACAGCGTGCTTTTGGGGTAACAGCAGCTCAGCAGCCTTTCATTTCTTTGTTTACAGAAGTGTGTAAATGATTATTTATTTATTTTTGGCTGGCTTGATTGCAGTTTAAACAACATCTTTCCTGAGGAAGGTGATTTAAATATACTTCAGCATCTCCAAGGCAGATGCGCTCTCCCTGATGAGTGTGTAGCAGGTCTGCTGCCAGCACTGGGCTGCAGAGTCGGAAACATCCTCAAAAGAAGAGATGCTTAACTGCAGAGTGATAGGCAGAACTGTAAAAACTCTCAAATACAGTCAGAGCCTCTGCTGTATGTGCCTCTTTCTCCTTCCCGTATCGATACCTTCCTGGGACAGACCCCAGCTAGTGGGGTGACAGGCAAGGTCCCCAAACTAACATGTACCACCAGAAGCAAGCAATAGGCACCATGCACCTTTCTGAAGCTCTTGCAAGTTTGTCTCCATCCCATCCACTGCGCAGGCAACTTGTACTGAGACAGCAGTTACTACTAGGATAACTTTGGGGGAGGATCAGCCCAAATCCTCTTATTTTTATATAATTGACAAAGTGCTGAAATTTCTGTTGGCAGCTGGTGGGCTGTCTATATTAAGGCCCGCTATGCCGCTGCCATGCGTTTGGATGAAATGATAACAGTGGTGGGAAACTATTTATGCAAAATTCAGACAGGCAGCACTGTTTCAGTTCGCAGTGTCAGGAGTATCTTCTCATCCTTTTAAAAAAAGAGAGCTTGAAGTGTGCTGGAAGGAATGGGGATGGGAGGGCTGTGCCGGGTGCGGTATTCTGCTGAGTGTCATTATAATCCAGTCCCTGTTTCTCCAAATACAGAATTACCTCTGTGTTTTATTACAAAATTGCTGTGAGGCTCTATACAAGCCGGTGTCTGGTCTTGCTTTTTTATAATAGAGAAGCAAAAGGGTAAGCTCAGTATAAAATATTAGCAAAAGGAAACATTTGAGTATTTATGTGCAGGTGGGTTTTGCATAAAGGCAGTTAATGAGCTCTTTCTTGCAAGGTTTCCTCTGCCCTGATTTTTTAAAATAAATAAACAAAAGTTTGCTTCATCCATAAGGCAGAAAAGCAATTGTGGGTTCTAGGTCACTGTTGACAGATGCAGGAGGAGGCTGATGGGCAGGTGAAAGCACCCACTCATTTTACTGTGCAGCTCCTTCTCCTGCTGGGAAGCTGGAGATGATGTCGAATAGCACACGCTGCTCTGCCCTGGCAGGAGCACCAATTTCTCTCCTTCCTCCCCTGCCTCACTTTGCCACACCAAGCATGGTTGGGCTGGCTATGGCAGGAGATGTTCTCCATCCCACCTTGTGTCTTGCACAACCTCAAGGATCCAATGTGGCAAGCTCTGACATCTTGGTTAGTGGCATAGAGAATAATTTGCAGACTCGTTCTCTAGAAAGATGTTCTTTCAGGTTCTTGGGAAGAATGCATTCCCTGTTCGGAGGTCGTTCTCTTCTTAATTCCTGCTATGTGTTTTACCTTTTTTTTGCGTTACGCAAATTCACGACTGGCCTGTGCTGACTGAGGAGAGAGGTTAAGATGCAAGGTATAAAATTAGAAATGCCCAGCCAAATTGGGGCACCCCAAATGTGGTTTCACATGGGATTCTTACACTCTCCCTTCAAACGTTCAGGTACAACGTGATTTGACTAATCACTAGCACCCACATTACTGATTACTAATCAGAGTAAAACTTTGCAAATCACCTATATTTCTGCAGCGTTCTTGCTGC
>JAVJGJ010000001.1:104498341-104514144 GCA_035590215.1 Microhierax caerulescens
GCTGCTTGTATATTGATCCAGACACCCCTGCAGTCAGTCTTGCTAAGAGTTTGTTATCTATGACACCAGAAAGGTTTAAATAATGTGTTAGAGGGGCTAGGATGCTGGCATTATCTCTGTTGTCCTAGGGTATCCTTTTTCCTTCACAGACAGCTCTAAGCTTCCATGAGGGAAAGTCCTTATTTCCAGGACCAGGATGTCCTTTAGTTTGTTTTACTTAAGCGTGAACTTTGAGACTTTGTTATTAAGTCTCCAGTAAGATTCATTACATTACAGCATATAATGTGAACTAATATGTGCATTAACAAAGTAAACAGCACTTTCATGCGATAAAGACATTGATAGAATAGTTAGGGGAGGGAATTTTCAGAACATTTGACACTTTGACCCTCCTTTTCCCATCCGTATTTTGTCGCTCTTGTTTCATGCCATACCTAAGTGATGCCAGTGTGGGACTGACGCTGGCAAGTGTCCTTGCTTGCCCCAGCCCTGGGTGCCCACCTCCTCCCTCATGCTGAGCCTAGCAAACGCACAGGATGAGTCAGTTAGTTTGCCGGTATGATGGAAAATAAATTCTTTCTCTCCTTCTTTGCTTAGTTTTTCATCGAGTCAGTGAGCTGAGTCATGCTACAACAGTGCGATCCCTAGATGTGATGCAAGAGAAGTGGGAGCCCATGGCCTGAGGCAGGAGGAGGTCGCAGGGCTGCTCCGATTGGTGCCCAGCGGATGGATTAGGAGTCGAGTGAGAGCAGCAAGTGTGAAATGTCACTCAGAAATGCAGAGAGGTGTGAGGAGGCAGACACACAGGTTTTCAAAGGATCCAGGAGAAGTTCAGCAATGATGGCATACCCACCGTCACAGTGACCTGAAGGCAGGGTAGCAAGTAATAAAAGCTATTTAAACAAAGCTGTCATTCTGCTGTCAATATCTTGAGGCACATGTTGGACTGGGCTGTTTTACTGGGAAGGAAGATCAGAGATTGGAAAAGCAACAAGAAGCTGTCCTGTGAGAACGAGGGCGCTGAGCTTTCCTCAGGGGATGGCAGCATTGTTTGTCTGGGAAAATCAGGATTTTTCTGGGCATGAAAGGAAGAGGTTTCAAGGATTCAAGGTTGCAGCTGCTTCATAGTGGAGGGAAGCAGAATTGAAAAGTTGAAGGATTTGAGTCCTTCTTAAAGCTTTTAACTTGAGGTTAAACCAACAAGTTGGTGAGGCAGAGATGCTCTTCCCAAACTCTTTCCTGGTAGCATACCTACGCACTGCACCCAGGCAGCTTTGCTAAACAGATCGGTATTGTAGCCACTGTGAAGTCCTTACTTTTGTTAAAGAATTTATGGCACAGCTGAAATGTATGCCATATGCTTTAAGCAGCTGCACAGGAATAATTTCTTTTTAATTTTGCTTCAAAACTCTTTTAATTGCAGCAAAGATAAAAATTAGTAGGTTTACTTTTTCTTTTCTCAGCTGCAAAATAAATTCACTGGGATGATAAACTTATTTTTATTAATTTGTAAAATTATAGTGTTATACTTCTATTAATCAATTTATTAATATAGATCTCTGTTGGTATTAAGAAAGGGAAACAAGCCAACTGTGTGCATACCCTGCATGCTTCCTAGTCCACACACACCGAGTGTCTTGTAGAGCTGTTGCAGTGCACCACCTTGGCAACTGATGTACTGTTCCGTATGAGAGAGCAGCTAAGCTCTATTGTAATAGCTTCGGAGAAAGACCAATGCCATTGCATAACATTAATAATGCTTGCTAAAGCTGCCATTTGATTCCAAGGAGCTATTCAAGAATATAGCATAGCTTAAAATGTGGTGCGTTAATGAGTTGTTATCGTGCTTTTCCCTTTGTTTAACATGTTTCTTACGATTGTTCATGGCATTTTGGTAGCTGGAAGTAATTGGAGACAAATGGAGAAACTTTGTGATGCAAAACAATACAACAAAAAAATGTGTAAGAGAGCTTTGCAAATGAAGGGCGATGGGTGTCTCATTAAGGCTTCTATCTATGAAGAACCAGAACAGAAGAATAACTTCTGCTTTAAGTAATTTATTTCTAATTGAAAAGTCAGTTCCAGTTCGGGTGCAGGACAGTAAAAGACCTGTCTTTCATGTTAAGGTGGCTAATGAGAGTGACAGTTAGAACTGAAGAGCAATGAGGATAAGTAGAAGAGTTAAGACTACAAAATTCATATTTAGCTTGTGTTTGAGACACTGGATTTGCAGTTAATTGTACTGCAAGTAAGTCACTGACACTTCGGTAATGGCATACAGACACAGAAAGCGAGGTGATCCCTTCACTAAGGAGTTGTCCTTGGGATGCCAAGTTCTCTAAAAACAATAGAAAATGCTGAATGATCCAAGCTGATCTGTCAGGAACAACACATCGTGGCCATGTGCCGGTCTCATGGTCCGCAAATGTGTTGATGTGCTGATACCTGTAAGTTCAGAGAATTTAAGTGTTGATGCAGAATTCACGAGCATCTGGCAGTCCCAGTTCCCTTGCAAAGAACTTTATCTTCCTGTTCCATCTTTCAATTCAGAAACACAATTGTGCAGCCTTCTGCCTGACCGTGGTCGATGAGACAACACCATGTACAGTACAGCACAGCAGAGCATCCCACTTCTGCAAACCTGAATACAGAATCTAGGGGATTTGTGGGGCAGTAGACATCAGACTTTAATGCTGAAATTTCTTGGTGCATAAAGAATGACAGATTCCAAAATAAAGCCACAGACTTTGCTTTTATCTTTCTGAAAGTGACGACTGGACATAGCTGAAACAGCAAGAGCAGTGTTCAGATAATCAGCATCTTCCCTGACATAGGTGGCCAGATTTATAGTGCTTACCTAAATGTGAAGGTGATTTCATTATGTTTTGATTTTAGCCAAGTGTAGCAGATATTAGACTGTGATCAGGCATTTCTAAAGTAGGCTGTCCATGCTACTGGAGTAGCATGCCAGCAATATCGGGCAAGAAGCTGGTGTTGTGGCAGTGGAGAATGGAAGCAGACCAAGGAGGTCTGCAGGGGCAAGTTGGAGTGAGATGATTATGGAAGGGAAGGGTGTCATTCAGCCTCCAGGGTGAACTCAGTGCCCCGAGCAACAACTCATGAAAACACCTGACCTGAAAAAACAAGGTAGATAAAGTGAGGACTGCTTTCAAACTGGTGTCTTGCTGCAGTTCCCTCCATACAGCTCCGGTGATATTTTAAAGATGAAGAGTGTGCTAAGGCAGGAGGATTCCTAGTGTCTCATTTCTGTTATCTCAGTATAGCGCCAGTGGTATTATCAAGACAAATAGTATGCCAAAACTTAAAAGTGAACATATGTTTATGGGGGTGGTGGGGAATACAGAGGTCACTGTTGTTTCTTTCTAGTCAGAGAAGACATAATGGGGCCTGGTTTAGATAAATTAAGACTTGGAGCTAAGCTCATGTCGACTACACTAGTGTAATTATAAGTTGACTTCTTTCAGGGTCCCTGAAGTTTTTAGAGTCATAAAAATGCTCAGCAAGAGTTGTATAATGTAGTTTAACTGTTTTAATGTGAGCTAATTGCAGCTCATCTGTGTTGGCTCCCGAACCAATTTCACTTTGATTTGAAAAATTTTCAGTGAACTTCCAGATACTTACTTCCATGTTTTCAGTGCTCTGTTTCTGAACTGCGTTTATATTTTGTTATTTTTGATGTCTTTTTCATCACGTATTTCCTTACACAGCAGGAAGCTGGCATACTTCATTAATGTTTTTTAATATTTTTTTTCAGTTGAAGTTGTCATGGTGCTTTTTATAAATTTTTAGGAAACAGTTAGAAACAGTGGTGCTCATTTTTAGTAGAACTTTAAACCAGACAGGTTGATTTTTTTAAAAACAAAACATTAAAAAATCTTTCTGTCTAGTGGGATTATTTGGAATTTTGGTTCTGAATATTGGGGTGGTGGTGGTAAGGGGTGAAAGTTCCTGTGATTTACAAACTGCTTCCATCAGAAAGGCTCTGATCTCCTTGGAAGATGTTGTTTCAATTCTATTTTATATTTCCATCACTATATAACTGTTAAGGAGTGAATAAACCACACCTTTTGTAATACTAAGGGAGAATATAATTACAAATGCTTTTTATTAAAATGTGAAAAAACTTTAATAGGAAAACAAATCTATCCTGTTATTTCACAGAAATGCAAGCATTTTAAATGCTTTGGTTTTCGTAAAAGGGGCAAATTATTTTTTCAAAATACAGTACAGAATCAGTTCTGTAATGCTAATTGTATTTAATAATAGTAATTTAAATTTGGCTGTACTCTGCTGAGCAGCAGTGAGAGAAAATTGTATGTGGGAACGTTAAAGTCCAGAAGTCTAACATATGGTGTGCTTTGGCCTTCCAAGTCTGTCTTTATGTACCCATGAAATATCTCAACTGCAAAAGTCTTTCTGATGGCTGCCCCCTCCTTTCTTGCCTCTTCACAAACGGTGTCTGATACTCCCAAGCATTGATGTACTACCCAGTGCCTCTCTGCCTTTGGCAGTTTGTTCCATACTCTAATTTCAAATACTCTTTGTGTGAAAATGTTCTAACCAAATTACTTATGTTCTCATTCCCTAATGAGCATCAGTCCATCTGTGATTGCTTGAATTCAGATTAATAAATGGGTTATTCACAACCATCAATCCCTTGCTCTCCAGCACGTCATATGCCCTGTGAGATTCCAGTGCCTTTCTGTAGCCTTTCTTGCTCAGTAAACTCGAAAAGACAAGTATGGCCAGCGTTTCTTGAGAATTTGCATCTGCTCTCCACATCCTCCATCAATTTGGCCTCTGCAGCTTGTTTATCATCTTCCCAATACCTTTCTTTTTCTTTTTCTTTTTTTTATTTATTTTTAATTTGATAAGAATAAATGGCAAATAGGTCAGTATTCAGTTATACTACACCTCCACCAAGTTACGTAAATGAATCCAGATTTGGGGGCATGTAAGCAAAATGGGAATTCGGTTTGTTTCTCTAAATGCAGTCTTGCCTTTAGTGTTACAATAACTTGTCTCTTTACAACCTCTTGCCGTATCTCAAGATTTCATTGCTGCTGCCAAACACTGTGCAGATGTTTTCCGTGTCCTTATTTTCCTCCTTGACCCCTCCCCTCGAGTCTTTTCTCGGTTTATATGTTGTGCATTGTGCTTCTCTGTAATTTCTACAATTGTCCTTGTCCTTTGGTTTTCTGGCCTTAATCCTCTCCGTAATGATCTCTACAAGTCACTTATCAGCCATAAGACTAATCTATACCAGTCACGTGGTGCTCCTGCACTCTGCTCCTGTGCACTTTGCATCTGACTCCATTATTTTAATCATCTGCATTGTAGGATTCCCACCCCCCCCACCCCCACCCCCCCCCGCCCAAATCCTTCCCTTCACAAAGTCATTTTAGTACAAAGTAAACAGAAGTGGCACCAAATCTGACCCCGCAGCACCCTCCTGCTTATCTCTCCTCCTCCCTGCGCCGCTTCCTTTCCCTGGCACCCTCTGCTTCCTGTGCCAGAGCCCGCTGCAAACCACTGCGTGCAAATCTCCCTCCCATATAATAAAATATCAGATACTTCCCTGAAATACAGATACAGTAAACTCTGTCCATTGTTTCTGCCTTATCTACCAAATCAATAACGTCGTGAAAGAATTCAAGGACGTTTTTCAGACGGGACCTTCCTTTTTTAGTCTATGTTGACGTACACACCTTTAAATCGTTTCATAATATTAACTGCTTTTCAAATACACAGAAGGAATAGTATCAGGCCTTTGTATCCGTAGTTCTTCAGATCCTTCCTTGCTTTTTATTAAAATATGGAAACGATAATCTCCATACTTTCAGTTTCCTGATTTCAGTAAGCTGCCGCAGAACCGTGTCAGGCTTTCCTGTTTCCCTTTCTGTCTCTTTCTACTTTGGAGTATTAATTCAGTCGACCTGGTCTTGGTTGGTTTGGTTGTTTTTTGTTAATATTTAGTAATTGTAAATCATCTCTTTCCTAGTACATTAGGAAAACAAACGTTTACCAAAAAAAGTTTCTGTGGAATAACTATTTTATTCTCAGGGCCATAAAGCCGCCTTTCCATGTAAAATGAAGTTTTAGATGAAAATACAGATTTAGGGGAAAAAAACAGATTGTGTGAGGTATTATTTTCCGTCACCTGAGCAGACAGCTTCTCAGATTAGTATTGCATGCATTATAAAATACAAAGAGAAGCTAGTCAGAGGAGCCTGGCTTGAGCTCACGAGTGCAAGGCGGTATAGACTCTATATGTCTGTTCCTGAGCTTTATTAGAAAACTTATTTGCGTGTAGAAGATTCACAGTTGTTTAGTGTTAAGTATCACGAGGTGCCCAACAAATACATCATTTCATCCTCTTGTCGGCTTAGTGGAAATAACAGAAAAATGTATTTCCCACAACAAAGGCAGAGTGTGACGACAGAAGTGCATGCGGTTCCCATTTGTTGTGTTGGATCTGAAGTGGTAAAGGAAAACAGTTGTTGGGGAGAGAACCTGTCTGGTAAATGCCATGCTTTTTGTAAGGATTTAAAGTAAAGAATCGGTAGACAGCAAGTGTTCATAAAAATACTGATGCTTGCTATTGTGCTGAAACAGAACTTGAAATTATATTCAGTACAAACATACCAGAAATAGTCTAACAGGACTGCTTCTGTAGGAGCTGCACACAGGAGACTTGGGTTCCCTTTTTGTATATTAGCTAGTTATATATTCATTTATTTTTATAGCTGTAAGAGCTATACTGGAGTAAGTCTAAAAGCCTTCTTTTCTCATCACCCCTTTTAGATTGATGCATTGGGTAAAAGAAGCAAAGAAGCAGAGGCAGCCTTCTTGAATGTTTATAAGAGATTAATTGATGTTCCAGGTAAGCAAATTATTTCCTTATTCTGAAAAACTGATGGCTTACGTTAGTGTGAATGCTACTGGGTATTTTTTCTACTTTTGATAAGGTAAATATGAGCAATGGTTTTATTTTGAAACTGATACGCTCCAGTATTGTTTCAAATGGAAAGAACTATAAGACACATTTCATGACTTCTCTTAAAACTGTTGATTGTATTTACATTTTAATGTTTGTATGAATCATTTTATATTATTATAGTTCTCAGAAATTTCTTTATTAGAGGGTTCAGACATTTTTAACAAAAAAGATACATCTTGAAACTTCATCAAGAAGCAGTGATAATTTTACTTTTAAAGTAAAGGTAATATTTTTCATGACTTAAAAAAAAAAAAAAAAAAAAAAAAAAACCAACCAAAAAAGCCTTACCAAAAAGTTAATCACTACCAAATTTCAATTCTGTTCAGTGTAAGTGTGATCATAAATTTTATTCAAAGGCCTTTATTTAATGTGTTTTCAACTTTCTTTTGTGTTTGGCATCAGAAGTTTCCAGTTCATTTCTTTTTACATTTTGGGAGTTGATGTTTTTGTTTTCCCCAATGGTAGATAAATACTGTCTGAACAGATTTTTCTTTTTGCAACTGTACCCAAAGATGAGAGGGAATTAGGAGTCCAAGTCTCCCACTTCCAAATCTTGGCCTGACTGAGCTGTTGGCATGTGATTTGCTGTGTATGATTTTATACAGTTATAAAATGTTGACACTATCTATAATATTCAAAATACTTACCTCAAGAGAGGTTTTGAAGTATAATTAATACTTGTAAGGGCTTTTAAGGCCTCATTGCAAAGTGCACCCTAGTCTTTACTTGCTTTACCTTTTAAGGAGCACATTGCATGCACGCTTCAGATAAAAATTAATTTCTTAATGTTTTGTTTACAGCTTAACTGGTTAAAAGGTCACTGTTTTTCAGACTCTCAGTCAGAACTAACGTATATATTTTTTATGCTTTCACATTTATAGTCAAGTGGTGCCCCATGGCCAGTACCTGCTGTATTCAGTGCAGCATAGGTAGGGACTGAGCATGCTCATCCTAGATCAGAATTGCCTCAGAAATATTGTTTTTTAGGTTAATCAGCAATGTCTGTGAGTGTTTGTTTACTTCTTTCTTGCTCGTAGTCTTAGTAACGTTCCACAGGTGAACAGCTTCCTCTGCACCTCTCGGGTGCTTGTGACTGTTGCTTACAGGGTGCGGGCAGTTTGCACTTGCGTGAACAGCACGGGCATGGAACAGGCTCTCACAGCTCTGTTTTGTAAAGGAAACCCCTCCGTGAAAACGTACCCAACGTACCTGCAGCCTGCAAGCCAACCACTCAGTGCTAAGGAGGGAAGCTGTGGTCCCTCCATCTCACACTAAGGCAGCCCAGGGTGCTTGTTTCCTGGGAGGCAAGTAGGTTTGATTTCTAATGGTCTGGTTTTTGTCACGACTGAGTAGTCGTGTCAAACAAGAGCTGTGTGGGATCCTTTGCATGCTCGTGCAGACCTTTTTTCTGAAGCCTGGCATTATCACAGGTGTTGGAAATCGAACAGCAGAGTCCGACTGAAGCTTTGTGGAGAAGGTATATTATCTCCCACTCACTCTGTAGGATCTAAATGGTGAAGGACTCTGTCAGTAATCTGTAGGAGAAAGAATCTTCTCCTTCCCTTCATTTGCAAAAGCAAAATTTACACCCCTTCTTCCACACTCCACAATCTCTCTGTTGTCCAGCCTTTCCCTGTGCGTGCCTTATGTTACGTGTCAAAGAAATATTTCTTTGATATTCTTCCTGCATATAAAAATTTTCAGTCTGGCTAAGTTGTGAGTGCGATGGAGTCTGTGGGATTAGAAATATCTACAGGTTTTAGTCCCATGCTCTATCTGCAGGCCTGAGAGGCGTATGAGGAGCGTACTGGTGTTGCTAAAAGAAAATTCCAGGTTCTCAAGGAGAAGTCTGGCCAGCCTCCTGTAGCTGTATGCAGGCGTAACAAATACTCACTGTTTACAACACATACTGCAACGAGAAGGAAAACAGCCATTGGGAGTGTATGGCACTGGTATTCATCATGAAGTGGTAGGGCTGAGTTAGGTGTATGCAGTTAAGGGGCTTGCTTCATTGTTTTGGGTTTTTTTATTTCCTTCTCAATGGATGGAGTCTTTTACGTTGGGTATGTATCCATGGAGGGCTGTCCTTTATAAAAGACCATCAGGATTCATTTATCACATCTGTTGTTTTGCCTTTATGTGGCTTTACATATCTTTTGACCTGTCCATTCGGTATTTCAAATATTTAGGTATACTTTTAGCTCCAAAATCCTGCTGTTTTCTTTTTGGTGTGAGAAGGGAGCTATGATGTTTTGAGAAAGCTATGACTGGAATGCTGCAGAGTGGTTATTTAGCATTAAGCATCGCTGTTACATGACAAGGGTGCAATTTTATCAGACTTTCAATATCCTTTATAGGACCATATAATAATTGCAGCTGAAGTCTAATTCCCAGCAGCCAATTTTATGGTTCTTGAGGAAAGCATGTATTCCTTTCCTCAGTAATAATGTGCACACTTTATATAATTAAAAAGAGCTTCTATTTTAATTTTACTATAAAATTATCTGTATTGAAACTGCAGCTACGGTGCTTTATGGATTCAGCTAAAGTTTAATGATTTTCTTTCCTGACTTGACCAGGGTTTTCACTCAGGCTCACCAGTAAGGAATTTGTGGGAAGGGTAGTATTTTACTTGTAAATTTTCCTATATACATCAGTGGTTTTCTCTTTAAAAGATAAAACAGAGACCTTTTCATATCTCTTTCCAGCTTTATGATACTGTTAAAATAGCATTATCATTGGGTTGTGCTCCAAAATTTATCCTTCCTAAAGGAAAGTACATGTCAAGGAAAATGTTTGAGTTTATGTACATTTATACAGCTGTAATTCTCTCTCAGATCATTCTGTCTTGCCTGAGACTGAATATTTTTAATTAATGGAATTAATTTTCTCATTTAATTGCCTTATTTTCAGTATGCATTAGAGAGCTAGAGAAAAGTGAATGCTGCCACATGAATTGCTCTAATCAACAAGGTTGTCACAACTTACCTTTAAAAATAATGTGAATATATTTATTTTGAAGGAAAGGGAGGTTGGGTCTGTATTTTGAGGAAGCTTTCTTCCATCTATTCAAGATTTCTTTCTCTTTAGTTTTATAAAATAAGTGTATTACGTTAGTACCGTTGGCTTTTAGGGTCTTAATCTTGTGAACACTTGAAGTGAAATCGGAGCCCTGTTGTGTAAGCCTGTGGAGGAGCAGTGTTGCTTTGCAGAAGCAGCATATTCATAATTCAGTTTTTCTAAACCTTTAAAAGAAAAATATTAAGCATTAAAATATTAAAAATTAAATATTTTTCTATTAAAAAGGAAGGGTGTTCACTACTTTTTTTTTTTTTTTTAAACAAAACCTCACTGTAATTTTCAAGTAAAAGTTAAAATGTGGAGACCCAGACTGAGTGCCAGATAACAGTATCTGGATAAACTGGTTAAATAGAGTTTTTCTTTATGCTGTGTCTTTTATTACTGTGCAGTTGCTGCACAATGCCACAGTTGGGTTTGCTCAGTCTTCAGTATTGCTCCTGTTAAGCACGGCTCTTGTGCAGGCAAGGAAGAAACAATTCTATCTTTAAGCAGAAAATCTGCTGTCTTGATGTGGCAACAATTAAACCGAATTTGGGTTCATTGGCTGTTTTCCTATGAAAGCTGATTGTGGTTTTTTTGCAATACCACTGAGAGCTTGCCACCAAAGGGGAGCACCTGAAAAGCTTGTCTCCTTCCCGTTTCTCTCCCCGCTCCAGGGGACAGTTTGTGTGCCCAGGCTGTGGGCACAGCAGTGCCAGCCCTGGCCGTGCTCAGGCAGCTGGTGCACCCCCTGCTTACCACCACTGCCTCCCCTCCTGCGTGCCGCTTGGCTGAAACAGAGTCCTAACCCTCTCCCACTCCTCCGTAATGCCTTTCCACTTGAGGCACAGTAATGCATCAGTTATACCCGATACGAATATAATAGGAAAAAGGGTTGTGCTTTTTCAGCATATACACATTTGAGAATCAAGGTAGGTTAATGCAAAATACTCGCTCGCAGTTTGGTAGGGACTGTGCAGCCTTCTGGAGTTGAGCTATAAATGGTATTCGTTTTTGCTTAATGGGAATTTTCTTATCAAGAAGCTAAATTACTCTTAGAGCATGAAAGGGGATGTATGTGTGTTTTTATTGGAGACTCTTTACAGGTCTCTGTTGTGATCAGATTTGCTGTAACTTTGGCACTATATAATGAGCACAACGTGGTTTTTAGCTCAGAGGACCCACTATCTAAGGAAAGTATGAAATAACGGAGAGGGTAAAGAGAATTTTGTGTGTGTGTGTGTGCCCTGTCAAAACAATTAAAAGCAATAACAATGAAAGATGGCCGAAGTGGAAATTTTATCTTTCCCGTACTCCTTGCGATGATAAATTGCCCCGCCATGGGGGCTGTAGCTTACTAAGGGGTTTGAAGGAGGAGCAGGCTGGTTCCAAGGGAGTTTTCCACAGTTAAGCCTTGCAAATTCGAACTTTGCTGCATGGAGCTTGTTTTTTCCAAGGAATGATTTAGCTGAGGAAACAGAAATTTCTTTTGAAATAAATAATCAGTAAAGCACAAAGTAAGTGTTTAGGGAATTACAAATGAAAATTTGTTTCTCACCCAGTAAAGAACTACATTGCTTTACCACGGAGCCTCTGCTAGCAGCAGTGTGAGATGCAGTGCTTACTGCTGTCCATTGGTTTGTGATTGTTTGCAACTTGGCAACACTCTCCAGACTTGTATTCCTGTTTGGGCTAACAGAAGACTTCCATTGAAGTGGAGGATCAATGATCCATTTGATCAATGTTCCAAGGTTAAAGGTGATTCAAGAGAAAAACAGGTTTGATCCCCCCCCCCCCCCCGAAGAATTATCTGCTGCTTATGTTGGAGGTGATAGATGTGTATGAAGTTGTATTTATAGACGTTATGGGATGTGTTTGGATTTTTTTTTAAAGTGTAACATTAAGCAGAAAGGAAAAAGGTTAATGACAGCCCTGGTAGCAGAAAGTCTGTATAGCAAAAGTAAAGTAAAAGTAAAAAAAAAGTAAAGGCTTTTACATACCTCAGTGATCGTTCTCAGTCATCTGCATGATGTGCTTAGATTGTAACATAGGCACACCCAGCCTTAGGTGCCGGCAGGGAAGAGCTGGTTGAATGTAAATTTAGGGGAGATACAAAGAGGAGAGAAGGAAAAGAGGTTCACACCAAGGGACTTTGTTATTCGTATCCCAAACTAGAAGACTAAAAACAGTTTGAAGAAGTTAATACTCAGAACATTCTTCATTGGCCTAATCGTTAATTGGTGAAACCCTGTGTAAAGAGCAAGATCAGGTTATGGTATACCTTGAGTTTGTGGTATATCAGGACTCGTCAGCACAGACAATTTTTAAGAAACGTTTGGTATCACTACCATGGGAAAAATTTTAAGCAGTTCTTGGTTTGTTAATAATATGTGTCAGAATAGTTGTCCCTTTCCAAATACAGTATATTTAAATAATACATTTGAAGATAGACACGTAAACTGAAAAGACTTATATTTCTGCTGCCTCTAACTTTACAAGGGAAATGAATATTCACAACATGCCTTTTCTCAAGCTTAAGAGGGAAAAGAAAACAGTATTATAGAGAGTAGTCTTAGGAAGCAAAATGAACTTGCTCATGTACAACAGAAGTAGCGCAGACGCCCCCTCAAACAGAGCAGTAGGGTATCTTTCTAAACACATTTGAAAATCTGATAAAATCAAGCAGAAAATTGAGCATAGTTAATACTTGAAAGAATGAAAAGTGATAACCCCCTGTGGCTGCAGGCAGTAATTTAGCTTGCGACTGTATCCTATCTGAAGACAAAATCCTCGATGCTTCACCAGCATGTTGAGACCAGGTAAAAAAAGAGTTGCATAAACATACTAAAAATGCCCCAGTTCTAGAAGCTGGGTCTGCGAGAGAAGCCTGTGCGGTAAAAAATGAGGGACTGTAGATGCTGATTTTCCTCAAACTGTTCTGCAAACCTTTGCACAAAGAAATGTCTGAGGTGGGGGTGAGAGGGACAGTTTAAAGTCCAGGCTACAAACTGGAAATTTTGAGCAGCGTTTTGGTAGGGTCAGCAGCTGCTACCGTTTTATTTTCCAGAACGGTCTGAATCGCATGGGATGCTGCTCCAGCCTTCGGGTAGTCCAGCGCTGAGGAATGTAGAAGGAGCTCATAATCACTTCAGCCTCATTCCCTCTGGGGTTTGAATTCAGAGGCACAGCATAAAATACAATTTTGGATCTGTACTGGATGAATGCACGCTGGTAGGGCATACTGTTAGCATTACATAGTTATTTTCAGATGAAGCACCAAGTCCTGGCCAATTCTCATCTTTAGTATTCATTCACTTTATCCTTATGTTTTGAAACTGATGTCAAAATAACTAAAAATAGCTCTGTTACCTGCATATGTGGCTTGAAATTGGGCTTGTCTGGTCACATACTTTTTTCTTTCGTTTTTCTTGTTGAATTAATAATTGGATAAATTCCTTTGTAAAAGCTGGAATAAATACTCAAAGGAAGAAATATCCCTAAAGCATACACTTTAAAAAATTTATTGTGTGGTTGTCAAGCCCTATTTTACTTGGTAGGCTGGAGGCACGGAAGAAAGAGGGGAGGTGCAGATAAGGGGAAGGATGCAATGAATAGAAGCAGGAAAAATGTGCCCTATAAGAGAGATGATATCCCTGTGGGCGCTGGCTGTGTTCACCTGGAGGCTGTAACCACAGCACCCTTTGAAAGCTGTTGCTTCAGGGAACGGAGTTAGAGCAGCCCTAAGCTGGTGACCAGAGCAGTGCTGTGGATTCGGAGCAAAAGGGGCAGACTGGTTGTGATGGGCAATATTGGACTTTCCCTTTCTTGGTAGCAGGAATGTGAACTGGAATTAGAATAAACCCCAGCTTTTGGAGGGTTTAGTGCTAAGTCTATTCAGAAGGTTTTAGGAGAAAGAAGGGATGATTGTGGCAGAAATGCTTTCTTTCAGACATAGTGGAAGGTTCATTTTTTCTTTTCATAATCTCAAAGCAGGAGAAATGAAACTTAAGAGTACAAATGATTTGCTGTAACTGTCCTTTGCTTTGCACTGAGCTCAGTGTGCAAGCAGTAAATTCCAATGTCTTCAGCCATTAATAGAACATTAATGATCAAATTGGAGCATTTTCAGTTGCAGTGGCTTTTTTTGTAACTCATTAGGTCCTTTTTCAGCTGACAGTGCCATAAAATAGTGAATCACCTATTATGCATACCCCACTTCTAATATTAAAAACTTTTCTGATGATTTATTTTGCTAACTCCTTTGAAAATACAGGGAACTGCATTGCAATTCATTAAGGAGTCAAATCATTTACTCTGCCTTATATGACTTGTTTGGATACTAGGGTAGAGATGCATCTCATAAGCTGGGGTAGGGCCAGAGCATCTTTCCAGCAGTAGCCATTCTAGAACTGGTAGATAAATAAAGGATGTTTTTAAATAATAGCCCACAAGATCTAAGAAACACATTCTGGCAAAGGGATCTATATGATTGTGGTCAAATTGACTATAAACCATCTCACATCGTTTCACTTAACCCAGCAAGCACTGGAGAGCACCGCCACGGAGAACTTTTGTGGTGATTAATGGGGAGGAAAGGCGCCGGTTTGCTGCGGCTTCCCCCGTCCCCATACAGAGGGGTTGCATCAGGATTGCTTGGCTGCTTTGCTGCTTTCAGAGGTCAGCAGAATTGGGGATTCTGCTTTTTTGCTGGTAAGGAAAATGACAATCCCTCACCCTTTTGTGGGCACATTGAATTGCCTGGTACAGCCCTTAACGCCCTGACAGCAAGAGCGTGAGGAGAACGCTGTGAAAAAGTGGAAGGAAGAATAAAAGGAAGGGAGAGATCCCAGTCCTGCAGGATGGGGGAGTAAGAAAATATGTTTAATTCGTGATTGAAGGAAGAATCTTTTCATGTTTTTTATGAAGTGAGGAGTTGGCGAGATGATGAGCTTTGTTTCACACGGGATTATGGCTATAACTCTTCTGTCCCTGGGCTACCACAGTCATAGGGGAAAAGGAGGAAAGCTATCATTTATTCCATGAAATCTTTGTCTCAGTCTCTCTAGGCTATTTCAATTTACCCCTGAAATTTCTGGGGAATAATTAATGAATTAATTAAGTATGCTGTGAGGTGTTTGAATATTCAAAAGCTACAATGTAATTATTATTTTTTCTAAAACACACTTTCAGGTTATTTTCAGATACGCCGCCTCCCAAGAAAGCACTTGGTGCATCCGAAGCTGATAGAGCTTCATCCTGCTCGGCCTGCCTCTGGACCAGAGCCGGTTCTCCGGGAGAGTCTGCATTGGGAAAGTCAAAAACTTCTCGTATTTTGCGGTGACAGCAGGGCTGAACTTTTTAAAAAGTTCAATCACGTTAATGAAGCTGTGATAGGGAGGATTTCTCCACACACACACACACACACCCCTTATCATTTCGCGTGGGCGTTTTGTGAGCTATCACTGAGGCGGCTTTGCTTACAATGGGGTTTAGGCAACAGAAACACAGGCTTATTGAAAGAAATGCATTGCCTCCGATGAATTATTTTTAGATCCGAACCTTAGGAAACACATTTCCAGCGATATAAAATATTAATTGCTCCTGTAGTTCTTGCACTGTTTCATAACTCGCTTTCTTAACGTTTCAGGCCGGTGACAAAGAGGGAGGAGGGGACTGAGGAAAAGTCCTTTGTTTTGGAAAAGTCTCTCCAGGAGCTCCATTT
>JAVJGJ010000001.1:104524433-104540654 GCA_035590215.1 Microhierax caerulescens
TTTATATAGCAGTCAACTCTTGTATAATGTTCACAGCTTATGTTATGAGGTGGCTACACTGTTAAAATTTTAATAAGTGGGACTGCAAAGTATGAACAGTATTGCAGTGTGACATGATTTATGGGTCCCATTGAAGCACCTTGTAGTCTGTGTGGTGTTGTCAGTTGTCTGATTATATTCGAAACATTTAATCACTCTATCTTCCAAATTTGCAAAATACAGATAAGTTGTTTAACATGATTATGAGCTCTCTTCTCACCTCTTCTCTTCCCTTTATAGAAAATTGCAGGAGACACAGATGTCGACAGCCTCGAAGCTGGAAGAAGCTGAACACAAAGTTCAAGCTTTGCAAACAGGTTTGGCATCGCTTTTCTGACCTATACCAATGATCAGGCTGGAGGTGAGAGGATGGAGATCATTAAATGTATCAGGACTGTGTGTGAACCGGCTCTTGCAAGTGCAGAGAGATCCAACAGAGCTTGAATGTGCTTTGTGAATCGGAGCTTCTGTTGGGCTCCACACCTTAAGTGAACACTTGTGTTGCAGCCAGTGTGTTGGTAAATACAGTGGACATGGCCAGGCACGAAGCACGTACAGCAGCAGAGCATCGCTGCAGTTAAAGCGGGTCATGGAGCTCGTCATCCATCTTGTGTTTTGCTCTGGTTTCACACATTTCTGAACTATGATAGAAACATGCAGTGATCTGTGTTCAGTATGAACCCAGTAGAATTTCTACCAGTGTGTCTGGCCTATTGCCTACAACTTGGTTGCCATTAATTTTCACCTCTGCATACTTACAGATTCCAGGTCTGGACACATTTGGGCTTATTTTCTGTGAGAACACAAGAAATTTTATTCGCTGAATTACTGCAATAAATATTTCAAATTAATAAGCAGTTTAGCCAGCTTAATAAGAAATCAGTAATGTCTAGCTTTGTTAAGCAGTAACTGGGAATTTTTACTCTATAAGAGAAATACTGTAAGGAAATGTGAAAAATCAGAAGCTGTGTTTTTTCTAAAGTCATAATGGTTTGCCTAGGCAGAAAGATAAAGCAAAGAATTTTTCATCAGGAGGTGTACAGCTTTATTTATGTCTGAATAAAAGAAAAAGGAGTAGTCTTTTTGCTTTTCACTGCTGTTACAGTGCTGTAATGCTTCATGTTTATGCCTTTTAGCCTTGGAAAAAACCAGAACAGAACTATTTGATCTGAAAACAAAATATGATGAAGAAACTACTGCAAAGTAAGATTTCACTGTTTTCTTTCTATGTCTTCCTTCAGGGTATCACTGCTTTTTTTGTTTTGCGTCTGTCTGTTGGAGACAGGCGAGATGGAAGAGGTTCAGGCGTCCAAATTTGTTAGAAAACATGGTCATAATTTGGCCTCCTATAGAGACATTATTAGTTTTCATATTTTCTTCCACCCAACAAGACATTTTTCCTGGCACACATGCTGCTGCATTCCTGGTTTCATTCTCAGGTGCTGCATCTATTGTGTATCTCTTGTACTGTGTATCTCTTCTATTTTATTTAGAAATAGGGCAATTTCAGAAATAGGATTTACTGTGATCTTTCAATCTTGGTGAAAATAAAATTTAGTTCGGTAAAGGATTTCTGTTTCACTGTTAAGCACCCTGGTTCTTTCTGCTTTTGGAATAGCAGTCATCACTTTGTCAAATTCACCCCAAATTACAGAGTAGCATTTTTGGCAGATTTTTCTTGTTTCTAAGTAGAATGTGAAGGTAGTCTCAAAAATATGTATCTTTGTCATCTTAATGGCTACTGTTTTCAATTAGCCCCTGGTTTTATTAACAATCAGTGCAGGAAACAACAAAAAAGAGACAGACTTCTGCTGGTTTTCTTTGAACCCTTCATATTTAAGGAAAGTTAGTAATGAGAAGGAATTCCCGTGTTCAGCAGTATTAAACCCGAGGAGTCATTTCTGTGTCTGGAAATGGGATGGCAAAGAAGAAGCCATTTCAGCTGGATGGCCCTGGCCTACTGGACGGGCAAGGGTTGGAAAACACACATCGCATCCTTGTGCCCACTACCTGCATACAGCAGAGCCCCAGCTTCACCTCTGCTTCCAAGTAGGCAGGCGATCGGGTAAATGGAGGGGAAAACCCTTGTTCCTGCCTTTGCCCCCCCGTTCTGGTACAGGGGAAATGGTAAGGGAAGGCTGCTGGCAGTCTCCGTGTTGGGGCAAGAGAAACTGTAGCTTAGGCTTGCCGGGAGCAATGACAAAGTTTTGGTTTTGTCTGTAGGTCAGTGCTTTCTGGTAGGGCTCGTGGCAGTCTAGACAATACAGGTTTTTCAAAACCAGTCAAATTGGTGACTAGTTTTAATTTCTCAGCATGTGGTTCTGCGAGCGGTGAGGATCTGATTCCCCAGTGAATACATGGGAAACTTGGAGCGTACAAAATTCAATCCATAGTAGTTAAGAATCCACACTTGCAGTTGAAACACCTTTTACGTCATTCAAGAAAATCTTTTAGGTCAGTTTTGGTTTTGCCCTGTAAGTCCGGTTTCCATATAAGGTGATCAAAAAGTATTTTTGTTCCCTCATTGATTTCATCCTTATCGAAGAGACTCATTCTAATAATGTATCTGATGGAGCCTTAAATTACTACAAATTGCCTTTATTTTTTTTTTCCTGCATGTAAGTGATGCTGACAGCTCTGTTGCTGTTGTCTTGCAGTCGCTTCTGTGGGAACAGTCAGAGATCAGGGCTCAGTGGTTGTAGGCACTGAACCTAATAACCCCTCACCCTTTTTAATGTTTATATTTGCAGCGTTTGCTTCATTTTTTAATACTATTTCCCTAAGTACTGTAATTTATCTTATACTGAGCAAAAGACGGTCTAAAATGTTTGTTTGCATTTCTAATATGTTTCATTCTTTCAGAGATATTCATGTGGAAATAATTTTAAATGATCTTGAATGTGATTCTTACCTAATATATATAGAATTACGTAAAATTAGTAGCATCTGCAGCAAGTAGAAATTTATTGTGTTCTGTAGCAGAATGATTATGAAGGCTGGGTCTAGAGTATGGTGATCATGGAGCTGAATCTTGAAGCAGGCATTAAGCATGTACTTTATCTCCCAGACTAATGTACTGTGAAAACAAACTTGTAGGAGCTAATAACAGCAGAAATATTTTATCATTGTTTTGGATATTTATGGCAGGAATAGTTCTTGCATAACAACAGTCATCTGTGGCGTTTGTAGCCCACATTTTGCAATATGGAAATCTAGAAAAACATTAAAAGGGAACTGAATGTAGACAGTGAAATTGAGTCATCTATTTTAATTGTAAAAGCTGGGAGAAATGTTGAAAAAGCACCAATAAAAACGGTGAAAGACAGTTTGATTCTTTTCTAAAAAGAAGCCCTCTTTTGATCTAAGTCTGAAAAGCTACTTGTATTGCCAATTTTAATTTTATGTTTTAAAAACATGTGATTTTTATCTTAGGCCAGAATTGTTAGTTTTACAGACGCTTATTTGATGCAGATGAATTGGAGTGCCTTCAGGAAAAAAAGAGATAATTGT
This sequence comes from Microhierax caerulescens, assembly GCA_035590215.1. Taxonomy (NCBI): domain Eukaryota; kingdom Metazoa; phylum Chordata; class Aves; order Falconiformes; family Falconidae; genus Microhierax; species Microhierax caerulescens. The sequence goes on from JAVJGJ010000001.1 coordinate 104,527,983, forward strand.
CAATTTTTTAAAGCTAACAGTGCTTTTAAGATTTTCAGTTTTGGAATAAAGCTGTCTTTCAACTGTTTGTAACTTTGAAAATCTTTCAAACAAAAAGAAGCAAAAGGGATACACAGTAAGAAGTCTTCAGTATCAGCATTAAGGAGTCTGGATTTTGTCCTAGCGACTGGTTGTTGTGATCTTAAAAGTTGGAAGTCATTCTGTCAACTTGTTTGTTTTATCTTTTCAAAATGTCCCCATTCACAGTACGGCGTGCAACGTGAGGTACAGCGGTACCGTCCGAATTTGATGCTAGCAAGGCATCTTCAAATGAGATCAGTTGCTGAAATCACAATCAAAAAAGTCAAATTAGCTGCTGTCATCCCAGCCTATAAAAATCCCCGTTCCCTTTGCCAGCGAGCAGGTAGGGTGGGTACAGCGGGAGGTGCCGCCTGCGCCCCTTCCCCTGGCGCCGGCATCCCACAGCTACGCTGCGCACAGGGCGCTGAAGGTGTTAATGACAAAAAGGAGTTTATTATGTGCAGTCATTGCAGTCTGTCAGCTGGAGTATCAGAAGCTGAATTTGACAAGATGGCAGCAGCAAAGTTTTCCATGTGTAGGCTTGAAGTAAAATGTAATTAGCCTTTATGTGCAGAACAAGGATCCATTGATGAATACAGCTGGTCTTTGTTTTCTTCTGTCATTGAGTGTGGGAGGTAAAAGTGTTCTTCTTCATGTTTATTAATACAAGATTCCTTAGACAAATGGCAAGCACAGTTTAATATTTGTTGGAACACAGAGGGGCTTGCCAAAACAGTTGTTGTGTAAGAGGATTTCAAGGTTTTCAGATTATAATCATCTCTGGGTTAAATAAATGAATGATTACTCTGCCTTTTTCAATTAAAGAGGCACATCCTCTCTCGAGGGCTGATACTGATTTTGTTTGCTGTCCCACACGTTTCTATCAGCAAACCTGGATTTAACCAACGCTAATGAGTTTGATCTGGAGATCCTATTGGAGCTGGAACTAGAAAGAAAACTCAGACTTGAGTTTCAGGAAAATTAAAGGATGTTGGGGTTTGGGTTTTTTTCCTAGTGCAACGGACTTCTTTTTCTTTCTCCTCTATAGAAAAAGAAACGTTCCTGTATGCATTTCCTTAGTTTTCTGAGGACAAACTGTTCTCCTTGCTAACATTGCTCTTTCACTTCTGGTTCGCTGCAGAGTCTGACCAAGTGTTTGGGATTCCCAGCTGAGTGGTTAATGCTCCCAGCCAGAATTGTTGAATTCCAGTTTTAGATCAATTCCAGAGCCACCTCTTTGCTCCGACCCCTCCTCTCCCCCAGCCTAAATGAATTCTAATTGGAAAAGGATCTTCGTTTGTAGCACATACAGTAGGCTTGTTAAGTTACTGTTAACATGTGGGTTGAAGCTCCCTGCCTTTGATGAAAGAAAATATTGAATTTCACTGAAATGCTGCATTTTCACCAGGAAATGTTAAGTAGTCTTGTGAGGATTTTAGGTACAGCCCCCCTTTCTGCAATAAAAAGCCTTCATAAACAACACAGAGCAAAAAATGTTTAGGTTGTCAGTCAACGCAGCTCTGCTCCCAGTTTTGTTACCTATGTGATTTTCTGAAAGATGCAGGCTTTTTGTTCTTCTAGAAGTAGTGTGTGTATGTAGAAAATGCAGTGGAAAAGGAGGTTTGCATATTTACCAAAGTAGTCATCCTAAAACAACTACTTCGAATAACTTGTAGAAAAATATTTTGCCTTCCAGTATATGAAGCAGAGAATGGTTGTCTTTTCATATATTACTATTTTTTTTTTGGCAACATGGCTAAGGATGACACAGGAGGGCACATTGGTGTTGTGTCATTAAGACTGTACGCTGGGGCAGTATTGCACCTTACCCCACCATATAGATCCAGCGGACTTTCTTTAATCCTGGACTGCATTTTAATGCAAACTAAATCTGGCAATGAACAGAGCGTGGTTGATGAAAGTGCAGTCTGCGAGCTGGCAGTCTTTAGAATAAAGGAGTTTTTCATTGTTTTAGGGCCTCAATAGGAAAACTTGACTCACAGGATTTCAGTGTCATTATTTAATATTCTTTTTCTTGCCACAGTCCTAGACCTCAGTCAGGGAGGCTGAGGGTACCGGGGTGGGCACTGTGCATGTATCGCTTACAAAGGCCGTCTCTGCCCTAAGGAGCTTACGGCATGACAATGTAAATGAAGTTAATGAAACAAATAGGGAGAAGCTCAGGAGTGGGAGGACAAAGTATGCCTGTTTTCATCCCTATATCCTGCTTGGAAATAAATCCTGAAGTAATCTGCCCAAAGTCAAAGGTGGGCGACAGATGGGGAGCGCTGGGGCAGAGGCAGGTGATGGTGGCAGACGAGCCGGAGGGCTGCCCGGGGGGGGGACGACAGCGGGAAGGGAACCACCTCCTCCTGTCACCGGCACCAGGCACCACAGCCTCCAGTTGTGGAGAAAGGAAGAGGTTTTGTGGATTATGTGCCAAAAATATGGTAACAGAAGGGGATGCCTATGGTTTTTGGCTATTTATAGTGAAGGATGGTCCTCTTCCTACTCATCATAGAACAGACCTATTCTTCAGGCATCAATGTAGAATAAAGTTCTAAAGATGTGGCTTTCTGCATAGAAGGAGTGTAGGACTGGGTTTGAAGACAGAGGACTAGTAGCTTTAGAGAATTAATGAAGAATTATTTCTGCCTGAAGTTATGTGATGGAATTGGAGTTCAAGTATTCATGTAAAATCGGTTACACTGGGGCAAATCTCAGTTAACTTGGACTTCAGGGGAATAATTCCCAATATATAGTGAGAATTTAATTTGGCCTATGAATTATTTACTTTAATTTTTTTATCAAATCGTTCTTAAGTCCTGGCTGGTACCAGCATATCACTTCTCAAATGTTTGTACTTTTCCATTTTGAATGGTGCTCAGGGTCAAACTGAATAAAAAATTAAGTCACGCTCCCTCCAGCATCACATAACTACTGTGATAGATGGTCTCAAATGCTGCTTCCCCCCATTGAGCATGAAATACTGTAGTTAGGGTGGTTGTGTTGTGCATGACATGAAATAGCTTCTATTTGCTGTGCCTTTAAGATCTTAAAGTTTCCTATTTCCTGTTCTTTTGATGAGTCATTAACTTCTAATGCTCCCTCTCTGGAATTATTGCTGTATTTAAAGTGATTTCCCTAAAAACAAGAGATGGAGAACTTCACAGGCCATGTCTCTTAGCGTTTTTTCTCTTCTTAAATTTCCTACTCTTACTGCCATCAGTGCAACCCCAGGAGTAGTGGTAAAGTTGGGGTTAGAAACCAGAGGAGATGTTACACGGAACTAATAATTTTTTTATGAAAAAAAAAAAAGGGAAGAAAAATTAAATATCATCAATCTCACAGAAAGCTCTGTCTGCATTTTAGAATTTGAGACATTTATTAAAAAGTTTTAACTGTGCCTTATGCAAAACTCCACAGGCTGAAAGTCACTATGTAACATTAATATTTTGCTTAAAGGTAAATGAAAATGCTTTGGAGAACTACTTCTTACTTTGGTCTAAAGCTTCTGTGTGAAATAGGTCTTGAAAGTCCATGTGCAAACCAGTCTTTTTAATCAAATTTCTGTTTCAGCCTACAGTCAAACCAGAGAAGTTGCAAGATAGGGTGCTGTGGGGAATGAATTACAGTGTTACCATAAAACACTTGCCTTTGTGAAATACCGAGTGCTTGCTTTGAAATGTTTTCATTAGCCTTTATTTTTGGGTAGGGAAACTGAGGCATGAGGAGTAAGTATAACACTCAAAGCCAACAAATCTGGTCTTGGCTGGAGTCTAAAAATATGCAGACATGAGAATCATAAACCACAAACTGGCAAAAAAATTTGGGTGTTGGTTTTTTATTATTTCTAAGGGTGCATTTCTGAGAATGCCGTATAAATGGAGCATTTAGAATTGGTAGGAGTTGGTGCTGTAGCTGGGCTCTTTTGTCTCTTTTGTTAGACTTGTAATGCTTGCAATTAGTTAATGTAACTTTTTGACAGCACAGAAGTGCCCTAGGTCCTTTCTGGTTGATTTTTTTTTTTTGTTGTTGGTTTTTAACCTCAAGTGAGACTGTTCAGTTCCTTTTTCTGGTATAGCCTGAAAGCTGGTGTTATTTAACAGCCCAAAGTAGAAAGTAATAGCCTTAGGGTATTCTAGCATATTCTAGTCATCACCCTGTTATCTATAACCTTGGGTTGACACGAGATCCTTAGATAGAAATCTTTAAATAAACAGAAAGTACTGTGTCAAAGGGTCTTACGCTACTGTGCCAGCCATGCCGTTGGTCATCCTGACCATGGCTGCAACCGCGGCTCCTTCCTGGGCATGGAACTGCATGGAAGAGGCTGCAGCGTCCCTGGTGCGTGGGTCTGTGTGAAATCACAAGGGGCAGAAGCGTCCCAGTGCTGTCTGTTCTCACTTGCTCTTGCTGGAGCCAAACCTCTTCAGGCTATTGCAAGCTGCCTTAGTTTGCTGAGCAGAAGGACCATGAGCAGGTTCCTGCAGTCCCAGCCTACCAGCAGGAATTCCCTGCAAGTCTGATAAAAGGGCAGTCCAATTTTTGAGCCATCTTGCCGCAGTAGATCACCTTAGCTGTACTAGCTGAACTCTGTGAAGTGCCTGGGAGGGCTTTGTGAGGAAGAAGAGGAGCAAATTACAGGGAAGGATCATCCTTTTCGCAAAGGCACATCTGCCCCCAGCATGGACAAGGTCCTTGGGCCTCCATGTCCCAGTCAGCTGAGCTTGGTTTTCACGCAGCCCTTTCATGTATGTCTACAAATCATAATAGTCTCATTTTTTTGAATGCAAAGCAGCAAATCAACAGAGTTACTCTGGTGCAGTCCCACTTCCTTGTGAGGTCTTGTCTCTGAGAGCAAGGAGGGCACGTGGTTCTGCTGTGGCTCCTCCGGCACAGCTACTGCTGGGCTGGGATCATGGGGAAGGCAGTCAGGACAAATCTTTGAATCATCGGAAACAAATGGTTCATCTGTTTTCAATCAGGACCTGCCCTGTATAGTATGCAGGGTTACCTATTTCCAATCACAAAGCAAAGCTCTCCATCCGCCTCTAAGTTAATCTGGCAGTTACTGCAGTAGCTGTCTCTACCTAGCCACGCATTTAATGTGGAGGCTTTCTTTACTGGCGTTCACTTGAAACTCTCCTGGTGCTCCGTAGATGGTTTCCAGCTGCTTTTCCCACTCCCACACGACGATAGTGCAGGCAAAAAAATGAGTCACGTAGTTGTGTGTTGTGCTTCCTCATTCAGTGGAGAGATTGCTGTCCTGAACGAGAATAGAAGTTCAGGAAACTTTGTAAGATCCCAGGCACTGAAACTGTGTGCTGAAAAACACTTCTGCCTTTATCTTCTTTCCCTTTGGAAAGCCACGCGTTCGCTGTGAGAGCTGACAGACCTGCTCTCCCATGTTGCTTCATACAGACAGCTTTCACATTCATCCAGTGCTTTCATTTCATTTTTTTTTGTTTGCCTCTTTCAAGAACAGGGAGGTGCGTGGCATCACTGTCAGAGGCTGTATCTGACACAACCTTGCTGAAGGTGTCCCTATGGTGTTTCCTCATTAGACAGGTTTTTCAGCGTCTCATTGAATGCATACCTAAATGTGTCTGATCCCATACCTGCCTTAAAATGTTGCTTTGACACCACAGATCGATCTATCGATCGATCTATAATCTTACTACTGGAACAGGGACATTATCCTCTCCGGAGTTGCTTTAAAAATAGAAAGTATTTCTGTTCTGTATTATCTGTTAGTACTGTTGACATCGGGAACTTTGGGGTGTTCACATTACTCAGGGTAAAGGTTGCAGAATGAAGTCTTACGCCTGCATTGCTGTACAGGTCATCCCTGCTGCCTTCCCAAGGACTTAAAAACTTTTAGCAAATATTTCTCCTGCCCAGCCCCATGTATATCTTTGACTTCTATTTCAGCCTTTCTCCTCGATGCCTGTGGCAGAAGCAGGGCTGGGAGGGGAGGTCTGTGTTGGCATTACGTGCAGCAGCCACCCCCAGCACTTGCACCTCTGCATTTGCCCTGTGCCCTGGTTTCAGGAGAAAAGGGGATTTTAAAATTTAAGCAGACTTGTAGCAGTTTTGGCAGTGGTACAGCTGTGAAACGGTGGTCCAGAAATGGTGGCGTTTCCAGTAGAGCAAAGACTTCTCGGAGAAGTTGTTGCCTCTTGGAGCAGGTCAGTGTGTGGGTCGGCTGTGCTGTGTGCGGGTGTCAGAGGAGCATGTCCTGTCTGGTTCAGCCCTTCTGATCATCCCGGAGACACCACTTAATGGGACCTAAGAAATATTGTCTCATTTACATCTCCTGTGATCTCAATTAAAAGACAGTAACGCCATGTGGGATTGCAGTTTTGTGTCACAGAAGATATCTGGTATGATGAAATCGAATCTCATTATCTTGATTAAAATTTTTAAAAAATATGTTTCAATGAGTAAGTTTTTTAAAATAGTATCTTTGAATAAGAAACTGGGAATTGTAGACATAAGGAGCTAGGAACCAGGATTAAGCACTAATTCAGGGATTTGGAAGAGAAAATGTTGGCCAGCTCGTGGAGCAGAAGGGATAAGGCAGGATGGTGCAGACGCTAAACCCAAGAAAAACAATAGACAACATGCAGGCCTGTTAATAACTTCATTAGCATTCATGTAAAGCATTAAATAAACAAATGCATTTACAGTCCTGTAAGCCTGATATTATTAACCCTTAACGTTTATCTGGCATGTTTCTGCAGGAGCAGATCAGGGCAAAGGCTCTGATTCTGTGCCTGTGACAGCCTTGCCTCCCATTTTTTTAACATGCTGAGAAACTGAGGCACAGGGAGGTTGGTCAGGGACATGGAGGCAATTGGTATTACAGCAAGGATCAAAACTAAGAAATCAAATTACTGGATAGAAGAAAGGACCACTTCTTCCTTTGTTTTGCTTAGGCGCAGCTTCTTGATGCCCAGAATAAACCCTAGCTGACTGAATCTTGCTTGCAAGTTTTAAATGTCTGTTAGTAACAAATTTTGAACAAAAAATAAATTTGACTGAAGCACTGCCTTAGGGTTACTAATCTTTTGTAGCAGTTTTTCAGTGGCTTGTAATAGATAATTGGTTACTTGTGGTCACCAACTACACAACCTGTCTTCATTCCTTCCCTTAAACTAATGAACTTTCAACCAAATAGTGTATTTTTTCCTCCTTCCTATACGGGTTTTTTTATTTGTGAGGGGGTTTAGGCTAGCCTGGACTTGATTTGTTTTGTGCTGGCTACCAGGCATAAATCTCCTTAGTTCCCTGTGGACTGCCCTCCTACACCTCCTCCTGGATGAACTGGGGTGGTTGAACCGCTCGTATCCTTGGTCACTGGGCTCAGCTCAGTCTGCTTTCCAACTATACCGACAAGCATATGTATTCATATAGAGAGACACATATGTAAAATACAGAGGGAGTGCCATGGCAGCTTTTGTCCAGTGGCTTACATTTTTTTCTTTTCCCTTTGATTCAAAATTCAGCACTGGGAGAAAGTGGAACTTTCTATTACGGTCGGTGCTAACAGAGTTGCAAGGGAGGATTGAGAAACAGGTAACTTTTTTCGCACCGTTTCCTCAAGAAATCGTATTTACTGATGTTTCATTTCCTGTGTGTTTCCCCACTTGTGGTATGTGGATTATTAACCTGCCTGAGTGCAGTGGTTCTATCAGAAAGATAACCTGAAGGGCACATATGGCTTTCATAAAAATCTAACACCCATTTCCATCATTGTGAACTGTGTCATCTACCAGTTGGGTTGCCATAAATTGCTGTGAAATGCACGCAGCCTTAACCAGTAGTGAGGAGCGCATAACTTAACCATGGAGTAACTAACCATCTTAATAAATCTAAATTCACTCTCCACTGGAGACAGACACTTCAGGGAAAGCGGGAACAATTTCTACAGCCTGTTATCCCACGTGGTCACAGCAATGTAAAGGGTAAGTAGAGTTGTTCTGCAGAGAGATTCCTGTACCCTGCTCTGTGTTTCTCCCTGTATGTTTGGGAATCTCTGTCTTGTGTAAAACAAATAAAAAGCACTGCCAAGGAGCCGGTTTTGCAGCCGGAGTGCCCAGCATCCTTGTTCAGGGCCGTCATTAAAAGATTTCATGAAACAGCCTTAAAAATGAAAAGTTTCCTTTCTGAGAGAGAGAGATAATTGAACTCATTGATTTGTTTCACGGTTTGTTTGCCCTTTCATTCCCTTCCTGAGGTGCTGTTTGTTGAGGAATGTCTCCAATTGCCAGAAAGACAGTGGGGTGTCTAATATTTCCCCGCCAGCTCTCCTTTCAGCCAGAGCAGAGTACTGTGGCAAGCCTACGATATGAATTTTTAATGCAGAACTTTATAACATAGCCCTTGCAGCACGGCTGCACTACTCTCTTGAGCTTTCAGATTTAATGCTCTGATGAACAGAGCACAGACTTGGGGCATTCGACAGCAGTCAGAATTAACCCCTACATTACCGACTGTGTAGCAGTTAATTTCCCTGTAGATTAATACAGACATGGGAGGAAAGATTCTGGATACTGCCGCACTGGAAGAGTATCGGAATAACTTGGAATTTGACTCCCAGAATTATCTGGGATGTATTTTCCTCTTTTGCTATTAATGCAAATTTTTAAGGCTTTTTTACTTTTCCTGGGCTCAACAATGATGCAGTCATTCTGCATTGGATACAGTGACACCATCTTGTCCACTGTCTGATAATGACCCATGCTGGTAGCCTGGCTGTCCAAACAGGGCAAAAAATTAAATCAGCTCTGTAATGCATCATTGTAGATTAATTTGCCATAGGAATGTTCTTTCTGATTGTATCTGTTAGTTGTTTATGCTGTGAATCGTGATAATTTATCTGAGGGGATTTTGCTCGGTTTGGAATAGGATCTTAACTAAGTGTGGATGTTCTTATTAGTTCATCATCTTATTTACCCAGTGAGAAGTGTAGGGCTCAGCAGTGTAGGTAACTAGTCCAAATTATTACTCTTCAGGGCTTTAGCACATGTTTGTCATCTGTCATAAAGCTGCCTATTCACCTGGCTTGTTTTAGTGTCTCGACTTTTTACTCTTCTGCAGTCTTGATAATAATAATTCTTCTTTACTGCAGTTAGTGCTACTGTGCCGTTCATCGGCTTTTCTAAATCATCCCTTTACTTATTAAACAATACCAGTCCTCATGTATTATCTGGAGGAATGTTGCTCTCAAAATCCTTTAAAGTCTGTCTGTGTAGTCTTTGGGTTTTTCGTAGCTGGTTGTTTTTGGTAGTAGAGCACGTCACAGCCAGGACTGGCCTTGCTGGGGATCTTGGCAGGATTTTTTCGCAGGAAAAATGCAGCATGTGTAAGTTAAACTTTGATAATGGAAAAGGAGTCTGATGTATTTAAATTGTGACTAGGACTGGTGTAAGCCAGGGAGAATTAGACAAGACACAGAACGTGCAGAGGTGTTAATGGCATCTGGGAGAAAGACTGAGTGAGGAGTTTGTAGTCCAGTGATGTTAAATCATTTGCCTTAAGCCCTTGCGAATGAGGCACGCAAGTTGTTCTTAACTGATACCATGGAAGTACATTTACACGTTTTAATCATAAATCAGTATCTCTGCTTTGGTAAGACATTTACACATTTGTTTCAGCTGAGGTCTTTTAAGCCGTTTGTCTTATTGATTATAGACCCAGGATCGTCTTTACTTCCTCCACTGTTATTACTGACTCATGAGATTAAAGTTTCCAGGGCTTGTTACTAAATGCAGAGAGATTCTGACGTTTCATTGGGTAGTTCTAGGCATCTATTAACTTTACTTCTCAAAAAAAGCCTTGTATTTTGGTAGAAAATTCAGTTTAAGACTTTGTCTTATGGAAAGGGAACTTTGTCTTTATGGAAAGGGCACTCCTGTTTTCATGTACTGTACTGGTAATTAACTCTACATCTTATTTTTGTTGTGTCAAGCACGCTACCTAAAACAAGGCTGGTGACTCAGTTCTGCCATATGTAAAAAGGGCACACGGGGTAAGGCAAGACTTTATTAATGTGGATAGTCTTTCAGTCCTTGGATAGAAAAGTGGAAGTGCTGTTCTGATGCTTGCATTGTAGCCTGTAAAAATAAATGTACATAAATAGAAGCACATAAAATGCATTTGCTGACCATTCATTTGAACAGTGCCATCCATTAGGTCATTCGGTGATGAATGGAAATATTCTTCTTTCCTGGAGACCACACCAAAGCAAAAAAGAATGCATACGGCATCTGTCATAATAACAATGCTGTATTACCACCGACTGCCCCATAGCATGGGCATTACAACTCACTGGAGCAGGCAACTTTAATCATTACAGCATTTTTCATTGTTTTACCTGTGTGCTGTTTTAATGTGGGAGTCTTCTGCTTTCACTGAGCCAAAGTGGAAATATTTATTTAATGAGTTGTAGCAGGTTTTTATATGCATAGTGGTAGAGTTGAGGAGCATGACTCATAGGAAGTAAAAACAACAAATTCAATCCGTTTAACTGTTTCAGGTTCCTTGCCACTGACCTTCCCATTTGGGGGGAGGCAGCGAAGGCTGCAGAGGAGCAAGAGGCGCAGTGTCCCAACCTGAATTCCAGAGACGCCTCTGCCTTGAGGCGTCCTGTCTTGACCCGAATCCTAGTGATAAGCAAACAGGGGGTCTTCTAGAATATCTCAGCTTAGGCACTTCCAGTGATGCTTACCTTCTGTGGCTTTGAAGTTTGCCTGCATGGCTGGAATGATCTTTTCCTGTTACTGACCCAAGATAAAACATTGATTTTTAAATTATTTTTTTTAATTGCATATGATCAGAATAAAGTAGCTGCTGTAGCAAGTTATGCTTTTTAATTACAGATTTTGATGTTGAGATATGCAGGATCTGAATCAGGAGGCTGTTATCTGGACTTGCTTAAACTTGGGACTTGAAGCCAGAATTAATATAATTTCTGTTTTTAAAAATGCAAGTAAATGACTGGAGTGGCTTAAATTTCTAGGGCACAAGTTGAAATAATTAAATTGCAGCAGAGTGTGTGATATCAGTGTCTTTGAAGATCATGGTAAGAAAGTATTCCTCAGTAATAGACAGAAGGACTTCTAATAACTTCACAGTCCAGGGTTGGTTTAGTTTTGTGGAGCCGGTAGGGAAATGTGCATTAGCATTGCAACTTGCCATCTGGGTGTGACAACAAACAACTCCTGCTATTTGAATGCTAACAACTGACAAATCGTTTGGTATAGCCATTTGCCAGTTTAATGGCTTAAGCAGCTTAGTTTTAATTAAACAGCAGCTTCTGTGTACCATATCAGAGAAAATAATGTTCCACTTAAAGCCGAGATGTTCAGTTTTGTCCCTAACTTGCTGAAGATACCAAGAGTTTCTCTGTTTCAGCATTTAGCCAGTGCATTGTTTGCCATCTCATATGCAAAATTTGTTTGCAACGAAGCCCCTTTCAGGGTCTGGATGAACTTTAATCTATTAGTTAAGTACAAACTGAGCATTGCCTTGGTGGCAGCAGTTGTTCCTTGGGAAGGAAGAGCTCCATCCCTGGCCTGCAGTTCCAGATGTGTTTCATCCCAGAAATGGGATGGGAGATCCTTCACCCCTTTACCAAAGGGCTGTAGGAGTAGAGGACTGGGAGCCTGTTGATAAAAGGTATGATAAAATTTGTGCCTCCTGTCAGAAAGCTCACCTAACGTGACAACAGAGCGACTGATATCTGTTGTAGGAGGAGCAGGGGTCTTGGTGGTCTAGCTGAAATGAATGTCAGAGAGAGTAAGTGACTGTCAGGAAAATCAGTGATGTCCTTTGCATATGTATCATGCCCTTAGTGCCTGGAAGCTAGGAACAATTTTTTGTTGGATAGTTGTGCTGGCAATGATAACCTTGGCATCTTCAGGAGTCATTTTACTAGTTCCAGAGTGAGAGTTTGATGGGGAGTGAGAGGAAGGTGGCATTGCTACTTGCAGACACAGTTCCTTTTCTTAATCATGCTGCTTTTCAACTCATATCCTTTTAAAAAGTCCTTTTAATTTTACAAGGAATATGTGGCGTGGGATCACTGTATTCTTTGGCTGATGTTCCTTTCTTTCTCACAGAGAATGGCGTCATGTGAACTTCTGCACAGCAGATGAAGATTTAACACTTAGACTTCTTAAGATCAGACCTGTAATGTCAAGTGTAGACAACTTGGAAACAGCCTGGCTTTCAGAGTTGTTCCTTTTGATTCCTGCTATCTGAAAATGTCAGGCACAGGACTTGTTTTCCTGTTACCTGATCCCTTTGTGTGCCAAGAGCTGTGAGCTCCTAATATGTCAAAATACTTTGCAGGAATTTTTCCATCTTCTTTATTTCTCCTTTTCATTTCCCATCCCTTCCTCTTCAGCCCTCATATACTATGAAAGTCTTTGAGTCAGTGGCAGTTTATGCAAAATCTGTAATTCTGATGTTACACCCTTGTTAACAAAAATAAGGAGGCAACCAGAGAGGTTTTTAAGAAGGTAATAAAAATCCAGGATGCATAAGGTTTAGTTCAAGTTGTGCTTATTGGGGCAAGTATTTCACATTGTGAGCTAGAACCTC
>JAVJGJ010000001.1:104540673-104552871 GCA_035590215.1 Microhierax caerulescens
GCATTGTCTGATTTATTTAATCACATTTACATGAAATCAGATACATTCATCAACAGAGAACATCGTGAGCAAATTGAATGAAAGCATTACTCAACAGAATTTCTGGCTTTGATAATAGAATATATACTGTAAGTTTTAGCTAGCAGAGCTGCTGTTTTAGCTCAACGGCAGATCATCCACGAAGGAAATGAGGGCCAGAAGGCTACTGCTGTCTGTGACTTCTCCTTTCATTCCCTGCTTGATAAATTGGTGTCCACAGCCCCTGCCACCGAGCTTTAAGGACATTGTTCATTAACCCGTAGCAGTGGGAAGTGCCTACCCGGAGGCAGGAAGGAGTGACCTGGGCCGCTGTTTGTTTAGGAAGATAAGTGATGGTCTCCATGTGGGCATGTTTGGAGAAGGAAATGTTTCCATGTTCTCGCTCACTCCTGGACGCCGAGCTGTCCTGCTGGCGGGGCCCACCCTGTTGCACTCTGGTCTTTGCCATATCATGCACAGATTGAGGCAGAAAAGTCCTTTTATAACAAGCAACTTGAACCTGTAACTGGTGGCTACTCAGCTAAGAGTACATAAGCTTCTTTCAGTTGAGTAAAATAAACAACAAATTAGTATTTGTTTACAAGATGCGAGTGAATGGATTGATTTCTTTCATTAATTACATGGAAGAAATGCTGATAGTTTATTAAGAACTGTAGTCACAGTAAGAGGGTGGGGATTAAAGCTGCATTTTTTAATATTGCTGGCAAAAAATATGCACACAGTGGCATGTAGTAAATAATCAGTAGAGTTTTGTTAGTTATTCTAGTTTGTAGTCGCTTAAATTTATGACCAGATTTTCCTTGGCTTTACATATGGATGACTGCCTTAAAATACATTGTGACTTCTTGTGCACATTTAAAAATTCACCCATTATGTCTCATTCTCTCAAGAATTTTAAAGATACAACATCGTTGTTTTAATCATGCAGGTATCTGGAGCTCCCAAATTGTGCATTATTGGGCTTTCATCATCTGGCAAATCAAGGCGATGTTCTTGTTGCCAGTCACAAAGGGACGATAATAAACAGACTTCCTCAATGTCATTTGCTTCAGAGCTTACGTTATAAAACAGTTTATCCTTTTTTTTTTCCCAGAGCTATCTACTTTTAAGGGCTTTGTTTTGTGCGCTGTTGCAAATACATTTGCTGCATGCATTAGTCATTTACAGTACTTAGATCCTGTAACTATTAAATTGTTAACATTTGGAGCCAGCTATAATTATCTTTTATTATTATTATTTTTAATGGTCATAGTGCTTTCTTTCCTCTCTAGCTTTTCTAAACATTTGAGGGATCTTTAAGGTATCTGTTACACTGAAGCAGCGGTCTGATTTCTGTTTATACTGTTTGTTTTCTTATCTTTCTAAAATACTGTGATTGCTAAGAATTTTTTGTCAGCGTGAAGTGGTTCTTTTTCTTCTTGAATGTCTAAAATGGGCATCCCAGGGAAAAATAGACCATAAAGGCATGGCCCTGCAAAATCACCGTCTGCCAGGACTTTGCATCAGTATCTCGGAGAGATGCTGTGGCTGGACGTCCACACTGCATGAAGCAGCTCTATAAACCTGACACAAATACCGTTTGATATAGTTGCTTGTTGGTTTTGATACTGAAAACAATCTAAGAAATGGTAGTTACCAATGTTAATCACGGCTATTCTACTAAACATTCTTTTTGTGCATGTTCCAGTCAGGAACAGGGGGTTTTCTTTCAGTTTTAAATATGAAAGTGTGGAAGGCTTATAAACTAGCCCTTAGTTTAACTGTTGTTTCTTCTTGATGCCTTATTTGAATTCTTCCATATCTGAAACCATAAAAGATTGAGAGGTGCTTGACTTCAGCATTCATTGCACTTTTTTTCCTAGTGTTTATTGTTTGGTGGGGAAGCTGGAGGGAAGGAAAGATGATCACGTTGACGGTCGTGGTGTTCACATCTGGGGAACTATCCATGGACAGACGTTTCTTTGAGCTTATAATTAAGTTGCTGTGGATCTCAGAACTGGTGAAAGGCTCTTGGCTACAGACAGTGTGGCTGGTCAAGCTGCAGCAGTATTAAGTGAGCTCTGTGTTGATGGTCTAGATCAGTGATTTTTGTGTGTTCTGCAAATTCCTGCAATTCCACTGGTTATTGCTAAGAGATCACAGAAATAACTGTGAAAGGCAGCCAGTCATAAACTGTAAATGTGCTGTACTAATGTTTCGTCCTTTGATGGAAAACTCCAGGTAGCCTGAAAATTAGAAGCATTAGAAATCACTGTTGTAGATCCCCTGGTGTATAAATTTTAGCTGGCACGTGATCCTCTTAACTCTGTTGAGTAACTGCCCATAGGAGAACATGGCTTTCTTGTCTTTTCCCTATTCATTGCCTTCATACTGTCATAGTTGTTGTTGTAGTTTTATATATACAATATCTTGATGTTAAGTATGTCGGACCAGCTTAACTCATCAGAAAACCATTTCAGTACAGGGCTTGTAACTGATAACGGGTGTACTTTTGCCCTCTTCACTGAAAGACTGGCCACTAAATATAGCAGAGTGAGCTATTGTTGATTATGTAACATCTCTATCTGTCTGTACTCTGATTAAATAATCTATTTTCTTGGCAAAGGAGTACAAGTTAATTTTCTGTTATTGATCAAAAACATATTTTAGCTGTGATACAGATGACTTATATTTGTCTTGCTGCCTGTTGGATTGATTTTTGTCACCACCCCATCATCAGTGATGCTGTGACACCGTGTTCGCTCAGAGTGGAGCCGGGCACTTAGCTGGCAGCGGTGCGACATGCCGGGCGTATGCTGGTTCTCACCAGGTCCGTATTTAACAGTCTTTCTCTGTAATGTGTGGTAGATCAGCCTTGTTCCTTTTCTTAACACTTTTTGTTACTGTTTTTCGGCGACTATATTGTCTGGTATTAGCTAAATGGTTTTTATTTAACATTCACACACACACACTCCATTTTATTTTTTTTCTAGTTAATTCCTGTTCCCTTGTATCTTCTACCTACATAGCATTGGTACTGTAGTAAGGTTAGGTGTACTGAATACCCTAAAATAATATAAAATATGGCCAGGGCTGGTGGAAGACTTCATTATTGAGCATTTCTGGGAAAAATAAATAAGAAAAAAGAAGTCCCCGGATTAAATTTTTGAGCTGTACAATGTATTCATGTGTCCTGCCCATATAGTCCCTCCCCTCCCGCACCTTTTTTATGTATGAGGCAGCAGGGTGGTCTTATTTCTGTTATAACATCAAATAAACTTTTGTTACATGCTTCAGCCCGTGAGTTGGGAAGATGATGCAGCTACAACAACCTGCAAGCGAAGGCAAGGCGGTGGGGGAAGGAGGCAGAGCTTTGCAGCTCAAGGGGCCAGCAAGTCTGGCCCCATCCTCTCTGTTTGTATAACACTTCAGAAGCAAAGTAAGGTTCTCTGAATTACTGATTTACTACTTAATGCCATAAAAGGAGCTAAACCTAGAGAAAATAGCAGAAGACTGGATAGGCTTTATTTGGAAAGTTTAAAACTGTTGCACATACAGTGCAGGAACTGATGGTGCAAACTGTCCACTTAGGAGAAAAAAAAGGGGAAATTCCCCTGCTCTGCCACTGTGCAGGTGTACAAGTTTGTGCTCCAGATAAGTACCCAACTGAACCCAATAAACTGAGGACAGAGAAGCTGCATCTTTGCAAACGGGGTGTCTTCCTGGGGTGTCCAGTGTGTAGGTCCGCACCCCACCAGCGTTTCCAGCTCAGCAGCTCACGGATCAGCTCAGCTCATCAGGTCTCACAGGTGAGGCCACAGAGCTGGGCAGAGGATGTAACACCTGGAGAAATGCGGGTGCTGCAGCAGGAGGGAGAGGGGAGTGAGGTGTAGGTGTGACACTTGCAATGGCTGTAGGCTTACCTTTATACCTCCCAAGGTCGGGGGACAACCAGGAAAGGCATTTGGTCGTTGAGGGTCTTACCAAGTGGGAACTTGCCCACTAAGCAAATGATGGTTTTGTAGTTGTAAGACCCATCGGATAATAGAGTTAGAACTACATTAAAAAAGCAGGCAAATCCAAAAGGTAGATCGGCATTACCTTACCTCCTTTTTCTGCTACAGCTGTTTGTTATATTTAGGAAGGATGGTTTTCATCCACTGAAGAGGCTTCTGACATCAGCATATCTTTTAGGTATAGTAGAAATGTTGAGGAGTTGTTAGCAACAGAAAACTTATTTCCAGTTCGAACTCCCCGTCTGTAGAAGTACTAAACCTGTTATATTAACTGTTGAAACAGAATAATCAAATAGTTCCATACCAGAGCCTACAGTATTAGTCAAGCCTGAAGCTGTTTTACTTCAGCAGTATTTTAAAGGCTAAACAACTGTTGAAAGGGAAATAGAGAATTTGGAAAGTGTCTCTGCAAATAAAATTGTAAAAGGTTAAATTAGAAAATACCGCACCGTTGTCCTCCCAGGGCCTGCAATAGTACCTAGTGGTGTTGGGGTTTGCTACGAAGGATTATTTAAAGTAATTTTGCTGTCTAATATATATCTAGTTTAGATTCTGTGTAGACAGGCAATATGTCAGTCATACTAGGGAGCATCTCTCATAATCCGGTACAACTAGAGGCTTAAGTTAGAAAAGAATTGAACAGCTTTATATATTCAGTAAAGATGTAAAAATAAAATATGCTGCATACTCTGCGTGGTGCAGGCAACTTGAGTGAAGCTGCGCTGATTCACACCAGCACAGCATCTAATTGGTGCCAACTCCATCCAGCTCCTCGACCAAGGAAAACTCCTGAGGGCAACAGAAGAGTGAGTCTGCTTTTTAGGATGCCCCACTGGAGTGAGAGCAAAACTGGAGGAGGGAAGGGAAAGAGAGGAAGGCAGCCCTTTCATCTGAAGTCCAGGAAATTGTTCTGTGTCTCGGGCATTGGTCTCCATTAAGTAATAACGAACTGGTGCATGTTGTGCAGAGCTAGACAATACCTGCCTTTTCTACTTTCTCCAGTTTGTTTTT
Source organism: Microhierax caerulescens (assembly GCA_035590215.1). NCBI lineage: Eukaryota > Metazoa > Chordata > Aves > Falconiformes > Falconidae > Microhierax > Microhierax caerulescens. The sequence continues at coordinate 104,545,719 of JAVJGJ010000001.1, forward strand.
TCCTATTCCGTGGTCTCCCGTTCCCTCCTTTGTTTCTTTCTGCCTGTTGGTTTTTTTTCAGTTTTGTCACTCAGGTCAGCAAGATTAGTGCTATTGGTAGCTATGAACTGAAACTGCAAAATGGTGACATGATTGCAGTTTGATAGAGTAGTGTTTCCGTTCAGAGCAAAGCTGGAACAAATTGGGAAAAAAGAAAACCTTATTGGTAATTGGATACATTATTATAAAGACAGCAATCATCCTGGTTATTAACCTTCGGCACAGCTCATGGGGAAGGTAAAACATACTCAAAATGTACAGTAAACATGTCTCCCGTCGTGCTTTATGCTATTTTCAGTCCATTTATTGGATAGGAGGACATAAGTTGCTTTTATCTGAGACCATGCAATGCTGATTTCTTCAATAGCCAGAAGGAAATACTCGCTTGAGTAGCCAGCAGAGAATAGGCACATCACCTACATTCACTTCTAAAGCCAAAAGCATCTAAAGCATTCGCCCAGTACATCTCCCACTTGAACACTGTGTTGCTGCAGAATCAACAGTTAGCTTTTCTTTTGCACAGTGCGCATCCTTAACACAGATAAAGGCAAATGGTAAACGTAAGTTGTGGTGTTATCCGGATTCTGTCACTAACTAATGCCTTGTTGCTGTCCATTGTAAACTACTGACCAGATGCTACAGGTGCATTTATCAATGTAGGGAAGCAGGGTAGTGTCACACTTGGGTGCCTGTTAGTAAATATGCTTGGAGGGATATGTAAGCAGCTTGCTAAGGAATAGTTAATTGGAGATCATTGGCCTAGTGGGTGTATTTGTTTTGTTTCGTTTCGTACCGCTACATCCTTCAAAAAGCCACGTAGGCTGTTTTCTTATACTCCGTAGTACCAGTTACCAAAATCAGGCTGGGTAGAGGGGACAGGTAATTTAGAGAACTTGAGCTTTTCAGCTAAGATTGAAACGGGTATGGATTTCTCTTCTTTGGTCTGTTATATTTACCCTAATACATGTTCAGGGCACTGGAAAATTACTGTTCTCCACGAGGTAGGAGCTGATGGTCTGTCATTGCTGTGGTGGTAAACAGTAATTTTCCCTTGATGCACGCCTGTGGAGTGACACCTGTACATAAAATTGCTTACTGTACTATTTTATTTTCAAACTGACTTAAATCTGTTTCACTGAAGACTGAGGTAAGTCGGAGAAAAGCATTTTACAGGTACTTACAGTGATGGAAAAAGATACAGAATAAGTAAGGGGAGAAATTAATAGATCCTTTGATTTTTCAAATTACTAAGCCCCTCAGCTGTTTCTGTAGTTAAGGAGAAGAGATGGCTGAGTGTCTCTGGAAAGAAACTCCTAAGATTCAATCTGAAATATGTATGTCGCTACAGTAAAAATTGTGAACAGCATCCAGTTTTTGAGGTTATTTTTGTTTTGAAGAAAACAAACATAGAAATATGTGATTTTAGCATTGATGTAGAAAATGAGGGAAGAGGTTCATTTCAGGGTTGTAACTACTCAAAACTTAATGTAATTCTTCGTGATGCAGCAATTCTAAAAGAAAAAACAAAAGCAAACAACCAAAATACCCAGAAGAAAACCCCATGACCCTGCCAAGATACTTGTACCAGTTTTACACATTGTAACTCCATTGACATTATTGAGTAAGTTAAAACATTTCTGTGTCTATTTAGAGGGTCTTTAATCAAAGCACAGGCAGCTCTTCCTGCTGATTTTCACAGTTTAAAGCATTGCCGTTCCGATAAAAAAGAATGGCACCTAAGATGCCTGCAATTAAGGTTTCTAATTTCGGATAAATTATCTATTTTAACTCCATCAGTAAAAATAAGTAAATTGTTGCAGGTGCTATATTTCCAAAATGCCAAACTGTCTATTATTATTATTTATTTGGAGAAACAATTATAAAATGGCTTATGCGGGTTGTAGAGCAGCAGAGTTAATCCGTGAAGACTTGGTCTTTAAGGAAGTTCTTATTTTATTCTTTGATACACATTTTTTTTTTGTCGAGTAAAATAAAAATGGCAGGTTGTGCTGTGGGAGTGGGAGCAGAAGAGCCTGCCGGTGTGTTCGGGCACACGTGGGGAGCGGTGGTGCTGCCTGACCACAGCCTTTAGCCCGGCTTCCCAAGGAGATGCAGCTTCCCTGACCTTGTGGTCTGTTTCACTGCCAGCCTGCTTGGTGATCAGTTTGCAGTTCCCCTCCTAAATTAACTTGGAAGCTGATGATTGACTTCAACAGTAATTAAGAGCATTAGAAATCCCCAGCACGGGGAGCTCTGGTGCATCTGTATGAATTGGGAATGGATAGGAAAGACATAATCCGTTTGAGTGGAGGGCTGCAGGTTGGAAGAGCAGGAGTTGTCTTTGTATGTGTGGCTGGAAAGCATCCCTCATCTGTATTCCCCTCTGTGGGCTGGGAGGTGAGGAGATGACATTTAGGGGTTGAGGGAGTGACCTGGAAATATCGCCGGAGGAAGTAGCGATGGGGGGCAGCTACAAAGGACAGATGGGACAGCTGATACTATTACAGCAGATACTGTCTAAACAACGTTACAGGACCAGGCAACAGGAAACGGTGCTTTATTTGTATTTGGGCTTACGGGAGAGCGTGTTATTTTATCCACTGACTCACCTCCGTGTAGAGCATCACAGGAAACTGCTTGCAGGGTAGTGGGTAAAACTGCGGTCCTACCAGGTCAGGTCCTCTAACAGCGCTCACTTGTTGCTTTACAGTGAGGGTTTTGCTCACTGTGGGAATCCTATAGACTCCACATCATGAAAATGAGTAAGAATGTGCCTGACTCCACCACTTCAGAGGCTGTTGCTTGTTTTCTTTTTGGCATAAGCCAGTATTGACCAAGTCTATTCAGTTTTGCACAAACGATAGCCACTCTGTTTAGTCGTGTATCAAATTAGCTGATGTCTAAAGCTCTGTGAGCAGACTGCAGAAATGGTCAGCTCCTGGGACAGGAATAAACACCCAGACAGCAGGGCACGGACCCAGAGCTTTAAAATTCCCACCTGCTCTGCAAGGACATGTTCCAAAAGTCAGTGGAGCTCATGGCAGGTGAGAAAGTGTTATGGTTGACAAGTTTGGGAGTAAATTGAACTAAGCCACCGTTAATAAAACCATCACTTCCCAAAATGACTTGCAAAGGATGCTTTAGATTAGGGTTACTCACAGTGTGGACCACAAACCCATGGAATAAGTGGACAGAGAAGGGTTCTCTGCATTGTCTGGTATGAGATGCACATTCCTCCTGCTTATGATGGGGTCAAAAAGAAATGGGGGGATGGAAAACCTAGGAAACGGTGAGAAACTTGCTTTGTAGATGAGGAGAGCAGCTTTCTGTTAGAAAAACCTCTAAAGCTCATGTTTGGATCCTTGGGAAAGAACCATTTCATCATCAAATCTAACTGCAGAGTGTACCCAGAAGACCCAGAATGAGTACAATTACAGGGAACATAAGGTTTAATAATGATTCCGCCTTAATGTGATTAATAAGACTGCTGATTTCCCACGTCTTATCAGCCGACTCTAACACTGCTCTGTATATTTGTTATCTCCATTATGCGCTGTAGTATGGGTAGATAAATGGAAATACCATGGAGGCGAGAGGAAACAAAACAAAAATAATCAAACATGTTTATCACTAGAGCATTAAAATGGCTGCTGTGGCAGACACCAGATGAATTATGCAATACATAACTTAATTCTCTGGGCCACAGATGTTTCATTTTTCCTGCAAGAAGATGATTGAACCTTGAATGACAGTTTCAGGCAGTCTTTGATTGCTCTGTGGGTCACATGCTTGATATGACCTGCATTTGAGTTGCTTTCTACATGCTGTTGCTTTATAAAACATGTAAAATTGACATCATGTTGGCTGCTCAAGGCCAAGTCAGGAGTAATTCCATGCTTTTGATATGCTTTGTGTGCAAGTGAGGGAGAGGGAAGGGTGTCTGTGTTTAAATTCTGGTATGTGATTGAATCAACTGAAGTCGGGAGAGAGGAATTGCAGCAGGCTCTTTCAATTTGTAACAGGAGGCACTAGGAAATACAGAGTTCACTGCATCTGTGTCATCTTGCATTGTTAGAAAATCCATAGAGGTGTAGTATTGGATTAGGCAGTGACTCCTGCTGCCCAGAGCATAGCGTGGTTCAGGTTGGCAGTGGCCAGGAAGGCAGCTGGAAATGTTTGTTTGTCTAAATCAGCTCCTCAGAGCATATATATCCAGCATAACCTGAACCTGGAGACTGTGTTCCTCACCCTGAGGACTTGATCCCGCAAATCTGGTGGGTTTGTACTGATGCTGGTGCAGTGTCTCAGTCTCAGGGCATAAATGCAGATGGGAGTCAGGCATAAATACATGAAAAATTAAACGTCAGAAAGTTCTTTCTCCTTTTCTCCATAGTCTCTAAAGGCAGGTCAAAATAATGACTGAACTGAATTGCAGGGACTCCTCTCTTCGCCTGCCAGTACTAGAACCTGCAGGAGCATGAGCCCACAGCTTGTGAGGCTGCAGGCTTCTCACCAGCTTCCTCAGAAGTTAGTGGAAACTGATTTTCTTAGGTCCATAGAAACAAGGTTAATTGTTTCTGCAAATTTCTGCTGTAAAAATTATCTCATGTTTCGACAGCCTTTGAACTTCTCAGTGGCCCAAAGGATTGTCACCAGTGGTCTGAAGTAGGAGGAAACCCAGAATGATCCAAATCAGGGCTCTTCTAATTACTGATTTTGACACTCGTCATAGGGTTTTGCGGGATAAAGCAAAAAAATACATTGTGAAGGAGGAAATATTTGCTCATGAGACTAGGAGAAGAAGGGTTTATTGCATTTCTTTTTCCTTCTGTAACGAGCAGCGTGTGGCTGGACACAGTTCACAAGTGACCTGTTCCTGTGGAGAGAAAACCAGTGCAAGCTGGGTGAGAGGTGTTTAGATGGAGGATTGAGCAGTGTGGGGAGCTAAGGTTCACATTGGCCGTGGCACAACACATGGCAATGCTCACCACGTAAGGAAATAATTGTTACCAAATAAAAAAGCTGTACCATCTATTCACGTATTGGGCTACTTTTTAATATAATCAATACGGCTTTTCTTTATTCCAGCTGCATATGTTAAAGCATTCTTCTTTGGTTTGCAAAGTGTGCCAAGGTCATGTGTGTGTAACACTATGGGAATTACAGCTCTGGGATTCTCTGAGTTGATGTTGTCGGTTATGTAGAATTCTTATTTTTTCTCTTTATATTTTATTGAGCATATCAATTAGTGTCACTCATATAAATTTCTCTCCATAGAAATGATTAAGAAAACACTGCTGATCTTCAGAAACTCTGCTCCCTAGCGTATCACTGGAATAAAGCTGATTTCTATTGTGTTTAACACTTTATAATTGCAAACATGATTTTCTTATCCTTGAAATTCTGACTTCAATCGTGAAAGAGAAAACAGAGTGCTGTGCATGTTTTCTTGGAAAGCAGTGTTTCTACAGGCTGAAAAATGTTTTGTTCTATAGGGTCTTTTCCTTCTGATGATCAAGATGATTCTTGTCTTGTATTGTCCAGGTATTGCTCAATATCTTGGGCTTTTATAAGCAGTTTCTTTAACCTTTTTCAATATTTGATGATCACTTGACATCTTTCAAGCACCTAGAACCTAGTTTATTTGAAGATCATACCTGCAGCTGGTGCGACTACTTGATCCTGGTACTTACAATACTAACCTGATGGGCTTAATGAGAAATCTTCGCACGAGATTTAGTTTATTTTTTCAGCTTGAATCTGTGTGCAGTGCACTGCCTGGATACAAGGCGAGCAATGAGAGCAAACAGGAATTAATTCTAATAAATCCAAAAAAAATCCTGAAGAAGTTAGAATTGAGTCTTTCTCTCCTTTTTGCTAGGGGAGGAACTTGATTTAGTATAGGGTAACTGCAAAGAGAGGTCTGGACAATGTACAGTGGACATTTACCCATTCCTGAGATTAATCCAGATGACGTATAGTGTAATCGCTGGAGCACCTGAAACCAGCATTTCTTTGATCTCTCAATTTAAAGCCTTCACTGTTTCACTGCTTAGCAGAGAGAGGATTTTTTCTTCAATTGAGTTCCTAGGAAAGGAAACACCCAATTCATTACTAAAGTTGGTGGATTTATGAATCCCTGAACAGAGAAATTCTTTTACAAGAGGCCTGGATTTATTATGACATTGGAAAAAGGATTATCTGATCTGAAGATCCTTAGAGGGTTGCTGTGAAAGAAAATATTAACCTATAGCTCTTGCAATTTGAAAAGTAGATTTGAGAACTTAGTCGTAAAAAGTGTGTGAGTTCTTGCCCTTTGACATGCTATACTGGTTGTGCTGAAATAACATTTTTTTTCCCTTTCCTTGCACAACCCTTGTGCCTATGACTTTTCGAGGTTGTGTGAGCAATAAACATGGATATATCTAATGTGGATGTTTGCTGGATTAGAATCATTACGAAATTTAAAAATGCCTTAAATACGTGTACAGCGATACTCATAAGGTGCAAGAAAAAATAGTGGGTTTTTTATATTACTTTCTATTGGAAACTTTCTAAGAGCTTCAGAGAAAGTGTTTGGCCCCATCCCTGGGAGTGCCCAAGGCCAGGCTGGACGGAGCTGGGAGCAGCCTGGGCTGGTGGAAGGGGTCCCTGCCCATGGCAGGGGGATGGCACTAGGTGATCTTTAATGTCCCTTCCAAGCCAAACCCTTCTGTGATTCTGTGATTCTTTCCTAAAAGTTAAGCAAGCCAGCACCAAGGGCACCTTGGCGTGGTCACTGAGGTGCACGGATTAGATGAGGGCATCTACCAGCAGAGCTTAGAAAGAATCATCAATTCGGGTAGGAAATTTGTCATCCTTCTTTTTTGCTTAAAGAAAAACTGAATATTCAAATGCTGGAATGCTCTTGTGCCCTGAGTGAATGCCGTGATCATTGGGCTGCAGGCAATTTTGGCATTGTTTAGTGATCCGAAATTACTTCGTAGACCCAGAAACCTTCCCTGATAAAAATTCTATTGAAATTTGAAAAAATTCAATACACCATGCTCTTTTTTTTTTTGTTGGGGGGGGGGGGGGGGGGGGGGGGGGGGGGGGGGGGGGGGGGGGGGGGGGG
>JAVJGJ010000001.1:104562447-104593986 GCA_035590215.1 Microhierax caerulescens
TCATAGTTTGGGATATAGCATCTTTGAATTTTTTATTGTTTGATTCCCAGAATATTATAATTTCTAATCAGTGAAGTTAATGAATTGCCAGTGTACTTTTCTGCATTTGCAACAGTTACAGTTGTGTGAATGTATATTTTACACAAATATTTATGGTTAGAACTTTTCTGTACATTTTCAAGTTTACACCTTTCTCACAAGTGTTTATGGCAGTAAGTCACAATTCTCTGGGATGACAAATTTATTCAAGCAAATTATCCTGTTTCTGTACTTCTCTAGCGACCTGGAATCACCCAGTTGTGCATGGGAAGTACTGAGGTTTCTGTTGAAAAGAATAATTCCTATGTTGTGAAAATGGAAATACTTTGGAGTTTTAAATTTTAAAAAAAGAGAGAGAGAGAGAGGCTCATCTTAAGGTTTTAATACTGAGTCGAAGTTTATGGTTTCATGTCATTGATATATCCAGATCTGTTTACTGGCTTTATACATTCAGTTCACATTGTTTTACAAAAAATAAGGAAGGAAAATAGTCTAATGGACATGGTAATTTGGCCTTCCTGGAAAAAAAAAACCCACTTTTTTTTACTTTTAAAAGTAAAAGAGAAAACTTCAGTTAGGGTTGGTTGATCCTGGGTTATTGTATTTTAACCTTGAGAAGGAGGAAATAGATTTGAAAAACAGACTCAGATATGGGTGTCCTTAGATTTTGGGAGTAATAACAGAAAAAGAACAGAGGACTTTCTTTTGGTGGACTATATTATGAAAGCTATAGAAAAATAATACATTTGTGTTTTTTTTTCTTCTGTGTCTGGGCTGTGTTATCCCTTTGGAAAAACAAAACGTTTCCATTGGTTTTCTTTCCGTCTTCTCAGTTCTGATAGTGCTCCCAGATTTCTACTTAGTTTTTCTGGGGAAAGTCAGTCAAATACAGAAACTTCTGTTATCAATAAAACAAGAAACGCTGCTCTTTCTAAAATATATAACCATTTATTGAAGAATCTAGACTGGATCAGTACTATTTATGCCACAGAAATGCAGTGTTAGGTTTTAAGATAAGGGTTAGTGAGTTCAAGCATTTTTTGCGACCAAACTACCACTAAAATACATAAAGCAGTGTCTGCTATAGAAGTGGAAAGCAAGCTTCACCGGGGCATTTTAGCAGAAACGCTGTTCTCAAGACTATTTTTTTATTTCATTGGGTATGGTACCTTCCTGTCTCTAACAAATCACATTGGAAAATGGTTTGAAAAGATATTCCCACTAAGTGAGATGGCTATAAAATATGTATGTTTGTGAGCAGCAGATGGAATAAATGCTCCTCTTTCACTTAGCAACACAAATGCAGCACACTATTGGCAGTGCAAATGCTGCGTTGGGAGGGTTTTGCTCTGACCCCCCAGTGGTAACAAAACTAGTGATAAGGCAGTCCTTGTTTTTATGTTTCCATGAAGAAGGGTATTCATCTTGACATGCCTCCTTCATCTGCATCAAGGCTAACACGGGTGCTGCCCACAAATGCCACTAGACTATTTGCTTTTTATTTCTGACTCCCTTTGCGATGAACTAGATCCTCTGCTGTCGTGATGTGCCATCGCTGTGCTGAATTCAGCGAAGTTACGCTGGTTTATAGCAGATGATGTCATTCGCTTAATCCTGGGATTTCACTGTCTGTAAAATGGGAATAGTAACATCTACTTGCTAAAGTGCATTGAGATCCTTGCGCGGCAAAGTGCTGTATAAAGGCAAAATATGGTTAATATTATTTTCGTACAAACACAGGAGTTTCCTGTAAATGCTTGGGAATACATTTATCTGGCAGCCTTTCAGTGCGCAAGGGAAAGTACAATAGCCTGGAGACAAGAAGGAAGACGACTCAACCTCTTCTGTTTGTTGGAGATTTTTTTCTTTTTTTTCATGTAATTCTCCATTGCTGGATAAAAAATAGGTGCCAGAGCCCCAAAGAGTCTTTCATGTCACAGATTTTCTGCTAACCTTGCTGCTGTTCTGGGAAAGCTAGGGTCGTTTAAAGGTTTTTAAAAAAATTTTTATATCTCAAAAGTTAGAAAATTAAAGCACATTGAACCATTGTGCTTTAATTGATCTCATACTCCGAGAAACATAGCTTTTGCAGCAGCTCGCGAGTAAGAATGTTGGCTTCAAGCGCTTAAAACCAAGCATGGTGATTACTGCCATAACTGGGCTCATTAACTTCAGCAGAATTACTTGTGATAATATACACTCCTAGCCCACAGGAAGACTTTGCCATGTAGAGCACTGAATTTGGCATGTAATAAGGAAATATAGTGTGGCTGGTGGAACTTTAAGGGAAAGGTTATACTTTTTGCTTGTAAGTATCTCATTTTGCTATTCACACCACTGGTCTTTGATCAAATTAACATTTTACTGTAAGGAGAAGAGCACTCAGTTCATGCTATTCATTATCTTGTCAGGAAACAATGAGAATATTTTAAACTGGATATATTGTTTAAGGCTTTTTTTTTTTTTTTTGTTAATTGGAAATTACACGGCAGCATGATGATCATGACCTGCTGGCTCCGCTGTGAACAGTACAATATTTACGTGCTATATTAAGGAGAATAAAAGTATTTTGATATATTTTGTTACCAGGGAGGTAGCTCTATGCTAGAAAAAACAGTGGCACAGAAATTAGGAGGAATTATATGACTGAACTATCCAGAAAAATAGCATTTTTAGACAATGCTGGATTTGCATGATCTCGTCAAGGCCAATAGTGTGATTGTCGCAGTCATCATGGGTTTTCTAGGCTGTGCATAGTAGATTTGGAAGTAAGAAACGAAGAGTTTTAGCACTGACTGATGAAAAGCAACTGCACCATGGCCATATATATTTTTTAGCTGAAGTGGGATAATTTCACACAAAGAGAAGGTTGCGTTAACTTTCCAGTGTCACCAAGTTGTGCAAGATTGCTATGTTTTAGCCATTTTCCATACTGGCGTCTGTCTCTGGCTTCACTCTCTTTTCTTATTTCAGGAAAAATTGTTCAACCATTTCTAAGAACAAGATTAGGGAAAAAAATCCAGTTTTCCCCACATTTTACGAGTTGTTCTTGCTGTTTTGATGAGGAGCCTGCTGTGCCCATATTTAAGAGAAGGGGCTTGGCACTTCATGAGGGAGGGTTTGCCTTTTTCTCAGGGTTGTATCTTCTGTTGCTTCAAGTAGGAAAAAAAAGGGGGGAAAAAAAAACAACAAACCAACAAAAAAGCCCCAAGTTTGGCCAGCCTAGAAGCGTCTTTAAAAAAAAAAAAAAAAGTTCACACAAACTCAACAGAATCTGGTTTGAATTTGTCGGCTTTGATGTCCGTGCCTGTCCCAAGCACGCTGCAGTCTATCTCTGCGCCGGCTGGGTGAACATTAACCAGCCAGGTTTTGCTTCTCCTGGTTGTAATGTAAGGTTCAGTGCCAGTTTGACTGGGAGCACTGGGAGGGGAGACGCTCCCCCAGGCTGCCCCTGCTGCCCCAGGGAGACGGGCAGCATCGACGTGAGAGCACGGAGAGCAGGACTGAGAGCACGGAGAGCAGGACGTGGAGAGGAAGGTCGTGGTGGGGAGAGAGGGAGGAGAAGGACCCGGACGGGGCTGCTGCGAGGACAGTTGGAGGAGCAGCAGCAGCAAGGTAAAGGGGAAGAAGGCAATCGGTGGGGGATAAGACTAATGCTGGAAGTTGGTGCGTCCGCGTCGAGTCGTGCGAGACACACATTTGCTTTTGCCTGCCTGAAGCTAAAGGCACTGTGAAGCTCCGAGGAGGCAGAAATGGTGCTTCCAGCAGCCAAAACCAATTAGGAAGGGGACAAAGTGACAAGCAGAGAAGGGTAGGAGTCGAGAGAGACAAAACCCAGAGGGTTTGCAGGGGAGCTGCTCGATGGGGTGTTGGGTGCAGGCTTGCAGGTGTGAAGTGGGGAGACTGTGCTTGGCACCACCGTGCTCAGCACCCACCTGGCAAGACGCTGGGGGCTGCAGGAACCCATGTAGCTCAAACAGGGGGGTCGTGCCAGGGCATTTGTTAACGTTTCTGAAGCACTTAGATCCTTGGGTGGTGGAAACCAGAGCGCAGCCCGTGAGGAAGTGATTAATCCTATCTGCAGAGGAGGGTGGGATTACTTCACAGTAAATAAACCGCAGAGGTCACACACGGAACAAGGAGGACAAAGCAAAATACGCGTTCACCGAGCAATATTCATCCCGAGAGTTGAACAAAGCAGGGGGTCTCATCGGGACAAAAGCAGTAGCATGTTACGGTGCAGTTCCAGCCTGCCTCCCAAAGCCCGGCGCACAGGGGGTGGCCAACCATACCTGCAGCCTTGGGGTTGGCTTTGCAAAACTTTGAAGTGCTCAATTTTCAAACCACCGTTCTTTTAACAGGTTTTTGTGTGTCATTTATAATTCATATTGCAATAGCACCCAAAAGTGCTTTCCAGACGCTGAGCACATCTGTAATTCTGACTCTAAAAAGCTTCCATTCTGAGGGGAAAAAAAAAAAAAAAAGGAGAAAAATTGACTGGTATTTCCCAAACAGAATTGCCCAAAGTTTCTGTTGATGTATTTTTAACAATGCATAGTATGAAATCTTGTCTAATATTATTCACAGGATTACAACAGGTGTTCTGAATTGGCTGGGGAGGCTGTGCAGCAAGGGCAGCTGACAGCTTACTGTATATGCAGATGTAACATCTATTAGAAATATCCTCTGTGGTTTGCTCACATGCAAGCTGAATAGATTCTCAAAACAATGCTGCTGTGAATGGAAGCCATCAGCAGAATTGCTTAAGGCTGCAAAAGCCATTACTTATACAGCAGTAGATGCAAGTGCCACAGCGCAGTAACTTGTCCCACTTTGCCGGAGTTGTTTAGCAGTTATTCGATCAATACATGTATATCCATATCTAATAAAGTGCAAGAAAATAATTTATCTCAAGGTGTACTGTTAGCTCAGTTTTTTACCCTAGTATTTATTATCCAGCTGCATAAACAAGGTAAACTTTCTCTTTTGTGTGCCTTTTTTAATGCCGCCGCCGTTTTTTTTTCGAGCACACAGTAGGTTGTGTCCCGTGCTCTGATTATTAGAACCTTGTTACTGTACTTTTTACAATTACATTTCAATTACTGCTGTAGAACCTCTGCAGAATCATTTAATATAATGTGAGCAAATAGCGCAGATGATGCGTTTAGTATTTGATTGCTGTTAGTTTACTGATTGATTAAACATGCAGACAGAGCCTCTGCTTTGAGTCGTAAGTCAAAGACCATGCACACACAGAGGGATATAGGTTTCATATTCACTCTTTGAGATGACTTGGGTTTTCAAAAGGACCAGCTGAAAAAGCAGGGAGTCTGGCATCTAGAAATAGAGCAGCTTTGGTGGCCTAAAAATGGCAGTGTGAATTTATTATTCAATAAAGGAAGGGACCCATTAGTATAAAGTTGGTCAGGAAGAGTTTTGGCCTTGATTGGCAGCAGCTCATGAGTTTGGAAGAGTTGGTGATATGTCTTGCAAGTGGAGATAGAAAATTATTTCAGCTGTTTTCTGCTGAAAGTGCAGCATGATTTGCGTGGAGTAGCCCAGGTGAAAAGCAGCGATTCCTCAAGGAGGTAAGCAGTGTAGTTTTATAACAATAAAATAAGTTTTTTTTTAAAAAAAAAGAGAGAAGAAAATCTGGCCAGGAGGAGTATATACTGTAAAACAACCAGGTTTTTTTCCACTTTTCTTAACAGAAGCTTGTACACAGTTATAGAAAGGACTTTGCTGCTATTTATTGCCTGAAATTACTGATCCATCTGTCTCGACCTAGACTCTTGCACGGACAATCTTTCCTGATATTTCTGCCTTTCTCCTTTCTATTATTATTCAATATTTATATGGGAATTTTGTCTGGTAGCCAAGTCACTGGCTTATCAGATATTGCGTAAATCCTCAGCAGTTGGTAACTGATCTGTGCAAAATTGTCAGTTTAGGGTTAAATATTGTTGAATAAATAGACCTGCTGAAAGAACAGAATCTAACTATTTGTGTTTTGGGAAATAATTACTGAAGAAAGACAGCCCACGACATTGTATGTGTGTTAGAGAGAATGGTCAGAATATCTTTTAATTCAGCATTTACCCGTGAGAATTATTCCCATGAGGAACCGTGCAATAAAATCTGCTTGGTCTATGAGAATAGAAAGAAATTGAATAAAAAGACTCCATTTCCACTTGTATTTATTCAGTCTGGGAAATTCAGTGGGCCGCAGCATTAGTATCAGCAGGGGATTCCTTGCTCCTAGCGTTAAATTACTGTCATAATCGCTCAATTATTTCTTCCTTGTACTGTTTAAAATAAAAATCCATCACATTCTATGTTTTTTTTCTAACATTTATTAGGTTGAGTGTTTAGGAAAATCAATTATATTCAGTCAGGCATGAATTGATGAATGTTCTTGTAATAATTGTCAGTTGTTAAACTGAATGTACTTTCTCTTTTCACCCCTTTTCATTTCCTTCAGAGGGCAGAGGTGGCTCAGAGAGAGGCAGAGACCTTAAGGGAGCAGCTCTCGTCAGCTAACAAATCTCTCCAACTCGCTACGCAGATCCAGAAGGCACCTGATGTGGTGAGAGAAAATATTTACTGACTCTTACAGGTTTCTGACATTCCTGCAGTACAGCTCTTTCAATTTATGCTCGCAGCTATAAAAATATCTGTTTGGAGTCATATTTTAACAGAGATGGAATTGTGTTCCTTTGGGATTGCGGTTTGGTTAAACTTCTGAGGGGGTTGGTGGCTGCAGAAGACCACGGGAAGGACAGGGGTCGGTCACTCTGCTACGTGGTGACTGGTACGGTGATCCACAGCTCTCCAGGGCTGCTGGTCCAGGTGGATAGCAGAACTCTCGGCAATTATCTCACGTTGATAAGAGCATCAGTAGAGGAAAAATAAAGGCAGCAATGTGGCGTAACAAAATGTGCCTTGGTGGGCCATCAGCACGTGCCTGCCTGGAGGGCACAGCAGAGGTGTGGAGCTTCAGACCAATGGACCAGCTTTGCCCAGCGTTGGCTGCGTTATGGGACCTGCTGCCTGCCCGTGCCTGGGTCTTGTTATTCTTAGTGTAATGGGCTGTCAGAGGAACTAGAAATAAATTCGGTATCATTGCAGTTTTGACTGAATACATCTCAACTGAGAATTACACCTATAAATCCACTAGAAGAAGCTTAGAAAATGGGGAAAACATCCTGTACTCCTAAATGTTTTGCTGCTTGTTGCCTTCTCTGCGTGTTTCTAAATAAAGCAAGCGCGGCTGTTTGGGGAGGTTGGTAGCGCTGACTCTGCTGATCGGACCTTGCGGGCACAGAGCGCTATTACAGGACTCCAGCTGGTCCTGGGTTAACAGGTATCACAGATGAGCAGACAGATTATTTTGATTTTTGTTTGCCAAAGGAGAAATAGGAGTATTTAAATGTAAATATGCAATTAAGTGAAATTTAGTCTACTTCTAAGCAGCAGATTTAACAAATAAAAGAAATCATGCTGCTTACATTGCTTTTTTTCTTGCAAGCCATATACATGCTTGACACTGATATCGGAGAAACACATGGTTGCCTTTAAAATACATTTGCAGAGAATGAGTAACAAACTGTAAGTCCTCCAGATCCGTTCAGTCATCTATTAATACAAAACAGTATTTTCTCAGAGAAGTCAAAAGATAGACAAGCAGGCTGCAAAACAACAACAAAAAAAAAACCAACCCAGAAAAATAAAAAGCCTGAATATCACTTGTAACTCTGAATTACCGGCCTCTTCCTATCTCGTGTCCTAGTCTTATCATTATTTTAACATTACGTCTTTCTTGTATTTAATAGTACTTCTGCACTTCATTTATATTTAATATGACAACTACTGCAGGATGAAAATGATCATTATCTATCTTATTTCAGACTCTACGTTCTAGTCTCAATAGGCACAAGCAGCAGATGATTATACAACTTGTGATGTTTCATGCAAGCAAATTAGAGGCTTTTTCAAGTTAAAAGTATAATTCAGTGTAATGGGAGACGGTTGTTAACTGCTGTTCGTACATGTAGCTTTCCGTGAGATACAATAGTGTGTAGTCACTGAGAACCAAGTTAAGTGTTTAGAAGATATGGAAAAGGTATTTTGTTGTGCCTGTGTTTTCCAGAAAACAAGGTATGGAGTATATTTCAACCTGCTGCAATGTCATCTTTAATTGTAAGGAAAGTGCCTGGGTGACAGCATCAGTGGGTTGAATTTTCAGCTTTTTCGCCATAGGATCTTTGGTATAATGCTTACGATCATTGTCTCGCTCTTGGTAAATGGATTCTTTCCTACTTCACTGGTGTTTTCTGAGGAGCAGCCATTAACCTTCGTAAGACGCATTGCAGGCTTTTTAATGGAACGTGCATTCATCGTCGGGCTGCCTCGTGCTCCCCAGATCTGTACAAGGATTTCCTTACGTTCTTTGTGGAAGAGAGGTTCAGAGCCCTCCAATGCATTATAGCTATTGATCTCTCAGCACAAAAGGAGACAAAAGAGATGGTACAATTAGTCTGTGTTATCTTTCCTGAATAGATCTACCTTCTTCTAAACTCCTCTGTCCTCTCTTTATTTCTTGTCCTACTGGGAAGTCAGTCTAGTGAGGAACTTTCAGACTTCAGGATGGATTTTACAGCCATGAGGAACTGGAGGAAGAAAGATCCTGATTTTGGAAAGGCAATTTCTGAAAGTGGAGACCAAAGGGAGAATGGCCTTGTCTTACAGCTGTCACATCTGCCTTCATCCCCATGGAGGAGAGACTTTAGTTGTTAGCAATATTTTTAACAGCGAACAATTTTCATGCAAGGAGCAAGTTCACTGGAAGTAGCAGTTTGGGGCGATTTTTGACAATTTTGCCTGAAACATGCAGCGTGCATGCAAAGAGCCAAAGGCACATGACTGCTGTTCCTGATTAAGAAATTCTGCTCCATTACTTCAGAATATTTTATCTGATTAGTATTTTGTAAGCACAGATTTTCATAGCTGTCAAAGCATTTGGACTATTAATAATAAATAGATTTAAATAGAATCCTTGGACTTCCATGGCTGCATCTTTCCAGTGCACTTAGGAAATAAGGAAATCTATTTTCTGCATTATCACTGTTTTACCAAAGAACTGTCCTGGGGAGTAGGAAGGTTCATCTTCCAGATTCACCCAGTCAGTTATGGGAGTCGCTGATTTAGAAATTGTTTCTGTCTCTCATGCCACCCGGTGCTGCGTTGGTCCTTACCCAACTGTCCCGAATTCAACCTTGTGGCCTTTTCTTTCTTTATGTGGCCTAATACTTTTTTTCCCATTAGGAGCAGGCCATCGAGGTGCTAACACGGTCCAGCTTGGAAGTAGAACTGGCTGCGAAGGAGCGGGAAATCGCCCAGCTCGTAGAAGATGTCCAGAGACTCCAGGGCAGCCTCACCAAGCTGCGGGAGAACTCCAGCAGCCAGATCTCGCAGCTGGAGCAGCAGCTGACCGCCAAGAACAGCACACTGAAGGTAAGGCCCGGTCCCTGCACGGCAGCTTTGGTACCTGTCACTGACGTACCGATACTGGGTTTTACTGGCCTAACTGTTCTGTGGTTCTGAGAGGCACCGTAAAAGCCGCTGACTTTTCTTCAGGACGCTGGTGAATTATAGTTACTGTGATATTTTATTCGAAGTGATCACAGTTTTGCCGAAATTGAATTCACCTAGTTCTCATCGCTTTGAAATTTTTATTATTTTTGTGGGGGCAGAACTTGGCTACCTTCAGAATTAAACCCAACAAACCCCAGCATATATTTACCATGGATATGGAGTGAAATAGCTGAACTGAAAAGGCACAGAAAATCCCTACTAGGTTTTAAAAATTTAAATTCCCGTTGCAGTGATTGGTGTTGAAGATTCACTAGGAATGTTTATGGCCTGTCTTTGAATTTACCTGCTATCCCCTCCAGTTCTCTCCACTGGAAAGGGAAGTGTATCATTTAGAGCATAAAGACAAGTAAAATCAAGACACGGAGAGAAGGCTTTTTAGCCTTAATAACTTGTCTTTTTTAACTGTGTATTTGCTGCCCAGTAATTCCCATTTATAATTAGCAGTCCAGTCCTATACTCATTTGCATACCACTAGCACTGCACTAAAACCAGAAGAAACATCTAACAATTTTGTGAGTGACCCTTTTACCTTCTGCTTCAGCAGCTTTACTTTCTTTGTGCGCTAGCCCACACAGTTTTGATCTATCAGTAAGCATGAGAAATGTGTCCTGACATGTGTTATGAATCAGTTTCCTGTAACTCCTGTCTCTTCCATTGTTCTACCATCTATGAGCTTCAAAGTGTAAACAGGATAAATTTATCTATTCCGTGAAAGACTTCATAGTTTTGCAGGTTTTATAGTCTGAGAGTTTTTTGAAAGCAGGAGGCTGATAGTACCCACTTAGCTCTGACTGGCGTGGGTAGCTTTCCGCTATCAGAATGATTTAATGTTCAATTGAAACTCTTACAAATTGTTCTAATTCTGACATTTTTTTAACAGTTACTAGTTTTGCTCTGGTGTAGCATAATTTATGTGGAGAAATGTCTGTTAGGGATGAAAGCCGAAGTGTTGCATTCAGTATGCTTTCTGCATGTTTTAAGACCGCCTTGCAGAATTTTTATGAAAATTCAGTAGAGCAAAGGAAACCTATTAGGTTCTTACATTGACAGTATCGGTCTCTGCCCATCTGTCACCATGTGGGCACCACTCATTAATGAGCGAGGAGGGAGCTGGCCTGGTTTTGAGGGACACATTTTGCTGGCTACACCCATGTTGCGGGTCTTTTTTTTTATTTTTTCATAAAGCCTGATAGAAAATATCTTGAGTCCTTGCACTTAACAGATTTTCTTGTTCCTGGTGAGGTCAGTATTAGTTTAGCCATTAACTTCAAAGGGAATAGGATCATAGAAATGACAGAGCAAGTCTTTGATTTTCATTTCAGTAATCTCCTTCCATTTTCTCATAGGCTTGCCTGGCTAATACTCTGTATTTAGGTTCCTGTTGATAGTGTCTGATGCAGTGACTATTGATAAAGTTTTAGTGATTTCAACCCTCTTTAACCTTATTTGTTGCAGTATAAAAATATTGCAAAATACATTCTTTTAAGCTAAAGTGCTGGGAAAACCTGTGTCTGAGATCCAATGTACAAAGAACGAAATCTCAGTGGCGATGTGTTGATCTCATGTTTGATTATAGAGGAATTACTTCTAAAATAACTGAGATTGTAATGGTTGCCTCCACAAAAAATGAATCACGGTTTCACAAATTAAAGCAGTGTTCTCAGACCATATCTTGGGGGAATTCTTTAATACTCGATGACTTAATGAAACAATACAGAAATACTTTCAAAATTATTGCTTCTTTATCTTCATCTGATCTAATAATCAAAACATATCCTCTAGTAACAAGACTTTTCTAACTATAATTATATTAACCCTTTGTTGCTGGGAGTTAGAGCTTTCCTGCTACCCAGTTAAAATGTAACAGTGCCGGTTAGTAGAGAGATACATCAAATAACCTGGGTTAATTAAATATGGGCTTTTTAGTTTATCACTCTGAACTGAACTATGGCATTAGTCTAATGGGGTTTTTAAAATGTTTTAAGCCCCTTAATACAGACCATGCTATTTACCTAAGACACTTTATTTAATAATACGGTAATGATTGGTTGGCTTTTTTAAATAACATAAGAGGGGACCCAATCTGTGCATGGTCTAACATGGGTTCATTCATACAAGCAGTGCAAGACGATTCCTTAATGTGGAATATTTGCAAATTTAGCGTGCAGAAATGCCACCAAGCCATTCCTTCTGTCCTCTGGCTCCGTGCATTTTTTTGTGTTGGAGGACATTAGAATATATTTTGTCTGAATTAACCAGGTTGATATTTAGTGCAAGATATTAGTTCCTCCAGATTGTCTCACAGCTTGAACCTTTGTTATACCATGTTCTGTGCATTTTACAGGGTTCTTTGAGACAATTACCATACTAATACATTTTAAAACAGTCATTGACTGGGAAGATGCCAAGTGCCTAAATGGTCTGCTTATGTACAGGCATTGTGTTCTCAGTTGTTAGTTTATATTGTTTAGTAAAGTATACATTGAGGTGCTGATTTACCATGGCAACAATCTCTATATTAGGTACTTGGGAATGATGGATGTATGTGGGTTTTATACAACTCAAAGTAAAATATTGCTGGTTGCCATACTGCTATAACAGCATACAAGTACCTGAGAGTCTAAAACAGCTTTATTCTTTCAACAGCTTTGTTTTTCTTTTTTCTAACTCGTTTGTACCTAAAATCTCCAGAAATACTTTCAGCATATAGCATATCCATGTACAGAATTACATTTAATACAGATTACATTAAAATGAGAATCATTAGCTTAGTATTTTATTAGTATTATTTATATTAGTATTTTATATCTGTTTCTACAAAGGGCTTGTTTCTTTGCATATCCTTGCATAAGTATTTAACATACTAATCCAGGATATTGTTTGTTTTAAATTTATTCCAGAGCCTTTTATATGAGGACTAGCATAAATAGCCAGCTATCCCTACTGTAAAAGCTAATCTGTTCTAGACCCCAAAATGTTACAAGTCACAGAGAGAAGGGGAGAATTGTAGTGTATCTTTGCTTTAAGCTGCAGAGCAGCAAAAAGCAGCTAGAAGCGGGCAGCAGAGCGACATGGTCAGGAAGAGCTGAAAGATGCGGTGTAGGGTTTGACAGGGTGCTCACAATTGCCTGCGTCGAGTTTTAAACCTGCCGGTCGTGCTGCTGAGTCTCCTGCCCTGTACCCAAGGCTCTCTGGCTAACTGGTTTCATTTAAAGATCGCTCCCCAGTCTTACTGAACCTGATCTGGTGCATCAAAAAAATCTAGCTGGGTTCCTTGTTAAAGTAACTGTTTTGCTCAGCGTTGAGCTGCTGCTTGAACTTTAATGGTTGGACTTGATGGTCTCAAAAGTCTTTTCCAACCTAAATGAGACCATAAGCTTGCAGCACGTTGTGGCTGGCCCTCCTGGAGACTTAGAGAACTGGAGTGACACCTTGGGCCCTAGGATTGCATACTACATTTGCATGAGATTTCAACACATGTTGGAGATCTTCAAAACCTCAAACATCTTTGATATTTGTAGGATTTCCGTGGTCACATCAACCAGGATTTTCCTAGTTCCATCAGTACAGGTTTTTTTAGCAGGGCCACAACACCTGTAGCAATGTGTCTGCTATATAAAGCAAAGTCGGTACTCCCCATAATCCCAGTTAGTAACTGGAATTTGGTAAGGCAGGACATGTCAGAAGAAATTACTAACCTTGCCCTGGTTTTATTCCAGGTGAAAAAAAAAAAAAAGTTTTAGCTGGAATAGACGTGTGGGTCATTTTCTTTTTAACACAACCCAAATGACTGTATGTGCTACTGTTGGGTAAGGATGCTGGGACAGAAGACCTTTTTAAGAGGCTGCTAATTTCATCAACATCCCATAGAGTGCAAATTCCACACTTCAGAACAATTCCTGCTTCCCTGCCACAATCGCTTTTGGTGAGCCATGAAGAGTTGCTTGTCGAGCAGCTGCCAGAGCAGGGCCCACATATTGCCGCCGGGAGATGCTTCTTGTCAGCAGTGGCTGAGAACTGTGGATTGTGGTATCAAAAAGCAGGAACAGGAATTGGAGGGCTGTGTATTGATAACGTGGATGTCCACTTTGTCACTGCTTTTTCATATATGTACTAATGGCAAGGCAGAAATGTCAGCAGTGCGTAAGCTGGAAGGAGCATCATAGAAAATCCTTTAAGAGATGGTCAAATAGCTGGAAGTCCAACAAAGCCCCATCATGCTGCTGTCATCATCTGAAGAAGCCTCAGGTGAATTACTGAGGTGGCAAGGATGATGGGTACTGTATGACACAGTGTTTGGGTTTGCTGCTTATACCCAGTGGATAGCTCTGAGCTGGGCGATACCTACTCACCGGCTTACTTGGGATGACAGCGTGGTTCCCACTTCTAATTATTTGTCAGTCCCAGCCCTGCCATTCATCCACCCATCCCTGTGCTGGTGCAGAAGTTTATGGGGCTGCATTTTAAACGGGTTTGCTAAAATTATCCTAGTTCACAGTAGCTTTTCCCTGCCTTCATCCCGCACTCAACAAGAAGCCCAGGACTAGGTGTAGGATCTTCTTGAATTCACTTCTCCACTGAAGGCAGCCTCTCCTGGACATAAAGCCCTGTTTTTCTTTTTCATGTCATATATTCCTTTCGTTCTCAAAGTACGTGCTCTGTCTTTGAGGCTGGTCTGTCTTTGTGTTATTCCTGTTTCCTGTGACCTTTGGGATTCTGTGTCAATTTTAACACCAAAACTTAAGTGAAGCAGAGCTACCCTGAACTTATCCATGGAAGTTGCAAGCCAGTGAGGTCTGTTCTTTGCTTAGATCAGGTGCGCCTGTACTAAGCAAAGAAATTATTAGTGGGAAATTAATGTGGCTTCTGCAAGCAACGTAACGGCATCAATTATGTATCACTATGTTTTAGGCCTCCTGAAGCATTTATCCTGTAGTGATGAGCACTGTTATTGGGAGCTGGGTAAGGTCCAAATGTGTGGCATTGCGTTATGGATTGTGTTAGGAGGTTTGTTTCAACGTTTGTGGCATCTTTACACCAAAGAGAAGCCATTGAGACTGCCCCAGGTCAGGTAGACCTGAGCAAAAAGACCTGCTGGGTTGGTCTCAATGCTTCATCTCCGGTGTGTAATCATATTAGTTATTGCAATAAGTAACGCTTGTAAAACAACTTGGTGCAGCTGTCTTGTTTGGGCATGAGGCATTGTAGAAGTCTTACAAGCCTAAGGCATTCCGGTCAACAACAGCTTCTTCAGTCTTTTTTTTTTTTTTTTCCCTGTAGATAAGGTTATCAAGAACTGTCGTATTGCGAATACAGTATGTGCCAAAGCATCCTGCTTGTTTACTCAATTTAGCAGTTTCGTAAAAATTTCAGCTGCCCTATTTTTAATACCTTCTTCCCCGATTTCTTTATTGAACACATGACAGTGACATTGCAAACAGCCAAATTGGGACCTACTGAGTTCAGTAATGCTTGGCACTCTGTAAACAAAGGAAGGAGGTATAATTGTGTTTATGTTGAATTGGTTATAGTTTGTTTTCTAATATATGTAAATTAGGTATGAGTCATTAACCCTCACTTGTGCGCTGCTGTATATATGGAATAGTTTAAAGACGATTTTGAAAAGATGATGCAGAAAAAGAAATCTAAATAATTAAATCCATGTTCTTTCTTTTAAAGCAACTGGAAGAAAAGCTGAAAGGACAGGCTGATTATGAAGAGGTTAAGAAAGAATTAAAGTAAGTGTTAAATGCTTACATAATTTTTTCACCAACTCTAGTTTAACAGTGCTTGTTACATGAAGCCACAAATCTGTGTTCTTGGAACAATAAAGAATTCAGTCAAAACCACAAAGACGGGGAAATCGGGAATATTGGCAGAAATTGCATCCAGAGCCAGTGCAACTGTTGTATCTGAGAGCACTCCTTTTTGTTGTTGCAGCAGAGTATTGGAATAGCAAATAATAGAAGTGTCCATGAAGAAAAGGTGCTAAAACTATTATCCACCAAGGGTAAAAGTTTGAAAATCTGTAGTATTTTAGGTGGACCACTCTTTAAAAATCCCCAGCCAACAGCTGAATGTAATGTGGACCACGAATTTAATGCAGGGCCTTTGGCCATAGTATCTTTTCTATGCTTTTGCCGGCCAGTGGTCAGCACTTACCATTTTAATGTTGTGCTTGTTTCACTGTATATTTTTTGCTAATATATTGTGGTTTCAAACTAAAGCCACAAACAGCCTCTTCCTATTTCAGGGTTTTTTTTTTAAAGAGACTTAAAAGAGCCTCATTTTTAAACTATAACAAGATAAGCTGTCAGGTTCAGAAGAGAACTTTTTTGACTGGAAATATGTTTAGTGTCAAGGTTTAAATAACTGCAAGAACCTCCATCTCTTCTTTCATCATTGTGGCATTTTTGTGTGTATTTTGAGAAGACTGAAAAAATGTTACCTTGTTTAATGAGGTATTTCAGATGAGGCTGGTCGTCATGTGCTTTTGTTTACACGTCCCTGGAGAATATGGAAAGCAGGTTTGGTTTTGCAAGCCCAATGACTGCCCAGCCCCTGGTGCTAATTCTATTCAAGCCAGGCTGGCTGCAGTTCTGGTTCACTGCCAGCTGCAGCACGCCCTGACGTAGGTCTGTAGTTTCAGTCAAATTAAATGAGTTGACCATTTCGTTGGTCATTATACCTGAATATTAACTGGCCTGAAAAAAAAGTCTTATTTTTAGTGATACAGGTAAATACATCCATGTTCTCTCCCAAGATAAGGAAACTAAGCTTCAGATTTCGGCTGGGTTTGTGCCCGCGTGTAATGTAGTGAATGGGAATTAGGCCACAACCTTCCAAGGAATGTGCCAAAACAGCAAATGAGTTTTAAATCCTACCTGGTTTAATGCCTTTACTTTAGATACAAACTCATTTAGGTCCCTGTATTCCTGGCAGTAATGTCTTTTCTTTGTCCTTTTTTTTTTTTTCTTTTTTACAACACTGACTTTGGGAAGGCAGATAAGTGGTCCAGGAGAAGCCATGACACGGGAGTGTTCATACAGTGTTTTGTCTATTGATATTTCAAGATGAGCCTGCAGTAAAATAGATGGGAGAACCTCCTGGAAGTGGCCCTTGTTTGGTGCCAGAAAATTAGGAGGAAAAAAAAATATGTTCTCCTGCTGTTACAGGTTTTATATCCCCTCATTTGTGGGTAGCATGCTTTTATCTGGGCAGGCTCATTTTGGAGGGACAGCCAGCTGGCTTGTAGGTGGCCTGGGGTCCATACACCATACTGCTGGATGCAGAATGGTTAAGACCCTCAGTGAGAGCACGGAAGATGTTTGCAATGCTACATCATCACAGCAGCTCATTCACGCCACCCTCCCTGCTCCCATCCGGTCCCAAAATCTAAATGTACATCACCTGAGAGTGACAGTAAATCTGGTATCCCTCAGATATCCTGCTATGCCTGCCTTTGTGCCCTGAAACACTGACAAAAATGAACTCCTCAGAACACGCAGACACACCAAGAAAAAAAGGTATCTTGTCAGTAAAGAAGAAAGAGAATAAACTTCTCAGTTGTTTTGGCACTGATGTGCTTTCCTTAACCCTCCCAAGGATGTTAGAGGCATTCTAGGCTGAGGGATCTCAGTATGAGCCAACTTCTAGCCTTGGAGGAACCTAACTATGTCCATGTCAAGATCTGGGGTAGGAAGATTCCATGCTTTCTGCATTGGCTTTTGTGCCAAATGGCTTTTAAGCCTATCTTTGAGATCTGAGAGCTCTGTGTGTCCTTTCAGTTCCCTCTCGAGTAATACAACAGTGCCAGCCCTCCTGCTTTGAAGTCAGGGTCTTACCAACAGAAAGTCGAGCTGTCCCAATGCACACTTTGCTTTAGAGTAAGATCTTTCAAGTCATCTTAAGATGTACAGATTCAAGCCACAGGATCACTCCTTTAAAAATCAGACAAGTGATCTTGAGCAACAGATTGAGTCAAGATCTCATGGGCAAAGATATTCCTGGAATCCAAAGGGGAAACATTCTGCTTCTTCATATTCCTGAGGAAAATGTCTCTTGTGACACATTTGGAGAGTACTTTTTGGCATGTTTAACTTTTACATTACTTGAAAAAATGAACCTGCTGTAGTGAATATTCCTCCAAGGGCAATTTGAGATACCATCAACGTGGTTTTTAGTGTATTTTGGGTTCTAAGCGTTAGGAAATTACCTGTGAAATTGCTAGAAGGCTATTTCAGGTAGTGAAGTAGGCAGAGGTCCTTTAACCAGACGGAGGTCAGTAAGTTTCCAGCTGAGGTCAGAATACACGTGCCTGCTCCAGGCTGGCAGGGACATGCAGCTGCTGCAGGGTTTGGGTTCCTTGCTGGAGGTCCCAGTTAGCTGCAGGTGCTGGGCACCACGATGCGTTGGTAGAGCAGCCTGTGCAAGTGGAGGGCGCAACAGGATCAGGGCTTTAAAGCCAGACTTGGAGTGCCGAGAACCTATACACACCATACATTTCAGTTGATGTGGTGGTTTGGCCCTGGCTGGAGGCCGGGTGCCCACCCAAGCCGCTCTGTCGGTCCCCTCCTCAGCCAGACAGAGGAGAAAAAATACAACGAAAGGCCCGTGGGTGAGGATAAGGGCAGGGAGAGATCACTCAGCAGTTACCTTCATGGGCAAAACAGACTTGACTTGGGGAAAATAGGTTAATTTATTACCATTCAAATCAGAAGAAACATCTTCCTCCCACCCCGGGCTTAACTTAATTCCCCATTTCTCTACCTGCTCCCCACCAGTGGCGCAGGGGGACGGTGTGTGGGGGTTACGGTCAGTTCATCTCATGCTGTCTCCGCCACTCCTTCCACCTCACACTCTTCCTCTGCTCTGCTGTGGGCTCCCTCCCATGGGAAACAATCCTCCAGGAATCGCTCCAGCGTGGTCCCACGGGCACAGCTGACCCCCACGGGGCTTCCTCCCCCGGGCTCCTCTCCCCACGGGGCCACGGGCCCTGCCAGGGGCTGCACCGGCGCAGGCTGCCCGTGGGTCACAGCCCCCTGTGGGCATCCCCCTGTCCCGGGACGGGGTCCCCCATGGGCTGCGGGGGGGGTCTGCTTCCCCGTGGGCTCCATGGGCTGGGGGTCACAGCCTGCCTGGCTGGGGGCTTCCCCACAGGCTACCAGGGAATGTCTGCTCTGGGGCCTGGAGCCCCCCGTCCCCCCTGCCCTGGCCTGGGGGCTGCAGGGCTGTGCCCTCACATAGTCTCACTCCTCTCTCCTGCTGGCACAGATTTTTTTTTCCCTGTCTTGATACGCTGTCCCAGGGGCGCTGCCACCATCGCTGATGGGCTCACCTTGGCCAGTGGTGGGTGCACCCAGGGGCCGGCTGGCATGGGCTCCACTGGACATAGGGGCAGCTTCTGGCAGCTTCTCACATAAGCCACCCCTGTAGCCCCCCACTACCAAACCCTTGCCACGCAAACCCAATACAGCGTACTTCGCGCTTCCAACTGGTTTCAGTCTGGTTCTGTAGGCAGCACGGCAGTGGTCCAAGCGCATCACGTCTGCTCCTTCGAGAGCAGGCAGGTTCTTTTGGTTTACTCTCAGCCAGAAGGAACACGGTAGGTATGCTCCAGGACTGCTCTGCATGGCAAACTGGAGTGCGGTAAGTGGGGATTACTGGGAGACCTGCATTGCTAGTGTACTGATGACCGGAACTGAGATGGGAGAAACACCTGGGAAGTTTGCCACAGGATAATTTGCTGTTACAAATTGTTTGGGTTTTTTTTTTAAATTGAGATGGGTCTCCTTATTTGATGATCATGAGGACATACATTGCTACTCGCTGGCCTTTCAGAGGCTATATCCTGCAGAATCCATGGGAGGATGGAAACAGTTACTTACCAGAGACTGGGGGGTTCCTAAATTTATCTCCCCCAGCACCTTGGAGTTCTGGCAGACAGAGCTGTGCCTCTGGAGAGGTGTCCCAAGGAACACTTGCTTTCAGCAGTGGTTAGCAACCTGAGTAAACATGCCTGTGATGTCAGTATAATGTCAGGTTCTCTGAGAAGTCGAGTCATTAATGCACCACCTCTCTCCTTGACTGGCATGACTCCATTAATAGCAGAAAAGAGGCACTTAAACACGTGGGTGAGCTGGTGTGCCCACGTAAAGCAGAGTCTTAACCGCACTGCTTTATGTACTTGTGTATTGGATGATGGCTCTACCCTGCAGTGGTTTCTGCTGGCTAAATGTATCATCCGGTGATGCTGTATGATGAAACTGGTGGGCAGAATTTTGTGATTTTATTAATTGTATTTGTAGGAGTGCCTGCCAGAATTAAGACTGTATGCAGCGAGTATGCGCAGATGCGAAACGCGTGAGGTTTCTGCCTCAGAATGACTTCCCTTTCTGGGATTTGCTATGACTTTGAGTGATCCTGACTGACTCGCTGAGACCGCTGATTTCCAGAGTGTCACTTAATGGACACCTAATTCTGGATTAATGCATGGACAGATTTATAGAGGAGCTGGACGCCGCATGGTCTGCGGCAGTTAATGAGTGCTGGGTGCCTGGCTGACTCCTGGTGGCATCCAGAACTAGTCCCTACGTCTTAGCACTGGCCTTTTGCCTTTTTTGACTCAGTTTCCACATTTAATACATGATTAAACATTTTCTCCCTGCCTCACAAAGTTCCTGGTGCTTTATACATGAAGAACACTGTATAAACACTATCTATATCTGTTTATGTATTTTTCTTCAAGAAATGAATGTCGTCTTTATACAAGGAAAAGCTGAAATAATTTATTGCTTCAGTCTGAGGAAGTTAACGTCCTGCCTGCAGCAGGCCTATTTAAAAAAATTTATAAGACAAAGCAGAGTAATAAGTTTGTATTCCTGTAAGACTCTTCATTTGCCAGACGATACAACTCTAACTGAAAGACTTTGAAGGGAGACGTCCTTTGACCGCTCAGTATTTATATAAAATATTGACAATGAGACTATCAGATTCTTCTCTTAATATACTTATAAATATTTGGATCTTTCATATTTCTTAAGAAATATTGTGCCATTTTGTCTTCCCTTTGCTACAGCACTAGGAGGTTATTAAAATGAAAAACTGCCTTTTAGCCTGTAGTGTCTTGGTCGGGAAGATTATTTGTGCATATTTTCCTTGCTGTGTGAGCTGGTGTATATTATACAAAGTACTGTAACTGTGCTGGTGATTCCCTTGTTTTTTGTTGCTTTGCTACAACTTTTTCATTCCCTTCAAGCTTCACAGATAAATTTCTATCGCTTCTGACAGCTTAAAATGTTATATCCTTATTAACCTTTAAATTTACGCTTTAAAATGGCCTGGTGGGATTGCATATGGAATGATTTAGATGACGCTTGAGAAAATTTTCTTATCCAGTAACTAGTTTGAATAGTTATTTTGTATTCATTACGAGACTGTGTTACTGCAGGGAAAGTTGATCACTTGTAGTGTTGCTGGAGAGTAGGAAATGATAATGTTAATGCTCATTAGTGGAGTCATTATGAAAAGAAGAAATAGAAAATAATTGTTTTTTCTACCTTCCGCAGTATATTGAAATCCATGGAGTTTGCACCATCTGAAAGCTCTGGTGCACAGGTACTGAACTTACTTTCGTTTTCTTACTTTGGCAGTTCAGTTAATTAACAAAGCTTTTGTCTTGCAATTCACTGGTGTTGGCTCGGACAGTTTCCTGTTGGTGATGTTGGTGATGGAGTTGATCATTGTTTTCCTGATGTTTCCTTATGTAAAAAGCTGAACTGAACAGTTTTTGCCTGTTAATTTCTTTTAAGTGGTCAAGGACAAAGACTGATGTTTTCAGCTGTGCTGGAGTGAGTGGATAACCGTAATGTTCTGCAGTTGAGTCTTGTAAAGATGCTGGAGCTGGTGTACAGCTATGCTGATATTTGCATGTTTCTTGTACTGACAGTACGCTGAGCCTCATGATTTTAGCATTTTTAAGTCTTTGTTAGCCTTGAAAATAATGTTTGCAAAAGAAAACAAACCTTTGAGTACTGAGAAAGCAGGACAAAGCTCTGCCCTTCCAGCAAATTAATCTTTCTTAAGTTTAAAGGTTATGAATTAAATTCCTGCTTCTGAAATCTGAACAGAATATTAATATACTGGGGTTAATTTTCAATATATTTTTTAATGATCAAGTGTTAGCTATTTAGTGGAAGGTAAATGGCAGGTTTCTGTGACTGATTTTATTTTTGAACAAACTGTTTATGCTGAAACACAGCATTTCAAGGAAATGCTTAACTTGGGTCAGTTGACCTAAAAGAAATAATATAATCTTAACTCCTATTCTAATCAGATTAAAAGAAGTCTACAGCTTTTAAATTGAAAGAGTGCCAGTACCGTTTCAAAATAAGTAGGATTAAGAATTTGTTCTGTTACTTATTTTGAAATAATGCAGAATTGATGAATGATTTACAGTGAAAATTAAACAGTGAATCTCTTCTATGGCTCATGGAGGAGCACCGAGTGATTCCTGCAAATACATGCATGGTGAATTCCCTAGCTGTGTTCATAACGGAGATGAGCACTTGTTTTCTTCTTCTGAAATCCTTTTGAGTGCCTGAGTGGAACTCTTAATGCTTTTAGAAACAAGCCTCCTACTTTGATTTTCTTTAGGATGCATCTAAACCGCTGGAGGTGCTGCTGCTGGAGAAGAACCGCTCCTTGCAGTCTGAGAACGCCACGCTGCGTATCACAAATAGTGACCTGAGTGGTAGGTTGACACGATTTTTGGCTATTCTGGTTTGTTTGCTGTCTTGTAAAGGGAGGGAGGGCTGAGTGAGAGATGAATGTCTGAGCTAATGCATGGCAGAAAGATTAAGAGGCAACAAGAGCACTGAATAACGTTTGGTTTCTGCAGTTTTGTAGGCTGGATA
This sequence comes from Microhierax caerulescens, assembly GCA_035590215.1. NCBI lineage: Eukaryota > Metazoa > Chordata > Aves > Falconiformes > Falconidae > Microhierax > Microhierax caerulescens. The sequence goes on from JAVJGJ010000001.1 coordinate 104,585,055, forward strand.
ATAAAATAAAACTTGGAGATCTCAGAGAGTCTTTAAAGGTTAGGGAAGAGAGGCATTACGAGATGTACCAAGTGGCAGCGTTTGAGGCTATCTTCTGTTTTGGGAACAAATTCATCCGTGGCACCAGAAGTCTCTTCCCCCCCACCCCCACAATGTTATGCAAAATGTTTGCATATAGAACACAATAACCTTCCTGTCTGATACGCTTAGATATGCTACCAGCAGGTCAGCTTGGAAAAACAAAATACTTTCTTTTTAGCAAAGTGTGTTTGCCGTTGAGCTTTCGTAATGTGGGCTTTTTACATCTTGCGTGCACATTTTTCAAATGGCAAGTCATGGAATTTCCAGATACTTGAATGCTTATGGTTTTTGCAGCTGGAAGAAAGTTAAAAGTTGCCACTGGCCCTGGGATTACTGAATTCTGAAGCGTTTTATGACTTTAACTGAGTGATCTTGGTGCATCCACCTAATGGTGATTCCTTTATTCAAATTGGTTTGTCCCAAAATGTAAATGTTTGCTGCATTTGGGTTCAGTCAGGTCCAATGAGTAATGTCTTGAATGAGAGACAACAAAGAGACTTGCTGTCTGTAACTGCTTTTATTTTAAATGTATAACTGCGCTTCATGTAACTGTTCTAGTTTTAATGTTTGTAAGGGGGATTCTCCAGGCTGCAACATACAAGAAAGGTGCAAACATGAAATGCATGTTGTTTGTTTTGGGGGCCTTGTTTGGCTTATTAAAATTACAATTACGGAAGAAAAAAAAAACAACAAAAACAAAACAAAACCAAAAACAACAACAAACGAAAACAAACCAAAACCAAAACCGAAAACAAAAATCCCACCACCGCAAACAAAAATCCCACCACCGCTTCATTGGCCCTTGGAAATCTGCACTTTTTTTTTTTCCCTTTGCGGGGCAAACTTTGCATTTTTTTTTATCTTGGTTTTTCCCTCTTTGATCCCCCATAATGCATTATGTTTGACCTTCCTTGTAGGGTCAGCCAGGAGAAAAGGGAAAGACCAGCCTGAGAGTCAGCGTCCTGCAACCTTGCCGGCCTCCCCTCCTTCCCAGTTGCTCCGCAACGCGGGGGAGCAGGCTTCCAATACTAATGGTACACACCAGTTCTCACCAACGGGTTTAAGTCAAGACTTTTTCAGCTCATCCCTGGCGAGCCCCAGCTTACCCCTGGCCTCCACAGGAAAATTTGCACTAAACTCTCTCCTCCAGCGACAGCTAATGCAGTCCTTCTACTCCAAGGCAATGCAGGAAGCAGGAAGCACAAGCATGATTTTTTCAACAGGTCCTTACAGCACAAACTCCATATCTTCCCAAAGTCCATTACAACAAAGTCCGGACGTAAATGGCATGGCCCCATCTCCCAGCCAGTCAGAAAGTGCTGGGAGCATCTCTGAAGGCGAGGAGATAGACACAGCCGAAATTGCACGTCAGGTGAAAGAGCAATTGATCAAGCACAATATCGGCCAGCGGATATTTGGACATTATGTGTTGGGACTGTCGCAAGGGTCTGTGAGTGAGATACTAGCCCGGCCAAAGCCATGGAATAAACTGACTGTGAGAGGCAAGGAGCCGTTTCATAAGATGAAGCAGTTCCTCTCGGACGAGCAGAACATCTTGGCTCTTCGCAGCATCCAGGGTAGACAAAGAGGTAAGCGCTCGCCAGCTGGGGGTCTCGCCCCGCTTTCCTGTTAGTTACAGATGTGAAAGCTGAAAGCTTCCCCGTACGGGGCCATTTGTGTGTTGCTGCTGTTTTCACCTGAAATCAGAGGTCAGGTACAGAAAGTACAGCTTCTCACTCTGCTGTTCAGCACTCAAGCAGGTTAGTATCTTTGCTTCTGCCTTTTTTAGCTGCTGACTGGGGTTTGTCAGCAGGAGCAGCAGCAGGGACACTTCCATCCCTCCCTTCCCAGTAGCTCCGTGTCAGAGCTAAATACAGAGTGAAAAGGTTCAGTAGCTACTGAGGGCATCAGCCCTCAGAAATACTTCAAGATTTTTATTTGGGTTTGCTTATTGAGACCAGACTTCTGTTGTGTCTTGTGTGATTTATTTTTTCCCCAAAGTGTTTTGACAAAATGTCATGTGATGCATGAGATGAGTAGTTATAAAAAAAAAATATCCTAATTTAAAGCAGCTTTGCATATTTAAGGCAGCGATTTTAAGAAATAACATGCGTTTCATTGTGATTCATCTTAAGTGAAGACTGAGATTTACATTTAGAGAAACTGCAAAGTAAGTTGTTTACAGTCGAGAAATACTGGAAAAGACAGGCAGGGTTTTCCTAGATTTTGTTTAATTGAAAGTGCACGCTGTTAGATTTATAATCTGTTCTTCCTTTTGATGATTGTACTTGAGGGGATTATCTGCCCATCTTTAACCTCTTCATTTTTGGTATCTCTAGACATTTATTTATATCTGTCTAATCTCCTTTCCGAACGTAGCTGTAATCTTTATTAACAAATCAGCCAGCCTTGCTTCTTCCAAAGTAGCCAGCTCCTCCAGCGCTCAGACAAAGGCTTGAGGGGGCGAGGACAGCTTGAACCCTCGCGGTCAGAGACAGGCTGCTAGCTTCTCATGTCACACAGCCCATGATGTCAGAGCAACCATCCCCTGATTGTTTTGTTCTTACCAAACTTGTTTTTCAACAGAGAATCCAGGCCAGAACCTGAACAGACTATTTCAGGAAGTACCGAAACGAAGAAATGGGTCTGAAGGTACGTCACAGGCAGGTGTTTTTCTTTGCAGTCAATACCTAGGAAGTGGAGTGTGCTTTAGCTGTGTGTTTCCTTAAAACTGTGCAGTTTGATTCTGGCCTGGAATCTGATAGAAAAACAGACAGTAAGTATAAAACAAACCATGGGTTAGACGAGCACTTCGCTTTTTCTAATTCTGCTGCTGCTGTACTAACGTAACCCTGTTTGGATACTTTTTCCACTCCCAACCTCACTGCGTACGCAGATTAAAAAAAAAAAAGATAAGTGATAGAAGTGGCTTTATAAAAGTCATCAGATCTGTTGAAATGCTCTCTTTGCTGTTTTTGTGATTTTGGAGGGAGAAGGTTGCACAATTGCAACATCAATCGCATACTGCTTCTGCTCTAGATTTACTTCTTTCTTCTCATGGGGCTTACGTTGACAAATACGCTTTAATACGCTGTTAAATTAGTGTGATACTTACTTCACTGTGGTGTATGAAAAAGGCAACAAGACAAGTGAACATCAGATCAATAAATTACCACTGAACAGGAAGTACAAACATTTTCCTTCACTATAGATTAGTTGCAGATTTTGTTCTTTTAGCAAGGCAAGAGGCAAAAGAAAACCCCAAAACGGGTACCCCAAAACTGCAGTTGTTCGGACTCCAGTCAGAAATTATCTAGCTCACTGACAAACGATAAGCTCATAATGAAAAATGCAGTTAAGTGCAGTAGCATTCACAGTCACAGTTTTCCCTCCATTTCTTCCCTTTAGAGGTTAAAAAAACCGAAACAACCAAGTAATAGCTCTTAGCTGGAGAGTACTTCAAATGGTATCTGTGTTTAAATGACTGTTTTTCTTAATATATTAACCTCTAGAAAGTTAAAAATTATTTTTACCTAGTTACTTTTTAATTCTGTTTTGGGCTGAATGTATACTCATCCTACTTTGCCTAGCAGCTGATGCAATTTATAAGTTTATTCCTGATCTTATGGTTTTAGCTTTCTTCCTTTCCCCTCTGGTTCTTTTCCCTTCTGTTTCCTCTCCCCCTCCAAAAAACAAAAAGAAAAGGAAAAAAATAGACCTATATATTATCCTGGAAAAGGAATATATGACCACCTAGTTCTTTCTCTGACGATGTCAGTGTTCTCATCGTTCCAGTGCAGCTAGCAGGCAGGCTTTTGCACAACCAAGATATTTTACTACGTTAAGTGTGTTCTCGGTGTTGTAAATGTTGGTAAAGGTCCTGTGTGGACTGTCATCCGGTCATGCGTGCCGTGTAGCAGTATATACTGCCTGCCTTTGTGTTAAAGAAACAACCAAACAGAAGTTTTCCCAGTGTCATCAGTTTTGTTTTCCTCTTCAGGTAATATAACCACACGAATCCGAACCACAGAGACTGGCTCTGATGAAGCCATCAAGTCCATTCTCGAACAAGCCAAAAGGGAGCTGCAAGTACAGAAAACAGGTACGATCTCATTTTGTCTCTTGCTCCTTTTATTTCAGAATTTAATTAAAACAATTACCATGAGCTTTCTGGTCAGTTAATTATATTCTTAAAACCTTGAATGTAGGTTTGAAGAGCTATTTTTTTTTTTTTTTTAATAGTATTATTTAGCGGAGTTGTTTCCATCTATAAGACACCCCAAGTTGAGGTTACACGTGTCACAGCTTGGCAGAGTCCCTGCTCAGTGCTCTGCCTGCTCTGCTCTGCCCTGCTCCCGGGGGAGCAACGCTGTGAGATTTCTAAACACGTTTTTCCACACGCAGAGCTCTGCCTTCTTTACGCTGCTCCAGACCTGCCGGCAGTCACTCTGCAGGGGGAACCTACAAAATCCTTTCTTCTGCCAGTTTTGCTCCTTGGAAAGGGAATGGCCCCTGCTTTCTCTTCTCTTCTATCTAACTCAAGCCCTAGGGACACAACTGCATGGGAGAGGGAACCACATGGATTTGTCGGGGTGAAGGTCACGATCTCGCCAGCAACTACCAGTCACATAGTGCCATCGTACTGAGGACAGCATGTACTGAAATTATAATATAGGCAAACTCAGTTCTGACTTTTATACAGCTTTATTTTTGGCTACAAAATGTATTCAGTGAATGAACTGGCAAATCCAAAATGCGTTTCCTTTCCCGAAAACCTATTAGTTTAACATCTTAGCCCAAGATAAGTTTAATTCTCATTGTGTGCTGTCACGTAGTTAACATTTCTGTCGGCTCCGTAGCCCTTCCTAAAAGTTTCCAGTACTGCTAAAGCACTAATGCTGAAGCAGAAAGTACTGTGCAAGACTTTAGTTTCGTTTTTTAAAGTAAATATGGATTTACGGGTTTGGGTACTTGCCTTTTAAATGAAAACTAAGCTAATCTCATGGCAAAATTTTTATAAAAGAGTAGTTAATATATGATTTAAATAAGATTACTTTTACAAGTAATGATGACATAGAGAAAAACATGGGCTGTGTGCAGGAAACTGCAAGTACGTTGTTCAGTAGCATGTTTCATCTGTGAGTCTCAGGCTTCCTTTCAAATATTAATTCAGCCTCAAAAATCCCTATGAAACCAGTAGATAAAACAGAAGAGAGAGCCCCACTGTCTTTTTTCCCATTTCATAGCTTTTCATCTATTTTATAGCGAGTGACAGGAAAGAACGTAGGGAAGCAAATTCGGAAATGTATTCAGATGAGGCATAATATTACTAGAATAATAGGCAGCATGTTTCAAATCTTACTTCGCTTTGAGGCCACTTCTTGCAGTGTATGGGTTCCCTGTTACTATCTACTGCTTCACTTTCCCCGTTCTTTATAGAGTAGCTGTCAGAGGAATTGGTTTTCAAGCACCAGGGACCTCAGCGGAGGCTAACTTAAATGGAAACAGATGCCATTGCAAAAACCTCTTGGCTCTGCAGAGATAGTTCTGCCCCCGTGTTCCAGGCTCTGCTCATCCCCGACCGCTGCAGCACAGCCACGGGTCCTGGTTCACCGCTGTAATACTGCATTGAAGTGTTAATTCTTCTGAAAAAGTGCCCGTGGCTCCATTCTAGGGCTTTAGATAAGGCAGAGAGTGATGGGCTGGCATCTGCCTCATTTTTGTAGAGCTGTTTATTTCAGTGGTTGGGACCATGAAACAAGAAAACAGGAAACAGGAGCACATTTAGCTTGTCAAACGAAATAACAAAGTCTCTTTCTAAAGTTCTTGCTCTGTTGTAATTTGTGTGTCATGGTTTTGGAGTTAAAAGGACTCACCTTATTTATATTGTAAGAGGGTATTAATAGTCCGTCCAGGTGAATGCAGCTGTGTTCAGTCTTGAGTGTGTGTTACGCTTCATTTGTGGAGACAGAGAGAAGTAAAAGGTTAAATAACTTTGTAAATAAAACCATAAAATGTTATTGACCGCTTGGGGGTAGGGGAGGAAGAAGTGAAGGCTTGATTTTCAAAGGCATTTATTTGAAAATTTTTACAATGGTGGAAAACGTGCAAGTAGTACTAGACTTCTGCAGTTGAGTCTGTGCGTGCAAACGTCCAGCACTTTGGCAACTATAAAAATTTTCCAGTGAAGAACTTTGGAAATCTTACCTTATTTTGAAAAGCACAAATCTTTGCTTAGTGAAAACTCCTCCCTCCCATCCAGAAATGTATTGCAGCCCTTTTTTCTGTCTGGGAAATAGTTACAGTAGCACGTGTTGAATATAAAGCGTATTCCTCTGTTGCATTTAGTCTTTTGGTTGTTTTTCATAGCTGAGCCGGCTCAGCCGCCTTCTGCATCTAGCAGTGGCAATTCTGATGATGCTATTCGATCCATTCTGCAACAAGCCCGACGGGAAATGGAGGCACAGCAGGCTGCCCTTGAACCTGCCTTAAAAACACCACCTTTATCTCAAGCTGACATTTCTATCCTGTCCCCCAAACTAGTATCTACACCTGCGATGTCTTCGGTTTCCAGCTATTCTCCTTTGGCCATATCCCTGAAGAAACATTCATCTGTCACTGATTCCAGTATCTCTGCATTGCAGAACCTCTCTGGGCTCAAAAAGGAGCCTCAGGAGGCACCTGTTTTAGAGCTTCATGGAATAAGTGATTCTGCCCAGGGTATGTTGAGGCATGTTAAAAATGAGTTGGGACGTGGTGGTGTTTGGAAGGACCATTGGTGGAATACTGTGCAGCATGAGAGAAGAAATACAGCTCTTCCTGAAGATGTAAAAGTTGAGGAAGCCAGTGGTGGAAAAGAAAAGGTCAGCAATCAGACTAGGCCAGATCGTAGCCAGCTCCAAGGACCATCTTCTTCAGAGTATTGGAAAGAGTGGCCAAACGCTGAATCACCGTACTCGCAGAGTTCTGAATTGAGCATGACCGGGGCGAGTCGCAGTGAGACACCAGAAAATAGCCCCCTCCCTTCATCCCCTATCGTGTCTTTGTCAAAACCATCCAAACCTTCAGTTCCTCCACTGACACCCGAGCAGTATGAGATTTATATGTACCAGGAAGTGGATACGATAGAGCTAACGCGGCAGGTCAAAGAAAAGCTAGCAAAGAATGGCATCTGCCAAAGGATCTTTGGGGAAAAGGTAAAGAAGTGGTTCTCTCTTGTTACACCAGTACCGTGAATGTGCGTTTTGCTCCTTACGTTGGTACGGAGCTCAGTTTAACGGCGGGGGATAAGCCACCTGTGTCTTCTGGAAAAATGTTCTGTTCCGTATGTTAAGTGTTTTCAAAATAAGCTCACAAAGGAGAGTATTAGTTGCCCTGTATTTGGTGAATTGCATAGATTTTTATACAAAGTTTGGCTTCAGCCAAATTTTTATGTAATTTGTAATTAGAAATGGGGCCCCTGAGTTTAGAAACATTGAAAGCTGAAGCAAACGTTATTGAGGCTCAGTATTTCATGCCTAATGTAATGAATTCATGAAATATTTGAGTAGTGCCATTGTCATGACTGGAGAGTCTTAAATTTGTTAGAAGTGAAGATTATGGACACAAGAGCATTTTTCTTTTTTTTTTTTATATTTGGAAATGTGCACAAAGGTACTTAAACAAACACGCAGAAAATCCCCTACCTCTCCTTAGTCTGAAGTCAGGAATTTGCAGTCATTTCTTACACCTGGTGATTGCTATCTTAGCGTGCTTTGAGACGTTTTTAAGCAATGTTTGATTACAGATACGCTGTGCACGATAAGGTTTTCTGAATTTCTCATGCCGTGGGCCCTAAGCATTGAACATGTTGGATTTTGGGGTGGTCTCTGACCACCAGAAAACACCTCCCACACTGTAAGAAGTGGTGGACATCTGGTGTTTCTTCTTCCTATAAAGAATTGAATCAATATAAAAGTATGATAGGAGCTGGCGTCGCACTATTGCCTTTTCACTAAGATGTAAAATGAAAAAGCTGACCTCTTGGGATCATTAAAGATCCCATGGCAGCTTTCATTAAGTATGATTTTTAACTCCTGTACCTGTGCTGAATTCCAGGCAGGTAATTGCATTCTGCCTGTCTGAAATTCCCCCTTTGCTGCAGTCGGCTCTATTCTTAAATATTTACTTACGTGGAACAGCCACTGCTACAGGTGAAAACACACATCGTTATAATTCATAGCAAAAAAATGAACCAAATATAGGCCTAGTCTCAAAAGTCCCAATTATTTTTGTTTGAGAACAAAATACATGCCAATCATTGCGTGTTTTATCTGCCTGTGTGTGCCTGGACTCTGGGTTTTTCCTGTTAAAACCGATGAAACTATTTGACACAAAATATGAGAAGCATGCAAATCTCACACCATCCTTCTGCCATTTGTGCTGCCGCTCCGTTCCTGCCGGAAAAAAAAAACCCACGCTCCAGAAGGAAACCACGGCAGGAGAAAAACATTTCCATCTGAGTACCTACAGATGTCATTTTGCAGTTTTACTAATTGTCCGTATGAAAACGATTTGAGCGCTATAGCCGTAAAGGAAACCAAAGTGACTTAAATTACCCCCCCCCCTGCTTCCACATCCAATGTGTTAACGTGCCATTCTTGGTTGCTTCACTTCAGGTATTGGGGCTGTCCCAAGGAAGTGTCAGTGACATGCTCTCCAGGCCAAAGCCATGGAGTAAATTGACCCAAAAAGGCCGAGAACCATTTATTCGTATGCAGCTCTGGTTGAATGGTGAGCTGGGACAGTGTGTCCTGCCTGCACAAGGGCAGCAACAAGGACACGGTAATTAAAATTCCACTATGTGGTTTGA
>JAVJGJ010000001.1:104600843-104649271 GCA_035590215.1 Microhierax caerulescens
TGGAGGTAGCCATCGCGCCCTCGGCCATCCCCAGGCAACAGCCCAGCCGCTGCTCGGCAAATTACAAAATGCTTCTCCGCTGGATGACAATTACCTTGCTTTCAATTCAAAGAACAGATAATGGGCTATTTTCCTCCCAAAATACTGGCAAAAAGGTGCGCTAGCACCGAACACGCAGCTCGTTATTCCCATCTGATAATGGGGATGGAGCTAGGAGGCAGCTGCCTTCTCCACCAAGTAGCTCTGGAACAGGGAAATAAACAGCCTGTTAGACTCGAACAATGAAATCCTGTTCCGATCATAGAGGTATATATTACTTGATAGCAAATCATTCCCAAGAAGAAAAAACAGAAAATTACCAGAAAATTACCGTCTTCAAAGTTACCTTGTAGCCTGTCCTTTGCGTTAAGGTGCCAGAAGAACCGATGAATTTGTCTTACCTAATTTGATGGGTATTGGAGGTTTTTAAATTTGCCAGCAGCCATCCGGAGAAACAGCAAATGAAAGAATCCAGTGATTATTTTAAACTTGATGAGAAACACAACTTGCATTGAAACCAAAGCAAAGCAGATTTGAGATCAAATTTAAATAAAAGTGAAAATAGAAAAATCTCCAATTAAAAAGCCTAATGAAAGGAGAAAATACAACGACAACAAGAAATGTAAAACAGGCCTGACAGTACATGTCCCATATTTATACTTGTCAAAGATAGCGACTTAAAAGATACTTGTTCCTTTGGCTGTGTCTGTGATGCCCTGTAGTGGGGTTGAAAAGGGTGATTGTTGCCCAGAATAATTCAGGCACTGTTTGAGACTATGTACTGGCAAAACCTGAGCTTGCCAAAATGCCCCCACGTTGCTGTCAGTGCCGGGGGTCTCTCGGACAAGACTGTCCCAGGACAAAAAGCTGCTTTGGAGAGGGACGTTGTCCCTGCGAGGTATTCTCACCAGCTCTCCTCACAGGTCGCCTGGCCCCGCTGCAGAGCTGGACCAAAACATCCTTCTCTGTCACGCAGCGTGAGATGTTCCCTTCTGGTGTCTTCTCCTGAGACATCCCCCTTTTCACTCTTGCTCGCTGAAGGGAGGCTGGGATGGATGCGGGGATGGGGGCTGCCCCCTCCGGCTGCTCTCTGGCTGGTTTGCAGGCACGAAGGAGGTGCGAGGGAGCTGCAGTGTAACTACAGTTGTCTTTTATGTTTGTTTCTCTCTTTTACCCCTCTGGAACTTGGGTCCTAAAAATAGTGCGAGTTTGAACTGGCAGATGTTTCATTTGTCCTTTGCGAGAGGACCAAAATTAGCCTCTCATTTGGCACCTAAATAAAGCAACTTAACTGCCTTTATGCGAACTTTGCAATTACTGCCTATTGAAGTTGCAACATTTTGTTGTGTTTGATGGGGAAGGGTATTATGTAAGCAATACCGGCACCTAAAAAGCCACCAGACCTTGAAGGAGAGAGGATGAGCAAGAATGAGCCCAACTGTTCAGTTTTGGGTTTTCGTTTGGGTCTTTTTTTCTTTTTTAACTTTTTGTGTTGTGAGGCAGGTGTTTTTTCCGTAAAGAAGGTTTCATTTAAAAAATAAAAAAAAAAAAAAGGAAAAGTGACTTGGAAATGCTGAGTGCTGTCTATTGTAAAGGTAAAAAAAAAAAAAAAATCTAATAAAAGGACAGCAATGGTTTCTCTAATTTTCAGAGAAAAATCTGCACAGAATGCCTGAAGCTGGGTTAGCAGTGGGACTCCCCAGGGGCAACAGAAAGATGTTATAATCAATTACCACATCATAACACTGATGTATGATAATTACTGAGTGTTCCTCCTGAGATAGTGCAGCATTTGGCTGGGATGCAGCTCTTTCATGGTCCACTGCCTGATTAATATGCAAATAATAGGCTGATTGCATGATGAATGCAGAAAATGAGTTCGCTGATAACGTGAGCACCGAAGCGGGAAGATGATAAATTACTTTTACTGACTGTCCTACATTAAGTACCCTTTCTCAACAATTTTATCACAAATTAAGGAAAGCAGTATGGAGAGATTATGAGGATGTGTAAAATAATGTACCTTAATAGCTTTTATAATATTGTTGCGTACAATGTAAATGTCATTTTGTTTCAGTACTTTAGGCAGTACTCCTCCTGAAGAGGAGTGCGTTTAGTGTAGCAGTGTTCAGGGTCACTCTTCCTCGACTGCTTTCTTCTAAGATGAAGAGCAACCCGCTGCGCTGCGGCTGTTGGATGGGACTGCTCTGTTGGGGCAGGAAAGCTGTCAGCCTCCCGTCCATCCCCTATGGATCTTGCCCGTAGCAAGTGAATGTCCACATTGTTTAGCGGGGGAGATGTGTTTAAATGCGGTGCACAGTGCACATATGTGTTCTGCTTCGTGCTCTTGGCTGGGGCAGACAAGAGGTTAAAATCTCGATGGAGGAAATAGAAATACCTTCACACCCAGGCTTACAACAGAGGAGGACAACAAACAATCGTAAGCGTGTAACGTGTTAAAGTTAGTGTCTAATCACAAGGTCAGCAAGTCGATAAAGGCACCATAAAGTGCAGCATAAAAGCTCTAACTCTATTTTCCAAAAGGTATTCTGCATGCATTTATTTTGATTATACTAAAAATATAACGATGTAGGGTTGTGGCATCTTGATTGATTGCTTTCATGACATATTTGTTTTAATATTCAGAAAGTCCTTAATAAAGCTTCTGCACACAAGCTGTTTTAATAATAAGGTTATTGAAAATATTTTCCAGCAGTTATTTCTAAATGTCGACTTCTGACTAAGTTACAGAAACAGACAAATCTGAATGTTAAATAAAGGTTAGCAGAGTAGAGCAGTGTCTTTTAAAGCAGCCATGATTTTGCCATTAATCATCCAATTTGATTTCTTTTTTAGAAAGATTTTTTTAATTGCTTAAAGGTGATATGTAAAACCAAAAAATTACCATTCAGCACTCTTCCATGCAGAGACCCAACTTTTGGCTCCAGAAGCCGTGGGTGAGCCGGTGGGCGTTAGAGGAGAGTCTCCCTGTGTGCTTGCTGTGGTGTTTACCTGTTCCATAGACATCGCTGTTGGGCAGTGAGCCTGGACAAGGATTTGGGGCTGTTGGCCTGACCTGAGCATCGCTCTGATGTTTCCGATCGTGTGTCTACATCCAGCTAAAAAAAAATTCTCAAGTTCCTCTTCCCCCACCCGCCCTTCATTTGTTGTAAAATAGCACTTATATATGGCTATATAGAGACCTCACGCTTCCGTCAGCCATTTAAAAAATGTTCCTTAATGCTTCTATTTGAGTTTTAGCAGGTGGGGCGGTTGTGTCGGGGGTCGGTGTGTCCGTTCCAAAGTCCAGTAGATCCTAGTGCAACTTTTCATCGATTAATTCCAGTTGTGTCTTTCTGCACAAGGATCTGGACACCCCAGGTGTTCGGACTGCCCTTTGTAGCCATCCGTACCCCCCCTCCGAGCCCACCCATGCCACAGCAGAGTCCCCCTGACTCAGAAGGAGTTGGATGGTTTGAGTTTACACAGCTTTACAGCTGTCCAGCTCTCTGTGATGTTGCGTAGCCGTTCCTCCTGTCCGAGTACCTGGATTTGCCTCCGTCCATCCAGGCGCAGCGTGGTGCGTGGGTTGTGCAGAACAGAATTTTCCAGCTATTGAGGCACGTCGCGTCAGTGGGGTACAACACGCCGCTCGGAGAGCGCTCAGGTGCTCGCTGGCACAAGTGCTGCAGAGATGTGTCTGAAGGGCTGCAAGTGTTCGCCAGCCGGGACGTTCAGTGTCACCTTCCTGCAGCAGCCAGAGAAAGAGGGGTGAGACCCAAGTGACAGCACTGGCCTACTCCACGTGGCAAAGGCTTTGTAAGAGGCGAGAAGAGGGAGGAAAACGTAACCCATCAAGGCTGTGAGCTGAGCAGGACGGTCCCCTGCCCTGATTCCTCACTGCAGGTTTGGTTCCCCCAGCTACGTGGCACAGCATGATTGTGGTTCAGTGTCAGGTGAAAAATTGGAAGTAAAGGGTAGAGCTAGGACAGGAGTACCTTAAACTGATATGGTGCCACTTCTTGGCTCTGAGGTTTGGGCACAATAGTGGGATTTCCAAGACTGTCTGAGGTGTTTGTGGTTGTGTATTCATTGAAAGGAGAATTGGTTGCCCAACTTCTCTGAGTACTTTTAAATGCCCAGCTGTAAATCTTTCTTCATGAGTCCGTCGCCAGTTCCCATCTGACTTGCTCTATTCTGAACTTCTCTGATTTCTCCAGCTCCTTCTGGTTTCTAGAATGGCTCAAAACCGCATTTTTTTAATACAAGCACAAAGCTAACATAATTATTGAAAATGCAACACAAAATTGCAGCAATACCTTGTAATCCTTTAACAATGCTCAGAAGCAGTTTTGTCGAGTACTTTGAACATTTACCCTGATCATTCAGATAGTTTTGTGTCCTCCTGTCACTTGGCATATACTCACATGCAGAATGGGGACCTTTATTTTTAGTATTGCCCCAGTAATTTCAGAGTTAATCAGAGCTGGTTTCCTCCCCTTTCAGAGCAGACACGCATACATCTGCACGCTTTCCTAAAGGGGTTTTGTTTTGATCCCTCCCCTCATCCACGTAAAATTTCCCTCTGAGCCAAGACCCAAAATAACATTTTCCCCAAAGTTATAACATTTGTCAAATAAACAAACAAACAAAATCTCCATGGTCATAGTGGGAATCTTATAATCGTAACTATAGAAAGTGCTTGCAACTATAAGTGCATGTACTTATGTACTTTACATCATTATATATGCACACTGTAGGGAGGTTTGTGTACTCCCTACGTATAACTGTGGGAGTTTATAACCGTAGGGAGGATCACATTTTCATAAACCACATTAATTTGCAAATTGTGAATAGGCAAGGTTCACTCACTTAAAGCGGATCCACCAAAACCACTACCTGGGAGAAAGCGCTCCGCTTTCACGTGTCATTTCTTTTAATTAGTCAGAGGAGGGATGTATTGCAGCGCTGTTCCGCAAACGCTGATCAGATTTATTACCTAGTTCAAACTCGCACTGCACCACTGTTAGCGAGGAGAGTTGCTATGGTGCTTCAGAAGGTCCTGCAAAGACAGCCATTGCTGAAGGTAAAAAAAAATAGAAGGTCAAGAGAACAAAATCTCTCCCTGAAATTTTCAGACCCTGGGAAACAGAATTAACGCGCTTGTCCGGCGGATGCTTGCGTTGCTCAGCTGTGTGATCGGGTCCTGATTCTCAGGGCAACACACACACGCTGGGTTTTGGTCTAGGAATTGGACAGAGCGGGCAGCCTCATCATCAGGGGAAAACAGAAACTAATCCAGTCCCAGTGTGAGACACTTTGATCTCAGGCAACCTGCCAGGTCTGTTGTTGTCCATTAACTCATCTGCACAAGGAGGTAAATGCAAGCCCTGAAGTAGCAAATGCTCTTTTAAGAGGTTGCTGAGAAATCTCCTGTCCGCGTTCGTCTGCTTTCGTCTTCCCCTCTAATTTGCTGTAAAGGGAATGAGCGGAGCGTGGGATGCTTCGTTGCCTCCCTGCTCCGCTGTGCACAGGACGTGGCGATCCTCTCTGCTCCTCGATGTGGAATTTTGAATTTGACTAGTTTGGCATAAACCTGAAGCCCGAGTTTTGGACATTATGAAAAGTGGTGCATCAAACCAAGCGCCAGTTAAATCATGTTTGGGTTCTTGTCGGAATGTCACAGAGTACCCTGTCATTTTGTTTTAGCAACTTGTCCTTCCAAATGCGCAGTTCGCCTTATGGCATGCCAGCAGTAAAAATGTCACTTACAATAATTACTTTTTGGTGAAAATGCTTGCTGACTTCCTACCTTCAAGCTGTTTTTTACACAGTGGGGAGATAATAAGAAATGACTTTATCCTGACTGCTCAAATGAACACTAAATGGAATTTAGGTTATTATTACTGCAGATAGAGGACTGTGTATTGAAATTTAAATAGTGGATCAGATAAACTACAGAGATTTGTGTCTGAAAATTATAGTGGATCTGCTTTTTCAACCCACTTCGCTCTGAAACTGAAGGCAGCTGTTGCCTGCCTGCTGTCTTTAGAATATAATATTTTTCGTAATCCTTTTAGAGGCCCCTGAATACCTCCTGCGATTTGCATGCTCTTCCCCAACTTTGCCGTGTTCTGTACCTTGTTCCCCACGAGCCCTTTTGCCGTTTACTAGCTAAGTTTAGCTAGTTAGTTTTGTGTTAGCAACAACAGTTGAGCACTTTATTCTCCTGGCGGTTCCTGAGCTGCAGAAGCACAGAGTGCTCTTTATAACCAGTACGCGGGGAGGAGAGGCTCGGCGCCTTCAGCCTGTGTGGTGTGCTTGCAAATTCGGGTGCCCTTGGTGAACTCTTTGCTCTGAACTTCTGCTGTCCAAGTGGATGTAAAGTCAGTTTGCTGCCCGGGCTGTAGGAGTTGAGGCAGGGTCTGAGCCAAAGTGGCAAACCTGCAGCTCTCCAAAGGCGGACAAGAAATTCCACCGGAGGAATGTGCCTGTGCTGGCAGACAGCAGCGGGATGCCTCTGGGACTGATGAAACCGTATCCGTGTCTCCACACTGCTCCGTCATCTAGATACCTCTGTTGTGGGGGATGCATCCGGGACTGCTGTCAGGTCATGTAGACGTCTGCGATTTTCTGGGGAGGTTGTAGCAGGCGTCACCTGCAAGTCTTTACAGCTGAGGTGTCCTGAGGAGCTTCAGAAGGAGCATCCCGCCGAAGTGTGCTGTGGATCTGAGCTGTACCACTGCTTTGGTATGGAGGACCATGTTGGATTACTTCCTGCGGTCGGAAGAGTTCCTGTGCATCACAGAAATGGTCCTTCTTGACCAGCGCCCTGCAGTTTTGCAGAATATAATTAAATGTCGCTGCCCGCTGAGTTGGTGCAGCTGAGCGGGTGATACTCAGGAGTGCTGCAGGAGGGGAGCCCCGTGCAGCCCATGGTTCATTACACCCTCCAGGGATTTTGTCATGTCTCGATGGCTGAACATGATCAAACCTCGTAGAGGAACATGTCAGCCTGATACTGTGTTGAGGGAGGTGTTCTCAGGTAATTTGCAGGCCACCGGTGGGATAATTATAGTCCAAAATCTTCTACAGACAGTGTTCAAGCAACTTGGGACCCAGGATCCAGTACTGGGGACCTGACCCCAGCACAAGGGTGGGGAGTCTTGTAGCTGGAGAAGAATAAGAAAAACTAATTTTAAGTTCAGGAAAACTGACATCACCAATGAATTGAGACTGGAACTCCGTTTCCAACATCACCAAGCTGTGGTGATGGTTTGGGGTTTTGTTGTAGTAAGATGGTCATTCAAGCAGCAAATTCTATACTGGGAAAATAGTATTTAAAAAGAAGACAGAAGCTATTTGTGTAGTGTTGACTCTGCTTCCATTTGTTTATGTATCTTCATATTAGATTATGCATCCCTCTCTAATATTGTAGTAGGAAAAAAAACACAGATGAAGAATTTCCTGACTTAAGAATAAGGGCCGCGTGTGCTGCCAGGACTGACACGTTCCCAAGTACGGCGCTCTGGCATTCGCCAGCTGCATCACGTGTATTTGTCTTTATGAAGACATATTTGCCTTGAAAGACTTGAATGCTCACCTTCACCGTGTGGTCATAGCTCTCTCTTAGCTGTTTTCATCAGCTGTGAAATAGCCATTCGGTTGTCTTCATGTTTTAGCTATGAATGGAGGCCAGTTGCACTTGCCAAATATTTCAGATTGCTGGCCCATTTACGCAAGCATCGCTTCCTAGTACTTGATTTGCATTTGATTATTATTTTCTGTGCTGCATATTTGAATGTGCTCTTAAAAATTGGTGGGAAGTGCCTAACTTCCCTAGACATATATTTTGAAGTAATAATATAAAAAGTGCATGGTAGAGCCTCTGCTCTTTTGTGACTCCATTGTACTTGAGGCTTTAGAAGATTTGGATCACTTAAACACATTTGTGGTGTTATTTGAATCTTTAATGACTTTTTTCAACATCAACCTGTAATTATGCAAAAGTTACACCAGTTTCCCGATAATTTAAAATTGCCATGTTGAACTGTGCCTTCATCACATGCTTGGGACCTGTTGGATACTCATCTTTCCAGCAAGTTCGTTCGGGAAGACCCTGTTTCTCCCATCCTCTATAAAGCACAGGCCATGGCTGATGTCTTTGGCTACCTGAGATTCAAAAAGATCCCACGTTCTGCGAGGACCTCGTCCCTGGTGTCGCTCTTCATCTCTCCAGCTCTTTACTTCTAGCCCCTTATTTTTTAAGCTTTTGGGCTTTTGCTTCAGGTTTCAAACTGGATACAGGCCGTTGGAAAGCAAAATGCAACACCCCTCTGGTATAGCAAAGTTTATCTGGAGTTTATTAAAATAACTTCATCAATAAATGGTGGCCGTGGGGTTCACAGCTTGTGCATCCTACCATAATACATTTTTATGTTTATATTGACAAAATGATCTCTTCCTCACTAAATACAAATGTGTAAACATTTGGTGACCATCACCTATTCACTTATAGGAAACTGGATCGCTCTTACGTTAGTGCTATTCTCCGGCACAGTCTGGGGTTAAAAAAGCATAACACGTTTTAAAGAAACAAGCTTTCAGTGTACTATTTTCATTGAAAATGTTCAATTGCTACTTTGGAGATCTTAATATATATTTTTCAGATGGCCTGAATTTGTTTCTTTGTCCTGTGAGGAACTTGAAAGAAATGAATACAGACAAATTATTTCATAAAACATGCGAAATGGCTGTGGATTGACAGTTAAATCTGTAATAGTGAATACATTCAATTTTCCCCTTTGTTCTGTCAGCAGTCACTTGTACTCTAAATGTCTATTTAATTTTTTAAGTAGATTAACAGGAAGTGTTTGCATTATTTCATTATTGAGTTTACTTTTCCAAATAATGGATATTTTCCTTAAATATTTATGTGATACTGAACATGTTTTTTCCATAAGGGGAAAATGCTAAAAATGAACGGGGAACATATTAGGAGTTATTTGTAGTGTATGCGCATAATGCCTCATCTGAAATCACTGTACATTTCCCTTTCGTTGGGGGAAAAGCAAGCAGTTTGTCATCTGTACTGCCTTCCAAAATTAGGTGCAGATAATCCTACCTTTTTGAGTAAATAAGCAGCAGATTGGTCTTAAAAATGAAATTCAAGTAAGCTCTTGATATGCGATATAAAAAATAAATAAGCTAATGTGCAAGCAAC
Organism: Microhierax caerulescens; assembly: GCA_035590215.1. Lineage (NCBI taxonomy): Eukaryota > Metazoa > Chordata > Aves > Falconiformes > Falconidae > Microhierax > Microhierax caerulescens. The sequence goes on from JAVJGJ010000001.1 coordinate 104,610,106, forward strand.
ATAGAGCATTGCAGTGATAGATGATAATATAGATTACCTTTGTTGTTTACATAATTAGGCTGGGCAGGGAGAGGAGAGGGAGAAAGAAGCATTAGTAAATGCTTTTGTTTAGTCCTGTGTGGTTGGGGTTGGGGTATTTTATGATTTTTTTTTATTATTTTTTCTGCGCTCCCTGCGCATGTGGTTCGCAGTGCACGGATGAGGAATTGTATAGGAAATTTGCAGCTGCTCTAGTTATTCAGTAAGATTTGTATAAGCTGGCACAAGGGACAAAATTAGAGGGAACTTGAACGAGTGCCGTGCAGTTTATTAGCTAGGCAGCCATCATTTTGACCTTGCTGTGGGTTAAAGGACACAGACCTGAGAAGAAATCTGTTTATCATGTAGGGAATCCATGCCATCCCTGACAGTGTACAGTGAACAAGATGGATGATCTGCCAAATTGGTCCCTCGCATGGGTGAATCAGGGCAAATTTACAGTACAATTCCTTTGCTGCTCCTGATATAAAAATAACATTTGCTGGGTTATATATTCAGTTGTACGATGACCTAGGGTGAACGGAGAAAAGAAATAAGATTTGTAAGATCCCTATTACCTTAAAGATTTATATGCACCTTGCTTTCCTTTTATGTCAGCCTCTTTTGCATCTCTCATAAAGCTCTAAGGGAAAAGTCCAGTTGCTTGGTTTGAGAGAGCAACTTTATGTGTCAGGGAACCTCTCTTAAATGCAGCATCGGGAAAGCTTCTGTTTCCTTGAACAACACAATTAGACTGCACACCCTGCTTCGTTTGAACCCTGCTTTTATGTCGGTAGTATTTTCCTTTAGTATTTGGGATGTTTCCATGCTATACAAGCTGAGCGTTCTGTAATGCTTTGACAATATTCTGGCTAACAAAGAGACCTGAAAAACAGCGAGATTTGCTGTTAGCCATTGCCCTGGTGGTGACAGGACCTCATGCTGCAGAATGCTCATAGTAGTGTGGCAGTGCCCAGGAAAACGCAATTCTGTTAGAGGGACTAAGTTTTTGATGTAGACTGGCCTCATCCTCGTACGATGGAGAGCATTGTAAGCTTCCTCCAGAGATCTCAAGACAAATCCACTGATGTATGAATCTGAGATACGTGCGATTAACCATGTCAAGTAATGAGATGTGAGACAGCAAGGAGGAAGAAGCAGTCCCACAAAAAACGGGAAAGAACTGTGAATGAAGGATTCACACGTGCTCTTTGTCTTTCAAAGGGAGTTACTCTTTTAAACCATATTGTCTACATGTCATTTCTTTAACACCTTTTAGACTTTACCCTTAGATGTCTGGATTGTCAGCATCAGTTCAGTTGGTACATTCTGTTAGAGATAAATGTGAATTTGTTAGGGGAGAACAACATTTTGTACAGAACCTAATGTTGCTGGCAAATTAAGAGATGCAGAAAGCTTTCTTTTAAACAAGGTGTCACAATAACAGGTTTGGGTGTCTCTTCATCCACTAGCTATCTTTATGTTGGATTCCTAAACACATTAATTAAAACAAATTAATTGCAAACTTGTTTTAATCTTGTTATTCCTGGGCGAAAAGAAGTGCAAAAACGTGATCCAAGTGGTAAGAAATAAAATGGAATCAATAACACTCTCAAGATATAAAGTTGTATCAGTTGTAGAAAATCCCTCATTGACACTACAAAGCAGTAGCTGAGTGAGTTTCCCACAAGTCACAGAAGGAGGCTTAAACCAGTCTGTAACGGTAGATTTAAAAGCATCCGTATACAAAAATGTTGCAGAAAGCAAAACTGAGAGATTTCCTGACCAAGGAAATTTCTTGCAAACTTACACACTATTCACTTCATTTTTTTCCCTGATTTTTATTTGTATTTGTACATCTTGTCTTTCTAAAAAAGCACAGATGACTCAAGATAAAATTAGAAAATAATTTTGTTTTTAAAAAGAGGCATTTTAGTTAGCGAGTCATAACAAGTAGCATTTTGCATACTTAGGCATTTCTTTAAGTAGGTAGAATATAAATGAGAAGGAAAGTTAAATATCCTGCAATCAAAACATTTACAATTATGCTAAAGTGGGGACTTCTTTCATTCTTTTAATTACAGAAAGCACTCCAAAGACTTCTGCCAGTTGCAGTCCCGCTCCTGAGTCTCCAATGAGTTCCAGTGAATCAGTGAAAAGCCTGACTGAATTGGTGCAGCAACCCTGTCCCACTATAGAGACAAGTAAGGATGGCAAATCCCAAGAATCTAGCGAGCCACCTGCTTCTGAATCCCAGTCTACAACACCTTTGCCGCTGTCGGGCCACTCGGCGCTCAGCATTCAAGAACTGGTTGCGATGTCCCCTGAGCTGGATACGTATGGCATTACAAAGAGGGTCAAAGAAGTGCTAACGGACAACAATCTTGGTAAGTCACTTTATTTTCATTTCTTGACTGAAAGAAAATGGAAGTGTTCATGCTTTTATTTTTAAGCTGTATTTCAGTAGATGTTTACAAGAGTACTTGGGTTTGACTCTGACCTATGCTTTAATCTTCTAAAAAAGATACTTCTTTTTTTTTTTAAACCGGTAGAAAAATCCTTTTAGATTGTCACACTCTCCTTAAAATCTCATCATATCCTTGCTCTTCTTATGCTCTGCTCCTGGCTGACCAGCCAGACACTGCTCCCACCTCCCTAAATTCAGTCCAGCAGGCTGTCAGGAAGACCCAGCCTCAAAGCCAGGGAGATCTCCCCTGGAGAAATGCATGTTTCCCCATGCCCCAGCATTTTAGGTAGAGGTGAAGTAGAGGAGTCCAGCGTGACTGGAGAGGGAGGTGCATCACAAGCAAAAGCATAGCGCTAGGGGAGGGTACCTGTAGGGCTAGGAGGGTAAATTCAGACTCCGTCGAGGTTTAGGTGACCTATAGATAAGTATGTGGGGCCATTCAGGTATTTCACTAACGAGATGTGCAAAGCTAAGGCTGCTTTTGCTGACAAATAAGTTTTTGGGTGTCAAATGAAGTGTAACGCTTACATGGCTATACATTTGGAGTAGTCCAAGGGAATAACCTGATCTGAGAATGGGAGACCCACGCTTAATACTGCCACTATGCCTCTAAATCTCTAGTTCTTCATTTTAGAAGCATTTAACACTTGCTTCCCTCACAAGGCACTGGGAAACCTTTAGCAAGGAAACCTTGAAGTCTGTAATGGGAAGGCAGTAAGGGTTGCCTCAGTATTACCTGCACATGCTGGGGCTTAGCGTGGGATTCATCTCATTGATCAAAATAGATGTCTGGTACTCTCCAGAGGTACCAATTTCTCTCCATTCACTACAAATGGGACCAAAAAGATGTTTAGATTTAGACTGCTGATGATACTTATGTGAGAATAATTCCACATCATCTGAACATTATGACTGTATAAGTAAAAACTCCTTTATTTTAGTATGTAAGGAAGCCTTTTTTCGGCTAGACACAGAATAACATGTTATTATTGTAGATTATTTTTTTTAAAGGGGAAAAATACTGAGATGGGGGAGGTTGCAAGTTGTAATTTAACATAATCGGGGCAAAAAAAGAAAATGGCCCTGATCGCGGACATAGCCTGCATGAGATGGTGTTCCACTGAACCCAGCAAAATTACACACTCGTGCACATTGGCACGAGCAGATTGTGGTTGCGTGTTCAGTGGAGGTAATGTAGAGGTAAAGCCACAAGTCACAGTAAGGGTTTGCAGGTTCAATCCCCTAGTTTTTGGGCAAAATGCTGTTGAGTGCTGTACCTGCTCTGGTGTTCCAGAGAGGTTTGAAAAAGTATTTTTGTTTGCATTTGCTTTGATGCCATTTTTACTTAGTCTTTTTTATTTCCCATGATTTTTGTTTTCCTACAGTGTGGCTGACAAGCCTAAAAAGCAGCAGAAGAGCCAGGAAATGTGCCCCAAACTCTGCATTAGGTGTGGAACCAGTTTCAATGTCTCCTTTTGTGCCCTCAGTGTGCTAGTGCACCAGATTGACTCGGTGCACAGGTTTCTCTCTCTTAGGTCACAGAACCTTGTGAACCTGTCTCAGGCAACTGGTGGTGGCTCAGTTGTTCCATTATCACTGGCCAGTAAAGAGCAAAGTTGTGCAAAACCATTCAAGATATGTTTGGCGGGTCTTTGCTCCCATGCCTTTCAGTATTCGTTTAACAGTCACCATTTTAACAAACAACGCCGGCAGCATTAACACTGAGATGTTGCTGGTAATCCTAGTCCCACACATGGTGGTATTACCAGTGATTCCCTGTTGGGCAGCTTAAAACTTGGAGAGGGAAACAAATGCAGTGAGCTATTGAAGGGTTGCAGCGGTGGGGATTTTGCAGAAAGGGCCAGGACTAACCATGAAACCAGCATAATTTACTGAAAGCAACATCAGTGGGAATAGGCATGAAGGATATTGGGGTCAAAGATGGGGAGAATTAGCAGGAGTTTTAGGAAACCTGTGCTTAAAAATATCGCAGTTATTGATAGCACTCTGATGGAGATGGAGTGTGGTATACCTGCTACCTCCTGAGAATGATTTCTAATGCATTCCCCTTTAGCTTGCGAGTCTTTCAGGTGTTTTATCCTGTCCTGCCACATCCTGGGATAAAATAAATGATGCAAACATCTTTAGCTTTGTTCTTAACACCAAGAGGACATGACGTTACCTTCTCCCGCATTTGCATTTTTAATTTTTAGGCTGTAGTTTGAAGTTCGCTTCCTTTAGCCGCGTTGCTAGTAACCTGATCTGGTGTGCTTATTCCTGACCCTTTTGCGAATTTGTGCTGGTATTCCTCTTCATGTGGCCACACAATAAACTGGCCCAGTTGGTCTGAGTCAGAAGAGGCCGTTTGATTCTAGGTAGGTTGGTTTGACCCAGATCAGTTCCCTGCTCCGATTTAATGTGCAGCCACGCAGGCGGTGGCAGTGGCCACACTGGCACTGCACAGCAGCTGCTGGAGCCTCCGCAGCTGCAGGAAGAAGTGCTCATCGCATTGCACCCCGAGCACAGCCCAGGCTTAGAAACTGGGGGGGGGGCGTTAGTTACGAAGGCAAATTAAAAGATTTTTTTTTAAAACAATGTCTTATCTTGCTAGTAGCTGGCAGGTTTAAAGGTAAATGGGTGAGGCCTTACTGATGTTTTTAAACAGGCCGACAGGGAGTAGGTTATCTCTGCAATACGCATGATCTAAAATTGGCCCTGAGTTACTTCTTTTGTCTGATTTTCCTGATACTGAGGGTAATGGAAAATCGCTTTTTACTTAGGTACTTAAGTGAATTCTGAATTTAGGTTTCTGTTCAGTCTGTAAGAACCATTTTTGGGGTTAGTTTTAGAGCTTATTAGCAGACTGTATCATGTTAGCCCTGTCCTCATTTCCCCTTTCTGCCTTTCGTTGTCTCGGCTGTTTCCTCCAAAAGCTTTGCAGACCCACCTGCCCTATGCATCTGAATGGGATGTTCTGCAACTTCTGACTGGTCCCACATCCCCTCCTGTCCCCATACAGGCAAAAAAAAAACCCCAAACAACCAAAACAAATCACCAGGGCAAAAGTCTTGGGATGTTTTTAAAGAGGAGGAGGACATTCATGGAGTTAGGCACAGGGAATGGGTCTGTAAAACCGGTATTTTCCACAACCTGTTTGAAGGCAAGAGCTGATGGTGCTTTTGCAAGTGAGGACGTGTCCTGGAGAGCTGTAAGAGCACAAGCTCCCACATATCTGCATTGTCCCTTAGGGATCTGTCTGTTGCCGCTAAGGATGCTGGCATTGCCAGGAAGCGAAGGAAGAGCATTCTGCTTTGCGTTAGTGAGGGCATGCAAAAGCTACAGATCAGACCAAGACTCTGAGGCCTAAACTTGGTCAGCATGGAAAGATCTTTGGGTTACCTGGAAAATGCGCTGTAGCTGCGCTTGTATCAGAAATCACCAGCAATGACTCAGATGACTTCAGGCTCTGTCTTGTAACAAAAGCTGTTGCATATCGAGGCAGTTTAGGCAGTTCAGGAAGAACACTGAAGTGAAGGGGTTTAGAAAACCAGCTAAACTAAAACCAGTGTTGAGCTGCACAGGCGTTTTCCACAGTCCTTTGTAAGTTAGATCTTAACCATGTAAAACTAGTGTTACCAATGCACACACAAATTCTGTACACTGAAAACCATATGCAGTTTTTGCCCTGGTAGACAGTAGGGTTTTGAAAGAGAATTAAAATTAAGTATTCTTAACTAGAAGGATTGTAGAGGCTGTAAAAAAAAAATAAAAAAAAATGCTGTTGTATTGTAAAATGCGAGTATCTGTAGTTGGTAGGTAAGACACAGTTAGAACACCATCAGTAGTACAACACAGAAAATATGTACGTGTGTCTTTGAGGACACTTAGATGACCACTGATGAATGGGGGGGTTACATTGATCTTGGTTCATCAATTGCTTGAAATGTTTGGATTGCCCTGTTGGAACGAAGCCGTTGCATTACCCTTCTGCATAAGAGCTAAGTAGCCTCACTACTATCACTAGTTACCTGCTTAGCTAAAAGTTCAGTTTATTTTTAATCTCATTAATTTTATTTTTTGCACACTGTTTTACTGTAAGGTCCCAGCCCCCAAACATGTTGAGCTCCCCTCTTTGCTGCAGTCAGATCCTAAGAATTAAACTAAAGCTCAATATTTACACTTTCGGGGGGGGGCAGAGCTTTTATTCTTCTAAAGGTTTCTTTTGGGTTTTCAAGCAATTCTGAAGTAAGAATAATTGACAAATGATCTTGTAGATGTGTTCTGTCTTTTTAGTTAGCCTCATCTCTTAGCTGAATGAATTCATGCAATTTTCAATTTCGTATTAGGTCAGCGTTTGTTTGGGGAGACAATCCTAGGGCTAACACAAGGCTCTGTCTCAGACCTTCTGGCTCGCCCGAAGCCCTGGCACAAGCTGAGTTTGAAGGGACGGGAACCCTTTGTCCGCATGCAGCTGTGGCTGAACGATCCCAACAACGTGGAGAAGCTGATGGATATGAAACGAATGGAGAAAAAAGGTAACTTAGAGCAGACTGCTGAGTCATGTTTTCCGTTATTTCAAAGATGACTGTGTCTTTTATAACTCTTCATAAATAGCATAGGGGCAGCATTGATCCAGTATTATGAAGGTTACGCAAAAAGACTTCAGGGTCCTTTATTTGATGCTAGCTCAAGCAGATACGTCTCCAAAAAAAGCCAAACAAAAAAGCAACCCCAAACCCTGAATATTCACCAGCTGTCGTGAAATCATTGCTATATTCTCCTATAGATTAATTACTGAGGCCCTGGTGTATCACTGATAACTTGCCTTACCAAATGAGAAATGTGAGTTTGGGAGCTGGCTTTGGGTTATTAGTTAATAGTGCTGCAGCTGGTCACAGATGTTGGCCTGGAAGAACTGTGCATTGATTCCTGAGAGAGTTCTTGCCAGTCCTGCACTGATAGTCGCTAGGAGGAATTAAAATGCAGTCTTTATAAAAGAGTATTTGAGAATAATTAAATTTGTAGCCTTTCTAAGGATGAGGGAAGGTGATTGTGTTAATACACACATAAAATGGTTAGGTCATGAGTATGCACCTGTGAGAGACCCAAGTTGTTATTGGGTGTCTTAATAGGGAATATATCCTGAAAATTTATCCTACTGTCTGTATTTTAAATTCATTACTAAAAAACAGTGGTTATTCAAAGCCTTGGTTTTAGTACCTTTGTGTGATTTTACAGAAGAGATTCATAGGCTGCCATTATCAGCAGTTAACTAATTAATGATACACGCATCTCTCAAGCTATCCTTCAGTGATATTAGTACAGACAGCATTAATTGTGTGCACTGAAAGCACTGCTGTTGACTGATGTCCTGAAAGCATTAACACATTTGATCAAGAACCTGGTGATTATATTAAAAATTTGAGTGAGGGAGCTTCTGGGAAAACCGTAGTCTTGCATGCTTTTAAGGAGAAATTCAAATCCTTGTCATAGTAACCACTACAATATAACGCAGTGCAGTATCTTACTGCAAATTGTGTGTGATCTTCCATGGGGAGTAAAATCCACTTGGGTTTCCCACTTACAACTGTAAACCAAAGGGAGCCATGGTGGGTTTTGCTGTGTTAGAAACATGGCAGAAATAAAATTGTCAACTAGCTGGATTTTTATAGCCTCTAAGAGAATATCGCCCATAGTGCAGGAAAATAAAATAAATATAATTTAAAAGTAGTACTGACTATCCTTTCAAAACTGTTTTCTAAACTGGACTCTTATCAAATACTGTGCAATACATATGCTCTATAGATGGCACCTGAATAGAGATAAGGCTATAAATCATTGAGACTCTGTACTGAGCTCCTGAACTGTGTAAGTGCTGTCCTCATAGCACAGCACTCTAAAGTGAATTCAGCCCTGTATTTTCTGCAAAATCCTTTCATGCAGGTAAGGATCCCGTGATTTAACCTTTTAAATTGCTCTAGAGCCACATTAAGAATTTAACTTTCCCTTCAGCTAATGTCAGTTTAAGAACAATGCAACTGTATCTGCTACCAGTGAAACATTATTATCAATTATTTCTCTGCCACATTTTATTAAGGGAGTAAATTAATTATTATGATAAAGGTGAGCTGCATATATCTTTTTTCTCCTGTTCTGCCGGTCTGAAGTTTGTGCTATTAAAGTCCGTTTTAAGAGGTTCTGAAAATTTGCAGTGTACATTAACGGTGTCTTTGGAGGAAACTGGGGGTTCACGCTCACTAGGCTGAGACATGCCGCACCACCTTCCCTGCCTTGGAAGAGTTCATTCCTCTTCCTTATAACCTCCCGGTGTGTGTGCAGCTGGTAACGTCACACTCCTCACTGAACAGTACTGAAGCCTGCTGTCAGGAGAAAATTTAATTCCCTTTATTTCCCCATTATTTCACTTTTTAATAATCTTATTCAATACCGCGTAAGATAAAAACTATATTAAAAGAGGCTCTGTTTTACCTCAGTGGGCAGCTGCTAGTTCTGCAGTAGTGTCTGCGGCATCTGTAGCTGAACACATGCTGGAGAGACTTCCCAGAGGGACACGGTGATGCTGGGCTGGCCACAGCAGCAGCGAAAAAAGGTAGAACAACTGAGAGGATAGAGCTGGCTGTGACAAGTTTGGTCTCAGACCCATATCCAGACCTTTGCCCAGATTACGTTTAGGGATTATTTTTTCATAGGTCTCCCGAGAAGTGGAGACTGAGCACAGACAAAAATCAAACTTCTCCAAAAATCAAGTGTGTTTGCAACTTGGATTGCAGTTTGAGCTTTGCTGTCACTGCAAATATGCTAAACGATCTCCTTATGTTGTCTGCACACAGCACATATGTTTAAAATAAGAATTAAAAAGGAGAAGCTTTTACAAACGTCATCTAAAGTTTCCAGAGACCGTCGCTAAAGCCTAAAGCTTAGGTGGTAGTTCAGCACATGGTGAAGGGCCAGGATCGTGCCTTTGGCCCAGTGGAAATTTGTTCTGATAATACATTATCCTTCAGAGGAACAATTGCTTATGACAGAACAGTGGGACATCCTCCTCTTTATTTTTCTGTTAAGGAAATACGTGCATTTATATCGTTTGTTTCCTTCACATGAGAGAGACCTAGATCATCGATTGCACCTTTTGCGATTCCAGTGTGAGGTTACAAAAGCAGAGGTAGGCGTTAGGGCGTGAAATGTTTCCCAAGCTATCGTAGCTCCATGCTGTCCATAGGAGTCTAAAGATGGGAGCTCTGACCTGGCAGAAATGCCATCCTTTGGAGAGCAGAGAAGGCAGAGATTCAGAGCATCCTGATGCATGGGTGTCTCAGGTTAACTCAGTTGCCTGACCAAATTCTAGACGTGCCAGTTAGAGATAAGCCTCAACACCTTTTACATCTTCCATGTGAGGTTCTGGTTTGTCTCATGGCCTCCTTGAAGCTGCTGCACGTTGTTGAAGTGATAGATGCTGTCTTTCGGACCTCCTGGCTGTGCTATCAAAGGCAATAAGGGAACCTTGTGTATAGTTTGCATGTGAATGCAAGTTTGAAATAACACCTTAACACCTAGGAGGTCTTTGAAAGTAAAGACCTTATATAAATGTGAGATTATATTGCTGAAACGATTCATCCCATGGTTGAAGGTTGTAACAGTTCTGTGAAGGCTGCAAAAATAAGGCCAGTAGGTCACCTTGAAATAATGCGTTTACCTGCGGTCACTTTGCAGTTCTACATCCAGCTGGAACAACTTCAGTAGGTGATTTTTTTGTAAAATGAAGTTTGTTTTTTTAAAAAGGCAACTTTGCTTTTTATGGTTATTTCAAATGCATGCAGGACTGTATCGTGGCAGAGTGATGGATCATGAGCAACTCACGTTCTGTTCCGTATCAGTGATCTTACACAGTAGGCAATCCACAGATAATCTGTCATATTCAGGCAAAACAAAATGAGAGCCATGCAGATACCCCCAAAAGGTTACAGGGTATGTTCAAAATTCACTTCGATGGTAGTAAGACGCAGTGTAAAAACATCCCGCTGGATGTGCCACTGTGTAGAGGACAGGTTGCTGAAACCTACTGGAGACAGAAAACCCAGCCAGTCCCAAAGGGAGCGCTGCCAGAAGTTGACTTGTGTGAGAAGGGCTTTGAAAATTTCAGTTTGATTGCATGGAATTTTTATTCTTTGTGCACCCTCAACCTAAAGGCAGGGCTGGGGGAAGAGAGAAATACACTTTTTTTAAGAATTTGGTTGCTGACTGGTGTGATGTGCCCCACCAGTCCCCGGCTCTGACCAGAGCTCCTGGCTGTTGGAGATGTAGTGCCTGCTAGATTGATGTCAGGCTGGTGTAATCTGGAACTTAATAGCCTAGGTTATCAAATTGCAGCTCTTGAATACCTAAACTCTTAAATATCTAGAAGGTATTTAACAGGCCATTAAATACTTTATTGACAAGATTCATCTATATTTACCATTTTCAGCCCCCTCATTAGCAATGCTTGTGCATGATACTGCCAGGTGCAGTAAATCCCACCTCTCTTTGCCTGGTGCAAATCAATCAAGTCAGTGACAGTGTTTTCTGGGACTCTTCGCTTGCAGAATTTGCCAGGATAATTCAGTCCCTATCGGGGAGGAGAGTCAGCAGTGGTATCACAGGCTTCTGCCATCAGCCTTGCTGAGGTCCATCAGTGCAGCAAGAGCTTTCTTAAAAGTACATTCATTTCTGAAAGAGCCTTGCGTAGGGGAGGAGGGTGCTGTGGGCTGTTTTTCTTTCATAACCTGTCACCACTATAGCAAAGATCTGTAGGAAAAAGCAGCAAACCCTGGCAGGTTCTTCAGCCCATCACTAGGATCTCTGGGCTCCAGGCGCCATCGTGTGTTGGAGACGCAGCTCCCTTCAGCTTCCTGGTCAGATTTTTAATTTAGAGACCTTAAGTGTTAGAGAGACCTTAGTGTACACCTTAAGTGTTTAACAGCCAAAACCATTTCAGCTGAAATGAAGTGCAACTGTCCTAATCAGGTGCTTATGTGGAAGTTCGCCGCTCTTGAAAGAGTGAATTTGGAATATGTCACGTTAACTGAACCCTGTTATTAATTTCCCATATTCATTGAAAAAGCAGAAAACTGGCAGGTTTCCAGTCGATTTACCTTCTTTTCTTCTCCTTCTTTCTTCTTTTGCTGCCTCTTGCATCCTCCCCACATTTGCTTTCCACTGATCACTGATGATGCCCCTTCTTTTCTGTTCTCTCTCGACTAGCCCATCCGTGCATGTACAACCTGTCATCTTCGCATTTATTCCACGGCTCGTATATTCATTGATTTTGCATTTGTATTCAGCTGGGGCTGATCTGATGCACTTCTCTTTCAGCCTACATGAAACGGCGACACAGCTCTGTTAGCGACAGTCAGTCTTGTGAGTCCTCATCCGCTGGAATAGACTACAGCCAGGGAGCCAGCCCGCAGCCGCAGCATCAGCTGAAGAAGCCCCGGGTGGTGCTGGCACCAGAAGAGAAAGAAGCTCTGAAACGAGCCTACCAGCAAAAGCCATACCCATCACCAAAAACCATTGAGGAACTCGCTACGCAGCTCAACTTGAAAACCAGCACCGTGATCAACTGGTTCCACAATTACAGGTATGAGATCTGCCGGGAGCCCTACTCATAAAGGATTTATTTTATTTGCTTTGGCAGGGTGCTACTCCGCTTCAGCAGACTGTGTCTGCTTCCGCTAGCATGGAGCGGTTGTACAAAATGAGCAGTTTCGACAGCAGGGAGGTTCTAACTAACAGTAATTCTAATGCTCCAGACTAATTTTAAGTCATCCCTGAGGAACAGCAATATTCACATATTGATGTAAGTAGTGTCTTTAAAGAGAAAGTCTCAGTTTTGGGGTGGGCGTGGATTTAGAGATGTCCACTATTGAATATTTATAAATCCCACTGCAGTAAGCAAGGCTGGTCTTTCTTACTTCCATATGCACACTCACACAGACATATACTTGCACGTATAGACACGCATGTATAGGCGTGTGTTGTGTGTGTTATGCCTTGGTGGGGAGTGCTTGGGATGGTCCTTTACTGGGTGACATCAGAATTGCTCTGCTTTCATCATATAATTTTCCTGCAAAAAGAGGATTTGCTTTTAGGTCTTGAGCCACTGAGCTCTGAAAGTAGACAGACACAGTGTGTGCTGTATTTCTGGGAAGCTCCACAGTCATGAGGGACAGAACAGATAACCCTGAAGTCAGATGTGATCACAGGTTTATTTCATTGTTATGATTAAATCATTGAGTCACTGAAATGAAATAAGTTGTCGGTCTGTTTAGTTCCTTTGTCATATTAGAAGGAAGCTTCTCCACATCTGAACCATTGAAGTAGGTTTTGGCCTAGAGACTGATAAAAAGGAACAGTGCTGGAATGGCATGTAAGAATTAGAAGGATTTGAATAAGCATATTCTCAACTGTGCTCGGGATTGGGAATCTTCATTAGTGCAGCAGACTTTGCTCCGCTAAATTTGTGGTAATGACTATTGAACGGGTACAGTTAGGATACCAGATTTAGTACTATTCTGCTCCTTCACTTGGAGCCAGTAATGTTCCTAATTAGTCCAGATAGCTAAACCTGTTTGGTTTTGGAAACTGCTAAAATTTAAGGAGTATTTTCCACTTTGGCCCTGCTCAGCTTTTAGCAATGCCCTGGTTTCCGCTGGGGTAGAGCGGCTGTGTGGTGTTTAGCTGCCTGCTGGGTTAAACCACGACGAACAGGGAAGTTGCTGAAGCAGAGGCAGCACAGTTTAATGAGATATCTCAGAAATATTATGCACAATAGTTAAATAATGTTTATAGTAAACAATATAAAATTTAAAAATTATAACCAACGAGTAATCATATTTACACTGAATTTCATTGACTTGAATTCGCTACAGATGCAGCCTCTTTCACTGCTCAGAGTTCTCCAAATGCAGGCCTCTCTTCCAATTCCCACTTCTAGGCAATTATGCACAAGTTGGAGGAATGCCTATGAAAATATGTTCCCTTCGGCCTGACAGCAAAATGTGCTGTTCTCACTTACGCAGATGAGTGCAGGAGCACTGGTGGCATGTGTCATCTTCCTCATTATCATGAGATCTCCTGTTTAGGCGTGCTGTGAGAAAGCGTGACAAGTCATGATTGATCAGCGGGTTTAGCCACACCAGGCTATACATTAATGTAGACTAGGTGCTGACAGTTGTATACAAAATAAAGAATGTATAAACAAGGTGCTAGAGGCTCGTGGGTAGTACAAGCCTCACAGCACTGAGTGATCTGGACCTGCTCCCAGATGTGCTGCTGAGTCTCCAGGACTTTAAAAAGAGATGTTTCAAGCCTGTTTGGAGCCCTGGGTGCTCTGAGCGGTTGCCACCACTGAAAAATAAGAACACGTGCCTGTTCTTCTCCTCTGTACAATAATTTTCTTAGCTTTCATGCATGAAGTACTCTTAAATCATTTACAGGACATTGCAGAAGAGGTACATGTTCTGCTAGGGGAACAGGGTCTGACTGTTCTGTAGCTCGTGTATTATAAGAAATGGGTAGTCTTTCCCCTCTTCATCTTCTCCAGGCCACACTGAGCTTTATTTATCTCCTTTATACTCTCCTTCAGCCATTTCTTTTCCAAACCGAAGTCTTCGTACATAAGCAGTTCCACATCTCAGGCCATCTAGTTATTATTTAATATAAATTTTTCTTTGAAGTAACTTCAGGTAAGGCAAGGTACAGATTTGGACAGGCTTGTCTTCCTCTCTCTTGGGAATCTTGTTGCAGTGATGCTTTTCCTTTGGGATCTGGCCCAAACCTCACTTTCTAAAGGTTGTCACTACAGCAGAATCTACCTTTTCATCCACCAGTTGGGAAGTCAGCACTAACGTTTATTTTCTGCTGCAAAAGAAATTAAAAAAAAATATCTCCTCAGCAGGCAAAGAAATAATTCAGTTCAGAATATAAGTAGGTATAAAGGATTTTGACATGTCTGCAAACTTAATTCAAGTCTATGGCTTTGTATCCATACCAATCAAATAGCTCTCAGAACTTAAAAATAAATTCACTTTACTTTGCATTAGTGAAGCACGTATAGGACACATCATAGTTTGAGGCTCTGTTGTCTTAAGAATGGTACAAGAGTAGGAGGTAGGGATTTCTGTCCCACTTCATATGTGGAAACTAGCACATAAACTCAGTAAGGTCACAGAGGTGATGCTGCAGAAGCACAAGGAATTAAACCAAACTTTCTTGAATTGTAATCTAGCACTCCTGGATCCTAAATTTCATTGCTCTTACTCTGGGCATATTTTTCAATGAACTGTAGCATTGTGCTTGTTCAGATGTTGTATGAAGGCATGTAGAGGGAACTTGAACATGTACCCCTGGAGATCTCTGCTATTTTGAGTTACACCGATGAATGCCTATAGGATGTATTGATGCTGAGACCAACCCCTTCCACCAAGAGGAATGCTCTCTGGAATTTCCGAGCTGCTGTCACTAGTTCTTCTTTACCGTAGGGATTTAATTACTGTGTTAATCAGGAGCCAGACTAGATTCCAGAAGCAATATATAGAGTATGAATTCCAGGGATTTCCAGACATCAAACGTGTATTCTGTAGGGCTGTGGTCAGATAATCAATGAGCATGTCATCATTCAGTATCATGGTGGAGCTGAGGTATTTTTAATGCCATGCAGGCACAAAGCCCTTACCCGTTTCCTCTTCTGACTGGGGGAATGTTACAGAAGCAGCATGTTCTGGATCAATGTCCATACAGGGAGATTACAGACATAAATAGAGCCTGATAATCGATGTTGCAGGATGGATGCAATTAATGGTAATAGAAAATTAATGTTAGCACCTGTGGTCTTCTATTAGGTGAGTAATATTCTCCTAGGGAAAATTACAGACCCCCTAAATCCTTGAAAAGTGTGGAGTCAGCAAGTACTGTGGAAATACTCAGTTGCATTTCAAGTCAGTCAATAATATCGTTAGCTTCAAAAGCAGTATTCAGATGGCGTTCTGCATTTATCCTAATTTTTTTGCACAGTGTGCTGTCTTTTGTAGCACATTTAGTGAAAAAAGAAAAATTCTCACAGCCATCAATGTTGGGACAGCATTTCACTTGTGATTTGCAAGACCCTTAGCAGTTCTCCCTGGCTAATACTGAAAGTGTTACCTTCACTCTGAAGGATGGCAGTTTTGCTAAACTCTCCCTGTGTCTGTAGTCTCGTCCGTGACCACAGGTCATTGAGGGTCCCTCCTGGGTGCCAATTATATAACCTGAACAATGGTCATAACCTCTCCTGCTGTCAGAGCACCTCAGAGAATGAGTTTGCCTAGACCCTAAGATTTTTTTTCATACTGTTCTGTACTTGTGAGGATATTGGGAGCTCCTAGAGAAGGAAGAGGGAGAAAGGACCAAGTTAAATGGAAAAGGTGGTGTGTTCAGGGTATTCTTGCATGATTCAAGTAACAGGAGGCACAAGGTGGCACACCAGGCATTTTTAACCACACATGGAGTGCATTAATTCCCTTGCAGTGCACTGCTTGCCTTGTCACTATTCATGTTCTGAAATCGATTTTTTAAATAAAAAATGAGGCAGAAGTCAGACTAACTCATAGACTGACAACCTGTCAAAAGGCTGAGCTTCCCCAGAGCACTTTCAGAACAACGGCCTTTGTTTCATCTTTGTTTCTCCTTGGTATCCAGAACACCAAAGAAGGTTGTCCAGATTTTATCCTTGGTTTCTGTTTAGGCAAATTGTGGCTCATTTCTGAATCATGGAAAACTGGATTGGTTTGTATTTACAAGCCATTTTTTTTTCTGGTGTCTACTAAAAATGTATTCATATTTTTTAAAACATCCCTTTTCTGGTCCAGTGTATTGTAGACTTTCACCTACCTGGTGTCAGACTTGTAGTGGGGGTGGGAGGCTGCAGAACCTTTCGTATCTGTCCCTTAAACCACAGCCAGGGCTGTAAAAGTCGAGCATACAATTTCAAATGTTACTTAATTTAAACTTGCAGAAAAAGGGCAGGTGAGCTGTTGTTGGTTTTCACCAATTTTAGTACAAATTGATTATCTGCGTAAAGTTTGTATTTCTGCTTTATTCCATGATGCCCGCTGAAGCTACTAGAAGGGGAGGTCGTCAATGATTTATGATAAATATGCAGAATTTTGGTTGGATCACAGGGGTCAGTCTCAGGACGAAGCGTTGCAGAAGCCACCAGAGATGGCTCCTCGGCCTGCTGGCTCCCTCCAGGCTGTGGGGAGCCCCCAGGCACCCCAGCCTCGGCAGCCTGCATCCTTCCAGCACGGCAGGCTTCACAGCCAGCAGCTGCCTGGGGAAAATGCAATTCAGGGCATCAAGACAATATTTCATGTTTTTCCAAACGCCTTTTCAGGCAGTCTTTTGGGTTCAAGTGTGTGGGCGCTCCTGCTGACCTGGTACGGTGCGGCCACCCTGTGGCTGAAACAAAATGGCGACTCAGGGAAGGGCACGTTGAATAGCCCTGTGGCTGAGACAAAATGGCGTCTCAGGGAAGGGCACCTGGAATGGCATGTCTGTAGAGCAGGGTGACTCCGAGTGAGCCCCGGCAGACTCACCATCCCTCTCCCCTGTCTCCTAGGTCTCGCATCCGCCGGGAGCTGTTCATCGAGGAGATCCAAGCTGGGAGCCAGAGCCAAGCTGGGTCGAGCGACTCTCCTTCCGCCAGAAGCAGCAGGGCCGCTCACAGCTCCGAGGGAGACAGCTGCGATGGCGTGGATGCAGAAGGCCCACCTGAAGGAAAGCCGAGTGGCCCGGAGGCGGATGAGTACAGCAATGCAACCACAAAGTCTCAGGGAGGGCCAGCAGAGTCGGCGTTTGAGGCGGGGGAGGAGGCACTGCAAGGCGCCAGGTCTTCGGAGAAAGCGGAGCCGTTCCAGGCGGAGAGCCTGGAGGACACCGACGACGAGGGCAGGCTCAGAGCACCGCGCCAGAGCTCTCCGCCGGCATCACAGCGCCCGGGAGAAGCTCTGGAGACACTGCCAAACTCTGCCACGGAAGGGGATGCCTCTACCTCAGCTGCCTCCACCTCAGTCCTTACAGGGGAGAGCTCCTACAAGTCAAAAGAAAGTTCAGAGAAAATCTCCAGTGTGCCAAGTACGAGCTCGACGCCGGCCGCAGGCTCGCAGAAAGCCAACTCTCTCCAGAGCTTGTTTGGCTTCTCCGAGGCGGCGAGCTCCAGGAACACGCGAGACAGCTCCTTGAGGAAAAAGAAAGCGGCAAACTTGAACAACATCATCCACCGCTTGGAGAAGGCCGCGAGTCGAGAAGAGGCCGTCGAGTGGGAGTTTTGAGATTAAACTCGCCCAACTCTGGAGAGCTGGGAAGTGAAACTGGACCTCTACTGGTTTTATTGTGTTGCGCACTTAACCGCCCTGCGGGCCACAGGGCAAAAACGCCATAGGCCAAGGTGCATATAGAAAACAAAAAGGAGCGTTAAGCCCAATTTATGTTTGTGTTTTCGAGGAAGAAAACTGAAATGTGTAGTCAAGCTTTTTTGTACCCTGAAGTGTTTTTATTATTGCCCTAAGTGATTTCCACAATTTCTGGAATAACTCATACAGCTTTGCCTTGTGCCCTCCTCTTTGGTGTGGGCTTTAAAAAAAGAAAAACAGAAAAAAAAGAAAAAAAAAATCAAACCCACATATTAAAAGGGGGCTTTTTATCTGCCATCTAATGGCTACAGAGCGATAATACACTATTATCTTCTTAAACCAGGAAAAAAGGGGAGATTTTTCAAAAAAAAAGAAAAAAAAAAGAAAGTTTTTTGTAGCTGTTCAGTTGCCACTAAGAGATTGCACAGTCAACCGACTCTAAACACACTAGTTTGGATTCCTACATATTTTCAAGAAAAGAAAAGAATCTTGTTGTTTGAAACTTTGAATTAAAAAGAAAAAAAACACATTTACTCCACATATTTTTTAACAAAACAAAAAAAAAAAGTCACATCAGGAAAATATCTTAATTTGTGGTAGCTGACTTAGTGTTTTCTTGTAAGTGAAATAGAATATTGACACGTAGTGCACATTGTTTCATAGCTTTAACTGATTCTGGTCTTTTGCAGACCAGAATTTGTTTAATACACTCCATTTTAGGCCAAATCAGGACAAAAAAAAAAATCTGAATCTAGGTATTTTATAATCTGCTTTTTAACCTCTAACCACAGAGCACGCTGATCAGACCTCATATCTAGGAGGTTTAGGAGACAACTTAGAAACAGCATGTACTTGATCATTTCACTTGGTTCGTAGTGTACTGAATTTCCTTTCAGTAAAGACAGATCGCTCAAATAATGTTGGCCAGTAACATTTCAGCCTGCTACTTTGGGGACGAATTCCGTAACCCAAAATATTCAGCTTACCTGGAATCAATGAAAATGTAGTTCGCGTGTACGATTGCTGTCACACACCACTAAGAGGGGACTGGAGCTGCCTCAGATAGAGACCTTTTCCTGCTGTTGGTGGCCATTTACTGAATCTCTTCCCACCACAAGCACTGATTTTAAATACGTTTTAGTTGTGGGAAGCTTATTTTTGCGTGGATAAAGAGTACATGGCAATGACCAGACGGGCTCTTACCGGGATGGAAATAGCCCAAACTCCAAACCAAAACATTTGTGCTCTCGAGTCCCAGTCTAGACCATTCTGCCCTGCAGAAATACAGCCTTTTTCCATTATTTTATGCACAGGTTAGGGCTGATCAAAGTACAAATCAAATTCTAACTTGTCTCTAACTCCTCCTGTTGTCTATATGTATATGCGTGAGCATAGAGGTGCGTGGAAGGATGTGTGTGCGTGAGTGTGTGCGTGCAATTTTATACGTCTGTGTATTTTCTTACGTACTTGTGCACACATAGAGTGCATTACTGCCACCTTTTTTCAATAAGCTGTTTTATCAGTTATGGCTTCTACAAGTTTGCTAATTTAGACTCCTTTATTGCCATATCTTTAAAACTAACAATAGATGATTTCGGAATATATATATATATATAAATATATATATATATAATTTTTTTTTTGCTTATTTATAGGTGCTGTATTTTATTATCTGATTGTTAGGAAGGGATGAAAGGGGGCAAATATTCTTTAGAGGGATAGACTGCCGGCAGTATTGGGTATAATTTACAAGATGTAGTTGTCATACTGTATATTATTGATTGAAGACTTTTTGACCGTATTGTGTATCATTGAACTTTTGTCTTAGGTCAGCATCTTTTTGATGACACTTTAATGGTGCATTCATTACTTCTTAAGTTTAATTAATATTACTTTTCTGATTTTGGGGGAGGGAGGGATGGGGAGAGGAGTTCCGACTTTAAAGGTATGTTCCCAATATTACACCTCAGTGTGCTTGTATTAATTCATTAGTAGGATTTTTGACTGTAAGATGTGAAACCACATTTCTTGCATGATGTTTTAGAACTTATGTATTTCATTTACAGTCTCTTAACATGCAACAGCAGCACTTAGCGCAAGTTTTCACAAATTAAGAATCAGTACACTAAAATGAATCCTTTTCATGATTAAGAAAAGAAGGCTCTAGGAGGCTGAAAGGCAGGGATTTATTTCCTATTTTTACTGCTAGCTGTTTCAGGATACCTCCTTGGGTAATTGGGGACTTGTGATGCAAAACTAAAATTGAGAAACAGAGAGAGCAACTGCCCCTTTCTGTGATGAGCTGAGGAGACAATTTGTAATAACAGACACCAGTTTGTGACAGCACGTGCTGGAAGCAGTTACGGCTTCTTATCTGGAGTGCAGTTAGTCTGTGGGAATGGCCAGCAAGGGAAATAACGTGGTGAAGCAAAGTGTTACCTCTCTGTATCTGTACAGTGTCCTGGTTTGACTTACAAAGCACAGCTCCATCGATAAATGCACGTCCTGGTAAAAATACACATACCTTAATACAAGTCATAACAAGATGCGTCTTCAGCCAAGAAGCAAAACTTCTGACTGGAAGACACAGATATTTTCTTACATTCTTTTATTTTTGTTTTTCTTTGTTGTTGTTTGGTTCAGGTTGGGTTTTTTTATATTAATTCTAGGCAATATACTTGCCAGTCTGTTTCTACTGTCCTCGTCTGCTGATTTGAGATCCAGGTGCTTGATGCAGTCAAGTGGTTACTCTCGGCTTTCTCGATAGTGAGGTTTTTTTCTGTTTGACGAGTTTTTTTTAAATTAATATTCCCCAAACTGTTCTTGTGCCTGTGTCTATATGATTGCATTCCATGATGCTTACTGAGAGCTCTTGCTGCATTATACGAGAGCAGAACTGTATTCACAGGTTGAACGCAAATGCAGCACTTAAGGTCAATCTCTCTTCTTAATAAGCAATACGTAAGTGCCTTGAAACTTATATCTTTTTTTTTTTTAATTTTTATTTTTGTTTTGCTTTTTAAGTTTCCACTAGTTCTTTAGGATTCTTTAGCATCTGCCCAGTTTTTAATGCTGTAATGATTTTTAAAAAGCATATCTGTAGCTTGCCCTAGAGGAAATCTTTCTTTTATAACACTAACTGTTAATTCTAAGCTCCATTATTACATTTGAATCATGTAATTTTGCTGGATAAAGACAGCATTCATAAGTCAGAAGTCACTCCATCCTGCCAAGGGTTGTCATTGATATCTATTATAAAATTAATCAAATAAAATGCTGTCAGTATTTCCTATATTTTTGGCACTTTATTAATGGCTTAGCTCCTTTTGTTCTTTCATATTTAATGATCTGCGTTGAATGTGGTTTAGCCTGCTGAGATGCTATTGGGGTGACCTGGGCCATCCTGCCAGGAGTCACTTTGGGTTCCTTAGTGACCACCTTATTTAAGGGCACAGGCAGATGAACACCCTCAGATCGAGCTCGTAGAGTTTAAGTGATGTTCCCAGCTGTTTGTTCCCGGGTTTTAGCCAAGGTCACAGCTGCTTTTCTGTTTCAGTGGAAAGTAAAATGGATTAGCTTGGAACTACTGCTGAGATTCTCTTGTTGGAGATGAGTTACCTACTGGCTTTCCAAACTGGCAGAGACCTCCCCCATTTAGAGACTGAACTTCAGCAACACTGAAAGAAAGATTTTAGCTGTATTTTTGATCAAGTGTGGCATTTGGAAGTAACGCTTTTAGGAAAATGTGTATTGGAATAACTTTTTTTTTTTTTTTTTTTACTTACTTAAAAGGGCAAAAAAATTGGAGGAGAAGAAATGCCAAAGAGTGGCACGGTGGCTTTTACCCTCTTGGGTCACCGATCACTGGGAAAGGAAAAGGTGTTATTCAGGCACGTGTGGCGTGGGGCTCATCTCACGGGGCAGTTGTTTTGTAGAGCACAGAGCATGGCAACAGAGCCCTTGCTGATGATGTTTCTTTTCCTGATAAATAAAAGCACAGGCAGTTTTCAGAAATGCCAGAGTCTCGATTTTTCCTGCAGTTCTTTAAAAGCATTTTTATTTTCTCCTTCTGTTTCCAGTTCCATGCTCTTAGTAAAGCTGTGGATGAAGGGCCCAGGCTATTTTAACAGAGATGTCTTTATACTGCAGTTAAAATTGTCGATTTTTCTGTCTGGATGGTTAGGGAAGGAGAACAGTGTGGTACTTTGTTGGCTAAAAGCAAGGGAAGAGTATCCCTTGGCAGAGGGGTCATACAGCAGGATTGTCGATACACTTCCATTTTTGAGGATACAGATTTCAGACAACAGAAGTGCACATGTTTATTGACAGAAATGCATTTAATTACAATTGCTGTTGATGCCATAAAAGTTGACCATGTTATTTGTTCATCTATCTGTAAAATGCCTATAAATAGCGCCACTCCTTAAAGGAACCAGTATCAGTGCAGTCTGCCCATGTCATGAATTAGTGAGTTCTTTAGTAATAAACTCCTTGCTGTAATAGGAGAGATCTGTCTTACAGTTGAAAAGGATGTATGTGCCTTTCTCATTAGGTGAAAGATCTTGGCGTTATTTTTATGTAACTTGTTCATATGGGAATTGTCTAGACAAGGGAGTTCATGAACACGACGGAATTCTATGCAATATTCTCTGATCCAGTTACTTAAAAGTTGCTATTTTTCAGTCTTCTAATGGGAGAAATAGTAAGAAAAGTGCATCATTTTGGTGGCAATTCAGGCTATAAAGCTGATAAATTCACCTAAAAGAGGATTGAGGGAAATCTGACAAAATAATGTAATGAAATAACAGAAAATGCTAACAGTGATTGCAGTCCCCACTAGGATAGCTGCCGTCAGAAGTCTGTCATTCTCCATCTTAAAATTCTGAATTTAAAGTATTCTTAAAGCTCACATGAAATAAAAATGCTCCTAGAAAGAACAGGGCAGGTTAGAAACAGGAAAAAATCCCAACATTTTGACCATATATAAATTATGAGAATACGTGAAAAAAAAAAGTAATTGGTTTTGGACACTTCTTTACACTTGAATCCAAAATAGTTTATTTGAGCTGAAATGTCACAGTAGTCTGGACCGGTGCCTTTAGCAAGGTTGCAAAGAGATCAGTAATCAGCAATTTGTTGCGAACCCAAAGTGATGACATTTTAATGTGCAGATGGAGGGCACTATTTTTGCTTCATTTGTCTCTCTTTCTAACGAGTGCATTTCTTAAATGATCTCTTCTGTCTTCTTCCTCCAGTGTATGTATCCTAGGATATTCTCTGTCTTAAAGCCACGGTGCGTGGCTGAGCTGCGAGCGCTTCTTGAGGACTATCAGAAACAGGAGGAGGAGGAGAAGAAAAGTTGGTTTCTTAGGTGGGGGTGGGATTTCACGTTCTCTTAAACCAAATCAGGTCTTCCCCATGAGCGAGTGGCAGTTTTGGCCCCTGGTGAGACAAGCTGCTTATAGCCTCATATTCCTAAATTTAACTCACACGGATAAAGCAGCTGCAAAGCAGTATTCAGTTCGCTCATATGTTGGCCTGCTGTGTTCCCTTGCACTTTCTGCTGCTCCACGGTTGGAACATCAACGTTTTCTTCCTTTGCGTTGCATATACAATCAACTTATTTTTTATAAAAAATAAGAGAATTCTAAAATTCTGTATAAACAAAAGGCTTTTTTGTCCCAGCAGTTTAAAATCCTGCCGGATGGCTTTAAATTGCAAGGAGAATCACTGGCGTGGAAAGCACAAGATCTGAATTTCTCTTCTGGCTCAAGCTTCTTAGTTTGAAAAGTGACGTAGCAGTCCCTGTCTCCTTTGCATATGTATTTGAACTCTAAAATGTAGAAATACTATTTCACCAATTTTGTTCTTTCCTCCCTATCTCTTTTATGGGATATATTGACTGTTATATATAAAATATAGTTAATAATGAACTTTATAGCAAGAAAAGCCCTTTATGCTATGCCTAGGGACTGATTTGTCCTTCATGACCAGGTCATGTACTGCACCCTACCCAATTAATATGCAAGAATAAAAAAGGTTTTACGCTCTGAAGGTGAAGTTTATCCTTTTGGAGAAGGTTAGCATTAGGCCTGTGCACTTAAGTTTTCAAAAAGCCTTAAAAACAGGTATGTGAGTGGTGCCACCTCTCCTCAGGGATGATTTCTCCCCCAGCCAAGTGGTACTGTGGCATATTTAATATAAGTTATTAGCTGTAAGGTCATTTGCCAGCTGAAGAAAGTCATTCCCTGAACTTTTATCGGTGAGCCTCCTCACCAGCATCCTCTGGTACAGTCAGGGACTGATGGAGGCATCACACCTGCTTTTCCCAAAACCTGGGCGCTCCGTGTCAAACCCAAAGCCCTCGGCTGTCTGTGAAGTCTGCGTTTCTACAACTGTTCTGCGAATGGAAAAGAACTGATCTGATTCATGGGTGTGATTTTCATTGCTATTCACAAACATGTTCTGGCACTAAAGTGCATTAAAAGGAAGTGACTCCTTTTAAAAAATTAATAAGATTATTGTATTTTTCCTTGTCCAGCTATTCTATGAAGGACAATTGCTGCCATTTTTCAAGCTTGCTTTACTCACAGTGATGTTAATAGATTTTTGCCACAGTTCTGTAGATTTCTTCTTATTAAAACTGTTGGTTTCACGGTATCATTTCAGTTTCTTTATAATTTGAATCAGCCAAGCACAGAGAATGACTGCATTCTTAACCGTAACGAAATAGTGCAGGAACCAGTACAGCAAACGTGGATGCCTAAAGCCCCCATGATGTTGTTTCTTTTGACTTTTTGTTTTAATTTTAGAGATGCTTGTACTATGTAGTACAATCTTCATCCAAAGATCCTCGGAAATGGAGAGTCACGCCAGGAATTTCTGGCTGTTATGGTGACATACCTGCTTTTCGCATAGTTACTGTGTAATTCCGTGGTAATGTTCGTAACAGCGCAGCCTCTCTATTGATAGCAAGAATAATGGCGTTGTGTTATCCTCTTCTGTCTATGCGGGTAATTAATATGCATTTTTAGGAGTTGTTAAATGTGTATATGTACATGATTCCGGTATGGAAAAGCCCCTCTGTATATGTAGTATTAGCGTGCTTGGTCCTAATAGAGCGGTAGAATTGCTGCAGCCAAATTTGTGAAATCATTTGGGGCGTGAGTGAGTGAGGGCTTAAAACCAGTATGTATTTCAGTGCATAGAGGATGCCATTTTCCCACTTGTCAGATAAGTTCCCTGTTGTAAAGAGGGGATTAGCCATCTGAGAGATCGGATTGTTTGAGATACGCAGGTTTAGCTAACGAGGAGGGGGAAGATCACGTTCAGAATACATAAAAATAATTCCAAGGGTCTGAGATGTGCAGAAGCCAAGTAATTTGAAAGGAAAGGTCAGACCTCGTCTGTAGCATCCTGTAACAGTTGGTCTCTAGGTTTTGCTTCGATACAGCCTGCGGGAAGTTAATTTGCCAGATATTTGCACATGTAAAATATTTTCTCCTATATCTGTGTACAGCAGGAAGGCGAACAGCAAAGACATATCGAAAACAATCACAAAAACAGCTGATCAGTAAATTAAGCCAAGTATTAAATTAAAACAAGCAGTTGGTTCTTGCTCTCCCTGAGCTGAAAATTTAAGTATCCTTAGGAATGAGACAAAAATTCTCTGTTATGCAGTTCCTCTTAGAAGGCAAGCGTCTGTCTTTTCAAGAGAAGAAATAAAACTTGGCACTTGACTTGCTCTGAAGTACAATCTTACCTCCAAGTAACTACAGAAAATAGTTTCTACAGTCAGTCTTTCAATCAGACTTTTCTGGCTTTTGTTAGCGTACATTAGACCCTTAGTGCTATTTTAATGTATAATTTAAATGTGGGTAAATTATTACTAGCTTTAAAAGTGTTTCCAAAGTACCTAGTTACCTCTGGAAGCTAGTACAGGCTATGCAGGGAGTACTTGAGCATCTAGTTTGTAAAGGAGGTGTGTGGGGAATAAGCAAGGTCACATCTGTATCTTTTTGTGCTTTTCTTTTTCCTTGATCAGGGCTTCCATTTCCTTCTCGCCTCCTCTAAAGGGATGGAGATCATGGGTCAGTTTCTTTCCTGGGGGGTGGAAAGATTTTAGTTTAGCTTGTAATTATTTTCATTCAGTAGGCGTGCCATCAAAATCCTGTCTGTTACTGCATTTCCAGTTAAGTTTTTCATTTTTGCTACTTTCCTGAAATTTCCTATTTAACAAACTTTCTATACTTGGAAAGCTATGTGCCTTATTTCCTAATCTCTTCATGGAGAATAATCTGAAGCACAGTGATCTAGATTGCAGCATTCACAGCCGCTTTTCATTTGGGGGTGTGAGGGGTATGGGGGGGGAGCAAACACTGATCGAGGAGCAAATGCCCAACACGAGTTGCCCCTTTTGCTAATTGAGCACTTCAAACACTGTGCGTTAAGTCTTTGTGCAATAGAAATTCTCGTTCTGTATTCAGAGGTTCGTGTCTCAGCCGCCAAATGCAGGCGAGCGTGAGCTCTGGTTTAGGAGAATTCAGGTACCTGGGGGGAGAAAAAAAAAATAAAAATAATATATATATCCCTCTGGGTTGGCTCCAGCAGCACGGTGGGGTCTCGGGTTAGAAAGTCCACCATCGCCCGGCAGCGTTAATGCTCGTAAGGCTCAGTCTCGCCCGGCGTACTCGTAGGTCTGGCAGCATTCAAGAAACATTCGTGGACTTCAGCCATTGCTAACCGCCACCATCTCCTTTTGTGCCATTAGTAATACATGCTGTCTTCACTTGCGTGCCCAGAGCCGCATTGTCTCTGGATGGCGAGGCACTGTAAAGTCATTCCAGTCTTAATTTGGTTTTGGAAAGAACAGGCTTTCACGCACCGGCATCCTCAGCCCTTTCCAGCGCTTGTGTTATTTTTCAAGCTTGCTCTCTCTACAGCATCATAAGGTGAAATATATAAAGGTGGTTTGTAACTAGGAAAACAATCTAATATTTCCTATTTATGAGATTAATTTTAACAGTTTCTTTTTTTGAGGTTTGTTTTTGTTTGATATAAACACAACAGGAGTATACATATCCCCTAAACAGACGTTGGAGAAAGTTTGGGCTGTCCTAGCGATGGAGCGCGGTGGTGTCGGCTCGTCGTAGTATCCATATCATTGTGCCCCTGTTGTGTTTTCTAGAGCAATCATTTTTTTTTAAAGAAGTATTTTATCTAAATGCCTAATAAATAATATTATTTAAATAGTTTTTAAATAATTTAGGACTGAGAATAAGAAGCCTCAGTTGTGAGAGAAGAGACTTAAAATATACAGAGAGAGAAAATACCCTTAGCCTCCTAGAGCCTCTACTGAGAATTTCATGAAGATGCAGTGCCCCTTGGTCAAAGTACATTGCCATTTACTCAAGAGTGTTAATTTAAAATGAGAGACTGGTTTCCTGTGATGTTCATCTTTGTTGGCATATGTTTGAATTCCTGAATTCAGAGCTGATTTTCTTCTCATTCAAAGTTGGTCAAGGAAAAAAAAAAAAAAAATAGAAAAAAAAAGTTTACCTTGTGCAGCAGCAACTTTTCCTGGTGTGAGCTCTGGAAATACACATTGTGAATTGATCTTTGTCACGGAGGAGTTGTTCAGTTTTCTTGCAGTGTCAAAACATGTTCAGACAGGCTTTCCCTGGCTAGGTAACGCTTCCCGAGCAAGCGAGAGAAAAGCTGCATAAGCCAAACTGAAAACTTCTGGCGCTAGAAATTGACCCTTGCTTGGCGCGGGGGAACGTGTGTCTGCACGAGGGACGATGCAAAGGGCCTCCGGTCAGCACCACCCAGGATAACACCGGGCGGAGATGGGAGATGCTGAGCTAGTTGCAGGGCACATCACCACTTCTGTGGATTTGGAAGCAAATTTGCACTTTGCCTTTCGAGGGTGTCCCACTAAAAACCATCAGATGAATTTCCCATGTGAGGTTCTTTTCCTTCTGGCATAGTCTGAAAGAAAAAAAAAAAATAAGGAGAAAAGAAAAAAAAAAAAAGGAAAAAAAAAAAAAAAACCCCAACGGTAACTATTGGATCACCTCAGCCAAACAAAAAGGTTGTTCCTGTCAGAATACTCTATGCATTTCTGTGTTGAAAAGCATTTTCTCCCGTTCCTTTTCTGAAAGCAGGCACCGCGCGCCCCACTCGCGGGAAATGCTGCAAGAATGTCAAATGTACGAATTTGGACGTTAATTCCAAAGCAGATGGAGGCTGGGGGGGTGGGGGGGGATGTTCTTTTTTTTGTTTGGTTTTTTTTTTTAGTTGTTTCCTTCATGTCCCTTTTCATTTTTGTATTAAAAAATTAAATATTTGCATTTGTGCAATAACTACTTGCCATGATAATGGGCAGACCTTTGAAATGCCCCGACTACTAACACAGCACAAGATGAACTCAAACAGAAAGTGGTGTACTTTTTCCTGAGAACTCTTTTTTTTTTTTTTTTTTTTTTTTTTAATAATAAGCTCAGTTTTTACCCCAGTGTATTGTGGTGTCTTACATTTTTAGCAGTATTTTATATTTTTTCTGTAACGCACTAAGTCTTAGATGTTTTTAGAGCTTGTTTGTTATATTCACAATCACAGATTTAAAAAAAAAAAAAAAAAGATCCTCACAAAGACCCAATTGACCAAAAAAAAAAAAAAAAAAAAAAAAAAAAGTGTCATTTTTTTGTACAAGTAGCTTTGAGAAGCCCACATTGTGTTGCTGTGACTCATCTTTTGTAACATTTTATTTCTTGGTATTTGTTTAAACATAAAAGTAAGAGTTTATATGGCTGGCAGTAGCAGGGCAGCGCTCCCTCCGTCAGCAGAATGGCATTGTTTCTTCTGTCTTTGTTTGGTTAGCCATATAATGTTTGTTCTCAGCACTGTACAACGGTCCCTATATGATATGGAGAAGCAATATCACTGTATGAAACTCACACGATGTATTATTATTATTATTCACTAGCACCCTAGGTGTGATAATTGAAGTAAATATCTTTTATACAAACACAATGACGCGTGGGCTGTCTTTTCTGAAAGGTGAGACCTGAGTCCAAGCAGCAAACATTTACATTGGGGGTTCTGTTGCAGTGATGCGCAGGGGGATGAAGGGCTTGGCTTTGGTGGGGCTTTGTGTTTGGCCAGGGGAGGAGGATTTTCTGATTTCTGGGAGGGGCGGGGGAATGTTTTCCATACCTTAAATATTGAAGTGGTAGATTTCCAAACTGTATCCTTTTTTCAGGGCAGTTCAAGTGTGATGATTCCTGCTGCGCTCAGCGGGAGGTGGACACCTGGCTTCACAGACAGGAAAGACGTATTTTGGGTCTGAGACTGCAAGGGGGATTGTTTTGAGCACTGGCTAATTTTTAAAAATTAAAGACACTGAGGTCAAAAATGCTCTAGATTCAAAAATGAAAATGTAAAAGAATTTTCCCAGATACTTGGCTCACTGTCTGTTTTTGCAGATACTTTATACAGAGATAAATTTCTCTTCGAGTGCCTTATGAGATGATGTTCCTATATATATATACACGCAGTATTAACAGCGTCTACAGTCTGAGGTTCGGTAAGGAATAGATGTTGTAATCCATTGGTGAATTCTGTTTTAAAAACTAGAATAAGTCTCTAGCTTGAGTATTCTGGGTTTCAGGTAGAGCGTGTGTGTGGATGACTGGGTGCTGCTGCTTTACCTGGCGTGCTCGTATCTGGGGTTTGAATTGTGAATTGGAGGTTATTTGGGGGGTTATTAATGCACATCATCCCTGCGGTACCTACCTTACACCTTTCTCCTACCAGGCTGTAAGCTCTTGTGTCCCGTGCCTCCTTGTAGGATGTTGACTAGGACCAGGCTGGAAATTTGCTGTAATTCTGTCCCAGAAAGTCTTAGCTGAGAGCAAGGGGTCGAGCTGAGCTTCCCAGCGTGCTCCCTCGCTCCCAGCCGTGACTGGGATCCATCCGGCGCTGTAGCTCGGGCACCCTGGTGCAGCGCTTTGCCCGAGGCAGTGGTGGCGTTCGGTGTGTGTCTTTGCGTCTTGAGCTTTGATTAATTCTGCGGGAGTGAGCGTGGTACTCTTCAGGATGTATCGGAAATGCTATTTCATGCCTTCGTTGCTTTATAAATGTGCGTTTTCCGCTTTTGAAACGTCTGTGACAGGTTGTTCCACGTGATTTAAAGGTTCTGGGTTTAACATTTCTTTTTTTCCCCCTGCTTTTTAACAACTGGTCAAACCGCTGATTGCTATAAATGACATTATCTTGTATCATTTCGCCCTAATCATTTTAAGCCTGATACTAAACAGCTACACTTTTAAAGTGCTTTGTCTCAAGTTGGTTAATTGCTGTATTTATAACCTGCACTTTTCTTTAGGTACGGTGATAGCGGCACTGAGCTGCTAAAATCACACACATGGTCATAAGCAAACGATGCCTGTACTTGTGGAAGTGCAGGCTGGGTGCAGAAGGAGCTGGAGAGGGTTCATTGTAGCTCAGAAGCATGCATCCAGGATAAAGTCAGACTGTCCTCTCAAGCCTAAATCTCCAAAAGTTTATTTTTGGGAAACTGGGAAGGAAGCCAAAACCCCAAGGATGCATCCCAGAAATCAGGAGCAGATACTTAACGGTCTTCCTTGGAGATAGTTGGATCTTTCGTGACAGCTTCATTGGTAGCCCTTCAAAAGGATTTAAAAAATCTCCTTTTCCAAAGAGGTCTGCACTCCTGTGTTCCCACAGACCGTTACTGGTCAGCACTGGGGCTTACCTGTACGTTGCCACCGGTCCTGCTGGAAAACAGCTGCTTCTGGAGTGAGATGCTGTAGCAAGGGTGAGGCTTTACGTAGGAAATATTACAGGCATTTGCTGAGTTAATGGGAGAAATCCTTGTTTGTTGTATCCTTAGGTGCAGGAATAAGTTAGCACCTGCTGAGCACCTCAGTGCCACAGGTACTGGCCGTGGGCCCAATCCTGCCCCGCAGTCAGCCAGAGGCAGTTTGTCTTTCAGTAGGAAGAGGGGGGGAGGGGGTTCACAGGGCATCGTGGTCCCATCAGGTAAGAACTCGCTGTGAGCAGCCAACGTGGTGCTTTTGGGCCCCACTTCTTTCCATGCTGAAATGCTATTGTTTTCTTCTAAGTATTTCTGTTTTAATGGAAGTCGTGAGGAAACTGTGTACTTGCCAACAGAGGGCTTCAGAAAACATGATTTGATTACAGTAGAGCATTTTATTTTCTTTTTGCTCCAAGCTATGGGAAACTGATAAGAAAATTCAAACTGTTTTCTTGAACTCTTCCTACTTACCCATGTAATTATCTTAGTACCCTTGGAAATAATCCGTTCTTCTATGAAATCTCTATCCTTACAGGGTGAATTTATTAAGCAGTGCTGTGTTTCTTTGCTGGAGGCTGTTTATTTTGGAATGGCTGGGCCAGGAGGAAAGGGAAGGACAAATCCTTCAAACCTCTCCTTCCCAGCAGGCCCTCAAAATGTGAAAAGAAAAGGGGGGAAAGGAGGGGAGGGAGCAGAAATCTTGCCCGCGCCTCCTCTGCCAGCAGCCGGCACCCAGGGAGCTGGGTAGCGATGTGCTGAGCGCGGGCACTGGGCTCGCTGCAGTTGTGTAGCTCATTTTTGCTTTTCCCCAAGGCCACTTTCCCAGATATATCTACGGGAGCCGATGAAAAAAGCTGCAGGGGACTCAGAGAAAGATGCTTGTGTATCGGAATGAGCGTGGCGGCTAGGGCGAGAGGTGTTCTCCCCGTGCTCCCAGCCCTTTGTCACTTGGGCTGATGAAGTCTCAAATTTTGTCCTCAGGGTGTTGGATGCCATCTGGTTTCTACTGTCCCTACTTTTTCTGGTCTTTCTGAGAGCACACAAAAGTAAAAATGAAAGGGGTTGTTCTTGCTGCCTTCACGGGTGCCAGTCCAGCCCTTGCTGTCTCAGACTGCACATCTGCTTACATCCCTCAGGGATGTTGCTGAAGGTTCCCATCCTCTCTTGTGGCTTCTGTATCTGCAGAGCAACCTCATCACTTCATTCCTGGAGCTTTTTCAGGGCTGGTAACTAACTGTGGCTAAAGACTAGGTAGATCGTGCTAGGAGTTGCAGATGGCTTTTAGAGATTACATTCTTTTTATCACCTGCTTGCTGGGTTTTTTTGCCCTTTCAGAAAGCTTCCAGAAGGCCTGATCAGTGAATAATCTTGGGGCAGGCACAGGAATTAGAGAAAGAGCAGCCTAATTGCTACCCACGAGCAAAGCTGCAGGCTGAGATGATTCCCAGACTAACCTTACCTAGGCATTTCAGCCGCTTGGGTGCTCCTGGAGCTGACTGACCTTTCCTCCCTCCCTGGAGATTTCTGGAGGTTGCTTTAAAATGTCCCAAAAGCCCAGTTCTTGCGTGACTTCTGTAGTGTTGGTGGGATCTCAGGAACACTTGATCTCCAGTATCTTTATTCATTCTGGGGAGATTCTTGGAAGAATATACACCCTTCGGCTGATGATTTTTCATTGCTTTACGTGAGGTGAGGTGAGGTGGACCTCAGCAGATGGCTCAGCTGGGCTCTTCTGCTACAACCTGCTCTTCAGCCTTTACCTCTGAACAGATTTGCATCTCGGAGGACTCTGCTTAATTTGAGAGACAGGGTTCTGACGCCTTGTAGAAGAGAAATATTCAATCATTCCCCGCCTTGTCCCCTTTCTCAGCTTACTGACAGCTCACAGCGATGGTGGCCCCAAGGAAAAGCCTTTGCATAAAGTTGAGTCAGATCGAATGACTCCCACGTGACTCTGTACCGTGCAGAAATGCTGTCCCACACTACAAAAAGGTCAAGACAGAACCAGAACCTTTGAGATGTACAACACTGAAAGGCCTTTGACAGCCCTCCTGTTACGGGAAGGGTTTGGGCTCAGATCTTTCTTCCCTGGCATCTTCGTAGACCAAGAAAAGGACAGAGAAAATCACCTGGTTCATCCAGGACTGAATCTGCAGCGTATGGACCGTGTCCCCCTCATCCCTTCAGCTACAAAGCGCTGAGTCAAGTCACCTCCTTTGATTCTCCTGGAAGGGGAGCAGGACTTTGGGCAATAACAGAACTGTCTTTTTCAGACTTCCTTAAAAGCTAAATGCCAAGTATTTCAGGAGTCTTAGTTTATGTATAAAC
This sequence comes from Microhierax caerulescens, assembly GCA_035590215.1. NCBI lineage: Eukaryota > Metazoa > Chordata > Aves > Falconiformes > Falconidae > Microhierax > Microhierax caerulescens. The sequence continues at coordinate 104,643,203 of JAVJGJ010000001.1, forward strand.
CTGGGCGCTCTGGCATCAGGCAGGACCAGAGGTAAAACTTTGTTGGCTTGAGAAGGCCCACGGGAGGGAGATGCCAGCAAGTGCCTTAGTACTTATTCCTGCACGGGGAAGAACGATGATCGCAGCTTTTAAGTAACTGTCCACAGCAACCCAGTCGTTAACTGGAGTGGCCCAACATGGGGAAGGGTGAACGAGCTGGAAAAATCAAAGGGCCTGTGGCAGACTCAGTTTTCTTTCTGCTTCTTCCTTTGGCTCCCGTTCCTCGTCCTGGCACATTCAGACTCCAGTGTTTGTGTTGAACGAGTCTCCAGCTCTGTGCCTGGATTTCTCAGCCTTCATGTCAAGGTGCTCCCAGCTTTAGTTATCTCACCATCATCTTCCTTCCAGTCAATAAAACAGACTGAACACCTTTGAAGTAGGGGGTTTCAATGCACTTCAGTTGACTTCTGAGAGGATAGTTTTTCAAAGAAAGCTCCTAGCGTGCCGCATCACCTCTCTGCTTGTTTTATTATTTTACAGTTATGTAAATTCAAGGAGGCCAGACAGTAATGGAGGGAGATTAAAAAGTTACCATCAGGCAAATCAGGTTGTGAACTTGCAGAGCATCAGCTAATTTGCAGTAACTGCCCATGTGTGTGCTCCTACCCTGCAGATCCCTTCAGCAATTCCACTTACCTCTCATTTCCTTCAGGCTCAGAGGATACACATGAGCAGTTACTCCAGCCTCATGGATGTGTAGCAAGTTACAGCCTATCTCACCCCAAGGTGATTTATTCATCTGTCTGCATCCCCAGTAATCAAGCCACCATCTTATGGAAAGATTGCTTCTCATTTATTTATGTCTGGCCTTATAACTTCAAACTAAGTTGCTAGTATGTCTTAATTTTCTCCATCTGTGAAAACAGATGCTGTTTATTTTGGATGATTTGCCAAGGGAGTCCAGTTGCTGGGGCTTGTTACAGGAGTCAAAGTTGCTGTTGCTCCATGACGGCGCTGGGCTGGCTGTCTCACAGGCGCTTCTGATGAGCCCCTGCATCTGCTGGGCTCGGTGCTCCCTGTGAACATGCTTGGGGAGCTGGGGGCTCCGGGACTTTTTTCCCCTTGATAGTCACAAAAAGGATTTGAACTTGCAGCTTTGGAGCAGCTCAAGACTGATGGGGGCTATTGGCAATGAAAGAAGTGTGAGATTCAGCTGAATATTTTATTCTCAGTTTAGGGCCGTTTCGTTTCCTCTCTCTGTGAGACACCTTTGTGTCTCACCACATGCCCTGGCCGCACGGACACTACATTTTTGGAGAAACACACATCCCACGGCGATGTCACCTGTGGCGGTGCTCCCCAGGCAGCGGCTGGGAGGTACCGTTAGACTTCCCAGGACAGACGGCCTCCGTACAGCGCACTCTGCGCAGGGGCTTTTCCTAATCTCTCCTTCAGTTTTGGGGCAAGATGTGATGCTTTTCAAGAGCCTCACCGATCTTATTCTTCCTGACGGATGAGCAGTCTTGCAAAGTGGTTGGTTCCTTGCAGAGGACCTGGTCCACCTCCCTGCTCCCGCTGCGTTCCATCGGGCCACGTGCTCCATGATGCAGAAAAGACTTGAAGATCTGGTCGGGCACATCGGGTGTGTGGGAAGAGGCTTGTGGCTGATGGTTTTGCTAAAAGGTGCTTCTCTTCAAGCCCAGGATTCCCCGGGAGGATCGAGCTGTGGTGGTAGGGTACTAGCCCAAGGACTCCCAGGAAAGCAGAAGATTTTTTTTCAGTAATACTCCAGTCTCAACCTCTTGTTTTCCATGTATCAGACAAGGAAAAACCAGACCAGCCTGTGCCAAGCAGCGCTGGAGCGTGGCACCAGGCAAGGCAGGTGGCCCCTGCCGGCGTTTGGTTGCCCAGTTTCTTCCCAAGGTGATGGCAATGTCAGGCCCAGTTTCTCCATTGCCTCAAAAGTCAGGGATGACAGAGTTTGAGGCTAAAGATACGTGGTTTCAAATCCCAGTTTCCCCAGGGCTTCACCTTCTTTGTCCCATTATCTTCTGCTGTACCTCTCGGTCTTCTGCAGCTTTTGAGGCATTTGCACATCTGAGGGGTCAGAGCAAGGGCTTTCCAGCACAGAAGCTTAGAGAAGACAAAGGCAGGTTTTCTTTTGCTCCATCTCAATGCTTGAACTGACCTGCCTTCCCAGGAGAGCCGTCCCCCCGCTGCTGGAGGTGAAGAGGTGCTGGTAGAGAAGTGATGAGCTGGTGGGTGGCCACTACCCCTTTGAAAAAAGAAAATTATGATTAAAAACCAAACCCACCACAAAGCAACTGTGACAGGACATGCTGAAGGGGAGATGAGAGAGAAGCTCCGTGCACTTTGGTTGCTCTCAGTGTTAGACATGGTTCCAGTCTTTTCTGGTTTCGTGGACAGTTTGTAGGAGCCTGGCCAGTGCCGAGGCAGTGAAACCCGAGGGAAGGAAGGATGCAGGAACCCGAGGGAAGGAAGGATGCAGGACCCCGAGGGAAGGAAGGATGCAGGAACCCGAGGGAAGGAAGGATGCAGGAACACGAGGGAAGGAAGGATGCAGGAACCCAGGGAAGGAAGGATGCAACTTTCTGTAAAACTGGGAGCCATATTTCTGCAGTGACCCTTCTCTCCTAAGCAAACTGAAAAGCGTGATCCATGTAACTTCAAAAAAAAAAAAATTTAAGAGAGAAACTCAGGAGCTGGCATCAGGGCTTGGGTCTCCTTCGGCAGGACGCCAAAGCTCAGTGCGGCAGAGGATTTTTGGGCAGGGTGGGTGGCAGGGGGACACGTCCTGCCCCAGCCAGCCCTCTGCTCTGCTCCCAGCATCAGCTCCCGGCAGCAGCATCAGGCCCTTCGCACGATGCTCAGGGCCGCCTCGTGCAGAATCGGGCCCCACAACCCATGTTTGGCTAGTAATAGCTTCCCAATTACATTTTAATGCAATTTAAAGAGATAGCCAATTAAATAATTAACCGTAGGGAAGAGGGTTTCTTCTTTCCAAATCTTGTTAATGCAAGTATTTTGCAGCAGGCCACCCATGTTTCGGGAGCAGCAGCGATTCTCCATTTCTTGAGAAACACTGACCTCCAGTGGGGCTGCTCCTGGACCACAGCTGCTCCTGGTGGCTCCCCAGCCTTTTATTTGGGACCTATAAAATGCAAATATACTGGGGGGGGTGGGGGGAGGGGGTCGGGAAATCAAGCCACACGTTGCGTCTGAAGCATGTGTCACCTCCCTGTCCCTGCAGGCAGGCTTGGTCCCTTACCAATAACACTGGAATTGCATTTCTGACAAAAACGGGGGAAATTTGCACGGGCAAAGCCCCCGCTTCACGGGAAAGCTGTGGTGGCTTTGGGCATGGCTTCACTGGAGCCCCCATCGCTGCTGCTCTGAATCCAGCCCTCCCAGCCAGGCTCTGCAGGGCATCCAGCCCCATGCAAGACCCCCCCCACACCGTGGCAGCAGATTTCGGGGTGCACGGGGCAGCTCCCATCCCAGCAGGACTGGGTGAGCTGGAATTGAGCTGCACCCGTTGCACCTCTTGTCTGAAGTCTTCCGAGAGGGTAGGAGGCCCTGCAGGTGCAACAATCTGTCCTCGCTTCTCCCCCAGCGTGGCTGCTTCCCAGGCAGCCTTCGCGTTTCTTGCTCCCTGGCTGTCGATAAATGAGGATTTTTTTTTTTTTGCCTTCCAGCCGTCTGGAATTTAGGGGAATAATTACAACGGGAATTATCAGGGAGGGACTGGAACAGCTGGGACCTGAGCTTTCACCCACCTGGAAATGCAGGCACAGAGGGATGTATCCTGCATCCCTGCAGCGGAGAGGCTGGTGGTGCAAAACAAAACTAAAAAAAAAAACAAACCAAAAGCAAAATTAAAAAAAACAAAAATCTGAGCAGATTTTTCAGCCAGGCAGAGGCCCGGGCATTGCTGGCAACAAGGGAGAAAGGTGAAACAAGTAGATTCTGCTGCAGGACAGGGCTGCTGCTTGCTGCTGCTCTGTGTTTCGGCGTGGATTTGCAAACGGAGCAAGGAGTTTGCCCTGCGGTGCTGGTCCTGTGCCTCTCGCTGGAGCTGTGTTTTGGCCCCGACGTGTTCGTTGCTTCACATCTGGGCTGGGGTTACACGAGGGGAACGAGAGGTTTTTGTTTTGCTCCTGGAGCATTCCAGCCTGTTGTGGTTTAGGGTGTGGGTTTTACTCTGGGGGAGCAACTGGAAAGAGGGTTCATTTGTTGAAAATTGGCCGAGCGGGGATGCTGGAGGCTGCACAGCCTCACCCAGCACCCGGGGGCAGGATTGGTCCCACCTGAGCCCCTCCTGGGAGATGTCCTTCACCCCACTCCAACCCCCATGGCAGCCATCCGCCCTGCATGTGCCCGTCCCAGTGCCCACAGCTGGGGACGTGCTGCCCAGAGCCGCCTCCATCACCCCTTCTCTGGGCAGACCAGGTCTGGGGATCAGTCTGTGGGCTCAGCTCCCCTCATGTCCCCCCAGGTCCGTCCCCCCCTGCCCAGCTAGGGTGCTGCCAGGTACCCCCTGCAGCACCAAAAATACCTTGCTGATGCATTTGAAGCAGCCACACGGGTGCAGGCAGCTGCCTGCTCGCAACTGCCTGTGGCACTGGGACGTGGCACGGGTCCTGCACCGGGATGGAGCCCACCCTGAGGCATCACCAAGGTGGGCTGGACCCCTGCTGCCTTTTGCCGGGAGCAGAGCAGCACAGTTCTACCTGCTGCCCCCAGAAATAAGGAGAAAACGAGGCCACTGCCTCTGAGTTGGCTTTGGTGCTCCAGGTGGGGGTTCCTCAGCTTTTCTGTGTCCTCCTGGTGAAACCTGGGGGTTTGGGGCCAGCTCTGGGTGATGGCCCCGGCTCTGTTTTCCAGTGCGCTGTGCAGAGCTGCAGATCCAGCTGACGGAGGCTGTGTCCACGCTGGCTGCCCAAAAGGAGCTCATCGCCAAGCTGGAGCACGACCTCAGCACCATCCAAGCCCTGTCCGCTGTGCATCGCCCGGACGCAGAGGTAACCCCGACCCACGGCGCTCGGCTCCCAGCGCTGGGCAGGGACCACTCAAAATGGCCCCGGGGGCTGACTGTCACTGATGGGGGCGTCAACAGCAAGCACGGGAGTTCTTTTGTCACCTCTTTTTTATTTTCTTTCCTTTTTTTTTTTTTTTTATGCCTTTTTCTTTCTTTCTCATGACTTGACGTAGCAGAGGGTCACATCGTGCCCGTGCATGGGGACGATGCTGGTGTGGGAGGGAGTGGCAGTGGTGACATCCAGGGACCATCCAGCCCTTGTCCTTCCCAGGCAAAGGATGGGATCTGAGGTTGACCAGCCTCTCTCCGTTGTCTCAGCCTCGATCCTTGTGGAGTGCCTGTTTTGTACGATGCTTCCCACGAGGCTATGGGTGCTGGGGTGGTAGCAAGAGCCAGGAGGGGGTTGCTTTGACCAGGTGACTTTGGGTGGGTGGGAAACGCTTAATCCCTTCTGCTTGCACTGCCCAGGGTGCGGCCGTCCCCAGCCTGGAGAAGATCCCTGAGCCCATCAAGGAGGCCACGGCGCTGTTTTACGGTGGGTGCGAGGCAGGTGCGACGCTGGAGCCGTGCCGTGAGCCAAGGTGCTGGTGGGGCCACGCCGGTGCCATGGGCAGGGATGGCAGCTTGAGGATGCTCCTAAGCAGGCGCAGACATCACCTGCTCCGTTTGTCCTTCGCTGGGGCCGGTGATGGGTTTCCACGCCCGGCACAGTTTGCCCGTCCTCCGGCTGCTCCTGAGATGGTGCAGCGGGCACGTGGCGGACCTGGCTCTGTGCCGAGCTGGTGAAACCAGGCTGAACCAGGCACCCTGCGCTTGAACTCCTGCTCTTGCCCCACCAAACCCCCTCCAGAGCCAGCGAGCCAAAGATTTCCTTGACATTGGCTGCTGCACCAAGGTCTGCAGGAGAAAATGAATCAAATAATGATGCTTGGCTCCTCTGGATGAAAACCCACTTCTTCTCCTTTTTTTTTTTTTTTTGGGGTGTGTATGTGTGTTGGTGTTGTTTTTTGTTTTGAAAAAGTTTAAAAAAA
>JAVJGJ010000001.1:104692155-104704946 GCA_035590215.1 Microhierax caerulescens
TGACACTGCTGCTCCCCATCCCTGGGGCTGTCAGGGGCATGAGCAGATGGGTTTGTCGGGGTTTGGTCATGGCAGATCCCTGCTGGGGGGTGGGGGGGGTTGGCTCCAGGGTTCATTCCTGGGTGCCTGTGGAGGGTTGGTTTCTCCAGCTGCTGGAGCAGGATGCTGGGCTTGCCCACTTCCCATCTTCTGGAGCCAGACGTGCTCTCTCCACTCCCACCGCTCTGTGATTGCTTCAGCCATTTCTTTAATTACCCCAGGGAACATTCCAAACCCTGCTGCTCTGAAAACCAGGTGCCCTCCTGCTCCTGCCCCGTTCTGCCCAGGGCGCTTGCCCTGCTTCAGGGTTAATTGATTGCGATCGATCCTTCCAGGGAGTGGGGGCAGCGAACGGGAGAGCCCCTCTCCTGCTGCTCCAGCCAGCCTTCGCCCTCCCCTCCCAGCTGTCACAGGATGCTTTTCCTCTGTCACCAACACCCTTTATTATTTGTAGCTCGTTTTCTGCCCTGGCCCTTCTTTCCAGGACATCTTGCCACTCTCTTCCACTGCCCCTTTGCTGGCTGCGCTCGCGGAGGGGATGAAGCACCCCTCAACGCTGGAGTTACAGATTAGGAGTAAGAAGGGGAGCTGGGTGGGTGCCTCAGTTTCCCTGCTGCCTTCCTGTGTAAGGGGCTGATGTGGAGCCCGATGGTGACCTTCACACGCGACACGCTGCACTCGGACACCTTACGATGGGTGGAAAAGCCCCCGCCGTGTTCAGGGAGGCTATGCTGGAACAGTTTCTGCCACAGTGCCTAAAAATTAGCAAGCAGAACGTTCCCTACTGCCCATCAGACACCAAGTACAGACAATTTTTCCATTGCACAAGCAGGCACTTGCAAAATACCCAAGTCCTGCACATGCTTCGCTTGCTGTCATGCTCTGCATGAGAGAGCAGCCCAGTCTCCCACGCCAGCTACGTGCATTGCCCTCAAAACCAGAGAAGCTCCTTTGCTCTGGTTAAACAAAACCGGGGGGTGTCTTTGTTCCCCTCCACCTCTGCTCGGAGCAGGGTCACCCATGCCCAGCCCTGGGTTGCAGCAGGGGAGCAGGTTGCTGCTCAGCCCCAGCTCCCTGCACGCCCGGCTTATTTTCAGGACAGTGATTCAGTTGTTTGTGATTAATTTAATTTGCTGGGAGGTTGTCTCAGCTGGCAATGTGATACCCTCCCAGAGTCAGGGCTGCTTCGCCAGCTTGGGAACATGATGTGTAAGGGGTCCGTGAGGGATGCAGGGAAACGTGCCAGAGGCACGCAGCATCACGCGGTGCGGCTTGGGAGACCCACTGCTCTGTTGCTGTTATGGGACTTCTGGGTTCTCTCTGGCCCCAGAAAGGCCCAGCCCCTTTGGACTTGCAATTTTGGAGGCTTTTTTGCATCCTGATTTTTTTTTTTCTTTTTTTTTTTTTTTTTTAAATTATTTTTGAAGTGGCTTTCTCTTCCACCCTGTTGCAATCAGAGATCAGAAACCTCACGGACCGGCAGGCAGAAAAGATAAGAGATGTTTTGAACTCCTGGGTTTAGGGGTCTGGCAGGATCTTGGGGCAGAGAGCAGCATGGCTTCTGCCCCACCTGTGCAGAGCAAGTTTCTGGGGGATACTGAGGCACCCCAGAAGCAGGGGATGCTGTCTGTGCTGGTGCGTGCTGCCATGCACCCCTGACACCCCCAGCCAGGTGTGGGTTTGCCACGGAGGCTGTAAAAACCTTGTGCTACGCTTGTTGGTAGTGGTAGGGTGGGGGTTTTCCTGCAAGCCCCAGCTTCGGTCAGGGGGTCCCCCTTGGATGTACCAAAGCACCTCTCCAGGTCACCTCTCAGCAGCCCTTTGCTGGCAGGTGATGGGGCACTTGGTAACAGAATGGGGCTGTTCAGTAACAGCAAGTGAATGTGGGGGTCCGGCTGGATTATGGGGTGTGTTTTGCCTTGGGGTGGGTGGCAGGACCCCGGCACAGCCTGACATTGTCCCAAATTGTCTGCAGGTAGAGAATGGGGCCGAGTACATCCTGGAGACCATCGACTCCCTGCAGAAGCACTCCTGGGTGGCAGATATCCAGGACTGCATCGACCCCGGGTAAGGCTTGCTGGAGGAAGGTGCTGTGCGGGGACCGAGCTTGCTGCTGCTCTGGTGCCCTCACCACCAAGCACGGGTTTTTACCTCTGATGCAATTTTTGCTAGTTGGATTGCTACAGAAAGCCCCTGACTCATGCCAGCAGAAGTCTGGAAGCAAAGTTAGCAGCCTGTGTGTGTCAGAGGTGCAGCCTCGCGGAGCACTTGCTGCTTCCTCCACGTCACCACAGCCCAGCAGAGGCAGGTGACCAGCCCTCCATGTGGGAAGCTCCTAATAGCCACCTTCTGAAGCTTTTATACTTTATATTTGAACTATTTTTCATGGTTTCCTCAGGTCCAGCATCTGTGGTATGTTTAAGATTCTGCTGGCTGAATAGGGTTATTTACGCTTCTAGGACAGTGGCGTTATTGCTGTCATTGGAGTGACAACAACTTGGCCAAAATTCTTCATCTCCTTTTTCATCGGTCTGTGCAAAAGATCATGTGTGAGGGAGGTTCGCGTGCCTGGTGCTGCCACCCTTCAGCTGGCTGAGGCAGGATCAGCCCAGGGGCTCCGGGGAAACCCTGGCACTGCCCTTCTTGGCATAGTTTTGGAAAAACGAGGTGCCCAAGCTTGCAGAGGTGAAAGCCTCCAGCAAACTTGGAACGGGGGCTTAAACAGGCTACAGCTGCCCCCAAGCTGCCTTTGCCCCCTTCTGCTGGAGATACACAGTTTGGGTGCTGTGGGGTCGGTCACTGTGGAGGCTGCATCTCGCAGGGAGGATGCGCTAATTCACTCCAGATCTGTGCTGCTTTCACTGGTGTGGGGTTTTTTTTTTTTTTTAAATGCATAATTCAAGAAGCGATGCTGAGGCTGGGCTGCTGATGGAGGCAAGGCTGGGAAACGGCCCTTTTTTTCCCCACTGCATGTTTCAGTACTGGTTTTCCAGCCAGAGCCGAGCACCGCAGCCGTGCTCGCCTCAAGCCGCTGCAGAAGCCACCAGCAGCCCCTTGCTCTGCCGCTGGCAGCCTCCCAGCTTTTTGTGTTTGCTTAGCACCCAGCGCAGCCCCGCTTTGGCCTCCGGATGTGACTGTAAAGCAAATAATAATGAACTCCAGAGCAAATAATAATGAGCTGTTTAATACACCGACACACACGCTTGGTGCCAAGAATGAATTTTCAATCAGCTCCTGATGCTTTTGCCAAGGGCTGCGCGCTGGAGCCGCTGTATGAGCGCCCGTCGTCGTTGGCTTTTCTGCAAAGCGCTGTTGGTTTTGGTTTCCTTCCTCCCTTCTTGTTTGTAACCGGCTGCAGCTGAATGACTCCCAATGGCTGATTCACTTACTGGCCACTAAATAATTCAGCAGCTCCCTCGTGAGCCCTTAGCACTAACGCAGCCGCTTCCTCGCTGCCTGCGTGCACGTGGCTGCCGTTAAGCAAGAGTAGCCGAGTGATGTGGGGTAGCTCCAGCAGTGCCAGGCAGCCTGGATTAAAAATAGGCTGTGGAGCAAGTCGGGGGGCTTATGTGAGAAGGATGCTGAAGTGCACAAGCAGGCAATGGGCAGCAGAGATGCTCTCTGTGGGGGCTGCGCTGCTGCGCCTCCCCCTTGCTCTGTTCCCGCTCGCTGGCACGTTCTGGGTTTCCCAGCTTGGGGGTTTTTGGTGTCTTTTTAGGGATGTAATTTCTGTGGGTTGGTAATTCTTTTTGGAAAGGGTGAAAGCGAAAGCGCTTTTGGCTGAAGGTCGGTGGTGGGAGTGTGTGTGTGGACGGATGTCTTGCAAAGAGCTGAGAGTCAAGGTAACAGATTTCCATCCAAACCAGCAGGGTTGCAGCAAAATACTGCAGCTAGGACCGACCGGCACGACCCACGTAGTGAGGGCTTTTGAGGATTTAATCCCTCCCACGCTGGTTTCTCACGCCCCAAAAGCCATATTATCTTGCCAGCCACGCTGCCTCACGATGCTACGGATGCTTCTGTCCGTGGCAGCCCCTCTGACAGAAGCATCAGGGTGGGCTGCTGGCTCACAGCTGGAGTTCCATTTGGTTGCATCCCCGTTGCATGCCCGCGAGCAGAAGCACCACACATGCATGTCTGCAGTGTGGCAGCTGGTGCGTGACCATCTGCTCTGTGCTCTCCCCCCAGGGACAGCGGGGATGACATCGAGCTGGCGTCCTGCACACAGGGAGCCTGTCTGCCGGGCAGGGTGTCCTCCTGCAGCTGCGAGTTCCTGGCTGACGGTAAGGACCGAAGTCTGGCAAAAAAACCCACCGGGGACGGTAGGTGCCTCTGAGAGCCAGCTCTGGTTTGGAGCGGGCCACATCCTGCCAGCGATAAAGGGAAGAAGCCTGAAGCAGGTGCTGTGGGGATGGATCTTCCTCTATCTGTCACCTTCCTCTTCCTCACGCTTGCCCCTGCCCCAGGGAGGTGGCTCCTGTCCATCCTGGTATGTTCAGAAAATCAAGTCCCTGTCTGCAGGTCTGTGGGTCCCAGTGAGCAGCCTCCGCCTGCACAGCCCCACCTCATCTCTATACCCAACCAAGACACATCTGTGCCTCCCACCCCGGTTGCACCAGGGGAAGAAAACCCAGCACAGGCTGAAAGGAAAGGAGTCCCCCAAGCTGTAGCCAGAGCCATAACCTAGCCCTGAGATGTCTCCAAGAGCCAGGGTGCTCCAACGCGGTTGCCTTCAGAGCAGGACAGCCCCAGCCTTGTCCAGCAATGGAGTGTGATGCTGAGCCACGAGCTCATCCCTCTGCAAATTCCCTTCCAGATGTGCCCAGGCTGCCAGACAGATGTGCCCTGCCCACTGCTCACAACACCGGCACGGCCAGCACCATCCCTGCGCCCCACGGCCGGGCCAGGGACTCCCTGGGGGAGCTCCTCACCCATGTCCCGCTGGAGAGCTTCCTGCAGACACTGGAGTCCTCCCCCGCCGCTGGCGGGCACCCGGCAGGTACTGGGATGCAGGACACAGCCCCAGCACCTCACTTTTTGGGGGTGCACGGAGGGAGAGGAGGAAGGGGCGGGAGAGGGCAGTGTCCAGGTGCTCCCTAAAGACCTGCTGTCCCTGCGGGCAGGGGAGGACAGCGAGGCCGAGGCAGAGATGAACCTCTCGGATTTCCCCTGGTTCCATGGGACTCTCTCACGGATCAAGGCGGCTCAGCTGGTTCTCTTCGGGGGTGCCCGGAGCCACGGCTTGTTCGTCATCCGGCAGAGCGAAACACGGCCAGGGGAGTACGTGCTGACCTTCAACTTCCAGGGGAAAGCAAAGGTGGGTGTCCTCTGCTTCTCCCTGAACATTAGTGCCAGCCCTGCCCCGCACCCCAGGCTCGTTCCTGCCCAGCAAGCAGGCACCATGCAGTGACCCCAAAGCTCTGTGGGGAGCTGCACGCTGGCAGGGCATCCCTTGGGACCACCTGCCGCTGTCCCCCAAGAGCCCTCAGCACCCTGCCCAGCCCCTCCAGCACTTCCCCAGCTGGATCAGGGCTTGCCATGTGGGCAATACCCCACAGAAGCCCGGTGTAGCCTGGTACTTCAGCCCCTGCCCTCTTCGTATCTGCTCCGTGTCCTGACGTATTTAGATGCACTATAAAAAAAACAGCCTCTGTGTAGCTTTCTGCTGGGCCCCTTTTCTACCAGAGGGCACATGCTGCGAGGGGTTGAGATGTAACTGCCTGGTCTTGGCACCCGTTCTGCAAGATGCAGTTCAGGCAGGCTGTGGGCTTCCCTAGGCTGTGTGTCACCAGGATTGGGGTGACAAAACCTCCCTGGGCTGACGGAGGTGGCTCCTTCTGCTGATTGCAAGGGTGACCCTCGCAGCCCCCAGCTCACCTGCTGGCCCCCTGCACTTGCAGCACCTCCGCCTGTCACTGAACGAGAGCGGGCAGTGCCATGTGCAGCACCTCTGGTTCCAGACCATCTTCGACATGCTGCGCCATTTCCACACGCACCCCATCCCCCTGGAGTCGGGGGGCGCCGCCGACATCACCCTCCGCAGCTACGTGGTGGCCCAGAGCCCCCTGCCTGGTAGGTGCCAGGGCCTGGCAGGGGCATGGCTGCATGTGGAGGTTGGATTGGGTTGGGCAGGGATCTTGTGTGGACCTAAAAGGGACTGATCCCTGGGATCCCTCCCTCCCTTAAAGCTGTGCCCATGCTAACGTGTGTGGCTCTGGAGACCCACTGAAGTAGGTGTTATCCCATTGGAGGTGGGCAGGAAGGACCACGCAGCAGCAGGGTTGTGCTGGGGTGACCCGTGTGTCCCTGGTTGTGGGTGTCAGTCCCCTGGCTTGGGCAGGAGAGGAGCAGAGGGGTCTGCAGGGCTTGGAGCATCTTGCTTTGCTGGGAGAGGGTGGGCAAGGGGCGTTGCGGGAGGACAGAGTCAAGGATGGAGAGGGTGGGCACAGAAAGGTGCCAGCCAGGGAGGAGCAGGGGTTAAGCCCCCAGGCAACATTGGAGGGGTCAAGCTTCTGTCTCCCTTGCAGATGCCAGCCCCCCGCCAGCTCTTGTGTCCCAGCCACCAGGCTGCCGGGTCGACCTGCCACCTCCACACTACTTCTGCAGCACAGCACCCACCGGTCCACCAGCCCCGCCACCCACTGAGGGGGTGGCCATGGCCCCTGCTGTCACCGTCCCCGCACCCTACCACCGCCTGGAGGGTGCCCTGGGCCCCCGGAGCCGCAGTGACAGTGCCGAGCGCCGGCCGGAGCCCCCCACCACTAGTGCCGAGGATTACCATGAGGCTGACAGTGCCCGGAGCCGGACCCGGGCAGTGGAAAACCAATACTCCTTCTACTAAGCCCCCCATGCCCAAGGGCTGGGGGGGGGGGGGGGGAATGCAGGGCCCCGGTGCCGCGCACCATTGCCCCCCCCGCGCCACCGCCGCCTGCCCCCCCCCCCAACCCAGCCCGGTTGCCCTTCTTGTTCCCTACTGTTTTTGGGAGCCATGTCAGCAGCGGGCAATGTCCCAGCTGGACCCAGCACCAGCCCCAAGGTTGGGGCATTGCTGGGGGCGTTGGAAGGCTGAAAGCATCAGTGCCATTTTGGAGCTTGCAGCCTCTTCTCCTTCCCTCCTGGACCAGGATCTGTCGGGGGGGCCAAGCAAGTCTCCCTGCATCTCCTCCCCAGGGATGGCCCTCGTGGGATGGCAGCCTGAGGCTGTGACAGGCTCCGTCCTCCAGCCAAAGCAGCTCGGCAAGTCCCCTCTGGGGTTAGAGTGGGGTTAGAGCCCAGGGTGGCCAATGTCCCTTCTGGCACCATTGCCCCACAGACCAGCCACCGAGGGACTCTGGCGTTTCAGGATGACCATGGAAATAGCAGATCCCTGTGCAGAGGCTTTTTTTTCAGGCTCCCTTCGGGGCATGCATTTCTCACCCTCTGCCAGGAGAAGGTTTTTTCCAAAGCTTAATGAATTGCATTTGAGGGAAGTTTTTTCCTGCTGTCCTGCCTTTTCTGTTCCTTTGTTCTTTCTCTCCTTGCTGTACCTAGAGAGCACCTGAATAACCCCTTTCTTCCTCCCTCTCTTTCTCGCTTCTTCAAAACCTAAACTCTCTGCAAGGGCATCTGCTCAGCCTTCTGCCTTCTCTCTGCTGCACCTAGGCAATATTTTTCCATTGCTCAAGGCAAACCTTGGAAAAAAAGATGAAAACACCCCCACTTTGCACCAATTGTTTGTTAGTCACTGGGGATGGGGATGGGGGGTGGTCAGATAGAGGCCAAGGGCTGTGTCTGGAGGCAAGGGGCAGCCTTGCCCTGCAGGTGCTCAGCTGGGTTCCTGGGAATGAAAGCACTGCATCTTCAGTAGGTGCTATTGAAGGTGGGGTTTTTTTCTTTTTCTTTGAGAAATAGAAATGCCCAGGCAGAGCAAAGGGAACGGGGCTGCTGCCAGGTGGGTGAACAGCGAGCCACCACGGAGGGGCAGGCAGGCAGGAGTGCCCTTGCCGATGGCTGAAATCCCCCCCTGGCAGATGCAGAACCCTGGCAGCAACGGCTGCAGCAGCACTGCTGCCAGGAAGGACCAGGCAGCGGGCACTGCTCTTTGGTGGCTTTCTGACAGACTGGTGCAGCCACCTGCACCTATAGCAGGAAAAGGAGATTCCCCTGGTGGAGGTGACAGCAGAACCCCACCGTGGCCAAGTACGCGCTATGTTGTCGATTGATGCTTTTCCTCCAGGTCACTGAAGTCCTTAGGGTGGTTTTACAGGCCAGGCTGCTTACAGGATTGTGTGCCTCGTGTGGGGCTGGAGACCTGAAAGGGCACCTTTGCTTGCAGAGTGCTTGCACATCTCTCTTGGTTTGCCTCATGCAGCTTGTCTTACTCGTCAGGACTTCTGGCTCCTAGGGTGGCTGCCAGGCCTGGGTGTCAGTGCTAGCAGGACCTGAGTGGGGTGGCTTTGAAGTGTCTGGACAGGTCTCCAGGTAGAGAAGACTCCACCATACCCAGCTAAAAGTTACCACGTAGTGCGGAGAGGTATGAGCCAAACTACAACCTAGCTCAAAACCCCTAGAATTCGCCTGGAGTTTTGAGTTGGGTCAAATTTACTTTTTTTTTTTTTTTTGGGGTGCCTTCTTTCCTGAGCTAGCAAAGCATGTCCCCAGCGCTGGAGTCACTTGTCTCCCCTACTTCAAGAGGGCAGGGAAGGTGTCTCCAAGGCTCCTTGCCTCTTCCTGCCATGTGAAAGCTGCTTTTCTGCCCCATGGGTGTGTGAGACAGGCTGGTGGATCTCATTCCTGCAGCAAATGCTGCCTTATGCCTAAATGCATGCCCTGTCAGAGGGCAGCAGGAGCAGTTTGCTCTGGCAGGAATATTTCTCCTTGTTCAGCACTGCTAAAACCCAGCTTGGAGGAGCCGATGCAACAGGGAGAAGCCAGATGCTCTTGGTTGATGGGTTGAACATGGACCTGTTGCCTTCACACTCGTGGTGAATGCGGGGGCTTGGGGGTGGTGGTGTGCCTCTGGTTGCAGCACAGACATCGTCACTCTTGTTCTTCACTGAGGTCCCAGCAAGCCGGGTGGTTGTGGATGGCAGCACTGCCTTACAAACCTTCAGATGCTGGCTCATTTTTCACCTTCTGTATCCCAGGATAGGAAAAGGAGGGGGAAGCAATGATCTGCAAGCAAAAATGTTCATTTGTAAATAGGGAAGAGTCTGGAAGAGTTTACTGTTCTGTAGAATAAATTAATTTTATTTAAAAGGGGTGGGGGGGCAACTTGTTAAACAAATGGAGAACTCGAGATACAATTTTAAAATAAAATCACTTGCAAAAGAAAGCATATGAACTTGGGACTTTGGTGGATTTACAACATGGCGGGAGGTGGAAAAAAAAAGGGAGAATGAAGATGCTGTCGTGTTGCATGGGTGTAGACCTCATGGCTATCTCGAGGCAGTTGGGGCTGGGCTCAGACTGCCTCTGCCCCGTGGAGTGTGCCGAGGATGGAGGAGTGGGTATTTTTCTCACTGCTGAGCAGAGGGGGGTGGATGATGGGTCCAGGCTGCACAGGGCAGGGTTTTTTCTCCTCCCAGTCTATTTTCTTTGTCTGGTTTGTCAGTGGTGCAAGTCTGAACACCTTCATCCTTGAAGCAGTGCAGATAATAATGGATTGGCAGCCCAGGGGTGTGAAGATGGACCTCTCTTGCCAAAGGTCTGTGCTAGCATCTCCCAGCAGCCGAGTTAGTTCCCTGTAGCATGTCATTCCCCCCTCCTATGCCTTCATTTCTCCTGGGAGGCAGTGCCTCACACTGCTGTTGTGTATCTTTCTAGTGTTCTCTCTTCTGCTGAGGATCCCCCGGGAAAACCGGTACGTTGTCCCAGACTGTACTGTCACAGTTAAGCAGCATGACAGACACGGCTTCCAGACACAGCTAACACATGGATTGGGGGGGGTGGGGGGTGGAGGAAGCTGCTCAGCTCTGTAATCAGGCCACGGTTGTCTTACGATCCATTCACAAAAAACATTCCCTCCCCAAAAGTCTCCAGAGCCTGTTCACTGGTCCTGGAAAGCTCATCCATCAGGATCTGGGCAGCTGGGGAGGTGACAGCCCCTCCGTATGGCCTCCTTCATTGCCCGCAAGGCAGTCACCGAGGGCTGTGCCTGCAGGACAGCCGCTCCTCCTGCCTCACCATAAGCCATTCACACCTCAGCATATTAACAAATCGACTAATTACAGCATTAGTCTTGCTGGAAAACATGCTTTCTTTTCCTTTCACAGGGTTCCTGCGAGGGCAGAGGCAGGACACGACAGCTCATCGCATCAAACACAGAGATCTAGTAGTGAAACAAGGGGAAAGCAGCCTCAGCATGTGGGCTGGGCTGGATTGCGTGCCAGCGATGCCCTCTGCCTGGGGACAGAGCAGGACTGGTCTGTGAGGATGCTGGCTCTGAGCTGCACCCTGGCAAATAGTATGAAAAGGGCAAAAATGCAAAGGGATTTCAGCAGCACAGCCTCCCACGTTTCACGCTGGCTGATGTTTGAGCTGTCCGTGGCTGCTCCTGCTTGACACGCACCGCCTTTCTCAGCATAGGTTTATGGTGCTTCCAGAAGGATCCCTTTGCTAGGAAAACTGCTCAGACTGCCTTTGCTCTGAAACACAAATGAGCTGCTTTGGTACGGATCAGGGAGCTGAATTTTGTTGTTTGGTTTGCACTGAACTATGAAAACACTTTCCTGTTCTAATGCAAATCCCTAGTTCCCAGTAAGCCCAGTTCCCAGGCCAGCACTCTGATTTCATGGGCTTTGTGTTTTTTAATGGCATGATTAAGTACTTCCTATTTTTGTATGACCCAAGTAACAGTCTTGTCCATCCATGTCCCCCCTCCTCCGAAATAGATATGGTTTAAAAGTAATACGTGCATAATACATCAAGAGTCTGCACCAATTCCCCAGACGTGTAGTTTGAGAATGAAATGCTCCCAGGTCTCTTTCCCCATGATGTTTGCGCGGGCTTTGTTGGATGACAGGCAACTGCCTGCTGTTTCCCAGGGCTGTGAATTGTCTCTGGCGCGAGCCACGCTTCAGGCAAGAGAATCAAGCTGCCCAGCTGCTCCCTGCAGCCCTTGAGCTGTCACAATGTCTGTGGGCATGGCTACTATTCTGCTTTTCTCCTGTGGGGACTGGCATGAGAGGGCTGAAACCTGACAGCTCAACACTCACACCCCCATGTTTGGAAGCTGTGTTTTGGAGAGGTGGCTGTGACAGCAAGGAGGAAGAAACGGGGTAACTAGGGAGCTAAACTGATCTGTGTTGTGCTCAGGACTCACCAAAGCAGAAGGGAGAGGAAACTCAATTGATCTGCAGCGGCTCTGCTTCTGAAACCCATTTTGTAGTGACTGAGAGGAGATGGGGGCATGTACCTGCCCCCAGCCCCTGCAAATGGAGCTGAGCACAGGCTGGCACTACCTGGTTTCTGTCCTGGTAGGCTGAAAAGGACCCAAGGCTGTGAGAGCCATGGGCACAGGAGCTCATGAGCTGGCAGACAGCATGGGGGAAGCTGTTTGCATTGCTCCAGCCAGGGCTGCAACTGCAAGGATGTCTTTCAAGGGCCAGCACAGCCAGCTGGGAACTCAGCCAACACTAAATTCACACCATTCTTTTACAAATCAGGTTGGTAAGACAAACACGAGGCATAAACTAGTGTGATTTCCATAGCAACCATAGAGGTTGAAAAGTCTTTTGTAAACACAGGGCTGAACCTGAGGATCAGCTCTGATTTTCTTCATGGAAGGGGGAAGAGCATAGGGGCTTAATAAATTCATACAAATGCCCCATAAATCTCAGAAGGAGCAATTCCCAACCTCTCTGTTCCCTTTTCTGTCACCCTCTCCACATGCATAGCACGAAGCTGTCTGCAACCCAGAGCCCTACTTCACCGCTCCAGCTTATCTCCATAAACTACACAAAGGCTTATGCCCCTCTTCCATTGCAGCTGACCTTTACCAGCTAATTCTCTGACGCACGCACTGCCTCAGCATATGCCATGCCATTTCTGTGGGGCCACAGCGGCTTGACGAGACATTTGGCTTGCAGAAGAAGCCTGTACCGCAGCCAACTCCTCTTCCCCGCTCGTGGCTTTCTCCGGCCCCATCAGGCAAGCACGGATCTGGGTGTAGAAGCCCTCAGCTGGTCTAGGCCCTGTTCCTACGAAACTCAGCTGTGAATACAAACGCAGAGAGCGCAGCGTGTCCCCTGGATACCTGCCCACCCCTCCCAGCGCCTGGCGAGGCCGTGCCGTGGGGAATGGCGAGGCCGTTCATCACCGTCAACAGACAAAGCCTACGGGCAGCGCTGGTTAATCACCAAAGTGACATGAACAGATGGCGCAGGCAGCCTGCCGGGGAGGCACTAGGAAGTCCCGTATCGATTTCACCGTCACGGGGAAGGGATTTGGCAGGGCTGAAGGTGCCAGGGCGGAACGCACAGCATTTTCCCTCACCTCAGGGCCCCTGTCAGGGGCTGGGCCCTGAGCGCGGCAGATGCCACAGCTGCCTGGGGAAAGGGCTGCACTCGCTGTGGGCTGGAGGACAAGCCTGGGGGGTCGGGGGAAGTCGAAGCTCCAGCCAGCACAGCTTTGGGGGGGCCGTGTCCCCGCCGGAGCCCGGCACACAGCGGCGCTCCCCCAGCCCGGGCCCAGTCCCCGCAGGCCGGCGCTGCCGCCATGACAGGCCGCGCCAGCCCCGCAGGCCGGGAGCGTCGCGCTCCGTGACGTGGCGG
>JAVJGJ010000001.1:104705524-104716277 GCA_035590215.1 Microhierax caerulescens
AGAGGGACCGACACCCCCCCCACTACACCTCCTCCCTGGGTCTGTGAGGGGACAGAGGCCGGTCCCCCCTGCCCTGGGTTGCCATGAGGGGAGAGATCCTTCTCTGGGGGTGCCGGGTGGGCGCTGGCCCCTCAGGCCGCTGTTTTTAAAGGTGGGGAGCATGACCCTGGTTCCCCTCGCTGGGTGCTTTGATCCTTGTCCTGAGGAGGAGGTGTTTGCCAGGTGGAGTCTCTCGCCCTTGGTGTTCGCTGGAGGAGGCTGAGATGTCCCTGCACTGTGTTCTTCCTCTGACCTTGCACCATGTGTTCTCCCTTCCCTCCTCTTCCCTGTCCTCCGTAGATCTGGCATGGAAGGTGCACAGATGCCTTTCATCACTTCCCAGGCTACTGGTAATGGGAGTATACTCAGTTTCTGCAAGTGCTTGGAGGTGCTGACATGCTTCCTTCTAGTTTGCATACTGAAAAGAAGCACAGACACTCCTAATCCTCCTGGGGTTTGTTGACCTGCAGGCCTGAATGTGAGGGAAAGAGAGGATACCTTCTGAGTCTCCTTTTCTGTCTGCTCCTGATCCCTATGCATGAAGAAATGACTACAGCTGTGTTCCTTCTGAGATCTGTCAGCTGATGGAAGAGGCTGTTGTCAGACATATACCACCTTTCAACAATGTGTTAAAATTGCAGACTTTGCTCCTAAAAGATACTGATGACTGGTTGGTTTGTTCTTGCAGGAAAAGACTGTACCAATTCCTGAAAAACTGAATGAATGGGCACCACGACCTCCTCCAGAGTTCGTTAGAGATGTGATGGGTAAAGATATTATTCTTCAGATAACTCTAGGGTCAGCTACATTAAACTTAGAAAAGTGTTTAACAGAGAAGGCCAGAGACAGTTTTCTATTGTTGCTCATTTTGCTGGAGAAAAGAGGTATGAAATGTGCTTCAAGAGCTGCTTTTTCAAGTTTTGTTTGGTTCTTGGGTTCTACCTTTCTGCTTGTTATCAGAATGCAAAGTGAACAATGCCTGTGGCACTCTGGCACGTGGACTGCATGCAATGAAATAAGCTTCTGCTCTGGTGATGACAAGTAAATGGTAAATGATGATAAGTAAATCTGTCCTTTCCATGGGTCTGAGAGTGCTCTGGAAGCTTATAATTATGAAGTCCCTCTTTTGACTGCTTTGAATCTGAACCTTGGGCAGTGAGAAGCATCACATGCAGTGGCTATGATTGTACATGGTTGGGTAAGCTGGCAGCTCTGCAAGGAACCTGAACCAAATATTCTGCTTACACTTTACTTTTACCTGCAGGGATTAAATGTAGTAGTTTTGGTATAAATTGTATCTGCATGTAGAAGTTCTGTCTTGCTTTGGGACCTTCATCATTATTAATGATCCTTTCCAGAGGCAGACTTGTTCTTATTTCAGAATAATTTATCTTGGACTAAAGCTTTTATATGCTTCTGAATAAACTGTTCTGCTTACTGTAATTCCCTCATGGCTTTTTCAAATAGCTTTGCTATGCGCTTATGTTGAACTGTCTTGTTTTTCTGGGAGCGCCTGACGTGCTGGGATTCTGTTGGTATCAAGAGCACCCCTATTGCAGTCCCAGCTGCCATGTTTTAATTACTAGGTGTCTTCTTTGAGGCATGTATTTGTGTGCTTTGCATTGAAAAATGGCTCAGGAGACAGGGGAAGAGAATGGAGTGCGATGTTGAAAGCTCCTGTGAGACTTCCATATGCAGACTGATGCCAGGAAGAGAGAGCTATAGGGATTTCATTTATGAAGAACCAGTCAAAAACTGTCAATGGTATCTGTCTTGCATGGCAAAGTATAATATAATGGGGTTTAGCACCTTTCTGTTGACTTTTAGTTTTTTATGTGAGATGCTGAAAGTCAGAAGCAGCCTCAGTAGGATGTTTTAGCTTACTGCTCTCTGCCTGTAAGAGAATGGGATGTGCATTTGATCTCTAGTTCTACTACTGCCTCAATGTCCAGCTAAGACTGGATTCTCCCTAGGGAAATAATTGACCAGTAGAAACTAATGTGTCCCATAAGTGTATGGTTTTGCAGTTCACTTTGGCTTTTGATTGTGATTTGAGCTTACATAAAATAGTGACACTCTCTATGTTAGTTGGATTTTCAGCTTTCACGTGTCCTGTCCCTCAGCATCTAGATGTAGTAATTTGTGAGCATCTGGTATTTGTTATTTTCTAGTAGACTAACTCTTCTTTGTTGTAGGTTCCAGTGCTGGAGCTGGGAGTGGGGAGTTTCATGTGTACCGGCATCTCCGTCGGCGAGAGTACCAGAGGCAAGATTTCATGGATGCCATGGCTGAGAAGGTCGGCAGGACTCTCTGTAATCCACCCCCCTGCCCCCTGCCCTCGACTATTTGGTGTTCATTGCAAATCTTTGTTTTTCTTTTAAAGTCATGTATGAATAATTCAGTTCCGAAACACCCCTATCAGAGGAAAGCTGTAGGAGTATGTGATATGTGGTGGTGTTGTCAGTATTGAAACATTTGGTGCTTTGTGTCAGACGTGCTCCATCTTCTCTGTTCACTGCGGTCCTACCACACAGTAAGACCACATGTGAATGTGTGTGTTCTCAGATTGGTTTGAAAATGCTTTAAAAGCTAGAAATCTCTAATATCACGGTCTTGCACAGATAGAATCAAAGCAAGTGCCTGTGCTGGATCTATTTCTTTGAAATCTTGGCTGAGTCAAATGGCACCTCTTTCAGAGAGCATTATTGTTATACTCTCTCTTGGCCAAGAGATTTGGCCTATGATTGGTATGTTAATGCTTGTGCCTCAAATTATTCTCTTGTTTTTACTGAAACATTCTGTAGGGTAGAAGCCCAACCTCCCTCATCTGTTTTGGTGAGGATTTCTCCTTCTAAAGGCTTCAATGTTTGGCTCAGGCTGCAGGTTCAAAACGCTGTCTGTACAGAAGTCATTCCTTGGAATATGACTTTTGTAGAAAGAAGCTGGACAAAATCTGGGAAAGCTCCCTTCTGTATTTTGCTAAAAGACTTCTCCCTAAAAGGACATGACTTTAAAAAGAAATATTTTAATTTAAATTGTGACCCAAGTATGACATGTGATCAATTACAGCAAAGACTAGATGAGGAATTCCAGAAGAAACTGGAGAGGAATAAGATGATTGCAGAAGAACAAACAGCAAAACGCAGAAGGAAGCGGTAAGGGCAGATTGTTCCCAGGAGGCTTGACATGGAAAACCCTCATGCCCTGTGCCTCATCTGTAGCTGCATGCTTTGGATAAATGCTATCATTCTGTGTCTACACCTGTCAGCTGAGAAGTCTGGCTGTGGAAATTAACTTTGTTATTGTCATTGTTTGGTTGCTGAAGGTAGCTGTAAACGTGACAGGCTTTGCTGGCATGTTTAATTTTCCATGCCATCACTAGCAGGATAACTTTTGACTGGTTGAGCAGCTTTTGCTGACCTGTGATGTTGACCGCAGCATGCCTTACTGCATTATTTGTTATAACAATGTCAGGAAAGGTCTCTGTGTACATCTGGCTTAAATAAATACCTGAAACTGCTGACACCAAGCAGCTTAAGTGTAAAACTGGGTGCTGCTTGGTGGGTACACGTATGGATTCAGACTAGCAGAGCATGGTGGGGCCTGATGCTGTTGTCCATACACTGTCAGTGTGACTAGTCTGATTCAGTCTGTGACTACTGAAGAGGCCACTGGTGGGTGCAGTATTGTTAAAATCAGTAGCTGCTTCTACCTACCTCATTGAAATGTCTGGTAGGTCAAGTCTAGTAAGTTAGATGGAAAAATGAAAAAATATTAAATCCATCCTTCTCTTAAGTTTTAGAAGGAAGTGAAGTGGTTACAGGATTGATAACTCTCAAGAAATAGACTGAGCATTGTAATGCAGTGATACGAGAAGTTAGATTTCACAGTCTGTGTCCACCATACATTTCAGAAGTAGCAGGGTATCATGGCTCAGGTCTTTCAGAGGGTCTGACCCTGAGCAGCCTCTCTCTTGCCTCTTTGAGAAGAGGAGTTTACATCTTGTAGCTGAGAGTTGCTGCTGAAGAGTCAGTGCAAAGTGACTCACTGGCATATTAGCACAGAAGTGCACAACACAAACACTGTTGCCATCTTTCTTTAATTTAGTGTGGTCCAACAGATGGCCAGCAAGTCAGATCTGGCCTGCTGCCTTTTCCCTGGCTGAGATGAAGAGCAACTGTTCAAACAGCAGATGCTGCCTAAACACTAACACCTCCTTGTCCCTCATCTATAGACTAGTGGTGTAGGTTACCAAGTGGCTTTGCCCTGTAGGAGCCCCTCTAACGTCCCTCAACACCCTTTTTCTTCGTCCTGACCTAGGGCCCAACATATTGATCAAGTACAGCCAAAGATAAAGGTCAAAGCATACAGCATTATTTTTTTTCAGTTAAAGTCTGTATTCTTGGTGATGACTTAATTTTTTTTTTCACCAGTTCACTTCCAGCAGTCTGGGTTTCAACACTATTTTGTCTTTTTTATTAGGCTAGGTAGCTAAAATGTAGGGGCAGTTTTATTTTTGTTCCTTCTGTGTTCTTGGAGATTCTTGCTGGGTTTGTTTGCAGTGGCGTCATGGAAGACTTCTAAAAAAAAAAAGTAATTCCATTAGACTAGAAACAGCATAGAAAAGTTTCTGCTCATCCCGTGTCTAAATTCGCTCTCGCTGAATTTTCAGTTGAGGCCAAATTTAAATTGAACTTCTCTTCTGAAGTCTGCTTTTCCAAGATGTCTGTAATATGTTCTTATCATTGTATGAATGTGCAGAAGCTTTACAATGTTGGATTTTCAAGAGTCTTTTTTTCTTTGCTTTATAGCCAGAAGTTAAAAGAGAAGAAACTGCAAGCTAAGAAAAATAAACTTGAACAAAAGAAGCAGGAAAAAGGTCAGTGAAATTTAGTCTTCTTTCTCAAGCCTTAGTTCTGTTTGCTTGTTGAAGCCTAGAAGGGTTTTGTTCCACCCCCCACCCCAAGCATTCTCAATACATGGAAAGGAAGACTGAGCCTTAAGCTTGTTATTTTAGCTAATGTTTCAAAAGTCCTCTTTGAAAGCCATTTATGTTGAGATTTAATCTTACAAATAACTTGGCTGTTTGTGAATATTTTCCCTTTATTAGGGGAAATTTTGGACAGCAAATGTTGGAATTGGAGTTTGTTGATTGTGGATATTTTGCCCCAGCTATTCTGACAAACTACGGATTTAGAACATCTTCTGCTTAAAAAGGCAGTATTGCTAAAGACTGTTCTTTTTTCAAATATATTTTGAGTGTGTATGGGAAAACAGGTGGAAAAAATGCACAGTTTGCACAGTAAGAAACTGATTTATGACTGTGTGTAAAAAAACCTGAGCCACCTTGGTGCCGTCTGTTCCACACGACTATTTTATTTTGCATAGAAATAAACGTGGAAAACACGACTGCCTTTGTTCTCCTGCAGTCTTGAAAATTAACGTTCAGTAATGTCAGCGTAACTGCTCAAACTTTTGAATACCCGTTGCTTCCTTTCAGTGAGTGTATCTTAGCTTAGTCTTTCGGATAGTGGATTAGCACACTAACTCTGCAGTAATTCTTAAAGTTACAGCAGTTTCTGATAATTCTGCTGCAAGAGCGACTTCTCTGACAGTTCTACCTTATTTCTGCTCTGCTTTTTCAGGACTGGATCTGTTTCAACTGAACCATTGCCAGCCTCCCATATAAACATGGGAGGGCAAATTAATCATTAGGTTAATTTTACTTGTGACAGCAAGTGAACGTAGCAGAGTGGATTTTTTTGGTGTTCTGTTTTGTTTCTGATTTTTTTTTAAAGCTACTCGTTTACGAATTGTGACTGGAAGTAGAATTTTAAGTATGTGTTGACATAATTTTGTTCACTTTGAGTGAACAAAACAGAACACCCATCCCTTTAGGGAGTGGCTGGGAGAGGGTTAGCTGGATAAGGGACTGGTATTGTGGTGTGGGACTGCTATATACCATTGCTGGGTTGGAGTGGTTTTGTTTGGCACAACTAAGTCATCTTCTGGAAGCCAGAATCCAAACTCCCCTGTCTTTAGAACAGTTCTTAGCTCTTTACAGTTTGTGGTTCTGTAGTTAAAATAATAATAGTAAAAAAATCAGTGGAGTTAGAAGCCTCCCGATAGCCATCTTTAGTCTACTGAGAACAGGCTTGTCTTCTAGGTTTGTGTGTCCTGGGGTTGAGATCTGAGGGGTTTTGGAAATTAATTGAAGTGTATTTGTTGGATATGGTAGGAAAGCATTTATCTTCCTTTTTGAATGAATAAATAAAACCTCGGAGTTGCCAGCTTTCACCTTTGTGGTAGTAAAAACTTTAAGAAGAAAGGTTGGCGCTGAGTAAGGTCAGCTGTTGAAGGTGCGTTATTATTGAGCCCTAATAAAAAACGAAAGTTACAGAACTTAACCACGTGGTGGCATCAGACCACTGATGCTGAATCCTACATCTCACTGGTCAGAACTTGGCCTGAGAAACAGCACAGGTACAGGAGCCACTGGGAGCAGAAGAATGGCTAGGTCATGCTTTATGCCATACCTATTTTCATTATCTGTTACTTCATTTCTAATAGGCATTTTCTGATCTTCTAGCAAGCTTCATGAGTTTTCTGTGACCCTTGTTAATCTTACACGTATCTTAACAAGTACTTGCAGGATACCAAACAGTCTGTAAAAGTTCATGGTGCCTTGCAGAGTTTCTGTAAACTTGGGTAGGTGTAGAAATAAACTGAGTCTTGCTCATGGCTTCCCAGTGCCTGCATTCTTTGACAGTACTCTGTGATACTTCGAAGTTCATGCTGACTTGCAGAGGTGAGACTGGGAATGAGATAACCTATTGCCTCAGCATTTTATTCCCTCTGAAATAATATTCTATAAGGTGGAGTTGCTTAACGATGGTCTTGTCACAGTGGTAATGGTGGAGGTAAGGGAATATTCCTTCATATTCTGAGCTCTATGTCGCTCAGTAGAATTAATATAACCTGATACATGTTTCCTTAGTAGGGACTATTTTGTTGTGAGATACTTAACAAGGAAAACACATGGGAATATGTTACCCATCCTTACTAATTAGTGTCACCTACTACACATTTGCTTAGCACCTGAGACTGTTTTCTTGTGAAATACTTAACAAGGAAGACACATGGGAGTATGTTATCAATTCATCCTGTTTGTATTTTTAGAACCTGATCAATCTCAAGAGCAAGTCAGCAGCGAAGATGACGAAGAGGATAGCAAGGAGGAGGAAGAGAAGGAAGATGATGCTGAAGAGCCAAGTTTTGTCATGGGAAGAGGATGAGGCCTTTCAGGGACAGCTGGAAACACTGTTCATTGCTTTATATTCAAGAGCATGAAAGTCTTCATCTCAGCCAAGCAGAACCCATTGGCGTATGTTGTATCTGCTTAACGGTGAATGACCTTCGCGTCACAGGCCCAAGAGATATTGATAGAGAAAAACCAAATAAGAGATTTTTTTCTTAATTGCTTGTATAACTGCTGTGCAGTCTGCTCTAAGTTTGCTCTAGAGAGTCAGCCATAAGTCCCTGTGACCCTAGAGTTCTTTCTAACATGGCCCAGAGTGTTTTTCTGTCTGAAAGCTAAAACATATCCATTGCCATTTAAGGAAAATATTACTGTGAGGGCTACATATTCTACTTACGTCAAAGCTGGTAGCAGTGGGATATATGGATTTAGGGGAAGAGTTTAACCTAAAGTAGAAAAGTGGTCTGTAGCCAGATTCTCCTGCACTGTGAGTGTTCTGAATTTGGGGTTTTGTATGGGGTCATCTTTAACCCAAAGAATCAGTTTATGTTGCTAGACAAGTTCTATAGATTTTTAAGCAGGATCCCTTTTTTATTGCTAAAACTTTCCCTATTACTTTTCTTCCATGTTTTTTAAATTAATAAAGGGGATGTGTTGGATTGTTCTGTCTTCCTTTTTTTTTTAAGAGGATTTCAGTCAAATAAAGAGATGCTTGCAGTGCTACAGGAAGGGACAGAAAGACCAAGTGATGTGGCGCACATGCAAATATGGAGAAAGGTGGTAGCTGCATTTCATTTAATTTTTGCTTTTGGATAGGAACGATATCTTTTCCAAAAGACGATGGCTGTTAAGCCTCCAAGTCCTGTGGCAGAAAAGCTTGGAATGGAATGGTTTTGCTTGTGTTCAGCTTCATGTAATGACACCTGCCTTTCTCTCTGCTTGAGCTCTCTGCTTTGAACTTCAGGTTCCCTGGTGGGAATCATAACATCCGTATATATACTTACTGGTGCTTAAATGAAAAGCATATGCAGTGGCTGTTTTATTTGTAAATTAGGTTGTTGTCTTTTCAGTGTGTCTTTATTAGAAGTGCCTGCTATCATTCAGACATGCTCATCCCAGGACCTCGGCATCCAGAATGCGGTGCTACTTCTTCTCAAGCCTTTGTTAATGCCAAATTATTTAAAGCAAAAACAATAAAAAGGGAGAATCTTTTTTAGATTTAGCCTTTGTTGAACAGTGCTGCCAGAAATCCTGCATTTTGTCTGAGCTGGCTTTGTGTAATGGCTTCTCAGTGGTACTATCGTGGCAGCAGGGAAGCAGATGTGATCAAGCGCAAGTGACGTTTGTGTTTAGTTACCCTGTGCATACCCAAAGACTTTATAGCTGGATAACTTCTGGGCTGTAAGGTCCGTATCCCCCTCCCCAGGTTAGTGATCTGCATGGAATTTTTTTGCTTAATCTCCATGGAGGCTGGTCTAAAGAGTACATTGTGAGAGTGTTTCATTCTCTGGCGCTGAAGATGCAGAGTGGATGTTCTGCAGTTGTTGGCATTTTCCCTGTGGAGAGGTGCATTATGAGGATTGCTTCACTTGAATGCCCCTTAGGGCAGGTAAACCCTGTTGATATGTCTGTGTGGTAGGGTGAGCCAGAAAAAGATTGTGATGTTTCTTGACTTTTGCGGATGGACAAAAAGTGAGAGTCTCACAAATAAAGACTGTTCTGCCTCTGAGCTTGTCAGGCTTTTGAGCTGAATAAATAAGTGCTGTTTTGCATTAAGTAGAGCAGATGTTGCTGCATGAGGACACGGTCTTGAGGAAGATGGGCTTGAGTTTGTCTTGGTGAACTAAGCAAATTCAGGTTGTGCAGCCTCATCCTGCCTCCTTAAGACGCCATCGTTACGCATGCTGAATTATTTATACTCTTCATTTTTCTAGGAATGCTAAGTTTGTAGGTGAAATCCAGAAACAGCAAAGAGACTGTGTTGCTGAAGGTGGTATCTGCCGTACAGTCTTGCTGGGGTGGCTGAGTGTAGCGGTAGGAGCTGTATTTGGTAGGTGTTGCTATGAATTGTGAAAAATACTATGCCATGTTGTGGTGGTTTGTGTTGGTGCTATGTCTGGAGAATATAAAGGCACTTCAGAGTGAGCATTTAAAGGGATATTGCTTTGTTAAGACAAAATGTGAGCATTCCGTGACCTTGAAACGGGGAAAAGGTCATCCACGGAGTAAAAAAAAGAGATGTGCTCCCATGTGTAGTAAAATGAGGAACAATGCTACAATTGCTTCCTGCTCCAAGTATGGCACTGAAAAAGCAGTAATAACTTACGAGGCTTGAAACTGCTAATGAGTTTGACCTGCTTACATTTAATTTTAAATTCTCACTCTAGATTCTTTTCTAGAGGAGTCCCTCTCCTTTCTCTGATGGAGATTAATCTTCAGGGGCTAAAGTTTGATGCTGTTCCATTTCTACATGTGTTCATGCAAGCGCGGGAGCCCGAAAGACAGCAACATTAGTGCTGAAACCAAGCAGAGGTGTTCATAATCTCGAAGGTGAAAAGCACACTCAGGATAAAAAATGTATTTGTCTCTTTAATAAGTTTTTAGGAATTATTTTCCTCTGTCTTTTCCCTCCCCCAGGCAGAAGTGAATTCAGGAAGATGGGATTCCCTGTGATAAAGCTTACTGTGTGATAAAGCTGACCCATTGTACTGCCTTTCAGCATTTTCTTTATCTCGTTTTCAGGGAAGGAGCTCCCTCCTCCTTACTTAAGTCTGTCCCTATCCTTGCTCTTTTGATGGGTTTATACAGGATTTCCTGCTGAGTCAATAGAGGAGGAATGCAGGGAGATAGCAGTCTGGCTTCCACCGCCCTCCTTTACGCAGGGAGCCTTGTCTGTGCTTCAGCCAGAGGATGCTGCGGCTCGGCGGCGGAGGCCGAAGTCAGCACTGCCTTTTGACTTATGTAAGTCGCGACTTTTCGCTGTATAATTAATACCTGTAATAAAAGCACGTTTACATCCCACCGCACCAATACCTTCTCTGTGGAAAGATTTAGAGATGCAAGGTCCTGACCGAGTAACGTTTTTATCAGCGGGGAAGGGGCGGGGGGGGGTGGGTGGGTATCGCCCCGACCATGAATTTAGGGAGCCGCAGACGTGATTTTTTTTCCTACAGATGCATGTTCACAGAGGGAGCTCCGAGGGCTGCGGCCCCCAGGATCCCAGCCCGCTGCTGGAACGGCTCCGCGGCCCCGGAGGCGCTGGGGACAGCTCGGGATGTCCTTCCTCTGTAACCGCTAGGTACCTTCCCCCGGGTAGCAACCCCCCCCGCCGCCTCCGGGGGTGCGGGGGCGAGCGGAGGCCGCGGCTCCCCGCAGCGGGGCCAGCCTGTGGCGGGCAGCCCCGGCCCCCCAAAGCCCGGCGCTGCGCAGCGGGAGGGGGCGGGGGAGCCCGCCTCC
>JAVJGJ010000001.1:104716812-104736549 GCA_035590215.1 Microhierax caerulescens
CTGCAGGCGGGGGATAGAGTTGGTCTTACCCTGCCTGGAGGGGGCTTCCCCTGCCCGGGGTGGTGTGTGGGGGGGTACGTGCCTCATCCTGCCCAGGCTGGGGGAATCCCTGCTGGGGATGGGGTAGGGGTATGCACCCATCCTGCCTAGCTGGGGGTAGTCCTAGTGGTGGGGTGAATGCGAAGCGTCTGCTGTGGGCAAAGAAGGGGGGGCCCATCCTGCCTGGCAGTGGTTTGGAGCTCACCAACAAAGGGATCCTCTCGCTGGGGGTGCTGTAGGGGAGACTTCTCCAGCTTATGGTGTGGGGAAGACCCTGACCTAGGGTGCCGTGGCAAGGGAGGATCCCAGCTGTGGGGAGGGAGTGGGTCCCATCCTGCCAGAGGAGATGTGGCAGATCCTTGGGATTGCCACACAGGGATCCAGTGGTAAAAGGTCACATCCTGCCTAGGAAGGATCCCCTGTTCAGGGTGCCTTTGGAGGGGAGGGTCTTGTCCTGGCCTGATGGACCCCCTGTCAGAGGGTCTGTTGGAGGGGATATCCTTGCTATGTGGGGTCCCATCCTGTTCGGGGTGTGCTGGGGGCAGCTGGGAAGCAGGAGGAGAAATCCCCTGTTCAGGTGGTGCCCTGTGAGTAGGATCCCAGCTGTGGTGGTGGTGGGCCAAGGGGGTCACATCCTGCTCGGGAGGGGATGCCCTGCTTGCAGTTTGCTGCCATAGGGGTGGGCACAGCCGTGGGCCATTCACACCCTGACTGGGTGGTGTGACATCCCAGGGGTGCTGCAACATGGGTAGGGGTTTCCCCGTAGCAAAGAGGGCATGAGCTTGGGGGGCTCAGAGTGGCAGAAGAAAGGGGGAGTAGCAGGGCCTGGGGTTAAGCTTAGCCATGGTCTGCAGGTCAATCTCAGTGTGTGGGGCAGAAACCTGGTTCTGAGGGGGTTGGGGGGTGGCATCCTGAAGCCAGGCAGAGAAGCTGGCAGTGCTGCTGAGGCAGCGCTCTGCGGGCGATTTTCCAAGCACGCCGGCAGCGGGAGGGGGATCTGCCTATCTCAGCCCCGGCGGCGTCTGCTTCGTTCCTTGCTGTGAAGAAATCCCCGCACGTGTGCTTGCAACTGCGCGGGGAAAGCTGAGATGTAAGGCACGGTGAAGGCTTTCCCTGCTACGCTCGCTGCTCTAAAGGACAGCGCTGGACAGATTAACCAGATCGATATGAGGTAGCAATCGCAGAGAGCTTTCTGTCTTCAGCGGTGTGAAACGAAGCAGGGTCAAATGCATCGGTGCTGCAACGGAAGTGAGTAAAGACACAGCTGGGATGGACTCCGCCAGAGCTGGCTGTTAGGCTAAGGAAGAGGTCTCCTGGGAAAGTCTTGGCTCTCCATCCAAAAGTCAACAGCTCTGTGTGGTAAAACCCTGTAAGATAGTTACTTCTGTAAGAGCAAGCAGCCTAAACCTTGAACGTTGCAAGGCAGGAACATGAGATTGCCAGAATAACTCTCCCCTGATGCAGATAACTGGCTGAAAAGTATTTCCAGAGTAAAACTGCTGAAGATTCAGTGCATGTAAAATGATGCTTTTTTTGGTTTTGTGTTTCAGCCCTCAGAGCCCTCCACCCAGTCCCTCAATGTCTGTAGCCAGCAAGGTGAGTTTGCTGTCTTGTTACTGCCTATTTGGGCTGTGTTTGTGTTTATCGGTTTTATTCTGAAGTAGTTTACTTATTTGGGAACATCTCTTGAGCAGCTCCAGAGTGAAAATTCATCCTTGTGGTATTTTTAGCTTATTTTTTAAGGAAAGAAGCAGATGTGATTGGGTACTCTTGCTCTCCCTCTGTAACCTCTGAATTCATTTGTCTTTTCAGTGGAATTTGTCCCAGGGGTTCAAGTTTCCTACATCCAAAGTTCCTACGTATTTTGTGAAAATAAATGGCATGGTAGAGCCTATTGGTGTCCCAGCTAAGGACAAAGCTAGTAAATTCACCCCACACTATACGTTGCAGAATCCACACAGGATGTTGTCACAGGAAACGGCTTTGTAATTTTGCTGCTCACAGAATGTTTCTGCCTCTGATCCTCCCAGGAGGCTTGGGGAGATTATTTTATTTTCTTCTTCTGTAAAGTAGGTGGCTCTTGCCTTTACTGGAAACACAGAGCAAGTAGGTAGGTTTGTCCCTGTTATTCTGGGTTTGGGTTTATTGTTGCATGGCAGTTCTTTTATGCGTTCTCTTTGTCTCCTTTTCTTTTTAATAATTTGAAAACTCCAGAACAATTTGGGAGCCACCTTGAAGCCCTTCAGGGGCTGTACTAGTGGCCTGATCAAAAACTGCTCAGAAATCACCATCTTGTGCCCTTGCTGCCACTCTTATTATGTCTGACGGGGCTGGGCTCTGAAACCCCACCACACATTGAGGAGGGATGGAGGACCTGCAATGCTTTATTTGCTGCTGCAGTGTAGTTGTTCCTGTGCCCCCAAAAGCTTTATTCCTTTTTAGCAATAGTGTGTGGTGTTGTGGGCAGCTGGTGTCCTTTTTATCTTTGCCACTTTGTCAAATCTCACAGCAAACGTGGGTTTATTAGCTGTCACTATGTGGTCCATGTACGTGGGGGGGGGGGATGCAGGCATGGCTGGGGCTCCTCTCAAGCAAACAGCAAGGTGCCTGTGACCTTGAGGTGTGGCACTGAGACTAATTAGTACCACACCATGTGTGATTCTGGGCATGCATCTCCTCCTCCTAGGAGCTAGGTACTTAAGAGCCAGAAGGGTCTCGTGTGGTGCAGCTCTGGTGTTGCTACCTGCCACTGTCGTGGTCGGTGGCACACTGTGAGCGTGGGGATTAATCAGAGAATCGTGACTTCTGTTCTTTGGAAGGCTGACTTAAAACATCTAGTTTCAGGTGTTTGTCAGTGATGAGGAGTTTTGGCTCAAAACATATGGTGAATTCTGTTCTGTGTCTGTGGATGGCATGGAGATCACTGGAGCCATTTGGCAGCAGCCTGGCTACGTTGTGGTGTAACGGGGAAACATGGTTTGAACCTTATGTTTGCCTCTGCTGGTGGCTGGGATGCTTACCACCTGAAATAGTCTTGCTGCTTTCTTACATCTTTCAGTGTAATCTTTTGAATCTGAGGATGCTGAAACTTCCTGGAAGGCAGCTTGCTTTTCCCCTTGGAATTGTCTTTTCTTTTCCTCATGCTAAGAGCCACCAGTGGAAGCAAGGGAACAGGATTCTCGAGCCGATGTGGCTGATAAGTGGAGTGTGAGCAGTTCAGGAAATTCAGCTTCCCACTGCAGAAGCTTGGGAAGTTAATTTGTTAACCCTGCACAGCATTCAGCTCTGACTATTGGGGAAGAACTGTGCCCATTCAAACTGAGCTATGATGAGCAATGGTTTAACTGGGGAAAAAAAAAAGAAATGCAAAGAAAAAGCAGAAAGTGACTCCTTGAACGTGCTAGCTGGCATTACTTCAGTGCTCTAAGGGGATGCATTTGTAGCCAATCCATGATGTACTGTGAAATTAACTGTCAGCTTAAAGCAAAACGTAAGATGTGGGCCCTATTGCCAAAGTGTCTTTATGTAAAATTTTTTATTAGCAAGGAGGAATTAAAGGGAAAAGTTAAGATGCCAGCTTCGAAATGAAAAGCCAGATGCTGTGCAGTTTTCCTGTATTCCTGCTGGAGTAGCTCCCAGGTTTACTTGTGTAGTCTTTCCTAGTTCTCATGGTCATTTTTAGCAATTACAGATGGTCCTTTCTCTGTTTTTTGCCTTGCAAGCATGGTGGTATTTGGTCCATTATTTTTCTACTGACCAAAGGCAACTTAGTTTAAACACAGCATTTCCAGTGGTTGATGCTTGTCCTGCCTGCTGCCTCCTTTTCAACGTGACTGTTTTGTTCCCTCAGCATTTCTCTCATCATGAGTTCTGAGTTAAACGTTCCGGTGGATCCTTCCACCCCTGCTTGCTGCTCTGAGCCTGGCACAAAGGGCATGGATTATCGGGACTGGGTGCGGCGCAGCTATCTGGAGCTGGTCACATCAAACCACCACTCTGTTCAAGCTCTTTCATGGAGAAAACTGTACCTGAGCCGAGCCAAACTGAAAGCTTCCAGCAGAACCTCAGCTCTGCTCTCTGGATTTGCAATGGTATGTGTATTTGGTAGCAATGCTTTCTGGATCGTGAATGTTTTGTTTCTCTAAAAAATCATCTATTAACTGGTGTTTTCCTCCAGAGAAGAAGCAGGACATGCTGTTGTTTTCTGAAGAGGCAGGAGTCATCTGCCTGGGGGCTTCTCTTTGGCTGCTGCTGCTAAGTTTGAGTCTGGCTCTCTCAAGGCAGCAAGGATACATGAGCTGCCTGGCAGTCAAGCTGCACGCTCCCAAGTCAGCTCTTTAAAAATACTAATGCCCTACCTGCAAGTGATCCTAACTGCTCAATGAGTAAGCAGTACTAAACAATACAGGATTCAGGCTCTCCGGAGCCGTTGGTTGCTAGCTGTGATCGTGTGAGGTTGTACTTGGGTGTGGAGCTCCTCTGGGCCCCTGTGGTTGCTGTGGCCCTGAACATTGTCTTAATTCCTATGTGGGGGTTTTTCAGGTCATGCTGTCTAAAATAAGGTGGAGTTTGGGTCACGGTCTGTCAGAGCAAAGTTTGCATAGCATGATTGGGGAGATAGTGTTATACACTGAGGTGCGAGAAGAGGTCCTGCAGCCTTGGAGCTGCTGTCAGAGGACTGTAGGGAGCCAAACTTGGCGTATTTTTCTCAGTGAAAAAATTGGGCATAATCCCCAGTACCTGGTTTCCTCTGTGCAGTGCTTGGGTGTTATCTGGAAGCTATTTGCATAGGTCAAAACCATGTCAGGGAGCAAGCAAATAAACAAAACAGAGGCAGTCAGTGGTCTGGTGTGAGCTGTGGTGTTTGCGAAGCACGGCAGTGCTGTGTCAGTGTGAGTGTCTTCATCTTTTCTCCAGTTCTTGCTTTTTTGGGACAAAGAACTGAAACCTGTTTGGGGGGGGTTCTGCTCAGGAAACGAGCAGGTCTGGTCGTTCCTGAGGTCTGTCAGCTGAATGCAGAGGGCAGCACCTGAGTGAGTGGGATGTGATGTGAAGATGTTGCATCCTGCAGCTCAGAAACTAGGGGGGGGAAGACAGATCTCATGAACTTTTCGGATAGCTTTCCTTGGTTTAGCTTCTTCCACTACTTTTTCCTCCCCCAATCCCCAAGACCATGAATCATCTGTAACATTACAACAGTCTGGGATGACAAAATTGGTCACCCAAAGTGAAGCTGGAAAAATGCAAGTGGGGAGTTCAGTGGGAGCAGGCTGCAGGGGAGAGAGGGTGCTTGGTCGCTTTGCAGTTCCTCTCCACTTGCTGACTGCATGCAAGCGATGCTTGTACAGACTTTTCACACAGCATATGTTGGTTTATAACCAAGCTTGTGTGCTGGAATGGCAGAAGGTACCTCCTCATTTTGAGAAAATTGACTGCTCTCCTGTAGACTTCTTTCACTCAGAAGCTTTCTTACTCTAAAAGCTGCTCATGTGCTTGCCCTTTGTGCCTCTGGGTTGCCTTAGTTCTGTGTTAGGCATTTGTGACCGTTCTCTTCAATGTGAATATTAAATTAACATTTTGTATTGCTCTGATCTACCCAGGCAGCGTGGTTACACAAGCAGGTGCCCATGCCGGGGTGTGCTGTTGCTGGCACCACTGGGACTTGGGGCTGTGGAGGGGAGGGGGCACTTGTGGCCCACCCACACTGCAGGGCTGAAGCACATATCTGAAAACAAAGCCTGCCTTCTCAACTCACACAACAGAAAGTTGCTGGAAGTCCTTTGTGAACACACAAAATTAACCATTTGACTTCTGTTCTCTCTTGACCGTTTAAAATGCAAACACATAGGTATGAGTAATGTTAAGTATAATCAGCAGCTTAACATAATAAAACCACCTGAAATCAGTAGTTGTTGGAATTGAAATTTTTGCTTATATTTTTATATATTATATATATATATATATTCCATTATATTATGGAAATAAAATTTTGCTTATAAAGGAATTCTCTTTTATAGCAAGCTTTTCACAGCTGATCATACTGGACCTTCCAGTGAAAGCTGAGGTATCTATTCCTACCGTATTATTTCTCTGATGGTAATTTGGCACGCAGAGATTTGTTACATGGATGTTTGCTCTCTAATAAGAGCATCTATTTGGCTATTGATGAAAGTAGAGAAGTTACTTAAATAGTTCCCCTGAAACCCTGGATGGATTTCGCTACATAAACAAATGACATACAGCGCTTGGCTATTGCTTTATTTACTTCCCTGTCAGTATGTTTTGATTCAGTATTGAATCAGTATGATTCAAGCCAGTTCCAGATTGGCTGAAGATTATTACAAGCTGATGGATATTTAATCAACAGGCAGTGGCTTTGATCCAGCTCCTTCTGGACAGGCTGCAGAATAATGCGAACCTTCCTCGTTACTCAGTGCTGTCTCTGGTATTTCTGGCAGAGCGCTGGGCAGATCAGGAGGATGTGGGTCCTTTCCAGTGCCAGGTCTCTTTGGACGTGGGCTGTAGGGGTACTGCGTTTGCCGCAGGGAGGCTGCAGGTGAAGGAGACTTGAGGGAGCTTAGGAAACCTCCTTAATAATTTTCCTGATGAAAGTAAGAGCTATTACTGCTAATAAGTCTTCTCAATATTCATCCAATTGCTGTAGGATACGTATTTGATTTACAAAACCAAACCAAACCAAAAATAA
This sequence comes from Microhierax caerulescens, assembly GCA_035590215.1. NCBI lineage: Eukaryota > Metazoa > Chordata > Aves > Falconiformes > Falconidae > Microhierax > Microhierax caerulescens. The sequence goes on from JAVJGJ010000001.1 coordinate 104,723,558, forward strand.
GAACCCTGCCTAACAGATCTACTGGAGTGATTGTTTTTACAGGCTGCCAAACCATCTGTGTGAATTTAACATGGTTAAGCCATTTGTCATTCTTTTTGCCTGATACTATCTACCTTGGTCTAAATTCCTCAAGATGAGCATCACATTTGTTGTGGGCAATCGGGGCTAAAAAACCTCCAAGACATAATTGCATGTCATTTAATTGCAATTTAATTCTAAAATTTTCTGAGTACTTGGGCCTTTAGCAAACCTGTGAGTGTGGAGTTCAACAGGGTGATTCTCAAGCTTAAAATTAAGCCTATGCTGAAATACTCTACAGCTTGGCAGAGTGCTCAGTGCCGTGCAAAGTCAAGCCCTTGGCTTCTGGAAGAGGTTAAGATAAAGGGGACTGTATCATGGAAGAGTATAATTGTATCAAACATGACATATTAATAGTTTTACAGACTAAGCAGCATATTTAATGATTTTTAAATGGGTTATGTCAGCTTGTCCTCTTTCTCTTATCCCGGTCAGAGAATGACATGACAGTGTGTACAGGGTAAAGTATAACAGCTCACTCACCCTTCCAGTACTTGTTCAGATTAAATGAACTGGTTTTTTCTGCCTTGCTTCCCTATCTGGATTGTTGATGTTTTTCCCTGAAATACCTCTTACTGAGCCATCAGTCAGTGTTAAAAATTCATCACATTGCACAGCTGAAGCTAGCCCTAGGGAGTAGGTTAGTCTGGGAGGAAACATCCAATTAGCTGAAAAGTGCTGCTCATGCGAAGAATAACAAGTAGAAATTGATATGTTGACATCAGCCAGGCTTTCAGCTTTAATATAAAGCTATAAATTGAACATGCAGGTACAATTCCAATTCGGCTTGCTGAATACTATTCTCTGGGTGTTACAGCACCCAATAACGAACAATATAACGGCAGCTTTTCCTGGCTGATAGGGTGTGACTGACAGTCACAGCACTGTACAAATTTGTTGTACAGAACAGTGCAGCAGAGAATAATTCTGATCTCCTCAAATCAATATAAAGGGAATTGCAAAAAGAATGTATGCAAGGCAATGTGTACTGTGCTTTAATTAATTGACCTTGCAATAGATAGCTCCCCTTGCATTGTTATTTTCTCTGCTATACAAGAACTACTGTAAACTGCAAACAGGAACCTTTAAAAAACAAACAAACAAACAAGAACCCCTGATGTTCATAATAGGAACAAAAGGCTGGGAACATCCAGGGACTGTCAAAATATTTTTGCTAAATAGTGGTATCCTAAATAGCAGAGGTAGGTGTAAAATCTGGATTTGTAGAGATTGACCACGTGCCACCACAAATACATGTGTTACGTCTTGGTTGCAGCTAAATGTGTTCAGACTTGACTGTGATCCCCTTGTTCAGGCTGCTGATGGTTTCAAAGTAAATGCAGGTAAGGCAGCAGTCATGCCAACGTAGGCACTTGCTTCCATCCCCTTTAATCCTTTTCAGGGCTACCACCAAGGGAGAGTATGAGCATACCCCTGATCTTCCAGTGCCTAAATAATATTAATAACAAATAATACCAGAGTGAATGGTGCAAATTACTATAGAACCTGAAACGGCTGCTTAGTGGTGGTCTCATGCAAAGTCCGGATAAAGTAATCGTGAGTCTGTTCTACAAAATCCATCTGCCCCCTAGAAATGAGCTGCTTGTTTGGACTTTGCCTTCTCATGATGGTCTTGAGAGGCACTGCCCTGAGGCAGGCATCCAGGCATCGGCTTCTCTCCTTAACACATCGGTAAACTGTCCTGTGCCGGAGTGGCAGGTCGTCTGGGATCACCAGAGGTTTTGCTTGCTGCCAGGCAAGGCAGTATTTGTGCAAATCATGAAGTGCAGCTGCAGAGCCAAGCAAGCTGCTAGAGAGGAATGTTTGATAGTCTTGACAGCTGTTTTTGTGGCTTCTCTTACCAAAAGGTTTCTGCGGTCCTTTCAGGGATGCCACCACACACAAATACTATTTTACTTCAAGGTAGGTTAAGTTAACTGCAAAACCAGTCAACAGCCCTGCAGAAGGACTCCAGTTCTGATCTCAGAAGAGTTCCCTGCTCTCTTGCACTTATTCTGCTTGTTAAGCTTTATTTGATTAAATAAGAAATAGACAGCTTTAGAGACTTACTCTATGATAGCTCTTGTTTTGAGAAAAGACTCCAATCTGAGTTGTTGAGCACACCCGTAAGTCAGTAGCTGTCCACTTCTGCTGAGTGTATCAGTAGGTTATTAGCTCTCGAGGGAGAAATTTGAGGATATAAATAACTTGTATCTGGGCATATTTGTAATAAAAACAAACATACCGTGTTCTGAGAATAGAAGGCAGCTATTCTAACTATGGACTAACTTAAATTGTGAAGTAGCTTGCATGCTTCCCATGGAGGTGTAGTGAAACCTTGCTGGCTGCTGGCCAGGAGACCTGCTCGCTTTTGCTTTTCTTTATGTGCCTGAAGTTGAAACTTCCTGCACCGCAGCCGCAAGTAATGAGCGGAAGGAGAATGTGTGATGGGCAGGCGGGCTAGCAGGCTGTCAGCTGCCTCCAAGCTCCACTTGTTGTCTAATGAGTTCCTTCTGTTGTGTGTTTGGTTTGATGCAGTTCGTATGGCTCATGGTTGGAAGGAGAGATACGTTATTTCAGAAAACTACAGCACAGAAACATGCACGTGAGCCTTCAGGAAGGCCAAGCTGCAGACTGCATGTACGGCTTCATGGGAAACAGAAATAATCCATGTAGGCTGCCATTCCAAAAGGCACTTGAGTGTGTACTTGACCTTAGGTGCTCTTCCTCAATAAAGATGCTTTCCTGGATGAAAGCCTTGAAAAGAGGAGAACTAACAGCTGGTGACAAGCTCTTTGTTCCTTTCTCCCCAGGTTGCCATGGTGGAGGTGCAGCTGGAGGTGCAGTACAAGTACCCCCAGATGCTGCTGATTGCTTTCAGTGCCTGCACAACAGTGCTGGTGGCAGTTCATCTCTTTGCCCTTCTCATCAGCACCTGCATCCTGCCTAACGTGGAAGCAGTGAGCAACATCCACAACCTGAACTCCATCAGTGAGTCCCCACATGAGCGCATGCATCCCTACATTGAGCTGGCGTGGGGCTTCTCCACCGTCTTGGGCATCCTCCTTTTCCTTGCAGAAGTCGTGCTTCTGTGCTGGATAAAATTCCTGCCTGTGGGCTCCATCCTGAAAAACGAGACCACCAACGTCGAGAAGCCCAGTGGCCACGCAGGTTGGCAGTCAGCACTGGTCTCCACCATCATCATGGTCCCAGTGGGTCTGATTTTTGTTGTCTTCACCATTCACTTCTACCGCTCTTTGGTGCGGCACAAAACGGAGCGCCACAACCGGGAGATCGAAGAGCTTCACAAACTGAAAGTGCAGTTAGACGGGCATGACAGAGGCATGCAGGTAGTGTGACAGAGAGGCAGAGGTTGCTTCCAGCAAATCCGCTCAGCTAAGGCTAAGAGCAAAATACCTGTTTTGCTAGTTGGTGAGACGCACCAGCCATGGATTGTCTTGAGGCTTAACTATGTAAATGCTAATTGCCTGCCATATATAGCTGTGGGTTCTAGTGCTGTTTCAGATGCTGGAGTCTCTGGCCTGTTTCTGGTCCTACACACTTGCATACTTAAGTTGACACTGCCGTGGAGTTCAAGATCAAAACTTTTATCTACCTTAACATTGGTTCAGGTAGCCAAAAATCTGTATTTTTTTACAAACGCAATATTCTATTACCAAAAGTAAAACTGCATCAGCTGTCCAAAAAGCCTGTGTGTGTGTGTGTAGGACCTGTCTTATGTGTCAGAACTCCCTGGCTGTCAGTGCAGCAGCAATTAACTGGCAGTTCGTTTCTAGAGCTGAGCTGGTTAATGTGGTATCTGCAGCTGACTTGAGGATATCCAGGAAAGCACAATAGAAACTATGAGCAGTGATCACCTCGGTTCCAAAGCAAGTATTCCATAAATACATAACCTGAAAGAAATCAGCCTTAGCTTTTGTGTTCTTTTCTTGCTATTTCTTACTATGTTTTTACAACTGGGGAGATGGAATTTCAAATTGGAGGAGGATGGGAAGTTTTGTCATACTTTCTTCAGCAGCATCTGTCACTTTAGATGGTATGAATGCCAAGATCACATGTTTTTTCCCACTAAGAGGCGAGTGCCCAGGGAAGGCTTACAGGTGGCTTAGTTTTAACAAGGACATTCTTAAATCAGAACAGTGACAGGGAAGTTAATGAGACCAAACTTTGAAGGACTAGAAAAGCAAGTTTCAAGGAGGTAAGAAGTGACAACATATATAGCATATTGTAAAAATCTGTCACTATGTTGCCTTCATTTATATATTGTTGCAATGTTTTTTTGCCTGGTTTGCCAGAGAGAACAAGCCCCAGTCCCATGTATCTCATCAGTAGTTTGTTTTGGTTTTGGCTTTTTTTGTCAGCTGTAGTATTTGTCTGTCAAAAACGAATGCTTCCTTCTCCCTCCACCAAAGCAGGCAACTCCTCTAATGGAACCTGGAGCTGTACTGGTGAGTCTTGACTGAGCTGGATCCAGCAGGAGAGCTCTATGCCATTAAAGAGCTATCACATTTCATCTGAGCTGACTTTTTTTGTTGTTTTCAGCAGCGAAGGACACTTGCACGTCTGTATTGCTTAGCAAGGGAAGTTTGTAAATTCTGTAGCATCCTTTTGGGTGAAAACTTCTGTAAAAATGATTTTATGAGTTATGGTAACTTTGTGGAGGAACAGAGTATTTTGCAATCATTAGCTCTTCTAAGGGAAAGTAAGGCTTTCTGCCACACAGGGCTGAAAGCAGCATAAGCATGTTTTCTTGGCCCTGATCCTTTGCTGATTTCCTGCTCTGCACTCAGACTTTGCAGTTTCAGAGACTCCTAGGCCTTACAGGTTTCTGAAATAATTAAGGATGTTTGCAATGTTCTATTTAACCCTGGTCCCTTATTCCACAGGGATTTGAGAAATCTAATGGCAGTGTATTACATGTCAGCTTCCCAGAATGGAGAGTATATGCAAATCCCAGTGCAGCAGGGTGAAACTATCCCTGTATTCCTCTCTGGCGAGGGCCTTGGGAACCCATAATCTCTCTTGTTTACATGCAAGTTTGAGCATTGCTGAACAAGTTGTTTAGCACTGTGTCTGTGGCTTTCATCTGTTGTTCTTGCCGCAGTTGGCGTGTACCATGTTGGCTGATGTGCAGCAAAGAAAATAGACTTTGTGTGCTAAATGACTAGTCTGTTCTTATGTGCGTATGCAAAAAATAAGGAGTGTCTTCCAGGAAGTGGGTGATCGTGAAATTCATACAATCTCCCCAGGAGTCTGCCCTCTCTCCCTTCTCTTTTACCCATAATAAAAATTAAAGGTTTATACAACAAAATCAGAGTTGAGTTTTCAGCCAAGTATTACACATGTAGGCTCTTCTACCAACAACATTTCTATTGTGAGGCCAGAGCCAGACCAGATGGGATGAATCTCTCATCTGTACTTTGCATTGTCCTTTAATATCAGTAATAATAGGGCTCTGTGTGCTGTGGAGCTCGGGAGGTGTTGACAAAAGTATTGAGCCATTTTTGCAATTAAAAGTTTCACAGTGTGCATACAGTGCTGTGAAAGCGACGTAGCTCATTTGGAAGCAGCCATATCATTCACTTTTTTGCAAATATAATGCACTTCAGCAAATGGAGAAATGCAGCAGAAACTGCTTTGAATTTGTGGAATAAATTGGTGAGGCTTTGGTGGGACTGGATGGAAGGTAAATCTCAAGGCAGCACATCTGTGACTGGAGTGGGATCACCTTACCCTAGACGGGAGTCAGAGGTGTGGTTTGAGATGATGTCCCAAGGGCAAATGCACCTAAACCAGAATAATAATGTGCTTTCCCATCTCTGCTTGCAGCTTTGTTTCTTGTATCTCTCTGGGCACTGAGTTCTCCGTTCTGTGAGAAGCCCATGGGAGTGTTTTTGGTCTGTGATTCTGGTGTCTAAGATCTCTCTGTACATTACCCATCACCTTTGGGCTGTAACTCCTTTCCCAACATTTGCTTTTCTTGCTCCTGCCTCTCTTCCTCCAACTTGTTTACACTTTTCCTCATTGTTGGGTCCAGACTTGTGCTGCAGAAAGGTTGCTTGTGGTACCAGCCACGGCAGTTCATCATCCATAAAGGAGTAGGGATGTTGTACTTGTCCAGACGGGTGTTTCTATGCTAAAGCGCCAGAAAATCCTCCTTGCTTTTGCTGCTGCCCCCATGGCTGTCAGCAGGATTCCTGTCAGTCAAGCACGGAGATGCCTGCCTTTCCACGCCATCGCTGGTGTCCTAACCAGGCTGGCAGCACACTGTGTCACATCCAGGTTTGCCTGCCAGTGCCTGGCCACGTCTGTCTCGTGCTTTCACCTCTCTGTCGTTCCTGGGGTGTCCCAGGTTTTGTGTGGCTCCATCCCTGCAATGCCTGCACAGGGATGCTTCTCCCAGGGGTCCCACGCTGGGGCTGGGGCTGTGCGCTGAGGATCTCCCCTGACGTTAGCGGTCTGTACCAGCCTCTGGCCCTGGGGCACTGCAGTTTGGCTGTTGCCCTGATTCTCAGCTCCCTTGGGCTGTGACTTTCTGGACCAGTTATTGCTTTGTTTGGGCAATTTCTGCAGTGGGACTTGCTGCAGGGGACAGCCACGATCACACTCCCGAGTCCCCGGTCATCCTTCGCATTTTTTTTGACGGTTTTTGCCTGGCAGAAAAACCACCTCCAGTGCTGGAGGGACCCTGACCGCCCACCTTAAAGCGGGGAGGGAGCTGTCAAGGACAGGGGTACAGCCCTGCTTTGTATTGTTCCAGGCACCTGCCTTGGTTTAGTGGCTCCGCTCTCTCCTTCGGTCGTTAGAAGGAGTCAAGACCAGGCATGCACGCGGGCCGGAGGGAGCTGTCGGAGCCGGAGCAGTATCAGGTTCTCCCTTTGCTGTGCCTAGTGGCAGCTCTTCCTCTCGAACTCCCTATTTTTAACATTGCCCTGGGGCAGGCCTGGCTCTGGTAGCTGCTGCCGTAGTTTCGGTGGATATGTGACTCTCGGGGAGGCTTTATAACCAGGGGAGATGGAGTAGATGTTGGATTTGACTGTCTGGGCCTGACTCAGTTGATGGATGAAAGCGATACTGTGCGAGAGCCCCGGGGTGGAGCACGCGCTGCGGGAAGCGCTCAGATATGTGGAAGTGGTTATAGAGAGCTGGTGGGGCAGGTGCAGCTGCAGAGCGAACTTCCTTCGGTTCCCTGATGCTGGGACTTGGGAATGGCCGTGCTGAGCTCAGGGATGGAAGTGCAGGGTGTCCAGCTGGCTGCCAGACCGGTTGCTCACACTTCACATTCTCCTCTTGCCTTTCCATGGCTTTATGTGGGATTTTATAATGTCCTTTCTTTTCTTTCCCTGCCTTCAAACAAACAAACAAAAAGCTTTCAAGTTTCTCTGCTGCTGTAGCTTTACCTTCTACATCTTGTGGCATCCACTTTTAAGACAGATTCCTCGGGAACTCCCCCAAGCTGCACCCTCAAATTCAGATCCCAACACAACTGGGCCAGTGTGGTTATGTTATGATTAATTTCTTGTAGGCTCTCTCCTTTGTATCCTTTTCAAAGTGGTTTCAGTAATTACTGACTGGCTGAATTTGGAAAGCATTCCGGTGAATACCTGTGTGTACGACTGGGAGCTTGCCTTCTGCCCAGGGTTGTAACAATGATGAGTGCTAAGTGCTAGAAGAAAAAACACAAACAAGCAAACCCTCTGTATTTTAGCTTTGCCTGTTCTTTATCTCTGCATGAACAATATTTAATGTAGAACAACATATGTATCAGTTATTGTCCAGGTGCGTGAGAGAAACCAGATAAACTTGCTAAGTTTTACGCTTCTTGCTGATTTCAGACTGATTTTTTTGAAAGGCAGCTCAAGTCCTCCAGCATCCTCTATGGGTTAACTTGGGGGTTGCCTTTTTTTTAAAGAAAAAAAACCAACAAACCCTTGGTCAGATACTATCCTTCTCCTTTTAAAATACACGAACAGGTTAATGAGGGACTGGGTCTTTTTAGTTACAAGTGCTAACCGTAGTTAAGGAGATAAACAGCTGTGATTAGGAATTCCTGTAACATAGAACCCAAGTGGTTGAGGTTGGAAGGGACCATAAAGACCATCTAGTGCCACCCCCCTGCCACAGGCAGGGACCCCTGCCACCAGCCCAGGCTGCTCCCAGCCCCATCCAGGCACTGCCAGGGACGGGGCACCCACAGCTGCTCTGGGCAGCCTGGGCCAGCGCCTCGCCACCCGCACAGTGAAGAATTTCCTGCTGATATCTAATCTAAATCTGCCCTCTTTCAGCTTAAAGCCATCAACCCTTGTCCTGCCACTACACGTGAACATCATGAAGACCATTAAAGTTTTTTATGTTAATCATACTAGCACGGCAGCCAAAATTACTTTTAAGAGCCAATTAATTAAGATTAAAACCTCTTTTCTCAGATTTCTATGATACTTGACAGTCTAAACCAGATGTTAATGTACTGCAGCATGACAATTTTGGCTTTTTAGGAGAGAATGTACCTAAAGTTTTCCAAAGTAACACAGAACCAATGGGTGTGTAATTGCATTTTGATCTGAGATGATGGCCAAGAGGCTGTTTTAACAGGTGAAAAATGTCAAAAGATAGTCATGGCAATGACTGTGTAGTGATTAGGTAAGTTTTGGACTTCAAAAACATCTAGACAAAAGCCCTCAGTTTTTGGCTTGGTGTTTAATTATTTGCATTTTTTCAAATTTAAGGTATCAGCTAGGAAGAGCTGGAATTTTCTGGCAAGAACATCAGCTTCCTGTATAGCTCAATCAAGGCAGAACAATTTAGCCAACAAATGCAGGGCACAAAATGATCGAATATTATGTATCTTGTTATTGTAGCACTCTGATTCATCAGAAGCCATCATCTGCTTTCACTGTGGAGAGAATGGAACAGCAGGTATGCACACAGAGAGTATTTTAACAATCTGAGAGCACAATATAAATCTAAAAGGGAGCATTGGTAATGAGGGCCAAACATTAATGGAAATACTTGATTGCTGCAGGTTGCCGCAGAGGCTCAGTACTGAAAGGGTGAGGATATGGGCTCAACGTTTGCTTTATCTACGAGTGTCTGCCCTGGGTTTCCTCCTGTATCGTGGCTTTGTGCTGAGCTCCAGCAGGCTGCCAGCCGTGTCCTCCTGCTTGGTTGGCTGAAGGTCCTCTGCTCCGATGGCAGCTCCAGGTGCTGCTCTGGGGACATCACACTCTCTACGGCTGCTGAGCCCTGTGGGTGCCAGCGGCAGGGTGCTGATCACACCAGCCTGCTGGAAAAAGGTTAGGAACCACTGTTTTGAGAGCACAAGTCCCTGCTTTAGGGAGTAAGCCAGAGAAGTTGCAGCCCGTGAGAAATTTCCTGGGATAAAAATTCACTGTAGGCAAGTGTGGTCTGCCTGTTGCATGTTGGCTGGCTGCATTTGCAGTGGTGGGTTTCTGTCAGGCCACGCTGTGACTGCTGAAACTGCTGCTGGAGCACGTAGGTGATGCTTGCCAGCTGGTCCGAGTAGAGGTTTAGGGTTTAGGACTGCCCGTGGGAGCCCTGCTCTGAATCTGTGTTGGAACTATTGCTTAGCCAGTGTCCACAAGTGTTTAAATACTGGGCTAAACTGAAACTGTTTCATTGCAGCTGCGAAGGACTGTAGTTTTATCTGCTAGCTTAAACTGATAAAAAAATACCCTGATTCACCCAACTGATTTTTAGTAATCATTTTGTTGGCTGGAAAGCTTCAGTGCCTGAAGCACAGGGCGCATGAGTGCATTACTATCCAGTAAAACCTGTGCATTGCACCCAGGAAGTACTTCAAGGGCAGAACACAGCTGTGCAGGGATGCTGAGATCCCACGTACAAATGTGTCCCCTTTCCTTACCAACTAAACCCAGGCAGCACTGTAAAGTGTTGGTTTACTGCTGTAGGTGTGACTGTGCTGAATGGTTTTGATGACACAGCTGTGTTTATTAAAGGATCACACTTCTTCCACGGCACAACTTCATTTTCAAGAGCACAGAAGTTTTGTTCAGAGCAGACAGATGGCCTCAGATCAGCTTCTGCTGCAAACGACTACTTGAATCTTAGGTACGAAGCATGATTCAAACCTGACTGTTGGAGGTGCCAAGAAAAAAAATGATAGCCGCCAGTGTTGCAGTCTGTTGCCCAGCTTATTCCCAAAATCAGACTCTTGCTACTGAGAACTGACAGCAGGATTCAGAGATGACAAACGATCAGAAAATAACACAGTCTGTGCAAGTCTTTGGTCTGAACTCTGTCCAAGCTGTCTCTGCAGAGCAGTCGGCATCGGCCCTCTGCAAATGCTGCTCTTGTGTAACCTGTATCTTATGGGACCAATAGTATTTATGATTAATCCTCACTGTTAAAGCACGAATCTTCAGCAAAGGATAATTACTTTAATTAGTTCTCAGTGTGTTGTACTGTCTGTAGAGAGATGCTTGCTTACCCTCCTCCCCTGGAGAGTTGATCTCTAAAGGACCTATTTGAAGCAGGTGAGAAGCCAGTTGTGTCCCCACAGCATAGTGCAACACTAAAAGCAGTATGGCAGAATCCAGTATGGGCCAGGAAAGGCCCATAAAAAATCTGCTGCAGGGCTTGGGCTGAATCTGTGCCAAGGGCTCTTCTGATACTCATGATTCCAAGTTTGTTTCTTGGTTTAATGTAAGTGTTTAAGAATGAGCAATTTGCTTTTTGCATTTTGTTACAATATGGCTAATGAATACAACAGCTCATTTCTGACTTTCACCTAAAAGCTCCCATTGCCCAAGAGAGCCTTTGGAGAAACCAGCAGCCCACCCCTTCCTTGCACTCGCTTATTTCTGTTTGTCAAATATGTCAATCTGCATTTGATTGAGCTTATCTCTATACACACCTGATTCCTGACGCACACTTCAGAAATAAACCCAGTTCTACAAATCCTGTACTTTATTTTTCAAATTTCCTAACAAAATGCAATTCTGGCTTCCTCTTGCTAATTACACTGGTCTTCCTTGAAATGAAAGAGCTATTTCTAGCAGTTCTTTACCCAGTTCCTCATGCCTTCCTCCAGCACTGAACTCTGCAGACAGCTCCCTGAATGTGACACAGATTCGGCGATGTTCTATATGCTTGCGGTAAATCGCGTGTTTCCACTTGTACCGTGCGTCACCGTACAACACCACCAGGGACCTTTGGGGTAAGTGAATGGCAACAGTCACCTCTTTACTTGGAACAAGCCTTGGGGATAAAATGCAATCGATTCCCTCTTCGCCTGAATTTTTGCACGCTGACGTCTGTGTAAAAGATCCAGGGGGACTTAATTCCCCATTTTCTTTACTAAAAGTGGGAAATAATTGGATATCGTCCTCTGAATCACAAGACATGGATAGCACGGTTTTTGAGAGCAAGTTTAAGCTAACCAGACGTTCTCCCCAAAGCCACCAGTCATCAAAATGTGGGTCGATGGCAGAACCTCTTTCTGGCATGTAGTCCAGATTACATTGCTCAACAGGTAAGAAACCACCTAGTACAGAGCAGGCCTTCATTTGTGCCACAATCTTTTTGCTAAAACTTGGCAAACCGGTAAAGCTGCCAGCTTTCAGCCTTTGTTTCTTGAAGTTCACTTTGGGTCCATAGTCCTGTTGGAAAAGAAGAGGAAGAAAAAGCTAATGTTAAGGAAAAACCCCGGACAGGGCTTTTTGGAGAGGCTGTGGTCCTTCCAGCGCTCACGGTCAAGGAATGAGAGTTCTGTTTTCATCTCTTCTGGTGACCTGGTCACCAGGTTGCAAAAGGACCCAGTGAAGCTACATTAATCACTATGCGATTACATTTCTCACCTGTAAAGTTAATCACTATGCAATCAGATTTCTCACCTGTAAAGCAAAAATAAGCCAAAACTGCCACTGCTTTCATGTGGAGATTGTGTGAACTTTAATGCCTGAACTTTAATGCCATCAAATGCTGTTTGTTGAAACTATCATTTATTTTTGCAAGAAGTTGACTTTAATTACAAGGAATTCTTGCAATTGATTTCAGAAAAAGCTTTTGAAGGAAAATAAAGCTTAATAAAGCATCTAAATATTGTGGGGTTTAACTGAAAACAGCTTTTCTTTTCCAGAGGGATCTAAGATCAAATGTGCTTCTAACCTGTTTCTTTCGTCCAGACTGTGATGGTTTCCAGTCATCTTGATCCATCAGTCCAACTATCTCAGATTCTTCATTTTCACTAATGAACTCCTCCATCAGAAACACCCCTGGAAATGGAAATGCCCAGCCAGCAAATTCTGAGCGCTTATTTCCTTTAGCTAGGCCTGTTGCCGGACAGTAAGTGAAATTATCTTCTCCCTGTGGAAACAGCAATGGAGAAGAAAAAAAGCACTGGGTAGAAACTTAGCACAATGAGGTATTTCCATGGTTTACCCTGCAACCCTGGGGCTGCAGATGGAAAATCTCTGCAGGATTCCTGTAGACATGAGAAATTTTTTCAGCTGCTTTTGGGGAACAACTCTTTCCCCACCCCCCCCACCCCCTTTTTTTTTTTTGTTTTTACAGCTGCAGCATTACAGTGCCGCTTTTCTTTCCTGGTGATGTTTTTATCCTGCAAAAGGGAAGAACAAGATGAGCCCCCGGTTGTGTAAGGAGATCAGCGTTGGTATCCCCCAGACCGGCTGTAGAGATGTGGTTTGTCATATTAATAAATGTTGAATGAGGAGGGTTGGTTAAAAATCACCCAGGCCAGAGGGCTCGGCTGTGGCAAACCTGCCTCTTCCTGAAGTACGAAACCCAGCTGAGGTCTGCTGGGGTCTGCAGGCGGGGGGGGGGGGCGGGCCGCGGGGGGGGGGGAGGATACCGGGGGGCGCCCCACAGAGACCCCCGGCGGGGCCGGGGGGGGG
>JAVJGJ010000001.1:104736887-104747707 GCA_035590215.1 Microhierax caerulescens
GGCCCCTCGCAAAGCAGGCAGGAGCGGATCCCCTTGCAGCCGCAGCCCGGCCCTTCGCCGCCGCCTGGCGCCTCCATCCCTGCCGGCTGCGCCTAGGATACGGTGCCTCCGCTCCGCTCTCCCTTCCCGCGGCCCGGCCCGCTGCCAGGTGAGGGGAGCGGGGAGGGGCCGGGGCCGAGGCGGGGCGGGCGGGCTCGGTGCAGGCCTGGCGGTGGGTGAGCGGCGGCCGCCAGGTGGGGGGGGGGCGCGCGGACTCGCTCTCCCAGCAGCCCCCGCGGCGCCGAGCAGCAGTGCGGGGCCCGGCCGCGCCGCGGGGCCTGCTGGGAGTTGTAGTCCCGCCACACAACGTGCGCGCACACAGACACCGCCACCCCCCCGCGGGGGCGCCTCAGGCCGCGGCCGCCGCCGGCCCGGAGCTCGGGACGGCGTGAGGCAGCGGCAGCGGCCCTCAACCGCACCTCGGTGCCAAGCCAGGGTCGCTCTCCACGCCCGCGGGCGGCGCCGCGGCCTGCGCCCGGCAGCCGGGACCCGGCGGCCCGGGCACGGGGCCCCCCGCGGCTGTCGCGGCCTGAGGGGCCGCCTCGCACCGCCGAAGCCGCCCCTGGCGGGGCTGGCACCGCTGCTGCTGGCATCTGCCAGTCACGCCGGGCCCTCCGCGGCGTGGCTGAAGCACTGGCCTGGTAGTTATAACTAAACTCATCTTAATTTCTTGATTTCAGGCGGTTGTCTGCCCTGAACCCACACCCCACCGTAGGGGGGGACCCAGGGGTGCTGCCCTGGGGTGGGGGGTGTCAGTGGCAGCTTCTGGTGGCGGCTCCCGGTTGGGCGGATTCCAGGGCTCACCGGGCCCCGGGCGGGTTGTGGGGCTCGCCAGGCCCCGGTTCTGGGGCTCACTGGGTCACAGCTGTGTTGCGGGGCTCACCGGGCCGGGGGTGTGCTGTGGGGCTCCCCAGGCCCCAGGTAACTGAACGTACCTTCCACAGTGTTGCCCGTGTTGTGTTGCTGGGGCCGTGATACGTTGGGGCCTTTCCTAGAGCATCCATAGCGTCACAGGTGACACGGCTGTGTCTGAGGTGTCAGTGTGGTCAAAAAGAGGGTGACGGGAGCACCCACTTTCATCGGTGTCAAATCTTTCTTACAGCTGCCCGAGCTTCGGGAGGGTTATTAGGCTCAGCAGGTAAGGGTCTGATCCAGCAGGTTGGTTTTCAATGACAGCTCTGGTGCTGGAAGGATCGAGCCCTGCGCAGTTGCTGTTCAAACTGGTTTTCAGGCTCAGTGCTCTTCATGTCGGTATAGAATAGTCCGTACGGAAAGGATTGTTCTTACTTAGAGTTGTTAACGAAGCAGTGCCCCGTTGTTCATCAGACCCAATGGTCCAGGTGCTGTAGGCGTGTTAAGGTGCTGAAGTCAAGCCTAAGGACAGCTTAGTGCCTCGCGTGTTCCTCACAATTACTGGAGTGGCATTCAGGCAGCAGTGAGGCTAATGCAGAAAGACAGTAGCGGGCCTGGCCTTGAAGCGCTTTTCTCTTTTATTTCCTACTTGGAATCTGTGTTAGGAAGAGTGGTAAACCACAAACCAGTAATTTTGTGGAGTTGCTTTGGCCCTATCAGTGTTGTTATTCTGAATATCGGTGTATCCATGTGTGTACGTGCACTATCCTATCCACCGGGATGTGTGAAAACAGCTGTTAATTACCAATAATATAGAGAATACTGCTGATTTTTTCCTTTATGAGGAAATGATGTTATTGATTGGCGAATACTTAAATTTCTGGTAATTAATTCAGTTTTTCAAAAATTTAGGGAATTTAGAAGTCATCAGCCAAGAGTCTGTCCATCTTTTCAGGCCAGTGAGCCTTCCTTGGGAGGAGCACATTCACAACAGATGTATTTATTATTGTTACTGTTTATTCAAAAGCGTGTTGGAGTTTTTGAAGGAGAGCCCTGTTGCTCAGGAGGAATACAGACAGGTAACTGCAAGATTGTCCTGGTCCCAAGTGCCGTCACCCCACGCACAGCTTTCATCGTCAGCAAGTCTGTTGCTTTAATAGCCAAGGGAGGTGTCGCTGTTGCTTTGGAGATGGGTTGGGTTAGTGTGTTGGGAGCGTGTGCCCAGCGTAATAACAATCCCTGGTATTTTCGTTTCAACTGTGTAAAAAAGGCGACTTCAAACACAGCAGCAAAATCAGCATCTAACATCATAACGTTATTTTCCCCCCTTTCGGAATCAGTTGAAAAGATTTCCTCTTACTCTTGTTTGTTTTACCAGGAAGGTTACGAGAAGAGATCCTACAGTGGACTGATTAGTGATTCCAGCAGAGGGGTGGAGATTAAAAATGTCAAAAATTACTACAGAACTTCTTTTGGAAAGAGCAGTTCCAAGATCTACGAGGCTTCGAAAGATCGAGACGCTGAAGTAAGTGCAGACAGGCCTGTGGAAAATTCCGGCTGAATTCAGTCTGGGCAATCCTTTTTTTGCCTTTCTTCCCCTAAGTATTTTTAGTGAAAAAAGACAATTACAGTTACAAAGCACAGAACGGAGGTGGCATTCTTGATGCACGATCAGTGAGCACTAGTGCAACTGCATTCACTACATGGGTTATCAGCAGTTACCACCACTTTGCACCATTTATACTGTATATATGCGGCTACCTTCTTTCTCTAAAACTGCTTAAGGCTAGATCTCGATTTCCTAACCCTAAAATATACCTTCTACCCCCCACAACACTTCTGTCTTTGCTAGCAATTGCTTAATATGAATAAGAGAATCCCTTCTGTCCTGGATTTTAGAGGGTTTTAAAAATGGTTTTGGCATTTTTTCCGCTCCCTCTGTCACTTTGCATCTCTTCTAAATCCAGTTAGGTTAGTACCTTAAACATTGCAGAGAGGGAGGAGAAACTCTGGCACACTTAGAAACCACTAAAAACAGTTCTGTTGCTCAGATCCTTAACAGAGGTCATTGAAAATACATGTCTTTCCAAATGTTTCATACAGTGGAATTTCCAGAGCTAGTCAATCCAAGTGACTCAGCTGGGCAATTCCTGGCTGGTGCCTTTGTTGGTTTTGTTGCTGATATAAGAGGTTTGGGTTACATATGTACTCTTTAAAGTTACTTCTTTTAGTTTGTCTTGTGCTAAAATAATTGTTTTTAGAGATGAATTCAAAAGTTTGTCCAAAGAGTGTAGGCTGCAGTGAATTTATAGAACATAGCTTCTTCCATGCAACTTCATACCATGATTTTGAAGGGCTATATTTCAGAACGTTCATTTGGGTAACACTCCATTGTGTTTCTCCCCAAAATGACACAGGAGTCACACTCAGCTTTGCAACCAGCTGAATTCTGTTCAGCCTTTCTTAGGTGCTTGGACTGGCTGGTTGGGCTTCTGAGATGACAAAGGAAGAAGTGGTCTTGCTTCCTAGTTTTATTCACCTCATTTATTCATGCTTCTTTTATATTTAGAAGGCCTTTTTTTACTAATGATTAGAGATGGAGATTGTGTTTGTTAAAGGAACTCAGGCTTGCATCCTCAAGAGATGTTGGTTGTCAGGACTAGAAGCTCCCTTTGGAGCTCAACTAAACAATCTGATCAAATCTAAATAACCCTTCTTATAATATGCAGGTTTCATTTTCTTACAGAGAAGGGGTATATTTTTCCCCCCTCACAAATATTTACCACTTCCTCTTTCAGGACAGAATGCCTCTGTTTTGATGGCAGCCTTGGGATTGTTAGGTAGATTTGCATATTTGCCATTGGAAGTTTTTTGCAGCAAAATTCACTGTAAAAGAAATGGAAAAATCACTTTTTTTATGAAGGTAGTTCTCTGAAAACAGCCAAATGATTTGGGGACCTACTCTGCATTTGACCTGAGCTTAACTTCTTACGCAGAGAAAAAAAGTTTGGAGTCAGATCAGTAAACTGGTATAATTTACCATGTTGTTTTGTGAGTGCAAGTGCCAGTGTGAAGTGAGGAGGAGGGCAGGACTAGCCTTTTGGAATCGCTATTGCTTTACATTACTCACACCAGTTCTGAGATGGTGCTTTCTAAAAAAACGAGTGAAATAATGAATCTAGTGCATTCTGTGAACGGGGTAGATTGATGGTGGTGTGTCTTGTATTGCCACAGCTTGTTTTGTTGAATTTACATTGCAAAGAAATAAAATACCAAAATTATTAGAGGTGTAGTAATTTTACTATTAACAAGAACTTTTCTGGTGATTCGTGACTCGCAGCCAGCTCTGTTACCCATAGGAGGTTTATCTGGATTGCAGGTTAATTGTACTGCAAATACTTTGGTAGACTTGAGTCTCTGGTGGTGTCTGTTAGCTCAGACAGAGCATCTTTTCCACGTCTGTGTGCTTACAATCCAGAATTCTGCAGACAAGAAAAAGGTTTAGTCAGATTTACCCAGTGAATTGTGCCAGACTGAGGGATGCCACCAGGTGGGACCTTGTATCCTGGGAAAGTCAGCACTTGTTTTTCCAAAGAACCACAGATAGTTCATGTTCTCTTTTGTTTTCAGCTTGTCCAAGCTGCAATTGAAGACTGGAGACTTAGACCCGCGTTTGTTTTCCCGTCTGAGGCATCTGCAGAAACTAGATCTCTCTGATAATTTACTGGACAAATTTCCCAACAGTCTAACCCTGCCTGATCTGCGTGTCCTAAACTGCAACAACAACAAACTGGAAGATGTAACTGCTCTGAAACAGTTCCCTCTGCTCGAGGAGCTAAGCTATGAGAACAATGTGTACTTGACAGTGAGTTACCTCCCATCCTTACACATTAAATAGGGGGGGAAACAAAGAGGAGTTGATGCCTGGTTCTTATATACTGTTCTTAGCAAGTGTTAGGGCATCTGAGAAAGCAGTCGGTCTTTTTACACCCCTTCACCAGTTTGTGCCACTGTTTTCCAATCTGCAGAAGTGGTGATTTGCCCACAACTACTCAGGTATTAAGATCTAGGTATCCTGAACTCCTGATTCTCCAGACCAGAGTTCCATTTTAGGCACTTTATCAGGCAGGATATCTTATGCTCATGCTTGTGTAAAATATAGTAATGACTGTGAAGAAATGTCATTCTTACACGTTAGTTTCAGTGCTCCTTGTGCTCCGGAAGAACAAACTTGGTCCTCTGATGAGGGGTTAAACTTGGTGATTAGTGTAGTTTAGGTTTTTTGACTTCCTCGAAGAGGCTCTGCTGACTATACAGTTTAAGTATCCAAAACTAATTCTGCTTGTGGTGTAAACTGGCATCAGCCACCATCCCTGTCCCCAGACGCTCATTTGCTGTTGCATGCTGGCAGAAGTATATGTGTGGCTGTATGGTAAATTGGACTGGGGAACTGGTCTGACCTAAAACGCACCTGACCCAAAGACACCCTGCTGGTGTTCGTTTACTTTAGGCAGGGCAGGGCTTCCTCTGCGTTAGATGCTCCGAGTTGAAGGATGAAAACGGAATACCCTGCATTGCACTCGGGCAGGAGCAGACGAGCCGGTTCAGACCGCCACCACCTTGTGTCGGATGTTAGTACTGCTTAAGTGCGGGGCAGGTCTTTTGTCTGCAGTTGGAAATCCCAGCTAACAGGAGAACGTTAATTTATAACTAAAAGGTGATGTTCAAGTTGGAAGTGCCGAGAAGATTTTATGAAATGGCTTTTCCTGACTAATTATGTTCTTCTCGTCCTTGGCTGTATTTTAATAAAGGACTAAAAGCTAAAGCACTGTACAATTTTTTAACTCTGATGTCTTCTTCTCTTTCTAGCTCAACGATGACTATAAAGTAATGTTTCTTTTGCAAAACCTTCGGCTACTCAATGGCAAGGATATAACCAAACTGGCTAATCATGTGAGGCGTGTCAATAGTCGTAAGCTCACCAGCAAGGTAGGATGTGTGATCTTTTGTTAATCTCTAAACACCTGAGAAGTAACTAAATGCAGTTTAATGACAGAGTTGCAAACAACTAGTGGTTGACAGTAATTCTGGTACGATCTGAGTGCAGCCTGCAGTTTGGGCCACCTAGTAAATGTCTTACTGCTGCTTTCTCTGGCCGCTGCTTGCGTTTGCTCTACCTGTTCTGTGTAGCCAACTTCTGCCTTCAGTTTAAAGCACGGATCAGGGTCAGCAAGGTCTGTGTTTGACCCTCTAGTTTTTCAGGTCACTCTGATCACCTTTCAAAAATGGGAGAAGCCTGGTGCTGATATAACAGTTGCATACACCTCCCCATCTAATTTATGTTACTGTCCTGACCCCAGGAATGGGAAGCACAAAGGGAAGCTCAGGATAATCTTGCTTTTTCCAGCGTACACCAGGAACAGGGATTTGTTCTTTCTTCTTCAGCTGTGCGTGTTTGGAACTGTATTTTTACTCATTTACATACCCAGTTTAGCTCCTGACAGATTGTCCCCACAAAGCATGTTGTGATTTTGAGCAAAGTTATTGTTCTATTAAGAAAAAGGGTTTTTTTTTTGTGCAGTGCTGCTCTTACCATTTGTATTCTGGTTAGTTGATCTTGTTAATTCCTTCTGTGTAGCAGTGGTGGACAGATCAAATACTGAAGACTGGGATGGCTTATTCTGCTAAGTATTATCTGTGTAATACCTTGTACCTCAAAGGATCTTGGTGAACACTGCTTACTCAGCCTCTTAGCCTGCAAGCAACTGGGTGTGGTGGGCTGTTTAACGAGACCCCCAAATGCCCCCCTGTGCTGTTCATTTTACGCTGGTACCTGTGCCCCAGATACCTTCCCTGATGGTATTGCTTTGTTCCTGGTTCCCCAGTTCTTCCTGCTGTGTCTAAATGTAAAATGTCAATTGGGCCAAATGCTTATGGGTGCGTTATTATTATGCATCAGAAACTGCTGATAGATGAGCAGCTGCATAATTGTGCCCCATAGTTCAGAAGCCTTTTGGAGTCAAGTTGTCTTTATAAATAGGGATGACATGGGCACCAGTCCTGCTCACGAACACACTTGGAACTACAAGAAAACTCATAAACATCCCCATTGTGCCTCTTATATAATCTTATAAACATCTTGTGCCTCTTATAATAAATTAGGTACCTGTCAGGTACTCCCTGTTAGTAGACAACAGTGTAAGACTCCTTAAGAGCATTTGCTATGGATCCAGAGGCATGAAATCAGGCGTGGCTCTGGGTTTGTGTTGACAGTATCTGCTTAGCCACACTCACTTAAGCTTGGTTCAGAGGAATTGCATTTCTTGTTAGCTGAGGTCATGGTTTGAACACTGATAAAATAAATGGAAGCAATGCCATCATGTAGCTAGCAGACCCTCAGGGTTGGGAAATTCTTGAATGCTTTCACAAGTATGTGCTTTTCTGCTCTGGTTTTCTGTAGTATTTCATCGAATAACCACAGTCTTTCTGCCTAGGTTACCGCTCACTGGGAAAAATTCTTCCGTGACCAACTTCCCGAGAAATACACAGCTGAACAAGTGAAGTTAATCAAGAAAAAGTTCCTGAAGTCAGTACAGACCAATGTAGTATATGGACCCAGCTCACTCAGTGAATTCACCCGCTGGCGGGTAGGTTACACTTCACTTAGCCTTCTGCTCTTCAGACGAGGACTCCGCAGCCTGATTCTGAAGGATTTGATTAAAATGCTCTATGGCTTTGGGTTCAGGGTGTCAGGGCTCTTGCAGACAAGTGGTATCACTTTCTGGTTTTCTTCACTGTTTTACGGAAGCACTAGGAATAAATGTGCACAAAGTTGCAATGACTGTCATTAAACGTTTTCTAATTCATAAGCAATAATGATACTTGTACTAATTAACAAGACTGCAGTATCCTTAGTACTTAATTATTTGCAAATAACTGTAATGGCAAACTTCAGTCTTGATGGAAGCTGTATGAAATGATAAAAGACAATGACAGAACTGTAGTTACTCCCATCCCAGGAAAGATAATTTAGTCTGTAACATATATTTTAAATGTATGTGCATAATTTAATTGAGGCTTCTGTCTCTCCTATGTCTTGTCTCATTGCTGTGCTGTAGTTTTTGCAAGTGTGTACCCTGGATGCACATGACAAAGTGAAGTTCTTTGGCCATGTGGTGTCAGTGGAGGACTTGACCCACCAAGCTGTCAGCTGAGGATTCCTCCATCACTTGTGAAATTCACATAGAAAACTCAGCAAAGCAGCTCTTGTCATTACACATCAGGGTTTGACTGCTGTTGCTTTTGTCTTTTTTTAACATATCTACATATTTACTTGTAAGGTGAAAATGATTGCAGAAGAGTTTCTGGCATACACACTGGGTCTGGAGATAAACACAGATAGTGAATCAGAGGAAGATATGGATGAGAATGAGGAAGAAAATACAGAAAAAAACAGGGAAGCTGCAGAGGACACGGCTCAGGTAGGTGATCTCCCCAGTTACATCAACAACGTCCTTTTGTTTCTCACAAATTCAGTAGCACTTGTCAGTTTACATTTTTGACCCTTTGGTAACCATAGGGACAGTCTCAGGCTCCAGCCTGTATTCAACAGCTGAGACTTGTTCTTTTTGGCCAGATTGAAGCTTTCCCAGCCATGTGAAGGCTGAGTTGCTCTCCAAGAGAAGGGAGCTTCCATTCTCATAGGAGACTCAAAAGATTTTCATGAGTATAGTCCTACTGACTGCACCTCTCCTTTGAGGAAGAATTATTTTTTCATTAGAGAACTGGGCTGGTGCACAGCCAGACTGGATGGTGCTTGCCACCTTTGAAATGGCTGCAGGCTGAACCTCTCGTTCCATGGGCCAGATTTGGTTTTCCACATCATCTGTAAATCACAAGTAACTAGGACAAGGGAAGGGAGATGAAAATGAGGCTGGCTGTGTGATTTTTCCTTAGCTTCTGCCTTTAGGTGCTCTGCAGCTCTGGGCTGTCTGATTCTTGGAACCCAGTCTGTAACTGTGGGAGGGTACTTGCACTTGAATAATTAATGTCTCTGACTTACAAATGATCTGCACATCTCGGGGAAGCTAGAAACCTTCTGCAGAAACTGACAACATGTCTTATGTAGGTCACAGTAATGCCTAGCAAGAGGAAAAGAAGTAATTCAAAACAACGCTCTGGAAACAAGAGGTCCAAGTCCCAGGCAAACACCAAGGAGAAGGCTGTAGTTAGTACCAAGAAGTCCAGCCCTGTGCAGGATGACCCAGCACCTGATAAACCAAGAACATCAAACCAGCCAGCCAGAGAGGCAGCCCCTGAGCAGGGAGCTGAAGGGACACGCAAGAATGGAGAGCCGTTGCCCAAGGGGCAAAGCAACAGAAGATCCAGCCAGCTGACAGGGGAACAGAAAAGCCAGGAGCAGGACAACAGAGTTATTAGCTTGATCCCGGTGAAGAACTCCAAGGGCAAGGTACGTTCATCAGCCTGCTTGAGACTGGCTTTCCGCCTCTTGGTTTAGCGGGAGGAGCTGCATTCAGATTTCTTCAGAGCTCTACACAGCTTGGGGCTCGTAATTGGCCAGATACATTGTGAGTTACAGTTTTTGTTTTGGGATGTAGGTTTTTTTTGTTTTAAATCTCTCAGAGGCATCAGGGAAGGCCCCCCCTGGAGACAGTGAATCCCCCGCAGGGGATGGATGGACCAGCGCTCTGAGGTGGTGCACTGAAAGCCTGTTCTTAGAAACAGGACATGGTGTATCTTGCTCTCAGGTCAAACTGATGGCTGTGTGGGGAAAGGTGTTTCCCCCTCAGCTCAGACCGGGGGGGGATCTAAAGAGTTTTTCATGTTTCTCTGCAGCAGCAAATAGGGTTCACAGCTGGGGTGTGCTGGGCACATCTCCTTTCTAAAGTTGCCTGCTGGTTTGGCAGTCTTGAGCACTGGTGGTACCTCAGTCTCTCCTGTTCTCTGTAACATAGAAGGGCTGAAAAACACTTCAGTTTAAGTCCGATTGCTGTGTTCAGTAGAAGGTTCTGTCAAGGCAATCACAGGCAAACCGCTGTCAGGGGAATGAATTTTCTAAATGTGGATGGTTTATTGTAGGAGGATGTCAGTGCAGAGCCATTGCATTTTCTTCAGTGTCACAGTAAAGGCAACAGCCGTGAGGATTTTAAAACGCAGCTGTGGTCCTGTGTCTTCGAGCCATTGCTAGACTGTGGAGCCAGGAAAGGTGAGCTCTTAAAGAGGTTTGCAGGATTCCCAGAACCACCCGGCTCTGGAATCCCAGTGGACTCCGTGCATTAGACCCCTGCTCCTTCAAGCTGTAGTCTCCATTGCCAGGAAGAGACTTGCTTACATACTTCTCCTTTGATTTTCGAAACAGGAGACTGGGAGAGCACCAGGCAGTGATAAGCTGCAGTCTTGATGAACACATCCATGAACCTGGAAACTTCTCACCTGTTCTTTTCATCTTTCAGATCCTGTTGTGAACTCCTCCAGAACTGTGGCAACATGTGGAGGGGAATCTGTCTGTCTGATTGATTGTGAGACGGGGACGGTGCTAAAAAAGTATAAGGTGGCTACAGAGGTAGGTTGCAAGTGGGAAGAGTAAGCATTGAATGGAAATACCATAATCTGTTATAATTACATATGTGTATACATAACATATATTACAAAGAGTTCTGAAAGGGTTTCAGGCATTAGCGTGGACAGGTCTTAAAAGGATGAAGATAGATAGGAAACATTTCTTGCTTATCCTTTTAGCCTGGTTTGGGGTTAAGTTTTTATTAGTTAAAAAGATTAGTTGGCCTCTCTTCTCGCACAAGTGTGCAGACCTGTGTCCAGGCTGCTAAGACTGCTTGACAGCACAGAGGAATAAATGCCCTGGTTTGATAGTTTGTGTTCTTCTGAGGGTTGTTTTGGAATTCAACACT
>JAVJGJ010000001.1:104747807-104761204 GCA_035590215.1 Microhierax caerulescens
TTTCTGTAAATACCGGGGGTCTGGATTGAGGACCCTGGGGGACCGTATCCAGCCCGCGGGCCATAGTTTGAGAACCCCTGCAACCTCTCAGCCTGCTCTCACCCTCCTGATGGTATTTTGTATCTGTTCTTTTTTTTGAAGGTTTTTTGTCAACTTCCCTTCAGCCAAGCAGTACTTCAGCCAGTTCAAGCACATGGAGGACCCGCTGGAGATGGAGAGGAGCTTGCAGCTGCGTAAGCACGCTCGGCGGGTCATGGGTGCCATTAACACTGTGGTGGAGAACCTCAATGACTCCGAAAAGGTCTCCTCCGTTCTGGCCCTGGTGGGCAAGGCCCATGCCCTCAAGCACAAAGTGGAGCCCATCTACTTCAAGGTAAAGGACAGGAGCACAAAAAATTGCTGGAGTGCTTTAGAAATCAGGAAGAGGGCAGGAGAGAGGGAGCCAAGGCGAGCTGGTCCTGTCTGTCCTCCCCTGGGGGAAGCTGGCTGGCTGGTGATGGGGTTGCTCCCCGTGCAGCTGCAGTGTCCTGCTGCCACACTGTCCCACGCAGCCCACCATTCCCAAATGGAGCCACTGCTGCAGCATCACGTACTTCCCCCAGCCCAGGGAAATGCACCTGCCTGTGCCCTGCCTGCAGCCCCTCCAGTGCGGCTGTGATCGCATGTCCCTTCTTTTAGAAATTAAGCATGATAGAAGGGAATAAATTTGAGGTACCCACATTAGGGAGATATAATATCTCTCCCTGGAGAGTTATTAACCCTTTGCTCTCCGCCTCCCTTCAGAAACTCACCGGTGTCATGCTGGAGGTCATTGCTGAAGAATACGCCAATGACTTCACCCCAGAGGCACACAGTGCCTGGACGAAGATGAAGACCCTCATCTACACCCATGTGACGGCGGCATACAAGGAGGTGGGCTGGGCGCAGTACCCCACCGCCACCCTTTGAGCGGCCAGCGGGGCCAGGCGAGGGGCAGGGAGGGCTTCGCTCACTCCAGGACTTCACTCTGGTCTCTTCTCAAGATCTTTGCTCAGTCTGGGGAGCCTGGTAGGGCCAGCTCTGTTAGCTGCCAAGTCACAATTTGATCTCCATGGGGTTTAAAAAAACCAAACTAAATAAGCCAAAAAAAATAGAAGCATGAAGGGTGTGGGTGGGTCAGAGTGAAGCAGTTGCAGGGGATGTAGAGCGCTTGTTGGTTGTTGGCTCCATCTTACTGTTCTGGCCTGTCCATCGTCACCTCCCAAATCCTGCACCTCGCTTGCACCATCTCACAGTCCCTTGTACAAGCACTGCTGTGCAGCAGTGATGTGCAGCCCTGTTCACTGATGAACAACACGACCCTTGTTTTCCATGCAAAGCCCCTGGGTAAACCTGGCTCCTTGCTTTTGGGGGCACGATTCTTCTGGGAACCACCAGCTGCCCAGCTGGGACCAAAAATGCTTTGCTTTGCACTTTCTGCACTCACCGGGCACGGTGGCAGGGCTGATGGCTGTGGCCAGAGCTGCTTTTGGCTGTTCATCACCCTGCACCAGGGACCAGCAGCAGCACTTGCTCTCCCGTCATCCACACTCCCTCTCCTTGGCTGGCTGTTGCAAACCCTCCTGGGGCTGGAGGGAGCAAGGGGGAGGGGGAAATGTGCTCCCCCAGTGTGAGGGAGTGGGAAAGGAGGGGTTTGGGCTGCCTCCCCTCATGGCTCGGAGCACAGCGCCTAGGTGGGATCCCTGTTCAGATGGCAGGAGCTGGTGAGCCCACCTGTGGCATGTGCTGTGCCATTGCCTTGGGAGCTGGCATGTGTAGGTCTGTTTGCCCAGCAGCCAGCAGCAGGGCAGTGCAGGGACAGAGGGCTGGGGCGGCTCTGCCCAGCTTGGTGAGAAGTGGGGTTCAGGCTGTGATCAGGAGGGGGGAAGATAAAGTGAACGTAGCAGGAGGGATTCCTGGGTGTGAAGAAAGTTCCCTGCTCTGTTAAAATTAATAAATAACTTAGAGCATATTCCTGCCCTCTTGGTGAAACCACCTTCTTTCAAATAAAGTGCCTGGTCAAAATAAGCTCATGCAGGAGCTGTGTCCCTACTTGGGGGCTGGCAGTGCTCCTGCGGGTGCCTGGTAAAGGCCCCCCCACCAAAGTGAGATGTGGCTGCAGGGCTGGCAGCCCCGCAGTTGTGGGTGAGTCTGCTTGGTTTCTGACTGTTTCACCTTTGGTTATGAAAAAGGGAGGAGGAGCAGCCCTGTTGCCTCCTGCACATATGTGTTTGGATTTATAGGACACTCTGGGGACTGATTGGCAAAGGATTGGGGATGAAAGATCAGATGTGCTAGGAAGCTTTGGCATCCTTGTCACCCAGTTATTTCCCAAAATGTCTCTTTATTTTTAGAGCTCTAGCATTAAGTGCAATATTACCTATTGAAGTGGGAGGGGGTGGGGGGTTGGGAATGTCCCTTCTGAGACTTTCTCTGGTTCTCGTTCCTCTACTGCCCTGGAGAGCTGGCAGCTTTCTGGGAGAGACCAGCTCCTCTCCTGGATGTTGGCTTGACAGGCAGTGAGCCCACAGTCCCCGGCTGGCATCCCCACAGCCACCTTGGGGACATCCCCATGCCACAGGGACACTGCTGGAGGTGGCAGCAGCAACTTTTCCTGGGGCTGACCTCCCTCCCCTGGAGCAGCCAGCCAGAAACTCCTGCTTTGCTCACCCACAACCAATTCATCTGTGCTTTTAATCACCCCTGGGGAATAGGGTTTTTTCTGTTTCTGGTGTTTTGCTACCACGCCAAGGGGCTCCTCTGCCCCCCAGCCCTGGCAATGATGGGAGGGTGGCCAGCATCAGGTGCCCGCTCTCAGTGGGGTTTTCCCCTTTCCTCTCTTGGCTGTAACAGCGGATTTCTGCTCAGGGTCTGTGGGAGCCTGTACAGACTGGCAAACCCCTGGACCCTAGCCCTGCCCTTTCCCTCACTCATACCAAGATGCTGGCATGGTCCATGGCTGGGTGGCAACCCCGGGCACTGCTGCTCAAAGAGCAGGGGAGGTGTGCCTGGGGGGAGATGTCTTCTGTTCCTCTGGGCTCAGTTAGATGCAGCCAGGAGTTTGTGCTGGTGCCCTGGCTCTGGGCAAAGAGGGATTTGTGGAGGGATGCAACCTCTTGGCTGCATTCCCCAGTGCTCCCTTGCTTTCCTGAACAGCCCTGGGACCAGGATTAGTCCCCAGGACTCCACTAATGACATTACAGCTGCTCTCTAGCCTTGCAGTTCTTTCCTCCCTATGTTCCTAGGAGCAATGGCACATCCTGGGCATCCATGGAGGGATGGGTGGAAATAACTGCTGAGGGCACAGCTGTCCTTGGCACGGCAGCATGCAAGGTCAAGGGAAGGGATGGGCACAGGGTAATAAGTGATACTGCTTTGCTCATGTGGTGGGCTGTCCTTTAGAGTCAGCACCTCCAAAATTCAGCTCACCAGCCTGCACCAGTGGAAGTGCCAGCAGCTGATGCCTCTGGCTCATGTCAAAGCAGCTGCTCGTCCCTTGCAGGGTTGGTGGAGGCATTCTTTAAAAGGCAGCTGCTGGCCAGGGTCAGCATCAGGCCTGTGCAGATGGGAAAAGACCTGCTCAGTCATTGACTTTGTGCCAGCACAAGACTGGAGAGCAATTGCTCAGAGCAAGACTGTTAGATTGGGGGTTTTTTTGGGTGCATCACGGGACTCTCATGAGCATAGCTTCACTGATTTCTGCCAAAAACTTGAGGCCAGCAGCACATATTTTCAATGAGTTCATGTACTCCCCATGCTCTGCGGATGCTGGGCCAAGGATGTTTCCGTACCAGCGATGTTTTATCTTTAAACAAAGTTCACACAGTAATCTTTGAGCTTAATATTCTCCAGGTGGGGATTTTAGTTTTGCAGTACAAGCTCTTCCTCTCCCTTCCCACAACCAAAATTTGGCTCAGTCACTGTCAGCAGGGAAGCGATTTTGGGGTGACTGGAAAGTCCCTGCGTTCATGCCCAACCTACCCGAGTGCCTTGGCTTTGGGGGAGCAGCAGTGAAGTGTGTCCCCCCGCCTTTGAATGGGGCTTGGTTTCTTCTTTTTCTTATTTTTCTTGCATCTCTAGAAAAATCTGACCCATAACCTTGTGCACCCACGCATGTGTGTGCTAGGCTTGGGGTTTTTTCCAGGCACATTTTTCTAAAGCAAATCCAGATGCATGCAGCTGCTGTCTCTCGAGGACTGCGCCCCCCCCCCCATCAGCCAACTTGCAGGCCAGTCGAATATATGCAAACAAAAACATATTTATTTTTACCAGCTCTGTAGGAAGTAAAATGAAGCAGGGAGGGCTCCTGGGGCAAAACTTGTGAGGGGAAGAGATGAAGATAAAGCAAACACCCCCTTTGTCACCTGCAGCAGAGGAGGCATTGCTTAAATCAGGGAAAACTCTAATCTAGAGATAGATGAAAATTAACAGAAAAAGGAAAAAAAATATCATTCCGGAGTGATAGGGCTGATAAACACCATGTTAAAAAGCAGAAAGGGAGGCCGGGTTCCTGCTCTGAGCATGGCTTTCCGGCACACACACCTGCACAGCTGCTCCCTGTTACTTTTTACCCCTCCCTGGAGCCCACCGCAGCTGGCTGGGGACCCCCTTATCCTCCCTTCCCTCCAGGCCCTGCTCACTGGGGCTCAAAGTTTCACCTCCCAGCGTGCCTGGGCTGAGGTAAGGGTGCTGCCTATGCATGCTTTGGCTCTGCTTTGCTCTCCTTGGCAGTGGCAGGTAGGAGCCAACTTGTAAAGTTGTTCTCCCAAAATTCACTGGTGGGAGCTGGGGGCGCAGGGCATGGCAGCTGGGGACTCCTGGTTTGTTCCCTGCCCTGGAGAGGACCTCAATGTCTGCCAGCCCCATCCACCTTCCCCAGGGATGCTGCTGGCTGCTCCTGCTTACTCTTCTCCTCTCTGATGCCCATGCCATTGCGGCTGCCTTCGTGCAAGCCGAGCTCAGATCTCAGCTGCCACCCCTGCAGCCAGGGCAGGATCTGACCTGACCTGCTGGCTCCGCCAGCCTCTCTGCATTAGTGTCAGGGCTGGGCTTGGGGACCCCATGACCTGGGTGGGAAAGTCTTTGTGCCCCCTGCCATCAGCAGATAAGTGCCGAGTTAGGGGGAGATTCAGTGTCCCTGGGGCAGGGTCATCCCCCGCCCCCAAGCACCTTGTCCTGGATGTCTTGGGAGACACCCGCTGATGGCAATCAGCTTGTGTCCCCCACCCCGCATTCAGCACTGCGTTTGGTCAGAGGCAGGTCAGTGCTGGAGGGAATGGGACGCTTTGGGTTGTGATGGGACACAGATCCCATCCACCCGGTCCCCCCGCCATGGCCAACACTCATGGCAGGTATAGCTCCATAGGCACGCAGCCAGCCAGAGGGACACTCCACTGCCACCAGAGCTGGTTGGACAAGGCGTCCTTAAGGACCTTGTGCCACCACCCTCATCTTCTCTTACAGTGAGACAAATCCCCGAGGCAGCCAAGCTGCAGGTTCTCCAGGGGGACTCCTCTTGCATCTCTGCCAGTTTGCTCCAGTTTGCCCCAGTAAAGGGGATCCCAGCATCTCCCTACTCTCTGGAGACATGCCCAGTGACTTCAGTAGGGACCAGATTTTGGCTGGCTGGACTCTGGCACCAGAGCTCAGCCTTCCCTGCCCCTTGCCAGAGGGAAGCTGCCCCAGTGCGCCAATGTTGGTGCAAGGGCTGCGCAGGGCCAGCACCAGTGGTGCCAGGCAGACGGGTGGAAGGGAAACCCATGAGCTAATCTTGGACCAGCTTACAGAAAGGGAGGGACAAAACTACCCACCTGAGTCCAACCTCTTTGACAGACTGCAACGCTGATTATTTTCCATAGCTGAAGTTGTCTCTAATTGTTAGTATGTCTTAACGAGTCCCACCGTGACCCACAGACATGAGCCGGCATGGTCTGATGTAACTCTGTGTCTTTCCTGTTACAGCTGCGGATACTGTTCATGTGTGTGTTTCTCGGCGCTTCTGTGCTGGTTTTATACATGCTGTTCCATGTACGATGGGTGTAACTTGTTTTTCTTTTTGTAGGTTTTTAGTATGTTTGTAACCAGACAGAATGGTGTTATTAAACCGAAACTTGTATCTTCAGTGGATAAATCAATCAAACCCCTCCAGCTCTTCTTGGTTTCTTTCTGTCCTAGGAGTTTTTCAGTGTTGCATGGACAACCCTCACAATGGTAATCAGCGACAGTTGCAAAAAATCTCATAATATCTTGGCGGTTGCTGGGAGGAGAGGGATTGTCAAACTGATTCATGTGGCGGCTGACTTCTGCTACGGAGAGATAAAGGCTCATAAAAAGCCTATTGCTACTGTCTGCTTCAGCCCAACTCGAGAAACTCACCTTTTCAGTAAGCCTCTGGTTGAGAATCTCTAGCTTTAGTACCTAACGTAGAAAAGGCTGGGGTTCCTTAACAAGGGGAATTGTCACCAGTGCAAGCAGGTAGGGACTGCACACATGTATAAAAAGCACGGACAGATGTTACGGAAAGATTATTGTTAGTCTCATATGGCAGTATTCTACAGAAGGTACAAATAGGTTCAGCCACAGAGCCTGGCCCTTTAGCTGAGGTGCAGCAGCTCCTGTTTCTCTCAGTAGCCCTCAGGATGGCTGTCACGCACACATTAGCTACAAACAAGCCCAGTACTGGATCCGTTCCACAGGGATGAGTAAGAAGAATGATAACCAGGGCAGCCGCAGCGAACAGTCAGCTGGCAGTGCTCTCATCGAGCATGGCAACAGCGGCAATGCGGTGTATAATGGCCTGTTGGTTTTCATATTTTCCAACCAGCAAAACCATGTGCTTAATTGCTTTTGCATAAATGAAAGGGTTGGGTTTTTTTTTGAGTTGTGCACCTCATCAGAAATTTTTATTCATGTTATTCAGGTGTAGAAGAGAACTTTGCCACAGTAGGGCCTGCAGAGACTGAGGCTTAAGAGGCTGGTAGGCAATGAACCAGCATCACAGCACAAATTGCAGCTGCATTGTCAGGCCTGTAAAGTGAGCTGTTACAGAGCCATTCAGGCCACACCTGCACCCTGCAGCACATTGTTTCTCTTGCCTACAATTACCCACATCCTGGAGTGGTTAGAGCGGTCCCTGAACCATTAAAAAGTGGAAATATTTTTTTTAAACACAGGTATCTGTAGTGGATACCTCTCAAGAAGAAGCTCAAGAGTACAAAGATCCAGGTAGAGGGATAAGGTGGTTGACAGCGCAGCCATACAGTGGCGTGGACAGCAAGGCTCATTATATTGCATAGAAAATGTTTTAGTAATAAAGCGATAGTCTTTGTATGCCTGTTTGGGGACAGGACACTAACCCATTTACTTTTGAGTCTGAAGGATGCCTCAGATTTCTGATTAGGATCCAAATTTCTCTGAGTAATCTGTTAGGATTGTTTCCATTAGCAGTATATTAGCTTGGTGACAAAGACAGCCATAAGTGTCTCGCACTTCAGGTCAGTGCCTTAACTTTCCCAATGGGAGCTGCTGTGGATATGTGGAATAAAGTGGCATCTGCCTCAGAGTAGAGGTTGGAGCTCCTATTTTAGAGTTGACTAGAAGAAACGTGAGCTCAAAGGGGCGCTAATTAAGGATGTTGCGAAGCCACAACTTAGTAATGGACACCAGGAAACAAACTTTGGTTTATCTGCTCCTCTTAAAACACAGGATAAGAATGCAGATTACTGACTGTGCATGTTTGACATTGTCTGTGAAGTGGTGTTGAGCCAGGAGCCTCAGTGCTTGCTGCTGTCCTTTAATGAGCTCTCTGATGCCACAGGCTTAGAGTGTTAGAGCCTGTGACACAGGTAGAATTGCCAGCTAGCATGAGAAGAGGCAGACGAGCAGCTGTGTCACTACCCGCTTCTCTTCTGTATCCCACAGCTGCATCCTATGACAAGCGAATTGCACTCTGGGATATTGGGATTCCAGACTGTGACTACAATTTCAAAGCAAGGTAAAGGTTCAAAAAACAGGTGTGGTCAGTCCAGGAACCTATAATTATCACATCACAGCCCCACGTTAACTGCTTTTTTTGTTTTCTTTTTAGCCAGCTGCTGGTGCTGGAAGCACTTTCTATTCCCTTACGGATTGCCCTTGTCCCCACCTGCCCAGATCAGTACCTGCTGGCTGGCTGTGAAGGCAGCTGCTTTGCCTGGAATATAAAACTGGATAAGGAACAAAAAAGCAGGTGAGAACCAAAAATTGGGGCATGCATTTGCTTTATGTAACAAGAAAAGGCAGCCCTGGCAAAGGCTTTATTTCTAACTGAGGATGTCCGAGCAAGAAAAGCAGCATGTCCTACCACACTTAAAAGAAACTCCCCTTCCTGTAGCAGCAAGAAAAAAATACTAGCATAAAGCTAACAGACTGTTCAAAGCTAGCAGCCCTGAGCTTGTGTTGATGCTCCCGTCTAGCTTTCAAAGCAGGAAAGCTGACATGAGTGTAATACAACACCCTAAAACTTAAGGGTGTATTGTTTTGAACTAGTGTAATGGAGTGTAAATTCTTGGCTCGAGTTCCAGCCTTGCAGCAAGGCCTACCCTGCTTCTGGAACACGGGGTTACCCTGGAGACTGGCACTTTCTGGGAGCCCAGAAAAAATTACAAAAAAGAAATAAGTGAAGTCATGCCCTGCTGACAGAGACTAATGTGGATGCCTCCAAAACCAGATGAAATAAGACAGCAGTCTCATAAGCAAGTGGGCTTCTGTTATATTAAGAAATGCAGGTGGCTAAAAGTGTAAGTTCAAGTGGGAATTCATCTTGAGGTTGGCAAAAGACTCAGTAGCACATGAATTTCCTCCTGGGTTTTGTACCCGAGTGCTCTTCCACCGCTGCCCATTCAGGACTTGGCTCATTCTACTCTTCCACCTTCTCCAGGCCTTTTGAAGCCGTATTCCAGTTTCCTGATGAGGTTGGAAACATGACAACATCTCACAGGGTTGATGGTTTGGCTTTTCTGAATGATGATGTTGTTGGTGAGTATAAACACAATGGCCCAATCAAGACCAACAGTCAGGCACCTCTGCATGTGGCAGGCTGAAGCCAGCACGATGAGCAGAGGGACTGAATGAGGTGTGACTACCTCTCCTTTAGATTTTTGGGGGCTACACAGGATGGAGTTGTCTCCCAGAGTCACTTACCTTTCCCCAAAATGTGGGCTAGAGGTGTAGACCCATGCGTTAACAGGTCTGGAAATCAGATGGACCCATGCTTGAGAGCACACTTGGCCCAGCAGTGCCAAAGCAAAGGAGGACAGCTTCCTGCTGAAGGGCTGGCTGGTGACAGCAGGTTTTTTTGCAGGGTAATTGGGGGTTCCCACATCTGGGAGAGCGCTTAAAGCAGGGGCTGGATCTTTCTGAATAGCTTATGCTTGTTCTACAATTCAGGAACTGAAAAATCCCTCTGCAGCCTCCAGTTATCTTGAAATTAAGGTAAAGGAGGTAGAAACAGTCACTGCTGGTATCAGGCCCCACATCTTAAGAGCCACCTTCACCACCTGCCAGCCTGTCTTTGGGCATTTCGCTTCTCAGGAACTGACACAACCTCTCCCCTCTTTCTTCCCTAGTTTCCAAGAGCTCTAAACCAGGATGCATATACTTATGGAGCTGGAGTCGATCTTTTGACACAAAGGGGAAAGGGAGCCAGCGAACTGTCTCCGCAGTTATTCTAGCTGAGCTCGAGTGGTCCACGACAGACCTGTCCTACCTGATGCTCAGCACCTGCCCAGGTAGGCAGCGCTCTTCCTTGGGGCAAGCAGCAAGGCAGTACCGGTCCCCGTAGCAGAGATGGCCACACAGGTCAAGGTTTAATTTGCAGAGCTGCGTGCGCCTCCCCTTCCACCTGTCGGAGGAGCCTGTAGTTCGAGGCAGAGGCCTGGATTCTTCCTCACCAGAGAGAGTCTGGTTAACTCAGTGCACTGCACAGCACCAGCTGTATATGAATAATAGAATAAATAATTACAGCTGTACCATCTGCCAAACAAGGGGGAACAGCTGAGGCTTTACAGCATTATGTGGAGCCATTTCATTATCAACACGGTCTTCCCTGGGCAGGTCTTCAGAGCACGCAGAGCTGATGGATGTGGCCCTGTAGCTTTTCTGGAACCATTTTAATGTTTGGCACATGTAAAGTGAGGTGTGGGAATGCCACACAAGGGGCAGGTGGCTTTTAAAGCTAACAAGGGATAGACTAATATGAGCTGGTCACTACTTTCCCAAACCAAATATATCTAAAAAAAGGCAGAAAAAATCCCAAACCATTTATCACTATCTTTTCTCTATAGCCCATTTATCTTTGAATTATTTTTTTCAGAGCAAGGTAAATTAATACATTTGTGCTGACGAGTATTTTGCTGAAATAGGACATCCTCTGTTGGGATCCTACAACACTGTCTTGAGTTCTGGCTTTATAGCACAGCAGCCTCTTGGTTCCACGCTTGTTTTCCAGCTTCTTCTTTTCATCTCACAGCAAAAGACTACGTGTTCTGTGGTGACGAGAGAGGGAATGTGTGGATGTACAACCTCTCAAACTACACCACAGCGTGGAGCTCTGCAAAGGCAAAGCACTCAGACAAGAGGATCCCTCCCACACAGGTAGGTCTCATTTACCCTCCGAGGCTTTGGGCCTCCCTTCTGCCCCACTGCAGCTGACCTGAGTCTGCTGAGCAGATTTTCACCAGAATACACCTAGTGTGTTCTACAGCTAACCCTCACAAGCAGCTAAATCGATCTCCAGAGCATGACCAAGGCCATCTTTCAACTCTCACACAAACACAACTGTGACAGACTTGGGAGCTGTAAAGCAAGTCCGTTTGCTCCTGCATTCTGCAGCTTGGCAACTTCCCTAGCAGAAGGGCCCTCTCTAAAAAAAAAATAGGTGGTTAAACTGCAGGGCCTGACAACACAAAGTGCGCAGACACCACTTCCCTGACGATGAGCGACTGTTCCTCAGCAGAACTGCACGCAGGAAAGGGCTCGCTGCTCCCGTAGGCTCACACACCCTTTTGCCTGCTCTTTCCCTGGCCTCCAGAGAGTTCTCTTCTGGGCAACTGCTGTTCCCTTGCGTGATGAAGCCTCGGAAAGGACAATCACACACATGCTCAAAGGCTCTCGCTGCAGAGCCTGCTCTTAAGCTACATTATATCTAGGAATGAAGGGGCCCAGTGTTCTGTACACTTTTGGGAAGTGTATTGCCCAAGCCAACAGTCAGTTCCTCCAGGACCGAGGGGCAGCCTTTGCTTTTTCCTTTATCAAGTCCCTCGCCACTAAACCCTGGTCCTTTAGGAGGAATACCATAAAGGTGCACCTATATGGGGAAAGAGGAAGAGCCTTTTATTCAGCCTTCCTGAAGCCCGTAGGAAAGCAGATTCCTCAGAGCCCCACATGCCAAACCAGGCCCTGCAGTACTGAATGCACCTCCCACCACCACCACTCCTCTCCTACCCAAACTCTGTATTCTTGTAGATTCTCAAGTGGCCAGAGCTTCAAGTGAACGGGGAGCAGCTGAACGAAGTCCTAATAAACAATGTGGTATCAGATCCTTCTTTTACTTACCTTGTTGTTCTAACTAGTGTGAACATAACAGCAATTTGGAAGAAGTCATAGTTTCTTGTAACAGTTTCATTCCCGTGCTTTGAAATAGTGCAGTATTAGTGACTGTTACCCATGTAACCACCAAGTTTTCTAGACCAGCTCTTACATGCAAAAGGGAAAAAAAAGTTTGTTAAACTCACATCATTGTAAGCATCTGGTTTCTTTTACTGTAAGTTTTCACAACGTGTGCATTTGTTTTATAGAAATAACACATAATAAAACAAAATACCAGTTCCATTGGCAGTGCCTAGACTTTTTGAAAAGGAAAAGCAGAGAGTTCATCTACTGCTATCACTCAGCGTCTTCTTATTCTGGAAGAACACTCACAATAAACTCGCCAGCAGCCCAGTACAAATGTTCACCTTAAGGCTCCAATTAGAAAAGTAGAAATCATTTTAATGACTTATCCATCAAGTCAAACAAGACATACATCCTCTTGGCAAAATGCCTGTCTGGCATAAAAAAACCCCCACAAAACCAAACCTCAAAGTATCACTGCTGCTGTCAGGAATTAAACAAAGTGGGACAAGGGCGAAAATATTTGCCATGAAGAGAAATGTAAATGTAGCATTCAACTGAGATCACTGCCTCAGAAGTACAGTCTGTTCTAAATGGGGTGATTTTACTCAATTCCTTCTTGTTTGTCTTTAATGGCAACCTGTAAAACACAAACAAAAATACATACGCTAGGATGAGAACTGTTCCCGGGCTGGAGGAGGTTAGGTCAACATAACAAGTCTGTGAAACACAGTATGAGCCACAGTCAGTGGAGATCTCTACACCATCCAGAAAAATAAATTAAAATCAAAACATATTTACAGAATTGGTGCACTGTTAGCTTTTACCAGCACTACACACAGTATCCTGTTTCTGGCCTCCTTGGTTTTGTGTGAATAACTTTTTGGGCAGCTTAGGTCTCAAAAATCAGGGGCTAAATAAATACAGTTGCACAGCTGAGCAGAAGCAATGAGAAGCAGTCCAAAACCAAACACCTGCCTGAGTTTTGGCAGATGTAAAAAAAATAAGAAAACCACTCGGAAGAAGAGAAAATTATTTTCTACACCAATAAGGCTATGAGAAAACCACTGCCAGCCACCTATGGAACCAGAGAGCAGCCACAGAACCCTTGTCAGGCACACAAATAGCCTGTAAGAGCAGCCAGGCTCCACCATCCCTTGACAGGAGCAGAGTAGTGCGGTGCTGCACGGCTTCATTGACTTTACTGACCTAAAATAGCAGCTCTAAGATACGCTCCCCCTCCCTTTATTTAACTTTTAATTGCAAGAAGCTCAAATATTTCAAAGAACAAATAAACAAACTTACCCTGAACCTCTCCTCCAGAAGGGAGAGCTCACTGATCAAATCCGTGATGGCGTTGGTGAAAGCTTCCTGGGGGCTGTAATCAGGGGTGGTTTGGACGCGGATGATAATTTTGTGTTCCAGTGGGTGCGGGACCTTGTACCCTGCAAATAACACCTGGGGGTCTTTCAGTAACTGCCTGGAAAGGAAAAGCAGCAGTGAACAACCACACAGCACGAACAAATACTTTTTATATTAAAAAAAAAATGATTAAAAAGCCACATTTCTGATTAGCTTTCCCAACACACTTTCAAACAGGGCAATATAAACGTGTTTGTGGAGGCTGTTCCCTCCCTTTTAAAGGCAGAATTGCTATGCACAGACCTGACAACAGAGAATCATGGAAGGGTTTGGGTTGGAAGGGACCTTAAAGATCACTAGTGCCACCC
>JAVJGJ010000001.1:104781649-104807595 GCA_035590215.1 Microhierax caerulescens
CCACTCCTGCGTGGGAAGGGTTTGCCGCCCCCCCCCCCCCCCCAGGGCTGGGACCGCACCTCCAGATTAAGTGGAAATGGGGCATTCAAAGATTACAGTCCAGCTGCGGAAGGAAAAAGCAGGCGCAGCTGCAGCCTCCATCCCTCCTCCAGCTGCTGCCTTATCCCCCTGCTCCTACCCAGCAATAGCTGCCTCGGGGTCCCCACCAGCAACAGATGCCCATGGAAACATGCCAGCCCCCCATCTGCCAGCCCAGACCCCTTCATCATGCCCCCCGCAGGGTGCCAGTGGCAGGGTGAGGGAGGCAGGTTGACGCAGGGGGACAGTGAGTCACAGTTTCAGCTGCCACTATGCACTATGGGGACGTGAGGCCAGCATACCTGCAGGGTCAAGGCTTGGCTAATAATAACCACCCTGCTGCAAATGAGCCAGCACTGCAGGGGGAAGGGAGAAACCTCCCCCCCGGGGTCTCCAGCCCAGGCCAGGGGGACCCGGGTCTTTTGGTCAGACTTGTCTGGTAGCATTATAAGCATTTATTTTGGGCTCTGTCCCCTCCCAG
Organism: Microhierax caerulescens; assembly: GCA_035590215.1. NCBI lineage: Eukaryota > Metazoa > Chordata > Aves > Falconiformes > Falconidae > Microhierax > Microhierax caerulescens. The sequence continues at coordinate 104,782,209 of JAVJGJ010000001.1, forward strand.
CTCCAACCAGCACCACAGCACGGCGGTCATGGACTCACCCCATGCCAGCCCTGGAGCTTTCCTCCTCCGCTGGCTGCTACCCCTGCCCTGGGCATCAAAGCATCTCCCTGCGCAGCAGTGCCCGAGCACCCAGCTCTGCTGCTTTCCCACCCCCTTGCTGCCTGCATCCCCCCACCGTGGGGGCCAAGCAGTCTCAGGACCTGCACAGATGTGACAAGGATTTTAGGAGATGCTTTGTGTCCTCGTGGCAGAAGACGGGGACAGCCTGGGATGAGCCACCGAGCCTGGCCAGCTCACACCACAGTACCCAGCCCAGCCATGGGAAGGCCCCGGCCAATTCATATACAAGAGCCTTGGGCCACGCTCAGCAGGAAATTCTTACTTTGTACAGGGCTGGGTGACCTCTGCTCAATTTTTGCTTCGATTCATTATTTTCACTGCTGAGAGAACATGAGCTGTGCATACAAAACTGAGGCTTAAACATGAAACCTCTCCCTTTCGTAACTAGGGCAGGAGAGGAGCAGACACAGCCCATCTGCAGAGCTCAACAACACGCAGACACACACCCACCGCTCTTGCAGCATCCCCAAACTTTGCTGGATGGTTGAGCTTTTTCTCCCTAAAGCATGCAGCAAAGGGTCACCAGGAGGCTGCAAGCACAAGATGGATACTGGGAAAAGCTCCAGCCCTTGACAGCTCCAAAAAACCCCCTTCATTTTTATATTGGCATGACAGCAAGAGAATTAATTGCCCCTCTGCTGGCCCAGGCCATGCTGATCCCAGGAGGATGCAAAGACAGAACTACTGGGAAGCACGGCCACATCCCGTCCTGATCTCCGGGGAAGGATGTGAAATGGCAGATAGCACCAGGGCCTCGGATGTGCCAAAGGGATTTGAAGCAGGCAGGGCTCCAGGGACCACTGGCCCCAGGGAGGGGAACGGCTGGAAACAGCTCTTGGAAAGGCTTCAGCTACCAGGTGACAACACACAGGAAGGCCACCAGGACTGGGGAAACACGGCTTTTGCAAGGAGCTAGCACTTAAACGAGCAGAGCTCGTGGTGCAGGAGCGTGCTCCCACCAGAGAGCAGCTCTGCCAGCAGCCTTGCGTGGTGGCTACCACTGGCCAGCCAGCAGCGAGCCAGGGGCGACGGTGGCTGCTGACCACCGGGCAGCACAAATCCAAGAGTCTCCTCCTCGCAGAGGCTCCACCGGGCACAAACAGCCCCAAATGCTGCCATTTCACCCAGGGAAAGGGGGGAAGTGGGGCAGGTCCTGGCAGAAGTGCTTCAGGATGATAGGAGCAAGGATGGCAGCTCACAGCAAGAGCAGAGGGCTGTGACTTCCCCCAGGATGGACACTGCTGGGTCACCTCTGCCAGCACCGTGGCTGCAGACCACCAGGCTCTGGCAGGCAAAGCACCGACAGGCTGCAACCCCTGACCCCTAGGACCAGCGCCCCACGTCCTACCCCTGCAGACATTTGTGTTGCTCCAACAGAGCTGCGCTTTCCCTTCCTTCTCCTGGCTGGATCGAGTGTCCCCAGCTCGGTGGAGCAGGCTGGTCCTCCGGAGAGGGCCACCGAGCGGGGAGGCATCCCAAGCCATCAGGCAGCTTGAAGGCAAAGCAGCGACTTGCTGTGGAAGCGCGGTGTTTATTACCAGCAAGCAGGGACAGAGGGGCAGGAGGGGGGAGGCTGCGCTGTAAGAGGTGCCTCCGAGACAGGCAGCTGCAGCCTGCTGGAGCGAGGCCCTGGCTTGCTTTCCAGGGGGTCTAGCGGGAGCAAGACCCACTCCCCATCCCATCCCCAAGCACTACCAGGGCAAGGTCTTGCCTTCACAAGGGGATCTACAGGATTACTGTCCCAGCCGGTCCTGGCTGTGGCCATCAACCCCACCCAGAGCCACCAGTGCATGTTCCTACAAGAACACCCCTTCCTCCCCCCAAAAAAAAACAGAGGCTGTGAAGAGCAGGCAGGGCTCCCGCGGTACAGTGTTATTGCTCAGTGTGACAGGTGGTCAGACACAGGAACTTAAGGCAACAGGAATTAAGTGCACTAGGTGGGCCCCCCAGCACGTGCACGGCACAGCCGGGCCCCCACCCCAGCTCATTGTCGCAGGCAGTCCTCGGTGACACCCTGCGCGGCCAGCTCCGCCAGCACATTGTCCAGGTAGTTGGGGTCGGGGTAGCCGTGGCCACTCACATTTGTGTCCATCTCTGTCTTGTGGTGGATCTCGTTCCACACCACCGTGTTGCTTTCGCCGGTAGTGCTGGAGGTGCCCACTGTGAAAATCAGGCGTCTCTTCCACGCCACCCTCAGAAGCTCCAGGACCTAGAGGAGGAAAAAAACCAACAAAGCTGGCCTTCAGCAGCGAGGAGACTTGAGCCATGAAAGCAGTTGGCCAGAAGCTTGACAACCTAAATCCCTGCTGTAGCAGAAGGAAACATAAGATCCCAGCATCAGAAGGGATCTCCCTCCCCTCCTAGTTACCCATGTGGTGGCCCTGATGGGAAGGACAATTCCCTACACACACTGGTCTTCCAGGACTTGAAAAATCCCGGTACAAGTTGTGCAAACACACCCACCCGCAGGAAACGGGGATGGGAAGGTCAAGCAGCCAGACTTCCCAAGCTTGGCGGTTCTCCGTGCCAACCCTTGTAACTGCATAGCCCAACGCAGGCCAGGAGCACCTTCCCAAAAGATCAGACGGGATTTTGTTTAGTAAAGGGATGAAGGAGAACAAGTCTTCACAGTCAGAGCTGTGAAGCAGCAGCAAAGATCCTCATGGGCAAAGTGATTACAGATCCACGTAAGGAAGAAACAGCAGGGACAAGTGCTGAGAACAGCTGGTTAGTGTCACGTCACGGGGACAGCTCCCAAAAGCCAGCCTGTTGTGCCGATCCACCAACACAGGGCCAAGAGACAACCTGAGAAGGGTGACGTTATCGGGGTCTGGTACCTTACCTTCCTGCCCTTCTCGTTGTCTGGGAGATAACAATAGCGAGGAAAGCCTCTTGCTGTGTACGGCATCCCAGGGTTGGGGTGCTCAGGACCCTGCAACAGATAAGATGTATTTGGCACGGACGTGTCCGTCTTCACACGAGTTGGACGATCTCCCAGCGGCAGGATTTAGGATCAGCAGCAGGATCTGACACAGGCCCATCGCAAATCAGCTCTCCGTGTAAAAGGAGCAAGGGATTGCTGATAATGAGTATGAGGTATCTGACTTGTTACGGGACATGCGACTCTCTGGGTCCCCAGAGAATGGCCTCATGCTGGGATACAAAAGCCAACTCTTCAGCTTACTTAAAAATCCCACCAAATTACTTATTGATGGGAGATAGCCCCAAACCACAGCTTTTTCCATGAGGTCTGATGACACCCTAAAAAGATCACCCAGCCCAAACCTCTGCAAGCTCACTGCAACCACCGACACCTCAGGCAAGGGTTGTGAAACCAGATGTCGGGATCTCTCCCACCTTGTGAGCATGGGCCAAGCCTCCTCCCTGCTTCACACAGACACGTGCCTTTACTGCAGGTGAAAGGCTGTTGTAGACCCTGGAGCCACTCAAAGTGAGGAAAGATCTCTCATGGAGGGGACCCAAGTCACCCGCACGCTGAGGACCAGTCAGTGCAGCTTCTGGCTCAGCGATGGGCTGCCAGCAGGTACTGTACTGGATCCCAACACTTTTCTGGGAGGCTCTCACAGCTCGTACCACCTCAGCAGCCGTTCCTACAAGTGTGCTGTGCACTCACCTGAATGCCTCTGCTGATGTGATACACAATCTGGATTGTCCCGCAGTCCCTGTGGCCAGGGAGAGACTGGGAGAAAGTGGAGACCTCCATCTTCCCTTTGGGCTGCGTACCAGTTTTCTCTCCATAGATGGTTTTACAAGAGGGGCACTGCAAACTTCCATCCTGTGAGGAGAGGGAAGCAGGCATCAGAGCTCCGCAGCCGAGTCACCTGGGCACAGGGGATCTGGTGGGAATGGGCCAGCTCGGTACCTTGTTCCCGTTGGAGTACATGGCCAGCATGCAGAGCATGTGGAAGGAGTGCTGGCAGTTTGTCAGACGACCGACTGCCTCTGGCTTGATGGTGCTGCTCTCGCACGTGTCGCTGTAACCTGAGGGGGAGGACAGCTTCTCCATGCAGATGATACAGTCCTACAGTCCAAGACAGCAAGGAGAAAACCACCATGTAGGGCGAGCACAGGCTGATCATAATGACTGACCCACCAAGGAAACGATCAAGGAGATGCTTCAGGAAGATTTGCCTTCAACTTTACTCCATCCCTTTGAGGTTTAAGGGCACAGAGACAGGTTGCCTTATCTGGCTGGTATCACTCCACCACCTCCTGGACAGCACAGAAGAGAGCTGCCATCAGTCAGAGGGGATGAGTGGGAACCGAGCATTGTTGTGTCTTGCTCCTCTACAGAGCTGCTCCCGTGAAGGGTTTTGATCTCCATAGTTTTGACCTCCATGAGCCCTGGGAGGAGGCCAAAGCCAAACTCCCTCCTCCACCCCAGGCCCTGCAGCCAGCTCCAAGGGAAATGGGGAAGCATTGACCAGCTTCACTACTCAACCCCCACCACGTTTTCCCTCTGTCCTCTGACAAGGACAAGTCACCAGTTACCACATGTGGGCTTCAGGCAGTGCTGAGGCCTCTCCATCTAGCACCAACGATGCCACTGCACGGAGCAGGATCTACCATGCAGGATACCCAAGGAAGGGTTGCGCTCTGGCATCGCTGTGGTTTTCACAGCGCCTCGTTGAATGGGCCACTGGGCAAGCTGCAGTGGTTTCGTTGTCCTCACCTCATCTGCAGGAGCGCCCTTCAGTTCTTCCAGGTACTTCCTCACCACTGCTTCTGGCTCGGTTGGTGTTGCTGCACAAGGAGAGAGATGAGAAAAAGAGAGACGAAGAAATCAGACACGCCATGGGATATGACAGGCATGTGCAGGGTGAGCTAGAGAGAAGGGACACAAGCAAGTCACTGGCCAGGATGCCAAGGAGAAAGGTTGGGGTTAGAGGGGGAGAAGAGGCTGCTCCAACTGGTTCCTACAAGCCCTGCAAGGGCTTTGCTATCAGAAACGGCTACCACTAGGACTGTGAGTGCCACCGATGGGAGAACCCACCGGCAGATGTTGGTGCCCTGTGCCGGACACCCAGGGGTCTGCCTGTAGCTGCTGTGCTCCAGTTCTCCCCCCGTACCCCAAGAGATGCCAGCCAGGTCCCAGCTGGACTTTCTTTGTGCACACCAGAGGCCAGCTAGAGTCAAAGTCAACCCGAGGATGCTACGGTCTCAGTGGGACAGAGGATTACATTATCTGTGTGGTTAAAGGAGAAAAGGCATTTAATCCCACATGGCCCCAGCCGGCACCTGACGAGGAGACGCAGCAATACACTAAGCTTCAGGTCCTGTTCCAAGTGTGGCAGAACAAGCCTCACATCTTTACACAAACCAGTGGCCTTTCTCTCGAGCTTCCACATACCCATAGCCAGCAAGACACAGTGCAAGTCATAGGGTATAGAAAAAACCCACAGCTTTCTAACAGCAAAACTGTTTGCGGCACGTGACACTGGTATCTTCGCTTTTTCCTAAATATAGTCCCTGGTTCCCATCCACCCAGGCACGGGCACCCGAGCAGCCCACCAGCACCAGCAGCCTGGTGCCCTCAGAGGCATTACAGGATTAAGCCAGAGGCATAACACAGCACCAGGAGCAAGTCACTGCTGAGAGTATCAGCAGTCACCTCAGCTCCCAGCCCATCCTTTTGGAGCTGCGCAGCGAGGCTTGGCTTAAGCCAGTGAGCGTCGCGTGCCTCCACATGGCACCCAGCCCTGGCCGAGAGGAGATGAGCTCCTTACCAGTCATCAGGCCCGTCACAGAGGCTGCCAGGCTCTTCCACCAGCCTAGGAAAGGAAACATTTACACAAGTGACATCATGACTCCACCTGGCAGGAGGCAAAAGACAGACCTGTCACTTTACCCTTCCTTCCTGAATCTACTTCTGGGGGAGACTGCAGGAAAGCAATGCTGTGATGAACAGGCTAGCAAAGGTGCAGCTCTTCCTTCTCTGTCCTCCATCCTAGCCGGGATGGAGAGCAAAGAAAATGCTATCAGCAGCCAGACAGGCCACAAGCATCTGTGGCTGACACCCCACAGCCCCACGAGGGAGCTGTACTCCAGCACTGCCCCAAGCTGCTTGGCTCTCAAGCTTGTTTCTAAGCCACTGTAGGATACCAACTGCGCTTTAGACAGACAGCACTGCTTCTCCAAACTCCGTGCTTCCAGAGCATTACCACGTGCAACAGCCAGGCATCAGAGCTGCGGGTGTACCTGCGTGCCATGCATCTTCAGCGCTCCCCATCCACTTTGGTGTTTTCAAGAAAGATGGAGGGTTCACAAGCATTGCCTCCGTCATTGAAAAAGCTGTGCAACGAGAGACAGCCACACTGAAGCCAGCACTGCACTGCTCTGCCACCCCAAGAAAGCAACATCTGTCACCAGCACAAAGGGGTGGGTGCTATTTTCTGGATAACCACTTGTCACGGTGAAGCAGGAAGGAAGGACTGCTCACATGCTACAGGTGTCATTAAAGAGGCAAGGACCCAGATGGCACACGTCCCCTATCACAGAGGGGTCCCTCCTTCCCTTGAATACCAGCTCTGCAAGTGGCTAGGGCTATGGGAGCACCTTGACAGGCAGCACAAGGCCACCCTGCAGCACAGACAGCTGGGTGAGATGCAACCAGGGAAAAGTTGCCTCCACTGCAGACGAGCTAGGTCAGGGCGACAGGAGAGAGCAAGGCAGAGCACTAACGTGGGTGGAAAAATCATTTAGCTAAGGAAGACTGATGAACTGGGAGTTGGACTCTCCTGAACGAAAACATAGTCATTAAGATGAGTTATTTTCAGAAGGGGATTCCTGAGCATCTCAAAACACATGATTTATGGCAGAAGTAGCAGGAGGAAGGGATGACTGAGCACACAAGAGCAAAGAAAAGGAGCCCAGGAGGTGAAGGGATGTTCCCTCCAAGTGCCCGGCAGGAGTGATGCCTGACATCTCAGGCAGAGCAGACCTGTGAGGATCACCCTCTGGAGACCCTTAGCCAGGAAGGTGGTAATAGGATAAAATAAGCATTAAGCCAAAGAGCAACACGGAAGCAGGTGTTTTCCACTTCAGGGACATGCCAAAAATCCCCTGGAAAAGCATTTCCAAGAACTGTCACAAAGGAAAGCAGGCGACAAACAGGATTCTGGGCAAGCCTCAGCCTTCCAGCTCGCAGGCCAAGAGCTCAGCGGTGCCAGGAGCTGCTTCAGGGCCTCATCACCAGCTCTCATAGGGAATGCAGCTCCTTGTCCAGTCTTTTCCACAGGAGAGAGATGGGCCCAGCAATCCTCTTTGCTGGAACCTTGCTGGCACACAGCAGATCAAGAGCTGCCAGCCAGGGGATGCAACCACTCCGAACTGTCTGGGCTCCCCGTCAGAGCTCATCTCGGTGCTTACTGCGCCTGTAGCCCTCCCAGCCGACTGTTCTGTGATGTCCCTGCTCCTGGCTGGAAAACACAGGGTGGTGCTTCCCACATGTGGCTGCTGGAACCTTGCTCTGGTTTGCAACTGCAAGAGACCTTCACGGTCAGGTGGGAGACGGAGGCTTCAGCTTCTTCTGCTCTGCAGGTTTTGGAAAGACTGTGTAAGCAGGGCTAGATGCTACCCACTGTAACTCCATCCGCTTCCATGAGTACCATATCACAATGACCACTATGCTCTCATTCCTGAGGATCCCGTGCTGCCTGCCAGACTGACCACCAAGCCCTTGTCCACTTGAACTGTGTTTTCTCCAGGTGGCTCCTTCTGAAGTGACCTTCTTGTCTCCTCTGGCTACAGGCTGGAAAAAGCAATGCCAAAGAGATGCACAGACAAGGCGGTGAAGACAGCTAGGGAAGTGAGCAAAGGGTGTGTTACACCAGCAGCAACGCCTGCCCAGCACTTGGCAGAACGCCCCAGCTCACCTGCTCCCACCTGCACAGCAGATCTGAACAGCTTTAGAGCAATTCACCTCGTTCGGGATGGCGGAGGATGCTCCTTTCCTGCAGCCCCTGCTGTGCATTTCTCCTGCTGTTGACTTTCCTTCCTCTGTAGCAACTCAGAGAAATGAAGGAATGACTTGCTCAGGAACTGGCCAGGCTCATTCAGATAAAACCAATGAAAAAGAGACAAAAATCCTGGTGAAGAGCCGGGTGAGTGAGGAGAAGAAAGCTCTTGCAGAGTCTGTGGGGTACAGCAGGGATTTCAGGCAAAGCAAACAGCATTACACCACCTCACCAGCCGGCATTAGGATGGAGCTGGGGGCAGCCAGAGAGGCAGAAGAGGGGGATGTAGCTCTTAGCTGTCCTTAGGAAATCCATGCCTGATGGGTTTGCATTGTGGTATCTCTGATCTGTTCCTGTCACTTTGCTGTGATAATGCTCTGATGCATTCAGATTCACCAAGGTTGCCTGGAAAGAGAGAAAGGGCTGGGGAGCTTTAGAAAAATCTGTCCCCAGCTGCAAGTATTTGAATGTCCAGTTCCAAGGAAGCCTTTTGATGCCAAGAACCTGGTTTCAACAGGGGCAGTGAAACCCACACAGCCTCCCTTGCCTCAGAAGAGAGGCTCTTCCTTTGGCAGACCAGCACATCTGGCAGGTCACATCCCAGCGGCACACCGGGAAGCTAGAAGAAGGCTGGGAGGCACAGCACCCGCCACATATGCTTCAGGGCATGAATTGCTTCCTTACCGGACCATTTGCTCCGTAAGTGTTTGCCTCCAAATCTTTGTTCTAGCATCCTTTGGGATCATCAAAGCCCGTTCAGTCCCCAGAATATTCTGGATTCAATAGCAGATTGAAAATGCAATAGCAGAATCAACCGATGCTGTTTATCACCAGCTGTCCTAACGCTGTGCTATTGATTTATCTGGGACGTGAAGGAATGTTTACCATTCTTTCATTTACAAAGAGAGGAATAACAATTTTATTTTTTTTTTTACTGCTTCCCCTTCCTCCCTGTAGATAATAAGTTGCTTGCTGAAGCAAGGGCTTTCCACGGGCAACATTTAACAGATGTGTTTTGAATCCTTGCTCGGCAACCAAATGGTTGCAGCAGTAACATGCCTCCTGTATCCCAAAAGGAGCCATATGGTTAGCAGCAGACTCTCTTTTCGATACCCTACGCAGGCCAGACACAGGTTGTTTCTAGTTATCATCACGGACAGTCACCCAACTCTCATCACCTCTGCCTCCCCTGCCCTGGACTCGTAAAGGCTGGATCTACTGGCTTCAACCCCCAACAGGGCTGTCCAGAGATCAGGAAGGCGAGAGGAAATTTGGTGTTAAAAATAGGTTTCTCCACATTTAGCGTTTCAGCAGGATAACCAAGCGCCCCGGCTGCTCTGGCCGTGACACAGAGCATTCCTGTTATTGTAGCCTGTCTCCTTCAGCAGATGGTCCCCCCTGGGACCAGCGAGCTGCACAGACTCCGAGGGACTCCCCCAGTCCCCCCCCGTCCCATAGGCACTGGCATGGTCTGCAGATGGACAGACATGTGGGGATGTGAGTCAGCTGGAATTACTCCCCTCACCTAGCCAGATCCTGTCCTGCTGGGCAGGGAAGGACGAGCGTGCTCCTCTCCTCTCCCTCCACACCGCAGCACTCCATGCAACTGCCCACCCCAGCGAGGATGCACTGGGCACCCTCCAAGCCATCAGCACACCAGACCCAAACCAACACCTTCTCCCTTCGGTCCCAACAGCCCTGGGCAGGCAGGGGAGCCCCGTGATGGCCGGCTCCATGCCCGAGCAGCACGCAGTACTTGGAGAGAGCCAGACAAGCTGCTGGCCACCCTCCTGGACAACCGGCCCCCAGTGCCGTCAGCGGCTGCGCCAGCCCGGGGAAGCGCAGCGCCGTGCCAGCCGTTGGGAAGGCAGCGCTGATCCATCAGGATGGCAGCCGCTGCCAGGCGGTGTGCCAGCACCGGCAGTGCAGTGCCTGCCCGGAGACAACGGCTTCCCCGAGACCTGCGGCACCCACAGCGCAGCACTCATCTGCGCCAGAGACACGGCTGCCAGAACGGCAACAATGTTAACGAATCCTGACTAATTAGAGCCTTTGTTTAACATAACCCAGCTATTCACCATGCTGGCTGCAATTCCCATCGATGCTGCCTCAACCCATGCGGGACCAGGGTTTGCAGCAGCAGGAGGGAGAGAGAAGGGGCTCAGCAGGGGTACGCTGCACCCACCACCCCCTGTTTTGGCACCAGCTGGTTGCAGTCAGCACACTGATGGGCCTGCTCCTGGATGCACAGCTCTCCATAATGGAAAATCCTAGAGGGATGTGGGAGGGGAAAGGGCACACGATGCAGAAATTCAGAAATGCACAAAGTGGGGTCCACCTCTGCCCGTTGGCAGCTTCAGGGTCTGTAAAGGGAAAGAGAAGAGTCTGGCCAAGAGTCAGGCTCGGTACTTTTGCTGCAGAACAATGTTTGCAAGCCTGGAGGGGTGTTACTACAAACACAGCTTGTTCCTAGGAGGGACCGAGCACCCTCTTCATGCCGGGCGTCACGCACTCTGCAGGACCGGCATCCCTGCCCCCAGCAGAGGGGATCCCGCTTTCTGAAACGCAAGGGGGGATTTCAGCAACCTAAAACGCAGAAAGGCACTCCTCATGGGCCAGCAGTGACAATGGCAGTGCTGGCGCATCCTGAGCCAGACAAATCCTGCCATGCCACATGGAAGAAGGAGCTGCCTATGCCCCTGCCCTAGACTGTCCCATGCTCCTGCTGGTGTCCCCTCCCCGCTCCCTTAGAGCGGAGGTGTCCTGGCCCCAGCAGGTGGCATTGGTGAGCCGGCAGGGAGGTGGCAGCCTGGGGCTGCCGGGGCGGGGGGGGACGCTGCCTGGACACCCCCAGGGTGGAGGCTGGTGCCAGTGCTGCCCCAGCACACCCAGCCTGTGGCCAAGGTGCATGCAGCTCCGCAGCCCCGGCTGGCAACACGTGTGTGCCCCCAGGTGCTGCAGCAAGCACCGAGGAACCAGCATCTCACCAGCATCTCACCGAGGAAGAGGCATTGCTGATGGGGTGCAGAACACCTGGCACAGCTACACCCACCCCTCTGCTCCCCTGGCAGGTACCTAATGCGGTGTGTGTTACTCTCACCCCCCCCAAGCCCATGCCCCATCCTCCCCACCTGCCCTGTTTGATGCTCAGCGTTGCTGCCCTCCCCACCCTGCTCAGAAGCCGCAAGACGTACCCTCCTATTAACATCACACCCTTGCAAGCACCCGAGTTGCTTGCACCCGCATCCCCTCTGTGCCAGGAAGGGGTTGGATGCTGTGACCGGTGCAGAGCCCGGTACCGACAGACCCCACGGAGGGGAAGGTAGGGGGACTGCAGAGGAGCAGGGCTGTGTGTTTGTGGCCGTGCCTTGCCCTAATACAGCTAATTCCATGTCATTAACCAGCAGCAAGCGACCAACACCTCTGTTTTTCGGGCTCCACCAGCCACAGGGGCAAGGCAATGCCTCTCTAGAAGGGCCTGGCCTGCGCCCAGCTCAGTTTCGGCACTGTTTGCAGGGCATCCCCACCACCCAGCCCTCATCCCTGCCCGCGGAGGGCTGCACGGATGCTGCCCGTGCCGGGAGCGAAGCGCCAGGAGCCGCATTACCCTGCTGCCTCGCCAGCTGGCTCTGGCTCTGTGGAGAGAGATCCTCATCCAGCCCCTCCACCATCCACCCCCGCTCGGCTCCTCTCTTTCACCTCCCATTTTCCTTTGCTCCTCCTGTTCTTCGCTGCTTCTCCTGCCGCCCCTGCTTTCTCCTCCCCCTCTATCACACATCCTACTCCACATGTGCTCTCTCCCTCCCTCTCTCCATTTGCATCTCCTCCTCCCAGCACCCTCCATAATGTGTTTCCGCAAGACACCTCCCTCCACTTTTAATTTCTATTTTCCTTCTACCACTCTTCCTGCCCCCTTCAGACAGGTTTGGACCTCATTTTCCCATCAAGCACAGACTCCAAGGAGAGAGACTGGCACCAACAAACTCCCCAGACAGCCAGGTGCCTCTTCCCCTCCACCTCAGGGCTTCCCTCTTTTTTTAAACACAAGCATCTTGAAGTTGAACATGCCCCCACCTCTAGTCCACCCCTTTCTTATCTGAAGGGGGAAGCACCTTGGGTTTGGTGGTGGTTGACCACCCTAGGACACCTGTGCCAGGGCTGGCAAACCACCTCTACAGCTACACCAGGCTGGATCCACACCTACCCCCACAGTCCCAGGGCTGCTACAAACAGATGGGACCCAGGCTCTAAACCGAGAGCCCACTGACTCTGCGAGGGTGAGGGATGCCAGCGAGACATGAAGAGGAGAAATGAAATGAAGGCCCTACCCTGGAGGTGGCTCAGCTCAGCAGCACAGATGGGGTAACCTGGCCCTTCCTGCCAGGGCATGTCCACCCAAGAGAGCTCTGCTCCACTCCCTTCCACCCCAGACAGAAGTGGGGAGAACAAATCCTCTGCAATTTGACCTCAAAAGCCCTGTATGACTCAGGGGCCCGCTTGTCTGGAAGATCCTTCTCATTCCATGACTCAACTGTCACAAGCAAACCTTCTCTTAAGAGCACGTACAGATTAAATGCTTGATGGTCCCTCAGCTCCCAGACTTGTCCCACCAGAGAAGGTTCTGGTATGTGGATGCCCAGGGCTCCCCAGAGGGCATAGCGGGACCACAGGGCAGGCTGCAGGACTCTGGCATGCACACCGAACAACTGGGCTCCTCCAGCTTTAATGATGGATGGAAACAAGGAGTTACCACAGGACCAGGTCTACTTTATCTTCTTATTTGACCACCTGTCAGAGACCACGCAGGCCAGGAGACGCGTCCTGCTTCTGCCCTTGGTGGGATGCACATCATTAGTCAAATCAGAAGAGCCAAGAGGGTAGGGGGAGAGACAAGGGGAAAGGAGGGAGGCAGAACAAGTGCAGAGAGATAAAGAGAAGGAGATGGAAGCAAATATCAGAGTTTGAGCAGGAACTACCTTTCTTGGACACTTTCCTCCCCTCCTTAACTGAGCTGTGTTTTTTAGTGGCTTTATGGGTGCTGGCAGCTTGCGGCACACAGGTGAGGTGCACGGGGAGTCCAGCGGCTGACATCAGAATAGCCGTCATGCCTACAGTGGGTACGAGATCAACATGCAGGAAGGAAACAATGGGGAAACACATTCATTAAAAAAAAACTTTAACTTTTCAAAGAAAACTTAAAAAGATAAAATAAAGCAAAACCCAAGCCCTTGATTCAGAGGACATGAAACATCTGAGAGGCAATGGGGTTGGAGTCAGCACAAGGAGAGGATGCAAGAGGCTTTCAGGGGGAGGAGCCCAGGCAGCAAATTAAAGCAGGGAAATATGGGCACAAGTCTCACCCGTGACCCTCTGCGCTGGTGTGTGAACAGGACTTTCCTCTCTGCCTTGGCTTTAGGGCTTCTCAGGCACAAGCCTGCTGTGGTGCAAAGACCTCCTGCTCACCGGAGCCCTGGGAGCAGCCCTGACTCTGGGGGTCTGAAGGATGAGGGGCATCACCTGTAACCCCTAGAGGTCCTGCTCAGCTACTCGTCCCTAAAGCTACATATTTCTACAGGGTCACACCAAACTGGTGCCCAGAGTGCAGCTGAACTGCCTTCAAACATCACAGCAGTGCAGGGCTGCCCATGGGCTGGGGCTGCCCCATGAGCCCCACGGTGGCAGCCCCCCGCTCACCCCACACCATCTCCTCCCTGGCACTCCAGTTTTCCCTAACACACCCAGCTGCAACGCAATTCTCACCCTCCCCCATCCCAGCCAGCTGCAATCATGGGATGCAGTTTGTTAAAGCTAATGAATCATTAAAAAGGACAGCCATTCCCTGAAGGTAAAATTGGCACAGAGAGCTACAGGACTGATCATGCTGATCTAATGTGATGTTTGCCTGTGAAATACAGGCCAGTTACAAGTCATAACATTTTCAAGGTAGTGTATCACTCTTAAACTCAAGAGTCAAGAAAACACCTGCCTTTGCTTTCTCAAAAAGTGATTTCCCACCTGCAACAGCCATCACCAGAACTAAAAAAAGAAATGCTTTCGGTTGCAAAGCAACAGCAGATAACCTAAAAGCCAGTGTTTCCGCAAAAGTTACCTCTGTCAGTAGATTATGTAAAACCACATCCTAATGCTATAGAATTTCTTGCCAGCATCCTGTACAGTAATACATGGCCAAAACTAAGATTTCTAAGGATTTTCTTTTTTGAAGCCTCTATTCAGCTGGGTTAGGAAAGGGAGATATAAAAGCACATTTGTTCAGGACAAAAATGAGGTACCTTGCCCACACATGACTGAAAATCGAGTTATGACGGGAAGCATTAGCCAAATTTGTGTTGTAAGCAAAGTAGCAAGACTATTTTCTGCTTCAAATATTCAACCAGTCAAGAACCTGCGCCTTATGACTAGAAATCCCTTGCACAAAGCCTGTCGATGCCCCACAAGCAGAACTACCCCTACGTAGCGCTGACCGCATTCTGCTCCTCCTTCATGTAAAGTCCAAGTACAACAAATATTCCAGAACCTGTTCAAGTCCCTTCCTGATACACAAAATTGGATGCTTTTGGTAAAACTTTGTCATCTAAGGACCAAAAGACAGACAGAAGGGGTTTTGCAAGATGGGGAGAGGGGCACAGACGAATGAAGGACTTTTCCCCAGGGTTACCCAGGAAGGTGGCAGAGGTGGTCTGGTCAGAAGACCAGGCTGCCAAACGTGTGCGTGGTGAAGCCACGTGCTTCCAGATAGGAATAGGTAACACCAAACCAGGCAGCCGTGGATCACCTTCATTAGCTACAATCACTGCTGATCTAGATCTGAGATGTAACCCCCAGTTCCCAGGAGGTGCAGGGCCAAAGGAGGACTTCAAAGCAGATAAACACTGAGTTAGTACCCCTGACCCTACCGGCAGCACCACGCTGTTCCCAGCAGGTACAGCTGAGAGTCCCTGACGTCGGTACAAGCCAGCAGCCCTCTAACTGAACATCAGAGCCAGAAATTTCACAATCAAAATAACTTCCTTTAAGTCTTGAGTGAAAGACCGCAAGACTATTGCGTGCTCTCAACCCCGGTCTAAGCCAGCAGTCCTTCACTACTCCCAAGGAACCTTAAGGAAGAGTTTAAATGTTCCCATAACAAAAGCTACTTGTTTTTTGAATGAGCAGTACAACTGAAAACACCTGAAGCACAGCAACAGCACCAAAGCTGCCACTTGCAGGGGCACCAGGCAGGTACTTTCCCCTTTCAGTAGGTTAAAGGTATCCCCAGAAGAGCAGTACCAACTCACACTGATTAGAGAGCCTCAAGGAACAATTTTCTTGAGAAACAGGCAAGAAGCTGGACCTCCCCACGGCTGGGGGAGATCATCTAAGACAGCCTGACCCACTGAGGCTGCAAAATGCAATTCCCCAGGATTGGTGCAGAAAAGGGAACGGTAAAGTTGTCTCCAAAAAAACCCTGCTCCTAAGCAGTGCAACAGCACTGACTGCAGAGACTGACATTTGAAAAGCAAGTCCAAAGACTAACAGGGATTATCACCACCTACGCACATCTGACTGATAGGCAAATGCAAAATTAATGCTTTCTTCTTAAGAGATCAATACTGCCTTGCTAGCATTAACATGCAGAGCCCATTTTAAAAAAAGAACATGACAGAAGCAGAGGCTGAAGCATCGACTTCAGACTCTTAATGTCAGAGGACAAAATGTTGCCTTCAATAATCAGACCAAGTGAAGAGCATGAGCCACAGAACCTCAGCCACCCTCTAGCACAGCCCCTCTCATACCTGGAATAACATGTCCAAAACTGCCTGCCAGAATCATGAATCATCACAAGGAAAATAAACATTTATTCCAGGAACTTTCTCTCTTTCATTTTACGAGCTGCAAACACATCTACAACTCTACCCAGACACACCGCGCAGGGCAAACGTGGGACCAAGAGAATTACCCCAACCAAATGTTCCCCCATGGACAAAAACTAGCCAAGAAAAGGTAATTCTCCGCTTTTACCTTCTGCTGCCTTCAGAGAGACACACAATGAATAATCTTCTGCAGATTCAGATCAAGAGAGCATTCAAAAATGAGATGTTCTAGTGTTCCATTGCTCTTCTGGCTCATCTCAAACCCCAGCAGCAATGCCTCTTTTAAAGTTCTAATACAATACTGGAAATCTCAGCATCTAACAATCCTCCCACAGGTTTGGCGACAAGAGTCCCCAGTAAGGGATCTCCTCTGATCCAAGCCTTATGTGGGAGTGTGTGTTCATACAAAATGCCGAAACAATACACAGACACACATCACATCTGCAGATCGATTCTCCAATTCTGACCTGTGGGACATAATTTCAAATCAGAACTTGTAGGCATCTGCGGAGTTATGTCAGGAGATGTGGCCTTTGACCTGAATAAATTCTCACCTGAACACACAAGATCAAAGCTCAAACAAGATAAATTTGCCCACACCAAGACTGCTTTGGACACCCAGGCATTCCTGCAAGAGTTCCTGCCTCTCACTAGCTACCCCAAGGAGCTTGAAAAATATTATTAGTAATGTTCACACTTTGCACTGGCCACTGGGTTTCTTCCCTGCAAGGAGTGCAGGAGGGAAGAGACCAAAAGCCTTGCAAAGCATCCTTTGGCACCTGATCTGATCGTATGAATGAGTGCAACAACCACACTCCAAGAACCGCCTCTTTGCTCTTGCTCAAAGCATCTATTTGTCCAGAAGTACGTTACTCACTCCTCGGGGTAAAATTATTTTCACTGGAGCTATGACAACATCCACCAGCTTTTCTCAGCTTGCTGTGTAAATATGAGACTTTCGTAATATCCCGCACAGAAGCCAAGCATGGGGAAAAAACACCCTTACATAATGTAATGAGCATTGACCACACACTTGCTCACATACCCAGCCCAGCATCCCCCTCCGGCCACTGGCTCTGGCTACTGGTTTGTATTTGCACAGACTTCAGACTGGTATGCCTTTGGTTCCAGTCCTGGATTTCAGCATGTAGAGGGGAAAGGACAGCACCTACCTTCAAATAACATGAGATCTCAGAAAAGCATTGCTCATTTGTACTATCATATCCACCAGCAAAATTATTATGGTTAATATGTCCCCAAATGCCCCAGCTCTAGGAATCACGCAAGTGAGAAACACTCTGTTTCATTTAACAAAAAGCTCATTTCCAGCCCTCATCTTAAAAATAGTATTAGAAGGGCCTTCATATGACCTCGTCCACCCCCCAGCCCCATGGCACACCAGCTAAACTCCATTATCACCAAGGGATGTTAGTCCAGCTGATCCTTCAACATCAACACTGGGTCAACACTTCCCTTAGACCTCTGTCCTGGCATTTCACCATACTAACCAAATACTCAGGGGGAAAGAAAAAGCTTAACAGACATGTTTCCACATGCACCTTGTAGCAGAAATCAAGGAAAAAGAAATTATTTTTCTTCTGCAAAACATAGTTTTAAAGTCAACTTCATGATTTCTGGGATCCCAAGTGGTGTGTTGGGGTTGACAGTGTTACAAATCCCTCAGTCAGATCCCCAGGCACTCATCACACAAACAAAACCCAGCTTCTCATTCAGACCCCAGGATCCCCCATCTCCTATTTATCCACCAGAAGTTCCCTCTGCACCCAAGAGATGCACCTGCAGCATTTCTTGAGATCACCCACAAAGTTCAGGGATTTTCTCTCTCCTGCTTTAAACCAGAGCCAAAGCTGCCAAGAGATACCTTGGGTGGAGACCAAGGGTTGTGAGATTTCTGGACAAACTTCCCAGGATAAAGCCACCTTCAGGTCACATCCTGGACTGCCCTCGCCCTCAAGCCATCACAGAGCCCTTCCACCACCAATGCTGAAGGAAGCAGTTGAGCAGTGGGGACCAGAAGAACCAAAGGGGCCCAGCCTCTGTGTTAAGAGAAAAACCTGAATAATAAGTAACTCAAACACCATCTGCAGGATTTTAAATATGAACAAAATATCACTTCCCAGAAGAGGTTCTAGAAACAGAGAGCAGAGCTTGGAGGAGAAGAAGGTGTCCCTAAAGACACAGCCAATTAACGTTTCAATAAAATTTGGCTTTTAAAAACCAGAACTCCGCTACTTGCTTTTTACTAGAAATGATCCCAGAAATTTATTTTCCTTTTGCTTGCTAATTAACTTGTCCAGATCTTTCCTCTGCTTTTACATGATTTTAAGGACAGACTCAAATTCAGCCTTTCCTCCTCCCTTGCCCCTCTGAGGTCTGTCACACTTGGCAGAGGGCAGCACAGCATCGATCAAAGCTGGACCTGAAGAAGAAGCCCGTGCGGCTCTGTACTCCCTTGCAACATAGCATGCCTCTTGCTAGCTGCCTTGCTGAGAGATAATGGTTATCAAAATGAATAATTATTTCCTCTTTTGCACCCCCAGCCTCCAACAACGGAGATATCAATTACAAGCTTAACCGTTTTATTTTATTAAATGGTGGTAAACAGCTTATTCTCCTGAGCTCCCCTGCAGCCTTTTATATCCAAATGGGGCAGCACAAGGCCTAGATGGACCAAACGCATTCATCTCTTCCAAATTATCAGTGGATGACCTTTACATGTAGACTGAGATCACAATTAACAACATTAACACAGCCTGGATTCACCAGGGCTCTTCAGTTCTTTGTTGTGTTTACCGTTATGTGATTAAGTACCTAATTACACAGGCAATGCTAATCGCTAGGGGTTGAAATTCTGAGTTTTTGTAAGCAAAGGGAGTTCTGCTTGAGTCACCCACCTGGACAAGGTGTGAGCTTGACTTTACACCTTATTTCCACAAAAACTGACCTGCTAATGGGGAGACAGGTGGACTGCATGCTGTCGGAGGACATCCAGTATTAGTCTATGCAGTGCCTATTTAGCTACTGAGATATGCAAGGCACAGTTTTCATGATGGTGCTAACATTAAATGACTGGAAAAATCAATCCTGGGGATCATTTTTAGGCAGGGTAAAGCCTGACACTCAAGAGGTCAATCACCATCACCTTTCCTGGAATAAAGCAGTAATCATTTTATTTAAGAACGAGAATGTAACTGTCTCCGCTTGCTCAGGAGCAAAGTTTGGTGCCCAGGGAGCTAATAACCTCAACAGACCATGCACAGACAAGAGCCAGAGGAAGGAAAGGGTTAACAGATATTCTGTAGTATCTCCAATGGATACAGAAACCCCCAGAAAATACCATACATCAGGTCTTTTCCACTTCTCTACCCGAGTTACCACGTTACGATACAATTTCAAGTGCAGTGTCAGTACAGAGAAGACACCTGCTCTCAGCAGAACCCCTGCACCCCCAGGCACCACCACACCAGGGTCCCATGGTTTGGTGCCGGCTGAGTTGAAACAGAGCAAACGCACCGATGGTTTTTGGCATGGAAACGCGATGGTTTTTGGCACAGAAACACTTCCACTGAAAGCTGCAAGCACGAGTTGTTGTTTTCAAGGCAACGCCATTTCATGTTTAACAGGCGAATCTACTTTGAAAAGGAACATTGAAAACTAGCACTTTCATCCTTCCCAGAGACACTCCTCGGGTATATTTAGTATTGTGTTCGCAGGTTTGGATTATAACAAGCAAAACTGTATTCTGCTGCCACAGGAGGCAAGGTCTGATTCAACTTCTGCCCTCTCCTTTCCCCAAGACAAGGCATCACAATTATTTTTTGAACTAAAGACCACCTGAGCTTCCGTAATAAAACTACATTAAAAAAAATCCACATTAAACACCACCTCACACTACCACACCACCCTTTGCCCTTGATTTTAAAAAAAAAAAAAAAAAAAAAAAAAAAAAGCAGCAAGTAATAGCTGGCACTGAGCACCCCTCCTTGCTACTTGCTCATCCAGATCTACAGAAGATTAATACCCAGCCCCCAAATACACCCACTCATTTGGAGAGCCTTAGGACCAGCACTGATGAAAAAAAACAGTTACCAGGGTTTGACCATCCCCTTCTCCCCCAAATTTGTCCTCTTTGCCTTTCTGAAAAGTCTTTGGGCCTAACCCCGTAAATGCCAGCATCATTTCCAACTTTTCCTAAAAACTAACAGAGGAAAGTAAGCGCCACAGAAAGGCGAACGGCTTGCTCACGTAATCCTAGAGACAGAGCTAGTACAGCAGAGCAGGGTCCTTACCTGCCAGGGCCTGGTTCACCTTGCTGGGTTTGGGCATCTTTACAGGCACGTTTGGGGCGCTGGGGAGAGAAAAGAGAAAGGGACAAGTTTAACAGCTCAATCATTCACAAGAGACACCTCAGAACTGACTCACTACTCCCTACTGAGTGCTAAGGCCCTGGATATATTAACAGGGATTAATTGCTCAGATAAGCCCCACCTGGGACCCCCACCCACGCACCCTTTGCCCACTGTTCCAGCAGCTACATTTAAGGAGTCCATGCCTTGCCAGAGCTATCTGGTAGGTTTACTTATCTCCAAGGTGGACTTCAGACCTATGTTGTAGGTAGCTGTCTCCAGTCCTATCTCCTCCTAGCTAGAAACTGGGTCTGGCTCATTTGTTTCCCCTTGTTTGAGTCTGCTGCCAACCCCCTGCTCTGATCCTGTGATACATCCCTGCTCTTGCTGCTCTACCGCAGAGCACCCTGTGAGCAGCCAACCCACGTGACAACAGGCTGTTGCACCAGCAGGTCTGTGGCAATGAGCACACAGCCAGCAGCTGCCAGGATACAGCAAAGTTCATCTTCAACATTCCAGGTGACTTGATCTCCAGCTGGCAAAACACCACTGACAACAGTGTGAACCCCCCATGCTGGATGAGAAGTTGCAGTTGTACGGATCAAAGGAAACCAGCATTATCATCCCCCGTTGCTTTCCAGATGGGGACACTGAGGCAGAGAAAAGTGCCCAAGCAGCTGCAAGCCTGGGTTGAGCAGAATCAAGCCTTGACTTTCCCTGTGCCTCCAAGGAGTTCCTACAAGATGTGGGAACAAGGAAGGAAAGACTGAAGGAGATGTAGAAGAGTTTAACACCTACCTTCCTTTGCAAGTCAAAAGGATTTGGACACCAAACATCCCCTTTGGGTTCCTAATCTACTTGTTTTGGCAGCGTTTTCCAGCACTGGGAGCTGCACCTCAAGCTCACTTGGGATATGTGGGCAGCCTGGGTCATGCAATTAGTTGACGGAAGGAGTTAGGTTGGAAAAGGTGAGCAACAGCATGAAAGCCAAAGAAGGGAAAGCAAGCTGGATCCACACAAGCAGAACAGGAACATTTGAAATCCAACATGCTGGCACAGAGAAGCCACCCACAGACTCTGTCTCAGGTGGCACACGTGCCTGGGATGGATGCGGGCTCATGCACACCAGATGCAGTTAACACACAGTGCATTCAGACAACCATCTCCAAGGACTCTCCAAAATTACATCAAACCTCCCCACCTTCTTAGGAATTCACAGAGACTAAGGTGGCAAGTGCCAAAAAAAGTGTCACAGAGGTCCCTCCTTTCAGCCTTGCTAAAATCTTTGTCCACATTGCCATGACAATGACCAGAGCTAAGAAGATCTGGGAGTCTTCCACTCTCCCAACAGGGATGCATCCCCACCTCCCTCCTCCCCTACCTGCTGTGGTTTGAGACAGGTTCCCACATGGGTGCTGAGCTCCCTGAAGAACCCCCTGGGCAGAACCCAGGGCTTGGTGCTGCGCTGACAGCCTGGCCAAGTGAGACCAGCTCTCCCAGACACTTAAGAAGCTCTCCAGACTACAGAGATTTCCCTTCTGTCTCTTTCAAAGACTGTATTTTCCCCCCCTGCTGTCCCCAATTTTGCAATCTCTTCAAATGATGCAATGGCTTGTTCTCACTACAGCCCAATTCAAACCCACCAAATACAGTGGAAATCCTTCCCTCAGTTTCAAAAGGCTTTGAATCAGATGCAGTGACTCCTCTTTATGACTTTTTCTCTTTCCTGATTTAGCCTTTGTCACAGCTCTTTCTCAGGTATTTCCCTCCTTCTCTATCTTGTGCCTTTGTTTCATTTCTGCTCCTACAAGCCTCTCCAGATGATGGCTAGTAGCGAGGCTGCTCCCTCTCCAGCTGCGGACAAGGAGGGTATTTGAGGACCAGATAATGAAAAGGAACTGGAGAGACCTGCTCCCAAAATTCAGAGGCATCTGACCTCATCTCCCAACCTCCTCCAACTGAGCAGCCAATGCAACAGGGTGCCTGGGCACCCCCTCCACCCCAGTCTGTGACCCCTGCATGTGTCAGAGGCTGAAGAGCTTGTGCTTCATCACACCACAGAGCACAGCAGTTACTTTGGGTACCTGTGGAAGGTCAAAGAACAAAAGAGCACAAAAGCTGAGCCTTCTGCTCTTCCAGGAAAGCAGATGGGCAGCAGGGGATCCCTCCAAAAGGCCAAGCACAGGGTCACAGCCTGAGGTTGAAGAAAGCAAACTCGGAGCTACCCTGGGAAGGGGATCACTGGTAACCACGCTTTGAGAAGACCAGCAGAGAAATTTTTCACTCTTCTGCATTGCAAGGCTCAAGTCACCCCGGAGCCAGAGCTTCTACGATGTTGTCCTGGTTTTGACTGGGACAGATTTAATTTTCTTCCCAGTAGTTGGTGCAGTGCTGTGTTTTGGATTTAGGGTGAGAATAGTGTTGATAACACACTGATGTTGTGGTTGTTGCTAAGCAGTGTTTACACTAAATCAGGGACTTTTCAGCTTCTCACAGCACCCCGCCAGCGAGCAGGCTGGGGGGCACAGGGAGGGCACACGGCCAGGACAGCTGACCCCAAATGACCCAAGGGACATTCCATCCCATATGGCATCATGCTCAGCACACAAGCTAGGAAAAAAGCTGCCTGGGAGCTTGGCTGGGCATTGGTCAGCTGGTGGTCAGCAATTGCATCATGCATTGCTTGTTTTGTATATTTTATTTTTTATTATTATTATTTTCCTTCCTATTAAACTGTCTTTACCTCAACCCACAAATTTTACTTTTTTTTCCATCCAGTTCTCTCCCCCAGCCCACTGCAGGAGAGGGGAGTGAGCTGCCAGGCAGGTTAAACCACGACAGAAGTGAGAAGAGCCCTTGAGATCTGCAGGGGAAAATGAATAAGCAATTGAGGCACTTGCAAGCAATCAAGTTTTGGAAGCTGTGAGTGCACTGCAGATAAATTACTACCCATCAGCCAGGAAACAGTCACTGATCAGCTGCACTCCTGGTGTAAAGGCAAAGTGTGTCAGCTTTGACTGCTGGAGGCTTTAAGCCAACTGATGTGATGATGGAGAAACCAAATATTTCTTATTTCACGTGGGCTACGCAACGCACATTCAGTTAGCAGCATTTCAACGAACAATGTCGTAGGATGTGCTGACCCATCCGCTCAACACCACGTGAGTGTACCGGCACAGATGCAATCCCTTTTACATCTGCAGAAAGCCCAGACCTAAGGCAGATGAAATCAAGGGAAATCCACACTGCTCTGAGGTACCTCTGCCACCACGCTGCCTGGGTAGATTTGCAGTCACAGTGCATGGGAAGAAGTGTTGCCACACTAAAAAGCGTGTAGAAATGCTACTCAGAGCCTACCCTGGGTCTGAAGAGGGGTTTTTTTGGAGGAGGAAGGGGAAAGAGGTAAAAAGGAAGGATGTTGCTGTTGTGGTATAATACAGGCCGTGCCTCGACTCCAAGCCCAGGCTCACCAGCAGCATGAACAGGCATATTTAGTCCATCAGCTCAGACTCAAGCTACTCCAGTATCACCGTACCAGTGCTGGCTTCTTGGGAGACACGGAGCCAGGCACAGGTGAGGTCCTGCGGATTTACACAAGCTGGGCTCAGTTAAGGAGAAAATTTGATGCAGGCAGGCTGGTGTGTGTGTGTGTGGGTCTCAGGTAAGGGAGATCTTGAGAGCATCAGTGCAAGAGCAAGCACTGCAGTGCAGAGAGATGAGAGGGATCCACAGAGACACCTGCTCCCGCTGCCTCTGCTGCCCACAGACTAAATTTCTAACCAGTCAGTGCCTTTGACTCCTAGCCAAACTTTCAGGCTGCGCTTGCAACACCTGAAAGTCAATGCCTGAACTCTGAACGTTTCCTGGTATCAGTTTCTCCTCCCTGTTCCAGTTTTGTCCTGCCATTTGCTGCAGCTCCTGCTCTCCTGCTGCTCTGTACGCTGCAGGTGACTGAGTGCAACAGCGTTCACCAGATTGTGATGAAAGGGACACAAAATAAGACACTATCCTCAAAGATTCAGCAAGAAGATCCTGATAAGATTTCCCATCACTGGCTTCCAGGCAATCTGCTGGGGGGGGGGGCCGACAGGGCAGACTGATATTTCAGCATGACAGAACCACTCGCTTCTCCAGAATTTCATGATTCTGCAACACCAGTGAGACAGCAAAGCACAAGACCAGAGAGGACGCATGGCATCCATGGCTGCTGCCACTCAAACACTGGGCAGCCAGGTTTGAGCTGAGCATCACCTAAACCACACGTACACGATATTCCAATGGAGCAGAAGTGGGGAAGTCTGTTACAAGTCACCCCTTCCACCTGATACAGCCCTTTCTTCCTTCCCCTCTCCCAGTACACCAGCCAGCAGGCCACGTACTCCTGTATTGTGGCATCTTTGTAGCCCTCTGGACCATAGCCAACACTTCTCCTCCCACATCAGCCCTGCCTCACATTAACACCAAGTGCTACCATAACACCTAAAGGTCTAACCTCCCTCCCAGGGCTTCCAATGACGCTAATGACTACACAGCACTTCCATCCCTACCTTTCTTCTCAAGAAGATGCCAACACCCAGACCGAATCCCTCTAAAGGATGACCTTCTGGTGCACTGCACACAGCCACGTGGATCTGTGGTTTTGCTCCTGGCACCAAGCATAGGAGATTCCCTCATTCCCACTCAGGAAGAGCGCCCAGCAGCAGAACCACAGCAGCTAACAGGGCTGTGGGACAAGTCACAATGGGCCCAGCAGAACCAGCACAGAGCAGCACCCCTCCTCACCCCCCGAGGAACTCATGGGTATGAAAGCTGAGAGATGCAAAGGAGGCAAGAGAAAAGGAAAGGGCCTGCCCAGGTGTCACTTATTCCTGATTTCAGTGACACAGGTTCTGGTCCCTCAGTTACACCTCCTGATCCTACAAAGCACTGACTGTGGGTCATTCCCCATGGCAGATATGGGGGTGCAGCACCAGACCCTTCTTAGGAACACAATACTGTAAGCATCCTTCCTTGGTCCCCCAGACCCACTCCCCATGCTTTTAAACAAAATCCT
>JAVJGJ010000001.1:104807695-104823465 GCA_035590215.1 Microhierax caerulescens
AAACAAAACCCCCCCCCCCCCCCCCCGTCCCCAAGCTGCCTGCCTTAGTTGTAGGCACAACCTAGACCAGCACCCAAAGCTGCACAAGCTCAGAGGAGCCAACATAGCTACAACAGGGATTTGTCTGGCTGGGGCACTAATTAATATATCCCCCAGAACATTGCTTCCTGCAGCTTTACTTGCTCATGTTACAAGCAGGGCACTCCTTACAGTGTTTTAGGAGTGTCCTCTGTAATTAGCCAGCGGGAGAGGTGGGGGGGCAGAACAATGGGGTAGCTCTTGCCCCAGGGATGGATGCTTTCCCATACAGAGTGGGGAGGATCATGCCAGGAGGTGGCTGGGAGCCGGGGGAGCTGACCCCTGCCTCACCCATCCAGTGAACAGCGCTGATAGAAGGACACAACTCTTGCTGCGATGTGCTCCATCCGCAGATTTCAGTGCCGTCTGCGAGAGGCCAGGTTCATTAATTGCATTTAATACACAGGAGGAAGCTAACGCATGAAGCAGCAAAATAACTTGCCCACATCTATTTAACACATTAGCAGCAGAGCCAAGGATATTAGCATCTGCTTAAGCCTTGGCACTCCTCACTGAGTTTACCAGTGACTTTGGCCCCCTTTAGAGCATGGGGAAATTAAACCTGCATTTTGAAGTGCTCCACCCTCTCTCACACCAACATCCACCCTCCAGCAAGCAGGAAATGTTTTTAATCACCGCCAATGCCACAAAAGCTCAGGCATGCCTGTGCTACCAACAGCCTGTACTGGGGGCTATTCCTGCTTGCCTATTAGAAATAACCGTCACAACCCCAACAGGGAGCTCAGCAGCTTTCCCAGAACTACACCTCTTTCTCAGCCCTGCAGGAGAGACATTTGCTTCGGTGCTGCCAATTTTAGCTGTGTTTCCTGAAGAAACTGGGTGTACGCAACGGCACTGGCTCTCAGTCTCTCCCTAATAGCTTTTGAGCCCTTCTGACAGTTGTAGCTCAGCTGGAGCTGGGTCATCCCTGCAAGCTTTGTGAAGATAAGCAGTTTTGTAAAAGCAAGTAATCTGCCAGGGCTGCTTTGGAGCCAAAGGCTGTGGGGTGAACACAACACAACCTTTATTAGACACCAGAGGATCCACCGTGGCCCACTGCTCCCTTCCCTTTGGTCTCTGAGCATGGGCCAGCACAGGAATTGCATATCACAGCTAAGATGAACGAGCAATACTGCCCGCTGGACACAGACAGAAACCCTTGGTGGGATAATTAGTGCTTCATCTTTATCTCCACAAAGGCCACACTATTTGATGATGCAGGAGGAGATGCAGGAGGGGACCGGGCAGTGACTGCAAGGGAAGGGGAACTAACCACCATGCCATGCCAAGTCCAGCTAAGGGGGGAAGATGGAGAACCTAGAGAGTAAAATAACCCAGGAATGTTCTGGGCTTAGGAATTAAATGAAACACATTGTTAGAGTTTTCTACTCAGGTTTCCCCTAATTCACAGAAATTAGAGTATTTTCTGCTGGAACATGGGTTTCACGAGGCTGAAACTGTAACCCCAGCCAGGAGCAATTACACCCACCCAGTGGCATTTCCGACTCAAACCCAGCACAGGGGTAACAGGGGAAAAGCCATCTCAAGCTGTCAGCTGTTGCTGAGAAAGTCCCAGCACTGTACTGGGACACAGATTGCCCCATTACATGCATTTGTCTGTCTGGCAGGGAGGAGGAAGCACACCCCTGGCAAAATTAATCCCAAAGGACTGGAGATCCAGATATTGTCCATCATCCCTGAAGAGCCACCAACGCACATCTTTGTTCTGCCCTTCTCTGGGGTCTGTTTGGGTGACCCCCCAGCTGCTGCCACCCTTGGGGCTCAGCACACAGCCACAGGCTGGATCTGCGGTCCGCGCACGCTCCTGTGGTGGGTATGGAAGACAGACAGATACATCTAGTAGAAAACACCGGTGTTCATGAACAGAAAAGTGGGTTGTAGAGATAAAGACGGCTCCCAACATCCTGCCTGCAAAACCACCTCCCCAACAAGCCTGTAGCCAGGCAAGTGCCCACCCAGCAGCATCTCCACATCTGGGCCAGGTTTGGGCTTTGCCAAGGGTTCATGTCACACTCGCCATGGCAAGCCCGAGCAGTGTACCCATGCTCAGGGCACACTCACACCCCAGGAGGACAGAGCCAGCAGCGCGAGGAGCAAGGCTCACAGCACGGGGAGGGCAGGGTTTGCACAAAGTGCAAACACAAGTCACACAAGTCTGCCAGCACTTACACGCTCACTTCCAAGTGCCCCAAGAGCTGCCACCTTCCCCGAGTGGCACGTTTTGCTGTCCCCAGCAAAGATTTAACCGTACGATCCTTTTGCATGCCCCCCCCCCAAAAAAAAACCAAAAACACCAAAAAAAAGCTGGCTTGGCCAGGGATTATTGCCAAGATACCAGCCACCTCACTCACCCCTTGCACACCACCAACAGCTGCAAAACAGGTTGCAACAGCCAGACCTCAACCAGCCACGGCATTGCTCATCCACAGCCAACACTGCCACCAGTACTGCAGCAGTCCCAGTGCTCCGGGAGGGCTCTGCCCTCTGCTGCCGTCCCCAGGCTGGCTGTCGGACAAAGATGCTCCTGCCACAAAAGCCACCTTCAGCAGTACTCCAGAAGGGACAGAGCTGGAG
The DNA here is from genome assembly GCA_035590215.1 of Microhierax caerulescens. Lineage (NCBI taxonomy): Eukaryota > Metazoa > Chordata > Aves > Falconiformes > Falconidae > Microhierax > Microhierax caerulescens. The sequence goes on from JAVJGJ010000001.1 coordinate 104,810,369, forward strand.
CAGCTGAGTGGGGAGTGTGGGGACATACGCCAGTCCCCTGGAGGGCTGTTGCGTTAACCCAGCACAAGCTCTGCCAGCACTCGCCCGTTGGAGGGGTTAAGCAGCCGCAGACAGTTGTCCTGGCACCCCTGGGACCCAGCCCAGCCGACTGCCACAGCAATGTCCTCCCCAGCACCCTGGCTGGTGCATCTCCAGGTCTCCTCCTGGCTGTCCCTCTCCTCCCAGTCAGCATCACCTGGGTCGTGGGCTCAGTTCACAGTAAGGAGCCTGTGCCACCCCTCCCTGAACATCTCTCCTATTCTCTCAGGACAGCCTGTCCCCCCCTGACAGTAGCATACAACATCCTGATCAGCCCCAGACAGGCTTGGAGGGCAGCTGCTGCAGCATTTGGCTCTTTGTTTTTAGTATTCTCACCCCGAGAGTCACTTTGCAAATCACGCTGAGGCTCTGGGGAAGGACAAGGGCTCCAGGCAGCCCATCAGCCCCACACACTGACCAGCAGCAGCTCCTGTGAGAGGGGGAATTTGGCAGCTTCTTCAAGAGACAGCAAAAGCCTTACTTGAGGCTCCTGCAGGTAGTACTGAGCTCTGATTTGCAGCCCTATTAGAAGGCAACTGGAACAGAGAAGTACTGCAGGTACTTAAAATGCCATGAAAAATCACCAGGTGCAAAGAAAGCACCAGAAAAAGACTGTGAGAAAGAACAGGATGCAAAAAGTCATTTCACTCAAGACGACTCTCAAGAGGGAATGTCCTGATATGACACTAAGGAAAATATCTCAAGATTTACCATCTCATTTAAAATACAAACGAGATTTAAAATCAGCCTCAAACCCCTGTGCCTCATGTAATTAGGAGAATGTGCTTTCAACACCCTTCTGTATCTCTTATCTCTGTAGTTACTCAGGGTATCTCGGACAGGTAAATCAGCGCTGGCAAGTTCCCCTTCAGCTTCTCAGGTGCTCACACAGTGGTTCAGCATTTTATATTTTTTTTATATATATATATTATTTATGTGTTTATAAATGTGTATACTGCTCTATACACTTCCAGCTGTTTACAAACAGAGGGAGCAGTCAGACAGCCCTTGCCTGGCCCTCAGTTTAACACCACCAGATACTCGGTGCAAGTATTACCACAGACAGGTCACAAAGACCTCGGCCAGCAAAAGCTTGCACACAGAAGGAGCTAAGACCCTGAAAGTCCATTGGTAGCTATCTGGCTTGGGGTTTGGGTGTCCAGGCTTCACAGAAGCCATCCCACGGCAATGCAGAAGGGAGTGCCCCACTTTGCAAGGGTGACACTGATCTCCTCCAGCCCCCAAAGCCCCGCTGGAGCCCAGTGCTGCAGCCCCACTCCAGCCCCCAGGGGATGACTGCTTGGCCCAGCAGCCCATGCCACGGAGAAGAGCCGAGCTGTCAGACCACAACTCCGCTTTTCATTTAGCTGGCAAGAGCTGGGAGACCTGAAGAGAAGTGAAGGCCTTCCTCCCACACCAGTAAGGTGCAAACAGAGACCTCCATCTCCAGCCGCTCACGGACAAGAGCTGAAATCCTGGGCTGCAAGATGCACCCCAGTTTCAGCCCTGTCAGAGAAGGGCCAGACTGAGAAACAGATCAGCAGCCAGCACAGGTGATCCACCTATACAAGCTGGAGCATGTGAAGGGTGACAATTCAAAAAAATGAGGAACACTAGACCTCAACTAGCACTGCAAAAACTGCCAGTCCTTCCTTCAACGTAACTAGCTCCCTGCAGAGAGAGCCAGAGCCCAGCCCGAGCACCTGCTCAGGAGAAGGCCACTGAGAAAAGATAAAGGGAAAGGATATAGCAAAACCCTCACAAGGCAAGGCTTAGCTGGATTTTAAGTCACTTGCAGTCCTACTTATGCTTCCAGCTCTCCAACATCACAACTGTGAAGCCCCACGGGATGTGCAAAATGAACTGCTTCCGTGATTATCCAGTGGCATCTCAACTCTGTACCAGCATTTAGCCTGACAAATAGTCTGGACGCTACTCAAATTGCTAGTGTTACCCCACTGATCTCAGAGAGAAAGGGATCAATATGGTTCAAGGAATCAAAGGAAGGGAAAAGTAAGTTACTGATTTGGTTTTCTAAACATCTTCAAAATGGATTTAAAAAATCCTTAATCAAATCTACATCTTTGGGTTTCGGCATTTTTTTCTGCTTGTTGACCTTAAAAACATCCAACATAGACTTCCTGACTTTGTCAGAGAATTCATGAGGTCTCAGCCACATGCAGCCGAGTCCTGTGGTACCTCCTTAAAGTGGAAGAGCTCTGACACAGAGCAGCTTTCCCCTGTTTACTGTGTATTTCAAAGTAAATAAGGGTGTTCTTAAGTCCCCTTTTCAATTCATTCAGTCCCCCTCAAAGTTGGTTTTAAGTGTAACCTGAAATAAAAGCAATCACTATTGATTTTCTCAGACCTGCAAAATCTCAACGTGACTCCTTTCTCCAGTAGTTCAGGGAGACTAGTAGACAGGGACTATATTTCAAGTGGGAGCAAAGAAGGGGAAAACAGAGGAGAAGCCTTTTCATCCACTGTACTGGACACAGAGGCACAAACTTCTCTCTCCTTCTAGTGAAAAGACTCTTGTGAAGTCCTCTGGGATAGAGAAGCTTCTAGATAACGAAGACCTGAGCACAGCAGGTTTCTTGGACAAATGTATAGTAATTAAAGATGAATTAGGGTCTGTACCTGACTCCATTAGATGCAGACAGTCCTGTGCTGGGGCCCCCAGCTTGAGGCAAAGCCCAGGTGCTCTGTGCATTGAGTCTCGGTGTCGACCTTGCTCCAGACAAAGTCGGTTTGTTATAGGGCACAAAGCCGACGCTGGAAGAACTGACTGACGCTGTCCTACCGGGAACCTGGTGAGTAGTGGAAGAGTTGGGAAAGTTTATCATGGAGTGGCGGTAGCGTGTGGTGATGGGACCAGTCCCACTGTTTAGCCAGCACTGCTGGCAAGAACAAGCTACCCCTGTGTGAAGGGGTGCCGAGGAGGCTGTCACCGGGTACGGGGCATCCAAGCGCCTCTGAACGCTGCGGCGGAACCTCGTGGTCTTGTTGGTCTGGACTTGAGCCACAAAATCAACTTCGTAGTTGTAGCCCAAGGGTCCGAGATCTACTCGCTGGTGGTTCGTGGCACGGGCTTGCTCCAGGAACACGCAGACGTTCATCTCGTAGGGGGACCACCCGCCTTCATCGTTCTGCCACTCCCAGATGATGCCCTGCCCGGCAGCGGAGTCCCCAGGGAAGAGGTGCCTGCGGACAGCCCGCATCGTCCCTGTGTGGGGAAAGGGAGGGGAAATAAATAAAATCATTTTGTGAGCAAAGAACTGAGGGACACGCTGTCTCAGGGACACATTTCTGCACAGATACACAGTGTCTACATCAGGGTGGCCTCCCTCACCTCTCCCTTAACAGGGGCACCCACCAGACTTTCTCTTCCTGACAGGGCTGGGTTTGCTCATGACACTTAGAGAAATGCAATACCCCTAGATCCCTGTCCCTCTGCCAAATCCGATTGTGGGCTGGCAACAGGTTCAAAAGCTGCTGGGAGGAAGGGTGGGAAAGGAGGGAAGGAGAGAAGATGCAGAGACAGACACACCCAAGCACAAAAGGCAAAGAGATCACATATGCCTTCCTGATGTAAAAAAAATAATAATAAAAAAGAAAAAATAAAAAAACCCAACCACCACTCCCACAGCCTTGACAACAAGAGTAACTATAGAGACAGGACCATCAGGAAGTGCTTTGCTGTAGCGTTTAAGGGGCTGAACATGCACTTGGTTACACAAGGGGCTGGGCAATTTTGCTCTAGGGGGACTGGGTGACTTGACTTTGGAGAGGGGACAGACAGGGCCAGCTTCTCCAGGCTCCTGACTGCTGGGAGATATAGTAAGACTAGAGAGGAGAAGACAAGGAAGTAATTTGGAAACTGGAGAGAGCAGCTGTTCAGGCAAAGGAAGAGACATGAAAGCAGACACTGACTCCTGCTCGGCCACTCAACAGCAGGAGCTCAGAACTCCCTGGAAGCCCAGCTCTCCAGGATGACTTTGCTCCTGGTTACTTTATTCCTTTCTTTAAAAAAAGAAAAAGCCTAATGAGAGGGAGGTAAGCCACCCAACAGGACAGAAGCTGTGCAGCTTCTGCAAAAACGGGTTCCTGCAGCAGGCTCAAAACTGCTGCTGCTGGGAAAATCCTCAGCAGCACTCTGCACCGAGAAAAAGGAGCAGGGAAACGCTGCTGGGCAAGCAAGTCTGGGGATGCAGGCAGGTGGGGGTGAACAGGAGTGCAGCAAGTCATTATGACACCAGAGTTGTTCAGAGATCAGCACCAGGTGGAAAAAGATAAAACAAAGCCTCTGAAGAGGTCATGAGTTATGACACTATGCTCCAGGACCCCAGGCGAAATCAGGTGTGTTTAGAAGTATCCACACCTAAAAGCCTGTGGAGAAGTTCCCTAGGATATTGCTGGTGGCTCTGTGGGGGGCAGGCAATCCAAGCAAGCTTTAGAACCAACAAGCACACCCCAAGGAAGAGAGAGGAGAGCTCACGTGGGACTCCACACTGCCAAACCCCAATTGCTATGCTACCTGTGCTCAGGCTCTGGCTGGCCAAATGCTGGCTCAAGTAGCTCTGCCTCACACTGCTGTTATCTCTAGCCCTTAGCACGGGGCTTGCAGAAACTACCAGGACTTTACTCAAACCATAAGGGCAATAATTGCCACCTCACTGCTAAAAATTCTGCTTGACAGCACAGAAGTCACATCTCCGCTCCCATCACACTCCCAGGCTTCTTTCTTTGCAAACGGTGCTGGTAGTTTTGCACAGCACTTCGGCGGTCAGACCATAAACAAGACCCTGTGCTGGGGCGCAGATACATCCTGCGTGTCACTGCAGAAACGAAATCAGTAAAGACAGACCTGAGCTCCAGAGCAGACAAAGGCTGAGGCTCTCTCAAAGGCAGGAATGGCAGGATTTGTGTTTCTGCTAGGGAGCTGAAGGCACTGGGGACTGGAATGGATTGCCTAAGCCCGTGCAGGGGATGAACAGCCAGGAAAGGTCCAGCATTTGCTCCCAACCTGCTGCTCCAGCAGCCAGAGCAGCACCAAGTAATTGTCCTGCTTATCACAGAGCGGTACTCTCCAGTGACACCATCCAACAGGCATCTCATCAGCACACCTAAGAAGCTACTAGCAGCCAGGGAAACAAAGCAACCTCCCCTCTAAAAACTGGGGTTGAACCTTGATAACTCAGCCACAAAACCCAGGGATTCCTGTGGGGCAAGACCTTCCTCTGGCAGAAGTCAGGGCAGAAGGTATCTGCAGAACCAAGGCATCCATCCCCAGCCAGGAATCGACACCTTACATGGGAAAGCAGATGAAACAGCCAAAAGCAAACTCTAGTGATGGACTGCTCCTATCCAGTGCCTGCCAAGTTTTAGAAACCCAAGCCTACGTCCTCAACAGGTGGACAACATCAGGGGTGACCCCCCGAGCAGGAGATGAGCAGGTATGAGACTGAGTTGGAAGCGAGATGGTGAGAAATGCACTACACAGAGAAGAATGCAGGGAACACACGGCTAAAGCAAGGTGTCATAAAGCCCAGCGGAACACCTCTCGGAGAAGAGCAAGCCTGCCCCTGCTCAGTTGGCAGGTCAGAAGCGACAAGCAGCACAGAGAGGACTTGAGGAGTTTGCAAGCAACCTGTCTTTTAAAGACAGCGTTAACACCCCCAAACAGCAGCAGGGAGAAGAGCTTTTAGGAGTCAATAGCAAGACCAAAGCCATGGACTTGGAAAACATCCCCATTCCCCCAGGCTGGCAGGGAAACTGGCATTCTTCTCCAGGGTGGGCAAACAGCTGTGGTGAGAGGACAGCTCCTGCTGCTCCCTTGCATTCACTCCCAGCTAATCGGCTTGAACCAGCAGCTGAAGCTCACAGCTAATCCTGCCCCCACAATTCCCCTGCACAGCTGTCATTCCCCGTTGGTGGGGATACTGGTCCCGTTAACACTGGCTTCCTGTTATTCTCTCTGGCTTCCTTTGAAGAGCCTATTTGTCTGTCTAATAGCTAATGAGCAGAATACAACAGCCTATTTTTTGCTCTGTTTAAAGATTTTTCATGGGGATGTTTCCTGCAGAGATTCTTTTCTCCAGCACATGACAAAGGTCAGCTGGCTGCTTGCTCAGAAGGGCTCACATTTAAGGGAGAGCCCTGCAGAGAGGAAAAGCTTTGCTTCGAACTGGGCCATTAAAAGGGGATATGACAGTGTTTCCAATAGTCATGTTGCAGACAGAGCATGCAGGTACTTGTGGAGGGAGGCTCCCAGACCTTGGCTGCTGTGATCAGCATCCCTCCGGATCAGTGGGAAACACTGCAGGAGCGCAGTGAAGTAGAATCAGCCTTTTTGTTATCGACAACTCAACCACAGATCTCACCCAAGGGAAGATAAGATCATGCCAGCCAACACCTTTTCCAAAATTGTATCAGACCGTCCCTCAGACACAACCAACTCTGACCCATCCTGCGATGGACTGTATTAGCTAGGTGTTTTGAGATCTTTCTCGAGAGATACAGGACCTCCAAAGGGAGATGCCCCATTCACACTAGGACACATCTTTCACCCTCCCACAAGCACTTTGCTCACCCTCACCAAATTGGGTCATTTCCTGAGAAGGGACAGCCTGGGGCTGCTGCCCATGTGCTGGAACACAAGGCAAGAGGCTGGAAGGCTCCTTTAGAATCTAGTTCGGTGTGAAGAAAACAAGAAAGAAATGGCCACTGGCGCCAGCTTTGGTGGTCCATGCTGTATTGCTCAAAGCCACAACCTCATCAGGGCTTCCAGATGCTCAAACAGGCTATGCTGAGCAGACCTGACAAGGCACTCAGCTAAGAAAGCTCCTCAGCCAGGACACCACTAGAAAAACTAATCCTGAAGTCACCGAATCAGAATAGAAACATGGATGTAGCCGTGATGACCACTGGCATTTGCTCCAACCACTGCCCTTTTCCCAATCCTGCAGCCGATTCAAGACACTGCTCACTTATTGCTTCAATTGGCAAGAACCAGCACATTGCCCATCTCTAAAGCTTGGGGTGATGTCTGACTGCGTCCTGGGGTGACGGGAGAGATGTTGCTGAAGGGGAAACAGATGCATGGAGAATTGTCCAAAGCAGCTATTCATTCAGGGTGTGTAAGTGGGATTTCCCTGGATTTGCCAGAGAATAAAAGCATGCATTCCACTCTTACCCCCTTTCTAGCTACAGCTGCTCAGCACATCTGGAGCAAAAGAGGGTAGGAGTCACCTAGGCAAATTCTGAGCTGCTAGCCTCAGTGACCCCAAGAGAGACAAGGTGAGAATGAAAATTGGGTTTCAATCCTGCTGTTAAACCCAGCCCGCCCTTCCTCCCTGGGAGGAAGCAAGCCAGCCTCGTACAGCACAAGTGTGGGGAATATTCTGCTGCAGCACTATGGCGTTGTGCGGGGGCTGCAGGCTTTCGCAAAGCAGCTTGCGCAGGGCGGCATGCCAAGGTAAAGCAGCTGGCACTCCAGTTGCAGAGGGAACAAGGGATTCAAATGGGAGGGTTTGAATCGTAAAAAGGCCTTTTTACGCTAGTGGTCTTGAATGGATGTGAGTGGGGGCAGGAAGAAAGTTTCCCAGCTCTGAGGGCTCTGGCTCACAAACTCTGAGCTCCAGGGGTCCCACGATGGGGCTTCCTAAGAGATCACGGCCGCATGCCTGCACCCAGCCCCACAGATTCACGCCAGCCAACACCGGTTTTCTCACGTGTTAACATGCTGGGCAGCAGACAGCCCGGGAGAGAAGCAGACATGCCACCCCTCAGAAAACTGCCCAGCTGTAGCAGCAGACAACAGAGCTTTCTAGAGCTCTCCGACACCGGACCAGGCCTTGCTTATCTCCAAGCACACAAGCAGCCCCATCAAAACCCCAGCACGGCTAGGGAAGCTCCCTTACCTGTATCCTGCCGGAACTGTGTCAAACTTGGGATGTCTATGACGTAGGGGGCCAAGACAGGATCTGCATGTCCCAAAGGGATGCTGCTGACAAGTCCCGACCCCGAACGTCGGCCCTTCTGCTGAGAGACCTGAAAAACCTGTTCAATGTAGCTGCAGACATTCCCTCGGTATGGCCTCCACCTGCCAAATTCATCCTGCCATTCCCACACTGCCACTGCCGTGGAAGTGGAATTGCTGCTGTGCCCTGGGGCAGAACTGGGAAGTCCGGATGGCCCGGCTGAACTGCTTCCTGCTCCCTGAGCTGCTGCCATGTTTCTCCCTGAGGTCTGGGCACGTCACGATGGGAAGCAGCAGCTGTGCTGGCTGGTCTTACACCATTTTCTTCTGGGGGACCTGCAGTAAGAAACAAAGAGAGCATACGGAGCTGAGAACGATGCCCCACATCCACCCCACCTTGCATCCCTATCACACAAGCCATTTAAGAGAGGGAAACAGGCTCAGCCTTTCACAGACGATGCTTGCTATGCATTTAGGAGACTACAGAGAAGCGGACTGGCCTCAAAATCTTCTGGTCAAGGGCAAATGAGGTACCACCACCCACTCCCTGCAATGCTAGCAACTTTTCTTGCTAATTTAGAGCAAAAATGCTTTTGAGAGACTCTGCTTCCTATGGTCTGCAGCACCAAACACCACGAGCTGCTGCAGATCCACACAAAACCAGCCCAGAGCCACTGCTGATCTGCGGCCAGGCAGATCTGTAAGCCCTGACCTGAGCTCTGATGCTCGATAGCCAGAAGCGTGCCAGGGCAAGCGGCCACTCTGCAGCCCTCCCCACCCACACTCAGCACCACTCCTGGCAGCATTATGAGCTGCCAGCTTGTGGGCAGGAGCTCCTCAATCACTTGTACAGACAAATCACTTTGTTACACATGTGGGTCCCGAACTCCTCCCTGACCTGAGCTCCAGGGTTGTATCATCAGCTTCATTCAGGCTTCTGACCGCTCAGTTTTGATCCAGGATCAGTCCTTTGACTCCTTCTGTGCAATGTTATATATACACACAAAGCCAAAAGACAATTCTTTACGCAGTCTGCACATCACAGTAATACAGACGTTGAGTGTGATCGGAGTGAAGAGTGGACCAGGAGTACAGAAGAAGCACTAGGAGGAACACAGAGTGGAATAAACAGCCTGTGCTAAGGGCAGTGATTTAGCAGGTCCTCAAGATTCCACCACACCTAGCTGCATATTCTCAGGTAGGAAAACAAGGAACATCTTGAAACAAGGGACAATCTGCATCAAGAAAGGCTCAAGCCATTAAAAGATGACTTGGGGAAGAACAAAGAATGGGCTAGGAGCCTTAAGACATCCACATAAAGACACAAAGGCCAGTGAATAAATCCTAAAGACTCACAGAGACAGGATGCAGAGACAAAAGGCCACTACTCTTAGCCCTCAAGGGATGTCAAAAAGCAGCCCCAAAGCCATCCTGTGGCCACCAAGCTGTCCAAGAGACACCAAAGGCCTGATATTTGGCATTCCTTGACTGCTGTGTCATTGCAAGGAATCCTGTCCGGACCATCTGGACACATGTGCCTTGTGCCCAAATGCTGGACAACCACTTGGAGATCCCCACGTTGGTGCTCACAAGAGAGGCAGGTATGACTGTGAATGAGTGAAATTCATTTTGTTTTAAAATAAAGTTGCCTTCTCCTCCCTAAGGTCTCACATCATCGATTGCTCGCTTAACTCCCAGCACTCAGCAGGGAGCTATGAGCTTCCTTCCCATCAAATGGAAAAGTTCAGGTCTCCCAAGAGGCACAGCAGCAGTGGGTGGCTTCCACTGGAGGATGCCATCTGCACGGAGAATGACATCCCTGCCGGATGGGGGAAGATCCCACGCTCCATGGAGCGTCCCATCCATCATGCTCGTGTGGCTTACTAGCTTAAAAAAAGAAAAAGCGCGAGCGAAGAACAGACACACCCACACGTCTGCATTTATAAGAGGAAAGCAACACTTTCTCCAAGAATTCATTGTAAATTAGTTTATGAGCTGCTCTGAGATTTTTACAGAACACCCCCACCCCCAGATCAACCGGTGTTGGTGACAAACTGCTCCAGATCACTAAGGCCCTGGGGTCTCTGCAACCAATCTTTTCCACCTAATTCTCTCTCCCCTAACGCACCAAGGACAGTTATTTCACTGCTCAAACCAGCGAATTAAAACCTGAGGTGACAAACTCAACACCTGCCTCTGCCAGTTCTTTTTACGGCAGATTTCACACCAACACATCATCTCCTCAGGGACCACCAGCATGACCACGCTCAGCTCAGACTACCGTGAGTCAAAGCAGGGCTGCAGGGTTTTCTGTCCTACCCACCTGCATGAGGTGCCCTGAACCCCAAAGAGAGAACCAACACCTTTCCCCCCCAAAGCTGCTGTTACCAAATATTCATCTGCACATCCTACAGCCACAAGCAGAGCAGAGGGAGGCTGTTGGAGGGAGGTAGAATTCGTTTTCCTTCCTTTTTGAAACACAGCAGCAGGAAATGGAAAAAAAAAGAAAAAAAAAAAAGAAAAAAGGGATCCCAGTGGAAAAGCCACCTCCCTCACATACCACTTTGCACGAGCTGGGATGCTGGCTTAGAACAGCTGCGTGACCAAATCCTATCGCTCACCCCCTCGGATGGCAGCGATGCTTTGAGTCCTGGACCACACGCAAAGGTACCCGGCCTGGCTGCACGCGAGTGTCGCGTGCTCCAACATTCACTTCCCCATCAGAATGGAAAAATATTTCCTGCGCTGGGACTGCTAGTCCAAAGGAAGAGCAAGGGGCGTATTTCAGCCTCCTGCCAGTTCTCGCTGTTGAACACTGCTTGAGCCAGCAGCTGTTTGCACGGACTGGGAAGTGAGGAATGCAGGAGAGCTTCAGTAAGCCAAAATTACACAAGTCCCTGAGTTTAGGCAAACAAGAGAAAGAAAAAGCCTGAAGTTGGAGTTCCTCTCCAGGAATTCAACAGCACACAAATATTAAAAGCTGCGACATTGAATAGCAGAGCTGCTCATACAGTTCTCAGCCTACCCTCCTTGGGCTGCCGTGTGTGTTACACAGGCAATAAGGGTTTGGGAATGCAGCTAGCAGAGCTGTATAGAGAGGGCTGGCTGCGGCTTGGGCTGCGTTACACAGCCCACTTCCCCAGCACTACATTTTGGATGCTAGCAGCAGCAGTTCAGCTGCACTAGCTCCTTCACGCTGCCTCTGTCCTGGAAGGACTGGCAGCCCAGAGGGAACGGCTACACGTCTTCACTAAAATCCCATGGACTTCACCTCAAGCTTTAAAAATGCCTTGAAAAGCTAAAAGTCATAGCAAGCCCTAGAAGTCAGGTTTATTCAGCAAACAGTCCCGGCTCAAATTAGAAATCCTATGAGCCATCTTGCCCCAAATGAAAACAAAACCCTGACTACTTGAGGTACAAACTTAAATATAAGTGGAAGGTGGTTGGTTGGAAATTTGTTACATGGGCTCAGATCTTGAATTTGGATTTGTTTGGTTAGATCTTTATGCCTCAGCAGAACTTCTGAAACATTTGCGCACGTGGCTTTAATCGGGGACTTGGACAGGAAAAGAACTGGGTGCATTTCAGCTGTGTTTCCCAGCAGATTCACTCCCTTCTCCTCGAGCTCCAGCAAGCAGTGGTGAGAAAGCTGGGGAGGGGCAGGTGGGAATTAAAGCATTTGAAAGACATGTTCAATTCTCAAACCTGTTCTACTTTCAGAAAGCAGAATTTTCTTTCACTTTAAATGCAGGAGCTTAAAATTCATGGGTCTGAGATGATTTCTAAAAATGCCAAGTTCTTTTTTAAGTTTCTAAACTGAAATTGCCAGTGCTGATAGAAGCTTATGTGGTATGCTAGCTCGTACCTGGAAAGGAAAAGGCCTCAGAACCCTTGAGCCAGGCTGCATTAAAAAATTAGAAGTCACCAGACTGGTAAAACAAAGACTTTTTAGCAAGTTGATCAGAAAAGAAGGTGCCCAGGAGGGATCTGTTAAGCACCAGTAACACCACATGAGAGATTGGACTGGGAGGGCTGCAAAGAGCCCACGAGACAAGATTACACAGGATTATAGGGAGCACACAGAGCACAGGGAGGCGGTGGGGCTGCAATGAGCCCGTGACCCCCATGCAGGGTATGCGACTGGAGCAGCATTACAGGTGCCCAGTGCCACCCTGACCCCAAACCACACTGCCAGCCCCCCCCCCCCCAATCTGCTCTGCAGTTCTGGGCCATGCTCAACCCCTGCTGCAAACACAGCGATACGACAGGGTTTGATGCTCTGGCCAGGTAACTCACACCTAAAGGTATTGTGCTGTCCACCAGCCCCCAGTACCGACCAGCAGCAACTGGGGGGGAGGTGGGGAGGACACAGCAGGGCAGTACAGAGGTGACAGTAGTAACTCCCAACCCCATCTGCCCTGGGAAGAGTCCTGCCTTCTCCCGGTCTTTGCTCACCCTGGCCACGCTGGTTCGACAGCCAAAAAAAAAGAAAAAAGAAAAAAAAGAGAAGAAATAAAGCCCGGGCGCTGCAAACCGGCCTCCTGCCACCCCCAACGGACAGGAGGGTCCGGTCCCCCTCGGAGGGGACAACCCGGACGGCTGCCGAGGCGGAACAAAGCGTCCGGTGGAGCTCTACGGAGGGGCTGGGGGCAGGCACGGGCGAGGAGCACAGCCGCGGGGGGTGAGGGGACCCCCAAACGGCCCGCAGAGCCCCCAGGCCCCCCGCCCGGCCCAGGCCCCCGGTACCGCCGCAAGCCGGGCACTGTGAGGAGCCCCCTTGCTAGCGGGGGGCAGGCCCGGGGGGCTCCTCAGGGCTTCGCCTGGCCCCGGGAGGGTCCCCCGCGCCTGCAGCCGGGCTGAGGGAAGGCCAAAGTCCGGGGCCACCCGGCCGCGGGGGTCAGGCCGGCCCCGGAGCGCCCCGCAGCCCCGCCAGCCCCCCCGCTCCGTCCCCCCCCGCTTCCAGCGCCCTCCCCGGGCCCACCACGGGCTCCGCAGGTCCCGGGGGGGTCGTCCGGGCGGCACCGGCCCCCCCCTGGCC
>JAVJGJ010000001.1:104834359-104846837 GCA_035590215.1 Microhierax caerulescens
ATCAAAGACACATTTTTCTCGGTATGGGGAAAGTCAGTGGAAAGGTTGCAGCTATTCTTTCCAGGTGTTCATGGATATTTTACTGGGAATATTCGTTTCAACAATTTTATTTTTTTTTAATCTTTTTTTTTTAAACTAACTACATAGCTCTTTACTTCAAAAGAGAATACTTATTTCTGGGATTCATTATACCCATCTTTATACTGGAAAGAAAATACCAAACAGGTATGTGGATTTATGATGCTTTTTTTAGGTCAGCAAGGTAATTACAAGCAAGGATCTGATGGGGCAGCGGCGGCTTAAGGACTGTAATGTCTCATGAAGCTGCTTGAATAGTTGGAGAAGTGACAGCTAGAGAGCAGGGGGGTCAGTCCAGCCAAGGGGGACCAGAGGGGACCAGAGGGGACCAAAGGACCTGCAAGGTCTCGTGTCCAGGTGGGAGGACGGAGTTTTCACCAAGGGCACGGAGCTGGCTGGGCACCGCGTGTCTGTTCGCTGGGGTGTGTTCACCGGGGTGACAGCGGGGACTTTCTGTGCCCCGTGGTAGAGCCCTGCTCCTGCCCTCGACGTTTGGCATCACACACGGTGGCCAGTACTTGTGGGGGCTGATCCAGGGTGCTGTTGCTCCTTCCGACAGAGGCACGGTTTTGCAAGGCACCCAAGAGCTGGGAAGACCTTTGCTTGAAGGCATTTTCAGAAACCCCACTCAGCAGCCCTTTGAGAGGGGTGCTGTGCTTTGCTACAGCACCACGATGGCTTACGATGGCTTAAAGGCAGTTTTTAATCTATAGGCATTCATAAAGAGCTCCGACACCCCTGGCTGCAAGGAAAGGGGGTTCAGTTCGCAGCCAAAGTTTGAGCGTTGGGGCAAGGATGGAGAAGCAGGTGGACAAACCCACCAAAGTCAGGTTTTTAGCTGTGGCACAGCGTCGCAGTGGTTAATGCCCACTGCAGCCCTGGCAGGGAGCAGGAACTCCTGCTGGCTCCGGCACAAAAGTGGCCGGCGATGACAGCATCCCTGAGAGCAGGACATGATGCGGGGGCTTTGGCCGGAGCAGGGCAGCAGAGGGGCCGTCTGTCAGTCCTGCCCCACCAGAGAGCGGGGAGGGCTGTGGGACAAAAGGCGACATTATTCAGCGCTGCAGGAAGGATGAATGGAGTATTGAACACCACCACCTTAGGGAGTAGATTGGTTTTCATCCCCCGTCACTGAGCCGTCTGTCTGCTGGCGGGTCTCCTCCCAAGGTTTGGTCAGCAGGAGCTGAGCGGTGAGAGCAGGGAGGTGTAAGGAGACCGTATCCCAGCCACGATGGCTCCATCCTGCACCTCCAGCGCTGTGCCACCGCCACCTCATGCTGGTACACGCCAAACGCCTCGATCCATCCATCACCTCTCACTGGTGCAGGCAACAGTCAAAGGCTTGGGCTGGAGGCTTGGGAGCCCAGCCAGCCCATGGTTTTGAGGGACCTTGGCCAGGTGGGCACAGCACCAGCACATGGTCCCACCTGAGAGATCTTGCCACGCCATGCCTCCACATTGGAAAACCAGGAGCAGAGAAAGGCTGGATGAGGGGTTTCCACAGGGTGGGGGGTTTGGTCACCAGTACCACTGATTTTAATGTCCTTTCCCAAGTTTTTGCCCGTCATTGGAAGCATCAAGCAGCAGTCAGTGCCCACCCCTTCAGGAGATGCTGTGCCTCATGTGGGCTGGAGGGGCTCATTTCAGGGCTCTGAGCTGAGACTTGGAGCCCGGCTTTAGAGCCAGCGTATGAAAGCATCCTCACGATGGCACTCCTCCACCAGTGCTGCTGTCGGGCCAGCTGCTGGGACGGCTGGGATGTTGGTCGGGGTCCCAGAGGTGCAACAGAGGGCAGAGGCAGCCCCCATCCCTCTCCCCCATGGGGCTGGGTGAAACGGAGAGAGAAATCCGCCGCTTCAGCAGTGATTTCTGAAGGCAGCAGTAAACGAAGAGGAAGCGCCGTCTGACAATATCTGATCTCTTCCTTGTTTTCTGCCTGACACTCTCCCGATTGCTTCCCACCTTGTCCCAGTGGAGGTTGCGTCTCCATCCCCCAGGTGAATGAGGTTGTGAGGTTGTCCTATCAGCCCCAGGAACTTTTGCCTTCCCACAGAAATGCCTTTCCCTGCTTCTTCCCACGGGAAGAAGAAAAGCAGAGACAACGGGGCCCTTGGGAACGTGCTAGCCAAGGTGGCGAGGTCTCATGCTGTGTGGTTAGTGTGGAGGTCTTGGGGGACATGGGTGGCCAAGGACTGGAGCTGCCCAGGAGAGCTCTTGGGTGCATTAATTCATCGCGCGGTGGTGAAGAAAGATGGGTGCAAGGCACCAGATGGGGCATCCTGGTAGCTCAAGTGCCACATATGACCACATGGGTCCCCCCATGGGGACCCCAACACAGGCTGGGTGCTGGGAAGGGCAGCCAGGAGGCTGTGTCACCCGCAGAGCAGATCCCCTCTTCGCACGGAAGGAGGTGGGCATGGTGTCCAGGAGCCCACTGGAGGGAGAGGAGCCAAGACAAAGCAGAGGCTTGACCGTGGCTGTGTCCAGGGTGGCCTTTAGCTGGGTGTTTGTCACCGGCACAGCCGGAGCAACCTTGGAGGGGGGGGACATGGGGTGGGCAGCCTGGCTGGGGGTGAAAGACCATACCTTTCCGAAAGGGGTTGTGTGACGTGGCTTGGTGGATACAGGTCCCCTCTGCCCTTTGGGAAGTACCTTTCAGGCTTGTGTGGATGGGGAGCTCCATCCCAGTTGTGCTTGGAATTAACGTGTGATTCAGTTTACGCGCGTGCGGCGTGGGGTGTACGGTGTGTATGTGCTATGGGGGTCACTTGTAACCTCACGTAGAAGTAACAGAAGGACAAGCTCCATGTGGATACAAATGGGATGGTTCCCTGAACATCTTGGGGGCTTGAAGACCCTGGGTAAGAGCTCTGAGGCTCAGCATTTAGGTGTCCTGGTGGGTCTGGGGTCCATCCTTCTGCCTGTACAGCAGCCCAGCTTTGAGGCTCTCCCTGCTTCCAGTTTTGTCTCACGGGTGGGACGTAGCCCTGCAGCTTCATCTTGCCACCCGTAAAAATGTTCTCAATAAATCCAACCTGAATTATTTTTCATGTGACTCCTGGTCACTGTTCCAGCAAGTGCCAAGGAGGGACTTGTTTGCAAGTCCTGCACAGCTCCTGGGGGGACAAAGGCTCTCCTGGCCATCACCACTAACACTGCTGTCTGCATGTTTTAAGGACAACATCCTCTGGACACCCGTCTGCAGCAGGACGGCGGTGCAGCAATGAGACTTGGTCCCTGCCTGGCCATCTGGCACAGCATGGGGACACCAGACATGGGGGTGCTGCCTCTCTCCCTGATGCCAGCCACGCTCCTCGTCCTCCTTCTCCTCGTCCCCATGGGTGAGCTCCCACTTGGCGCGGTGGGAGGGGGTAATTTTAGGTAGCCACAATCTCCCTCCTAGCCTTAGGTTTGTGGGCAGGAGTTTTTCTTTATCCAGAGCCATAAGCAGGAATATCACGATGTCCCCAGTGGTGCTGAGAGCGCACAGGGATGGGGGAACAAGTTCAGCTCTTATCACCCACCACGACCTATGCATGATGCCAAGTTCAGCATTCAAGCACACAGCTGGCTGCACTGCTGGGAGGATGCTGATGGCCAAGGGATGGGAGCTGTGGGGCCATCCTGCTGCTGGGGTGAGTGGGATGAGCACCCCATCCCCTGAGGACACAGGTCCCAAGCCATTCCTGGCTGACACTGTCCGGCCAGGGCTGGGAAGAATTTAAATTGAACTGGAAAAAGTCTCAAAGAGGTTTGCACAGAGCTGCTGTGGCTGCATAATTATCCTGACGTGACTTTATCAGCGTAATTACAGCCAGGCTGGTTGGTAACACCTTCCTGCCTCAACAAAACCCCACCAAGACAAAGCCAGCCAGAAAGCAAGCAATTAAGGTGTAGTCAGACACCATAATTGGATTAAATCAGGTTCTCCAGTTCCCACCCCCTCAGCTGGAGCTTCCCCCCATCCCCGAGCTGCCAGTGCCAGCGCCTGGGCTGCAGTCGGGGTGTGGGGACTTGGGGGGGACCCCGCTGGCTCTGCCACTGTCCCCTGCACCGCCGGGCTCTCCCGTGCTCTTCATTAACGGGCACACAAAGGGCGATTTGTCCTCCCGCTTGGTGGTTTTATTTAGCACCGTGCCCTGAGAGGGATGGTGTTTATTTGAGCTACTTTCCCTTTTTCCTTTGGCTTTGTGAAGCTGGATCAGAGAAATGCGGAGGGCTCTGTCTCTTCTCAAAAAAACCACTGGTTTCTTCTCCTTCCTCATTAACGTAGACATACCAGGCATATTTTTTCAGGTCTCTCTTGACTTTGCTGGAGGATGCTCTCAAATGAATATTTTAGAGCTTTGATTTTGACTTAAAGGGAGATGAACATTGAATATTTAACGGTGTCCTTTTCATCCACTGTTTCTTCGGCACTGGAGTGGACTAAGTGTTAAAAATCAATACCAACCAGGATCAAACACTCTTCCTAAAAAGCCTCGCATCTCCACATTTTTGGCACAAAGGTGATCTGAATTACCTTTTCCCCGTTATCCAGCCCATGGGGCTGCCACGTCCTTCCCTGTCCTTTCCTTTGGCAAGCCAGCCTCTCTGCTCCCTTGGTCCCCCCTGCCCAATTCCCAGTTCTTGCTGGCATTGCAGCATCACTTCCCAACCTGTCTGGATCCATCTGGGGTGGGCAGCAGTGCCTGACCACGTCTAGATCTCCCCATTCACCCCAGCTCCAGTAGCATCGTGCTCCCAGCCCCTGCTCCGGGGTGCTAAGTTATAGTTACAGCCAGACACTTGCCTTACTCTTTTCTCTTAGGGCTTCTAGGTCTTTCTTTGACACAGCCCTGTCTTGTAGCTGACTCAATGGTCTCCCAGGCAACATCCCAGCAAGGCAAAAGAGAGGTGGGTTCATCTGCTGGAACATCCCCTCCAGGCTCACGCCGCTTCTCATGGCAGTGACATCCACCTCGGAGCGGCAGGAATTGACCTTCCCGTCACTGTTGGGCTGGTCCAAGCCAGGGGTAGGAAAAGAAGCCACGGAGCCACCACGGGTGATGATCAGCCCTGGGCTGGTGTAATTACCATGGAGGGATTTTGTTTGCTGGGAAGGTGCCACCCACAGGAGAGGGCTGTGCAGCTGAAGTCTCAAGGCTGGGGTGCCCACGCAGATCTGCGCTGCCCTCGCTGCAAGCTGGCCTCAAGCACCAGCCGAGGGCTTGCACACTCCTGGGGCATCAGTGGGGACACCCACAAGGTCCACCCACCCCACCCCCATCTAACTGTCCCCTGGGACATCATGATCATGTTGCCATGATGCCCCGAACAAGCTGGAGACCTCGGTACCCCATGCTGGCAGCACCCCACATCACTCAGAATTGGGGCTGAGAGAGGGGTTTTGTGCCCTAATAACACCCAAGCGGTGGGAGAAGGGCCCAGCCGGGTGGGGGGAGCCTGCCTACACCCCTCCCCAAGCATCCATACCCCCAGGCACTGGGTTTCTGGCAGGGCTCTCCCCGAGCCCTTATGTAATCGAGGCTGGCTGGGATGGGGATGCATCCTGCAAGCGTTCAGCTCCCTCCGGATGCTGCTCGTTCGCGCTGGTGGGAGAGGGCTGAGAATTACAATGGGGTGAAAGCCCCTCGGCAGCACCATTTCGCATGTGGCTGGGCACCTGAGCCCCGAGGCAGAAATCACTGGGGGTCTGTCCACATGTCACTGCCCTTCCTGAGCCAGCTGGGATCGAGACACCCCATCCTGATTGTCCAGCACCCCCAGATTACACCAGCCCCAGCCCCAGCTCTGCCTGCAGGAGACCAGCACATCTCCCCTGGATTTACCCCTACTGCTACATGAAAGCCGTTTATTTATTTACCCTAATGTATATATATATATTTATCCTGATTGTTTAATTGGGAAAACAACAGAGGAGTCCTTCCTCTCCCAGCTCTTGCTTGCTGTGCTCCACCGAGCTCCTTCCTGGCTGCGGGGGAATATTTCTGTGGCAAACTCTTGTTAAGCCCTTGGCAGCATCGCCCAGGCTCTGGTTACTGGGAGAACTGGATTCCCAGCTGAGGAGCTGCGGCCGTGGCTGTGCTCCCTGCTCCTCTCTGCTCCCTCCCGCTTTCTAACCCACCTCTTCTCCTCGAGCCATCGATGGGGACACCAGCACCCAGGTGCCACACTCCCCGAAGGGTGGCAGGTGAAGGGACAGGCACCCACGCCTGTGTGCCCCCACACCAGTCGGGTGCAGCTGGTCTCACTGGTGTTTTATGGGCTGCAGAGCATGGCTCACCCCGAGCTCTGCAGCTGACAGGACGCTGCTCTGCCCACACCAGGAGCATCATCCTGCCCAGTGGTGCGCAGCAGTGGCTGCCTGCAGTTCTCCAGCACCACCTGCTTCCAACCCTTAAGGTGCCTGCACCTCAAGAACAGATGTGCTGGTACACATGTATAAATGTAAAACTGGAAAAAAGTGGACTCTTTTTGGGAAAATAAGGAAAAAATCAATTGAAACACAGGTAGGGATGCCCAGTGCAGCATCCTCCATCAGGAGCTCTCCAGAGGGTTTCCCGTGACAGGCAGGGCTGGTTTTCCTCATTCCCATCTCACCACCCCAGTGTTCCATGGGGAGATGGGGAGGGTGCAGGCTCCTTCTCCCTTGAGGGCCAGCAGCGCCCATGCCAGCCGGGAATGCCGCTCGCCCTCAGGGAGCTGGTGGGGGTACCCTGGGCACCCCCCAGCCACGCTTCACCTTGGGGAGCTGAGCAAAGCCAGGAGAAGCAGAACCCGGGGCAGGTACCCACACCAGTAACCCAGTGCTTAAAGCACGGTCCCACCACAGAGCCACAGGCACCCACACCACGTGCCGCTGCCTCAGTTTCTCCACCTGTGAAGCAGAGGAGGTGATGCCCTGGGTGAGGGTGTTTATTTTTTCCCCTACAAACCTCCAGTCTTTGCAGAAAAGGGAAGGATCCGGGGGGCTGCCAGGTCTTGCTGGTCCCTGCCATGCCCACCCACATCCTTGTTGCCATCATCCTCTGCGCTGCATCCCTCCTCGGCTCACCTCATCCCACCTGCGAGGATGCTGGGGAGATCCAATCCCTTTTCTTCTCCCTTGCAGGCACCACCTCCGAGTCCATGCTGTTGCCATTCCCAGGTGAGATGCTTCTTTAAAAGTTGTTTTTCTCTAGGAAGTTTTGTAATTGAAAAACGCTTTTTTTTTTTTTTTTTTTGTTAAAAATGGGCTTTGGGGAATTTAAAAAAGGCAGCATGTTGGTTTGGAAGAAAAGGTGGCAACAAAAAGCTAAACTTCTTTTATAGAAATGAAACAGGGATTTTTAATTATGCCTATTCTGCTTATTATCCCAAGAGAGGAATTTTGCCACCTCCTGCCGAGTCCCTGTCCCTGTGCCATTTGTCACACCCAAGCAAATAATTCCCTTGACATGGCAGGCCAGGGACACTTACACGCCTGCTGCCCGTCACCAGCAGCTTGAGAGATCACCTCCATCCCACCAACTCCCACGTGGGACCAGCTCCAGACGCGTTTGTTGAGGCTAATACGAATTGCTAATTGCATCTTGTCACTTGTCACCCCTCGTACGTCATCACGTGATGCCACGTGCCTGCTTTCCTCTTCTCCTGTTGCGTTACTGCCCGGGCCATTAGTAGGCAAGAGGACGGGATGATGGAGCATCTCATTTATGTATTGAGATGTGTTGAGTCTTCACGTCCGCTGCTTCCAGCAGACGAAGAGAAGCCCATGCCCCACCGCCAGGTGGGTAGCACCGAGCCAACCACTGCCTCGTGCTGCAGCAAAGCGTCACCATTTTATTTAAGGAGCAGAGACGTGGTGCAGAGAGGGCTCACACCCTCCCCACGACACCCACCGAGCGTTTGTCACCTCCTGCCTGCTGAGGGACCTCTCTCTGTCCACCCTTCCAGAGATACGGCTCGCCAATGGGCCCAGCCGGTGCCAGGGGCGAGTGGAGATCCTCTACAATGGCTCCTGGGGGACCGTCTGCGATGACGACTGGGACATCGTGGATGCCAACGTGGTGTGTCGCCAGCTGGGCTGCGGCCATGCCATCGCCCTCCCGGCTGCCATGACCTTCGGCCAGGGGAGCGGACCCATCTTCCTGGACAACGTGGACTGCAAGGGCTGGGAGGCAGCCTTGAGCGAGTGCTGGAGCCACGGCTGGGGCATCCACAACTGCTACCACTACGAGGACGTGGCTGTCATATGCAACGGTAACGAGGTTTGGTTCCTCGGGGGCAAGCAGAGCAGGGGGGTGCCTGAGGTGCTGCACGCCTTCGGGGTGCCCAAGAGTTGCATCTCAGAGCCTGTTCCTCAGAGCCTGGGTCAGCCAACCCTCCTCTGCATCCTTCCTCGATCCCTTTCCTAACCAGGCCATCTCCCAGCTCAGCATGCTGGTGCTCCATAAGGTGACCAGCCTGTTCCGTATTCCCCGTCAATTCCAGCTCGGGGACTTTGCAACCTCTCCAGCATGATCCTTGGGGAAAGAGCACACACCCACCCACGCTCCTGCCTCTAAGTCAGCCGCTGCCCGACTGCTCCTTCCCCTTTTGACTCGTCTTTCTTTAAACTGCTGAGCTTTTCAGTAGGAAATGTTCCTAAAGGTGAGAAAAGCAGTGGAAAGTGTTCAAACTTGGCAAGTGAAAGTGGAACAGCTCCATGCCAACCCCTATATACCCTACACGTTCCTCCTGCATAGCTACGTAGGGTTTGCTCATCAGCCACGCATCAACGACCGGTAAATACGAGGCTGTGCAGATTCCTTGGAGAATCCTGGTGTCCTGCAGAAGCTGGGGTTGGAGAGGGAGAGGTGCTGGTCTGGTTGGTGGGTCGGACCAGCAGCAACCAGAGAAAGGAGGTGGTGGGCTGAGCAGGAGCTCTGAATCAAGGCACTGCTGGAAAGGAGGTGAAAGGACTGGAGCAGGAGGTGGGGGAGATGGGTCTGGGGGTGGAGATGCAGCTTGAGCCGTTAGGTGTTTGGAGCTCGGTTGGCGAAGGAGAGCAGGAGATGCTCTGGGGTGGCCCTCAGCGGAGGTGCTTGGGTGAAACACCTGGGAAAGGTGCTCCCACCCGTGCTGCGTGGAAGCTTTCAGGAGCCAGCTTGGTGTCCATTGTGATTACGGAGGAAAGCGTGGAGCTGGTCAGGTCCACACGTGGGCTGGCTTTCCCGGGATGCTTCCTGCAGCCCTGGGGCACGCGTGTGGCTGGCTGTGGGACCGCTTGGCTCCGCTCCCAGCCAGCGCCCCACACCAGCCCCACGTAATTTCACCAGCCCAGCTGAGGAGCTGGGACAAGGCGGGCAATAGGGTAGCTTGAAGCAACATCGTTAGCAAAAGAAATGCAGGAAAATCAAAATATGACTGGGTTTTCTCTCTATATATGCCATGACTTTGAATCCAAATCCCATGATACGCTGGAGCCTGACTCCTGACAGCTCAGCGCTATGATTTACTCCAGGTGCCCATGTCACGCTGCTGGACACAACTTCCCACTACTCCAGCAGCTGAGGTCCTGGCTCCATCCTGCGTCTGCAACTGGGAAGATAGCTCTGGGCAGGGGCAGCCACAGACCCCTCTTTCTGTCCCCATGGGGGCTGGTTTGGTGCAAACCCTCTTGTTTCGGTGGCACGTGCTTGCCGGTGTGCGTGCGGGTGCTGGTACCCAAACTGGGGGAGCAGCAGGGTGGGCAGCATGTGGGGGGCTGCTTGCAGACGGCTTCTGGAGGGGGGCTGGGGGCAGCCACCGATGCCACTGCTCTGCTTCCCTTTCCAGAGTTCTCGCCCACACAAGCCAGCGAGGGACCGACCAGTAGGACCCTCACAGCCTCAGTGCAGGATGGGGAAAGTAAGCTGCTCAGCTGTCACTACCAAGAGGCTGGTCCTGGCTGAGGGATGGTAGAGACCAGCACCCCCCACCTTCCCATCCACCCCCCTCCCCATCACCTACTGTCCCTCTGTGAAGCACCCTGACTCTCTGGCTCTGAGGGGCAGCCCCCTGGGGACCCCATCGTTGTGCTGGCCATGGCCAAACCCTACCCCAGAGGTTCCCCAAGGCTCCCATCATCTGTGCCGCCCTAAAGCATCACCCCTTCCCCGCTGCTTCTCACCCAGTTTCTCTGCCGTCACGGGCACTGCCAGACCCAGATTGGGTGGCATCGCTGTGCGGTGGCACGTGGTGGTGACCTCCTGGGGAAAGTCACGTTCTTCTCACCGCCTGCTGCCACCCTCCAGGTGACGGCAGCATCCGTCTGGTGAGCGGAACGGACACCTGCCAAGGCCGGGTGGAGATTTTCTACCGCGGGAACTGGGGCACCGTCTGTGACGACGACTGGGGCATGAGCGACGCCAGCGTGGTGTGCAAGCAGGTGGGCTGCGGCCGAGCCCTGGATTACAAGAGCAATGCTTATTTCGGCTACGGCACGGGGCGCATCCTCCTGGACAACGTCAACTGCGACGGCAGCGAGCCCTTCTTGTCCGCCTGCTACAGCCTCGGCTGGGGCATCCATAACTGCGGCCACCACGAGGATGCTGGGGTCATCTGTACAGGTAGCGGGACAGAGCATCACCTTCCCGGGGGGATGGAGGGAAATCCAGAGATATCTTGGTCTCCAAGGAGAAATGACCTCGGAGGGATGCTGACGTGCCCAAGGCCAGGCAGAGACCCGAGCTGTGAGCTGCGGGAGCATCCTTTCTCCTTACCTGCCGTCATCCTGGCGCTCCGGAGCTGGCTGTGACACCACGCTGAGAACCTGGGGGACAGCCCGAGCAGCGATTTGCAAGGGAAATGCATCTGCTGGTCCTGCCATTTCCCTGCTCCGCTGGCTGGAAAACAAGCTGCCCATGTCCGGAAGGAGCGAGTGGCTGCCAGGGGCTGGGCATGATGCCAGGCCCAGCCTGTCTCCCCTTTCCCTTCCCTAAACAACGTATTTCTGCCATTCTCCGCTGATTACCATTTATAATGTTAATAATCCCCGTGAATTCCCTCATTATCACGGAGCAGTAAGTGCCAGCGTTTTTCCCTTTCCCGCTATTAACGAACAAAGGGGGCTGATGCGGGGGGAGGGGGGGAAAAAGGGACGGTTTTCTCAGGCTGGTCCTTTCTCCCCTAAATGTCCCCGTCTCTTCTGGCACCTGGCCAGGGAACAGAGCCGATGGCACCACCACGCACAGCCCTTGCTCAGCGGGGCAGGGGAAAAACGAAGCTTTAGAGCTAACGAACCCTGCCTGACAAACCTCCCAGAAGCGAAGGACCCCCCGGGGCTGCACGTGGGACCTCGGTGCTGGGGTTGGGGTGGAGAAGCCCAGTCTCCAGCACGTGGGCAGTGGGGATGTGCGGATGGACATGGTCCGTCTCCATCCCCATCATCCCAGAGCAGCCAGATGACCCCAGGTTTGCCTCCTGGAGTCAGCAAGTTCACAGCTATTGCAGCTTCTCCCCATCTGTCACCTCTGTCCCTCTGTGTCACTGCAGGGCTGGACACATCCACCAGCACGTCCTTCACCACCCCCGTAGCCTTGGACTATGAAGAGACCCTCACTGCCACGGCCACAGGTAGGAGGTCACCCAGCAGCCACCCAGTTCACCCATGTGCTGGGCAGGACTGTGCCTCCTGTGTCCTCCTGTCACCCAGCACAGTCACCCTGGGGTCCTGCCACACGTAGGCTTTGGGGGGTGACGTTGCCCACGGCAGGAGCTTGCCAGGGCGCTGCTGTGGTGCTGGAGGCTGCTGGCACTGACCAGAGCAGGGGTGGTGGGTGCAGGATCTGGCCCCCACAACACCCGTGTGTCCCCACACTTGTCCCAGCAGTGACAGACAGCAGATACCAGCCCTCCCAGGCCACCGAGGTGGTCACCACCGCTCTCCTTACCATCGAGCAGGAAAGTAAGTATGTGGCCACTGCTGGTCCTTCACAGGGTCCAGCATGGTCCCCCTAAGCTCCACGTCTCTGGGGGGTACCCCATATCCCCAGGGCTCACCCCACATCCCCAGGGCTCCTTCCATATCCAAGAGGTTGGCCCATGTGCCCAGTGCTCAGCCTGTGCCCCAGGAGTTACCCCACATCCCCGGGGGCTCACCCCACATCCCCAGGGTGTTCACCCCCTGCTCTCCAGGGGTTCACCCCCAATCTCCAGGGATTGCCCCATGCTCACAGTACTCCCCCCATGCTGCTTGGGAGTTGCCCCATGTCCTCATGGTCACCCCACATCCTCAGAACTCACCTTATGTCCCCAGGGGCTCACCCCACATCTCCAGGGGCTCAGCCCATGCCCCCAGGGTCTCACCACATGTTCCCAAGGGCTCACCCCATGCCCCCAGGGTCTCACCCTACATCCCCAGGGCTCACCCCCTGTTCCCAAGGGCTCAACATCC
>JAVJGJ010000001.1:104862883-104882815 GCA_035590215.1 Microhierax caerulescens
CCCTCCCCCGCCCCATGCATCTCTCTCCCGTGCCCTAGACACCCCAGCCGCATTGCCCCCCCTGCCCTGCTGCCCTGTACTGTGCCCCATGCATCACTTTCTTGCTCCATCCCTTCTTTCCCCCTATGCCAGGCCCCCCTGCCTGCCCTGTGCATCCTCTGCCATGCCCCCATCCCCACCGCTGCTCCCTGCCCTGCCCCAGTGTGGGGGGCAGAGGAGCCAGACCTGGGGTGCCACACTCCCTGGGGAGGTCACACCGGCTGGGGGGCTTCCAAGCCCCATGGGGCAAGGCTGTGGGGAAACCTGGGGCTGGGGGTGGTGGTGGGGTTTGCGTGCACACCTCTCCCCGCTGCCGAAATACCTCCCGGTTGCTCCCATGCATCCCTTCCCGCGTGTGGTCGGTGAGGCTGGTGTGTGCTCATGACCCCAAAGATCAGGAGCCCTTTCGCTGCCAAAGCTCTTATTTTTACTGCACTTGGTTGGAGATTTATGAATTGAGTCATGTTGTATTCATTTCACGCTCTTAAAATAAAGACTCTGCATATAGCAGGCTGATCTGATTTGTGACACTGAACGCTCCCCTTCAATACTGACATTTTGACAATATAAGAAGGGAAAAAAAAACATATCTCTGATCTGATCTTGCAAACAAAGCAATCGTGGGAGGCAGGATCAAGTCATTCCAGAAGATTCTGCATTTGTCATATTGCAGAGAGGCTAGACTGGGTGGAGGGAGGGAGGGGGTGCTTTAAAGGGGAAAACTGTTCTTTATGTTTGTCTTCTTAGTCAGGTCTGAACCTTTGCGAGGAGCTGGGGTGTCCTCCCTGGCTGATGAAAAGTGAATGCTGATCTAGGAATGTCGCAGTCTGCCGTGGGTGCAGCTCTGTTTGCCCATATTGCACCATTTTGTCAATAACCTTGCATTTATCAAACAGACAAAACTGTCACAGCCCGAGAACGGGGAGGGAGGAGATGTCTTATCAAGAAATGAAATACGGATAATCAGAACAAGATATTATCTTATTAAACCAACCGGGCTGTTCCTCTGCTGCACTGTGGCTTTTTTACCATTTTGTTATAACGGCATCTATTCATTTTAAAGCAAAGCCTGCTGTGTGAGCAGATCCTACAGCTCATTTCCTACAGATAATACAGCCGCTATGACAAAGCCAACAGGGATATGCCTGGGACACACAGCCATGTTGCAGTGTCCCCACCGGGCAAATTTCCCTAGCCTGCTTACCCAGGCTCGGTGTTTAAACTGAAGGCGTTGTTAGAGATTATGTATATATGTTTTTTTCCTTTCAGTCCTTACTGGCCCTGGTGAAACAGTAACCCGGGCTAATGCTGCTTATCAGTCGCTGTGTAGTTTGGCCGTAAGAAAATGATTCACAGCAGGAGTGCTGACAGCAAACAAAAGGCAGAGCTTTGTTCTTCATTTCTGCACGATGCTGCCCAAACTCCGGCACGGTCAGTCTGGCAGTGATGGGCATGTCACACTCGGTTATCCCTGTCACCCGTCCTCTGTGCCACCCATCCCCCAGCTCAGGTTGTGCAGGAGGCTGATGACCTCGCACTCATTTCCGTAGCAACGCCTAGTGATGTCATATGCCATGGTCCAAGCTGCAATGCACCCAGGTGGTAGCAGAGAGTGCGCGGGCTGTGTCTAGCTAAGGTGATGCAGAAGCATTCCCATGGTCCTCGCCGTTTTGTCTCCTGCCCTCTAAAGCCAGCCACCCGTTTGATTCCTTAACGCCGTTCGAAGAAACGCCAGGCGGCTTTCCTTCAAAGCCTGGCGTGCTAATGATGTGCATCAAAGAGGATCGTTTTCCTGCAGCTTGATCTCACTGTTGCGTTTTGGGGGGTCGCCTGATGGGTGGTGACATGGCAGCCAGGCTTGTTCAGCAAGCCTTAGCCCTGCCTACTGGGGAGCCTGTGCTGCATGGCCGTTTTAAGGGTTTAAAATTGGTGTGCTGGCGCTCATGCTGTCTGCTGATTCATCCGGTGCCGCTTGCTACAGCGGTGCACTGGATCACAGTGGTTTCTTCCAAATAATATTTTATACATATCTAAGTTCTAGCACCTTCCTTGCTGGTGGTGCCCCTAATCGGTATGTGCAGTTGCATGGCTGATGCAGTCACAGGACTTCTCCTTCAGCCCCCAAATGTCATGGTTGTACTGGGAAGTCTCAGTAAAACTTAGCAGATGTTTTGTTTGCTTAATGGAGGGAGCAGAAGGTGATGTTGGCACCCAGGAAGAATGCAGAGCTGGGCCTGTTGGTCCAGGTTACGGCTGTATGACCTTGGTCATGTCCCTTGTCACCTCCATGCTGTCTGGGGGTAAAGTCAGCCCTATAACATGCTGGAGAGCAGGAAAGCTCTCCGCTGATCCCCAGGGTGGTGGCCATGCCCACTGGTCAGTGGGCAGGCATTGGCCTTGGGCTTGCCATCCCAACCGATGCTGTGCCCCAGCAGCGCCGTTGTTTTTCTTCCTGGCTCGCTGGGTTTTTTCTGCCCGCAGTGCTTGTGGCTGAGGTGGGCCGCCTTTTTGTCTGATTCAGCTTCACAAAGAGTTTACCGTCCGATCCAGCGCCAGGGCTGTGGATCGATAGCCATTAGCTGGGGAGCAGTGATGCTGCTGGAGGCTTTTTGGAGGTGGAGCCCTGCCAAGCCGCTGGTGGGTGCTGCCTGGGGAGCAGAGCACATGCCTTCCTGTAGACCTTTATTACTGGGCAGGGGGCGGGGGGGTGCCCAGGTGAGCGAGCAAGATGATTGCAGAAACATTTGTGGGAAATAAGTCACCTTCAGATGGGCGGGGGGAGGATTATTACATTGCACCTTTGTATCATGTAGGTATGGGACCATATGGCAGAGTCCTTGAGCTCACCTGAAGGACCCCTGTGAGGGGGGTACTGGCTATTTGATTTTGGGGACCCAACCTTTGCAGCAGGGCCAGGGCTGTGCTGTGTGTGCATGCCATCAGCGGTGGTGGTGGTGGGTGTGGAGGGGTGAACATCAGAGATGCTGAAAAGCAGACAGCTGCTGCCCAGTCTTTAGGCACGACTGGCTCTCGGGTGCAGTAAATGGCCGTGGTGGGTGGAGGAGGAGAGCGAGCGTGGAGATCTGCAGGCCTTCCCTGGTGTGGGATGTGCAGGCTTCTGCCACGCTGCTCACCAGCCTGGCCAGGCTATCATCCTCTGCATCCAGTGACCGGGTTAGTGCAGGCAGCGGGGCTTCACGCAGATAGCAGGCTCGTCCTTGGAAAGAGGGGGAGTAACACAAATCCTTCCTATCTGGAGAGTCCCAGGGGAGTGGAGCAGGGATGATTAGCTGCTTTCTGCTTTGCAGCGTAGACGAGACAAAAGGGTGAGGTGGAAAAGGCTTCTCCAGGAGGAGTGCTGTGCAGGCCATCTGTGATGGTAGGAAGGGAGCAAGGAGCGTGAGCTGCTGTAGTAGCACTTCCCAGGGGGGCCGGGGAAGGCTTTAGAGAAACCATTTCCAGTGGAGAGGGTACGTTGGCATCTAATGGCTGCATCAATGCCTTTGCTGCCGCCCCTTATGCAGGTACCTTGGATGCTGCTGAGCCTTGTGGCGCCTCCTGGACCACTGCAGCATACATCTGCTCTTACACATAGCAGTCCTCTTGCCTTTTAGCAGCAAGGGCTTGCTCAGACCTGAGTGATGGTGGTGGTGGTGGGTGCAAAACAGCGTGACTCACAAGCAGGGAGCAGGGCTTCCTTCCCGGAGGTCCACAGGGTCAGGGCAGGATGGCTGCTGTCAGGAGCTGCCATCCTGCTGTGCTTCCGATCTCGTAACGGTTTGTGGTGTGGGTTGTCTGCGTAAATCGGCCTCAGGTCCTTGTAGGCTGAGTTGCACAGCTGCACTTAAGCCTCGGACAGTTAGCACCATGCCCTGTACACAAGTACAGTGGGCACAGCACACATTAACTATATTAACTGGCGAGTCATCAGCAGCTCAAGCTCTTAGAAATTCCCCTTTAAGCTCCTGGTAAGTCTTTATCTATGAGCTTTAGGAAAAGCCATTGACTTGTGAGCCCATGCTGGTTTTCTCTCAGTTGGTCAACTGTATCAGGCAGGTGTGGGTCTGATTAGAAACAGCTCTTTTTGAACTGAATGGAAGTGATACTGAGACTGTGATGGAGAATATAGCTGTTGAATCCTCTGCAGATGTCTAGGGGACATGGGAACAGCAAAAGCTCTTGGGCAGGGGCTCTCCAAGAGCCCTTAGATGTTTTGGGCTTAGCCAGTAGATCTGTTGGATCGTGGCTAGCTCTGAAAGTGTGAAAAGGTTGGTGGGAGTTGTCTTGATTCCCCCCCTACCCCCACTTTCTTGCGCTCCTTCTTGTAGTTAAAGATGGCTGGCTCGTCAGGTTATATTTTTTTTTTTGGAAAACAAGATAAACTTCATAATATATATGAACAAGCCCTATCTGCCCCAGCTTTGTTCACCAGCTGATCCCAAAGTTTCTGGGTGGAATAGGCTCCTTGGGCACTGGTGATGTGAACTTGGGCTTTCTAGAAGCTGCAGGAACAGCACTTTAAGGGCAACTATGGAACTTGAGCTGCAAATTGCAAACTTCTGCACCTCTGGAGCATATGCACTCTGTTCTTGGCTTGTCTCGTCTCAACTGGCTGATGTCGTTTGGCACCCTCTTAGCAGTCCTCATGAGTGTGCTGAATGGTGCTTTTAGAAGAGTGAGGGCTATTCAGGTGATTGTGTCGTATCCCTCTGCTACCTGCCGCTGGGTGATGGCTGGAACTACCCATGGCCATTCTCTGGGATCTGGATTGTGAGCAGGGGACATGAAGAACATGGCTGCTTCCTTGCCTTCCGTTGCTGGTAGAAGGAAGATTTTTCTTGAGGATCCCCATCATTATTTTTTTTTTCCCCCCTCTGTGCCAGCTCTTCACTGTGTGTTACTGGACCACTTCATTTTAAGCTGTTTTCTTGAGTCTGGGCCAACAGCATTAGAGCTGGTAGGAGCATGGGCAGCTTGGCTTTCTGGGCAGGAATAAGAAGGTTCAGCCACACAAACCTTAAGATCAGGGAGGTGGAGTAAGGGCGCCCCGATGGTCCCCAGTAGCCCATGGAGACTCCTGGGCTGGACCAGGGTTTTGTTCCCAGGCTGGCAGGTGACCCCAAGCCCCTTGACAATCTTAAGTGCAAGGATGTTCAGAGCTCGATATTTCATGGCACCACTCCATACTGGGGTGTCACGTGCTTGGAAGAAGCACAGTTAGGGCTGAGATGGGGAACGATGTCAGTGTGCACAGACAGAGGACTGGAGCTGTACCAGCCCGCTGCCCTTCTGCCCTGTGCTGAAATGCTGGGATGGGATTCGTGCCATTCAGGGTGGGTTTGAGCTGTCCTGATGGAAGGACTCTGCAAAGGAAGGCAAAAGGAACATGGTGGGAGCTTTGTCAGCTTGTGTGGTCAGCGGCTTCTGGTATTGTACCGGTGAGCAGTCACCTAACCTTGGATACAGTCTTCTGTATTTAATCTCTAAAGAATTTGTGCTCCTCTGGGATAACGTGAGTGAGCACGTGCCAGCCGGCCTCCCTGGGTATTGTGGACCTGCAGATTTGGGTAGGATGAGGTGTTGAGTGTGCCGATCGTCATGCCATGAGGCACCAGAAAGGGTGAGATGTGCTTGTCACATTTGCCATTTCGATTGATGCAGTTAGGAATTGACCTACCAGCTGTGACTCCGGGGGGTGCAAGAAGAAGCGTGTCTCAGGGTGCCGCTGATGGAGGAAGGGCTGGGAGAGGGGAATGGTAGCCACGGCTTGACATCTGGAGAAATCTGCATGGATGGTGACACATCTGGCAGGGCATAACACACTAACTCTACAGCTGAACTCTTCAGCTTCTATTTTGAGCAGCTTCATGCCAAGTAAACCATGTGCAAACAAACGCATAGAAAGTTGTGTGCAAGGGTTCATATTTAGGAAAAATAAAACAGTCCAAGCTTTTGTGTGTCCAACTGCCAATGCTTGAGTAACCAGCTGCTTCTTGGGAGGTGGCCTTGTCTGAGCTCAGACATGTCCCTGGATGTGGAGCGCTCCTGGACTCGTCGGTGCTGCTCCTCTCCCTTGGCAGAGGTGAGTAGCGTGTTGGGAGCTCAATACCTGTCTGACAGGGAAGAGCAAAAGGGACTGTCTGACTAGTTCAGACTAGAGCTAGCTGCTCGGTGTGTCCCGGCCAGGCACCAGGCTGCTCAGGGGCAGGGACAGGAGAAGAAGGGGTTGAAAAATGCCTGGGGTCCGACCTGAGGGAGGTTTTCCTCGGTAGGGTTGGTGTCTGGGGCATTTAGGACTCTGCAGAGCTGAAGCTGCCATCTGCTTTTCTGCCCATTTCTACCTCCTGACCTGTGACTGACAGTGAAACATGAATGCATACTGGAATAACCGCAGTACAAAGCACAGCAAAACAGGCTTTGCCTGGCTTCCCAAGCGTTTCTTCATTGGCAGCCTTGATGGGATGCAGGCATCATCTTCCACTTCACCGTGGCAAAGCTGTGATGCAGGGCATCAGTTGTCTTTGGGTAGCTGATGCACCCTTGATGCTTCCAGGCATCCTTCTACGCTTCAGTGCTCTGCAACTCATGATAGCTTTTTGTGCTAACTGGTTTGGAGCCAGCTTAGACCTTCTTTCCTTTGCTGTCCAGGCCTTCATCACTTCTTTCTGGAAGGCTGAAAGCCTTAACCAACTTCTGCTCTTTACTGGACAGGTAGCTAACCTAGCTTGCCCTTGGCTGAAGTCTCCCTCCTTCCTATTAGATTCACGTGCATGGAGACAAATGGCAGCCTATATGTCTGGAAAGCAAAAATTTACTGAGAACAGTCACAAGTATTTATTCAATTTGGTTCTGCAAGCAATGGTCACTGCTGGAAGGAGGTATCTTGGAAACCCATTTTAGCACCGGCTGAAACGAGGGGGAAGTAATTGTGAATTTGCTGCTTACTGTACTGGTGAAGATATGGTGGGTTTGTCTTTCAACTTCTGAAACCTTTGGCTTGGCTTCTGAATATTGTTCCGATAATGAGCCAGAGCCAGTTTCACACTGGTGGCAGTTAGATAAAACGCTTTGCCATGGCTGCTGGCTGGCAGGCCCTGCCTGTGCTCCTGCCGATGCAGCTTTCAGCCTTTGCAGATGGGGAAACTCTTGGGTTTTTTTCCCCCGTGGAGACAAAATGGCTTTGTGGGAACCCAGCCCACAATTTGCACAGTGCTGCCTGAACGCAGATGAGCAGTGGAGGACCCTGCAAGATGAGGGAGCGTGGCAGTGCTCTCCTGCTGTGCAGGATTTGGGCAGTGTGCTGGCATTGCTGAGGTCTCTGCTTCTGCCTTTCCTCCCCCCCACCCCCTGCCAAAGCAGAGCAAGCCTTGAGCAGCTGCGGGGGGACTTCACACATTTGCATTTGGTCTGGAGCAAGTAGGAAAGGGGAAGGATGCAGATGTGTGACCAGCCGGCTGTGGGGTTTGTGTAACTTGGTGGTGTGCCATCTCCTTGGCTGGGCATGGCCAGGGCTGATATAGCCAGCTTTCTCTTTTCGTTCCCCTGGATGCTCGATCTGATGAGCAAAGTCCATCCTCCCACCATAAAATGAAGGAAAATGGTGACAAAAGGACTTTCATTCTGCTCTTTAAATTTTCATTTTATCTAAGTAAGAGGCCTGTTTCCTTTCTCCAGAGCCCAGGTGTCAGAGATGTTGGATTCCTACCCATGGCCCTTGTGGGGAGCCTGTCTTGGGCAGGAGCTCGGCAGCGGGATGGCTTTGTCCAGCTTTTCCGAGTGCACAATGATGGTGAGCCCAAGCTGCCGCATCTCTCCAGCCTCTCCAGTGGGCCAGAGCCTCAGCAGGTGCTGGGGCTGGTGTGGACCACGGGGCTTGATGTTCACCCAGGAGTCTCACCATGGTTGGAGTGACAGTTTGCCTGGTAAGGTCTGGAAATGCCCAGAAATGGTAAATTCTGGAAAACAGAACTGAAATTATGAGACAGCAATCCTTGGACTGCAGGAAACTGATGAGACTGTCTGCCAGAAGCAATGCCTTTGTGGAGCTGGTGAAACAAAAGCCTTTGTCTATTTAAATACAAACTTCCCCAATCTCAGGTTTTTCTGTGCTAATCCAGATTTCGTCACATCTCAGGAATGATCCAGCACATGCTCCGTTAGGTATTAAACAAACCTGATTTTTGGCCCGAAACTAGTGACCAAAGGCAGTGCATTAGTTAATAGCAGTAGGAGAGTAACTTGAGAACATGTCACTGATGATGGCATGAGATTCCCTTAAAGTGATCCCCAGATTAGGGATTAGAGTACTTAATGTTTTTGTTCTATAAAGGAGATGTTAGAATTGAGTCAGTCTATGGGTGTTTGAGGCAGCTGCACTTGGACGAACACAAGTCTGCGGGGACTCAATGTACAAACCGTTCTTTAATTGTTTGCAAATTCCCTCTGATCTTACTGGATGGGTTGTCTTGCTTGGGATGGATCGTTGCTTACGTACCAGGCAAAGCTTCTTGGCATGTCAGTATGCTTCTGATTCCTCTCTGAGATGGTTTCAGCAAGGCTGTAGGAAAACGCCAGCGAGAAGTCTCAGCTTCAGCGTTAACAAGGTTGCTGATGAACACGTTGTTTGGACAGTTGTGGTGCTCTGCAGCGTAAAGTTTATTAATAGTAGTTGGGAGAAGCTGTTGCTGTGCTGTATGCTGACAGATATGCTCGAGAACTGCTGCAGGAGATCTGCACTTGTAAAAGACTAATGCTTAGTGTTCAGCAGTGAATGAGAACTTGGGGAAGATGAACAGCCGTTGATTTTTCACTCACTGAGGAAGGCATCGGAGCTTTGCCTCTTTATGCTGTTGGGCTCTGTTATGTGGGATGACTATTTCATTACCTTGAAGCTTGGAGCTTGGCTTCTTTTTTTTGGTGGTGTCAAGATGTCAGCACCTGAAAGGCTTTGTCACTTGTAATGGACTGAGATCAAGTCTGTGGTATTAGTCCCTTGGGCTTCAAAAGAGGGCTGAGAGGAGATAGCCAGAGCCAGGTGAGGGTAGTCAAGTCCAGAGTCAGATCTAGAATAGTACTGACCCTCCACATAATGTAAAATTAGCTGCAGTGCTCCAGAAAGCTGCCAGAGCAAAAACTTGACTTTCTGTTCTGCAAGTTCATTTAAGAAATGTAATAAAATTGTCTTTGCTAGAGGTGTGTAAGATCAAGCCTGAAAACCCTGAAGCAGTGGGAGGGTAAAGTACATCTGGAGGGGTAATCACCTTACTTGCTGATGCGGAAATTAAAGCTATCGTGGAGCTGGCGTGCTGGAGGTCCACCTGGGTGTTCTGGAAAGTCTCTTGCTTAATCTGGTAAAACACGTTTCAGACACTGCAGGGGGGAACTGCTGGTTCTGCAAACCAAAAGACCTAGAGCAAAAATCTTGGGTCTTTTATTTTTTGGTGTTTTGGTTTTTTGTGTTTGGGTTTTTTTTTTAATATTTCCAGAAGCTTACCTTGATGTACAACGGAGCAGACTTTCCCAAAGTGTTTGGGGTAATGACACAAAGCAGTTAAAAACTTCCATGCCGGCTGTAGGGAGTTGTTTGCATGGTTGCAGCTTCTCCTGTTTCATCCTGCTGGAGCAGCTTGCCAGCTGCCCTGGCAGCCACAGCTCTGCCATGCAGGAGGAGGCCATGCCAGCAGCCAGGAATTGCCCAGTTCATCCTGCTCCGGCAGACCTGGGAGCAGGCTTGCTCAGCGGCCAGAACTTACTCTCAACCTTTCCCAGGCTGTCCTGCCCATGGCACGTTGTCTCTTCCCTCTCTACTTGGTTCAGCTGGGTAGAGGTCATGGGTATGGCATAATGCTGCCATTTTTTTGAGCCTCTGATTAAGGACAAGCCCTGGCACTTGAAGCTCCGGGGAGGATTTGATGATCTGGTGGCAGGGTGCTTAGCGCCTGGCAGTGGGGCTGGAGGTGAGCAGGAAAGCACTAATATCTGAGCCAGATTAGTACTCTGAGAAGCTGTGAGGTAAGTCTTTAAGCAGCTAATGCTCCCAGCAGCACTAAATACCCTCCCCACATGAAACTTGATTAATTTATATAGCATGTTCCTGAGGTCTGTCTAGCCTGGTTTTGTTTTGCCATAAATTAGAGGGGAAGAAAAAATAGTCAGTCTTCACCAAAGTTGACCAAGCCTGAAGACTCCAGAAATGCCCAGTGGTCGTCCCATGGATGGCTGCTTCAGCTAAAAAGCCTGTGAGTGGATGGACTTTTCTGAAGAATAATGCCTGAATGGGAAAAAAAACCCCAAACCCTAAGGTCTCTAAACTTGTACAGAAATGCTGTTGAGGAAAGAGCTGCACTTAATCTTCAAGAGCTTTTCAGCTCACACCTGGAGAAGTTTAATGCGGCCCAGAAGAGCCTATAGAAATCACTGTACTGTCATTCTCCTCTCAAAAGGAGCTACTCTGAGCTCCTAAAACGTTTGCCATTCTCCAGGAGCATGTCTGAGCTGCCACGGCAGTGGTGTGCTGTGGCACTGTTCTTCCACACCCTTTGCAGAAAGCCTGGAGAAAAGGCATGTATCGGCGGGGAACAGACTGGATAATCTGAGGCAGGAGAGCTCTCCAGGCTGTTGGGTGATGGGGAAGGATCTTGGGTTGCCGCTAAGGTGCTTGCAGAAACGCAGAAGTGGGCAGATGATGCTTGCCAGCCTGCCATATCTTGGGGAAGGAATAGCTTGGCATCCCTTCTGTCGCTTTGTAGTTAGCAAGCAAAGGTGCTGGTATCCCATCTGCTGGAGCCCGTGTGACGAGCCCTGAGTGACAGCCCTGTTAAGTGCTGGGACTGATGTGGTTCGACTTGCTGCTTTCTCCATCTGGTGGCAGGAAGGCACTAGACCAACAGAGATTGATGGTTTTTCCCTAGAGTTTTTAATTTTAATAAGTATGAGGTAGCTAGTGGCAGCAAGACAGTGAAACAAGTTGTCCTATGACCAGTTTTCATCTCGTTTAACAGCTTTTCAGTCAGGGCGACGAGGATCGGGGTGTTAATAAGGAAGACAAGAACTTGGGCGTAATTCTTTAATGGCTCAAAAATTAGATGCGAGCTATAGGAGTAGCTCCCTGCCACGAGGCTGTGCGGTGCTAATTCCGAAATGGTTTGTAGCTCTAAGCTGATGCACTTGAAGAGCAAACGCGATGCCCGTGCTGGGAAGCTGGAGTTGTTCCTCCCAGCTGGTTATTGCGCTGTGTATCTGGGTTGCCCTCTGTCAACTCAGTAGCCGTGGCACATTGCAAGGTCTTGAGAACGTGCCTGGAAGCCGTGGATGGAAGGCAGGCAGACGCTCCCTTGTGCTTGCCTTATCTCAGAAGCTGCAGAAGAAGCTGCTGAGGCAAATCGATGGCATCCGAGTGTTTTGCAGGCGGAAAAAATTGAGCCGTTAGACCAAACGCTGGGACTGCAGTGCTGCAGATAAGGGATGGTACGTGGAAGGCCACTACCAAAATGCAGAACAGGAGCAGCTCCAAGCTCTACTGTTGTCACTGGCTTTCTTGCCTTGGCTCCCTTACAACCTTTTCGGTGCCTGAAGGACCAAAGTAGTCAAAACTTGCATTTTCTGTAGCTGAAATCCATCAGGGCCAGACTAAAACTGGAGTAGATCTGCAGGCTCCAAGGACCCATCAAACCTGTGTGTAGCATGATGAAATTCCCTTTGGCTTAAGTAGTTGTTAAGCTACAGAGGCTGGGGAAGTAAATGAGCTCTTGGTTTTCACGTCTCCCTCACGATTTGAAGACACTGTCTTGGGTGGTTCAAAGTCACCTTAAGTAATGAAGGCTGCGGAGTGGGATGAAAGCTGCTGTTAACTGCAGGAGCATACAGAAACCCAAATCTGTGCCTAAGGAGCCTCTGAGATCCAGTGGTGCTACGAGCAATAAACAAGTAATTTGAAACTTAATAGCAGAACCATCCCATGGGGCTTTGGCCACTGTCCTGCGAGGAGAGCTGCCCCCACCAGCTTAAAAAATGGGAACTAGCATATGACTATTCATCCTGAAACAGCCAAAGGAGACGGCAGTGGGGAAGTAACTTCTACCCACAGCCTGCTTGTGCTTTTCTGGTCTTTGCTGAGATGAGAGGAAGGGCTCGACCTGCAGCTGAAAATCCCCTGGCTGTGCTGAGATAAAACACAGAGAGGACAGCGGAGGGGGCCAGCAAGGAAAGGAGTAGCTATGGTGTGACTTCCACTTCAGAAGTATGAGTGCAGGGCAGGGGAAAGACCCAAACCAGTGAAATCTGGTGAGATTTTAGATTTAGGTAGGGTTTAACACGCACCTACTTTGTGTCGAAGTAGGACAATGTTTAAGAAAAGCATCTTTGCGACTGCTGCGGTGGTGCCATAGCGCAGCTAGCTTTGGAGCACCCAAGGAGAAACTGTTCTTGACGGGGCTGTATGACATCTAGTCGTGATGGTAATCAAGCCACCAGGTGATGGTGATAATTTAATGTACTTGAGGGCAGCAGTTTCTTTAGAAGCGAGATGTAGGGCGAGATGTATCGTAGTTTAACCCCAGCTGGCAACTAAGCCCCACGCAGCCTCCTGCTCACTCCCTCTGTGGTGGGATGGGGGAGAGAATAGGAAGAGTAAAAGAAAGAGAATTCATTTAACAGGGAAAGCAAAACCCACGTACGCAAGCAAAGCAAGGGATTCATTTACCACCTCCCATCAGCAGGCAGGTACTCGGCCATCTTTGGGAAAACAGGGCTCCATCATGTATAACGGTGACTCGGGAAGACAAATGCCATCACTCCCGATGTCCCCCCTTCATTCCTTCCTTCTTCCCCCAGCTTTTTGTACTTAGCACAACATTCTTTGGTATAGAATATCCCTTTGGCTAGTTCGGGTCGGGTCAGCTGTCCCAGCTGTGTCCCCTCCCAATTTCTTGTGCCCCCCTCCCTCCCAGCCTTCTCACTGGCAGGGCCTGAGAAGCTGAAAACTCCTTGACTTAGTATAAACATTGCTTAGCAACAACTAAAAGCATCAGTATGTTACTAATATTATTCCCACACCAAATCCAAAACGCAGCACCGTACCAGCTACTAGGAAGAAAATTAAATCTATCCCAGCTGAAACCCCAGAACGAGATGGGGGTAGAAAAACCCAGGCAGGCTGTCTGGCATGTCACTTCCAAAATGACACCACTGGGGCTGCTGAGGGCTGTCTGGTGCTTGCAGGTGGGTGATGGGGTCCCACCATGAGACAGCGGCTAAGGATGGGGCAGGGGAGGTAGCCTGGCTGCAGGTAGTTGGGAACATTTATCGGCTCTTTGACCCTGGAGGGGTTGTGTGCTGGTTGCTCCTCTCGCCGGTGGCCTTCAGAACGCGTAAGAATTTCAGT
Source organism: Microhierax caerulescens (assembly GCA_035590215.1). NCBI lineage: Eukaryota > Metazoa > Chordata > Aves > Falconiformes > Falconidae > Microhierax > Microhierax caerulescens. The sequence goes on from JAVJGJ010000001.1 coordinate 104,876,304, forward strand.
GGTGGGACTTCTGGCCAGAACGCTGTTTCAAAAGCACATTTGCTGCTTTAAAAAAAAAAAAAAAAAGAAACGGAAAAGGGGACCTTCAGGCCAGACCTCAGCGTGACTAACAAGCTGCATGTGAAGGAAAACAAGGGCCATTGCCAGGGTTTCCGTTGAGAGATAACATGCTTAATTACATGGTGCAGGAGCTGTAGATAGAGCAGAGGGAATACAAGTGCTGAGGAGATGGCTGTTGTGTATCCTGGTGGAAGGGGAGCTCTGGTGATGTTGAAAAGCTGTTCTCAGCAGACACTTTGAGGTTCTCGTGGTTGTCTTGTCTCTCTCCAGGAAAGCTTGGTTCCTTTGTAGATGTCTGATGTCTGCAGGGACTCAGGATCCCTTCTAGGCAATCAGAAAAGCCAAAGAGCTGAGGTTTATTACATGGATTAAATTGTCAAATGTTGATGGTATTCCCCAGGGGAGAATATCTGGGTCTGCTCGGCTTGCTGTGCCGCATGCTTTCAAGATAAGACATCAAAGCTAGGTAGGAGCCATAAACGGGTGGGCGCTTGGTTATAAAACTAAGTGAAAAGCATATAAGGGTGAGCAGGTGACACTAAATCCTGTGATGGATCTCCATTGCAGCTACTGCAAGGTCCTCAGAAATTATTATTTTGTGATGTACTCAGAAATAGTAACTTCAGACCTACTGATGCAAGGTGAGAAGTGGAGGGTAAGAGACCTGGAATAAACCCCATAAGCAAACCAACCTGCCACTGGCTGACAGCAAACCTCCCCTGCAGGTCTCAAAACAGCCTGCTAATTAGGATGCTTCTGGAAGGAAGGTGCAGTAGGACCAACGGCTGGGTTTTTGGAGAGCCCTGGACCTTACCATAAGGGGCAGGTAAAGTTTGGCACTCACCCTGGCTTCTCCGTGGGAGGCTGAACCTTCCCCTGGCTGCAGCGTGACACGTGGACGTGCCAGGGGCACTCCAGGTTTTGGACAGAGTGCTGAGTCGGAGCTTGCAGCCGTGGTAGAGAAACGGGCAGAACCTTCTCTGAGATCGTGCTGCCTCTGAAGAGCTTTGTTGCAAACTGGAGGGCTCTGATTTGCACGAACCTTGGGACTCGAGCAGTAGAAACTTTAAACTTCCAGTAGGTTTTGTCCAGCGGGATCTGGTGGACTGTTGCCCCGTGGCTTTAGGGCACTTCGAGCCTTGGCGGTGCAGACGCTGCACCCTCAAAGGCTGCAGGAACTGGTGAGACTGGAACTTGGCAGCGTCCTGGAGCTCGGTGATGGAGCGTGCCTCCAGACCAAAGCCTGTCCTTGTAGATGCTCCATGCCAAGCCCAGTACAGACCTGCTCTCCACAACTGGGTGTCTTCTCTGCTTCTGCCCAGCACCGGGCTGCCTGCAGCCTGCAAGGGGTCTGGCTCCTGGCACACGTGGTGTCACCTGCTGTGAGACGTGGGGGGAGCTCTTGCAGGTAGGACCATTGCCGGCAGGCTGGCAGTGAAATGAGAGGCACCACGGCTGAGGCTCCCTGCTGCTCTGCATCAGTAACGAGCCAGTCTTGTGGCTGGGCTGGTTGGAGGGGAAGAAGCAGAAAGGAAGGTGAAAAAGGTCGTTTGGGTTTCCCCCTTGCCAGAATAGCAAAAAGACTTGCATCCATCAAGCTACATGAGCATGTGGACTAGTTCTTTGTGCTTGGCTGTTCATGCCACATGCAAGACCTTGACTCCATTTCAGCTGCATCTGCTCACCCTCCCCTCCTGGTCTACAGGGGCACAAGGGGTGGAACAAGGCTTGACAGTCGCTGAGATTTGCGGTGCAAGTTCTGCTTTTCTCTGCTGTCAACCAGGGAAGTAAACTCCATGACGACTGAGCTTCCCAGGGAGCAGGTAGGCTTCCAGCTGGAGGCTGATGGCTTTGTGTTCCTGCCAAGCTCTCTTAATGCCAAATTGAGATTTTCTTCTTTGGGTATTTGAAGTTTCTAACTCCATGTAACAGTGCTGGGAAGGGCATCAGGTGACCTAACACTCGCTGGGTCAGTCTGTATGTGAGGGTGCTGCCCTTAAGGGAGGTGAGATCCCCTCTAGGGTCTCAGTTAAGAAGGCGGAGGGGTCTGGTGATATTCATCTGGATGCTGGAAAAAGAAACATTAGGAAAAATTCTCTGCAAGGGCTTGTGACGTGACCACTGCAGTCTGTTCCTGGCCTGATGCATGGTATTGCCTTATTAACGTTACATCGAAGGCATTCAGTGCAATGCTTTAAGTATAGCAGTTATATTGCTATATTATATTATATATTGCTGTTTAGCCTCTGGCTTGACGGCACTGACTTTGCGTTGGTATCCTGCAGGGTCAGGAAAAATCAGCCTTGGGCTGGCAGCGAAGGTGCAGCCCCACATTCTCTTGGCAGGTTGCTGCAGCAGGTTCGGCGTTGCCGCCTCTTGGAGATGTCCACCCTCACGACGGTGGCTGTCGTGTTCCCACCAGCACAGAGCGTGTCGTGGCACAAGACACCGGTGCAGCTTTCGGCAATGCGGTGGGGCAGGCAGGCAGCAGCATCTTAGTGTAGCGCCGAGACGCGGCAGGCAGGTTCTGGGCAGACCAGGAGGCAGCGCTGATGGCAGTTCGCAAAGGCAACGTAACCTGGCAGAGATCTTTTCTGCCTTCCAGTGACTCTGGGATTAAGGCAGCGAGGTGTACCCTTGCTGTGCAATATCTAGTGTCCTGGGCATCTTGAATTTTCTTCCTGCTGGGAATGCAAGTGCCAGATGGTTTTCCTTCCTTTCTTCCCTCTCACAGCTCAGTTGCAAACTGAAATACTTGTGGGACTGCAGCCTCTTCCCTTCCCTCTCCTAGTGCCGAGGGATGTGGTCCCTGTCACTGGCCATGTTACCCCTCTGCCGTATCTCTCCAGTGTTCTACCTTACTGGGAGGCTGGGTGCTGCTAGAAAGCAGTTACGTGGTTAACGAGGCTCCCTTTCTGTTGCGATAAGTCCCCTGCAAGCTCCCTGGAGGAATCTTGCTTTCTCCACAGGTGTACCTTCCATCTGTTAGCGAGTTTGTTGAAAGGATTTTGACAGGCAACTTTCTTCTGTAATCCTTAATAGCTTCGAATTTAAAAATGTTTACGGCAAAGCTAATCCTATGAAACTCCCTGTAGTTAGAGTAAATCTGTGCTCCAGCAAGGCTCTTCTGGTGAGAGGAGGAAAATCTACTTCTTTCTGCAGTGATAAATATCTGCAGACTCGGCTGTGGGGCAGCTTTAGAGTCACCTGCTTGGTCCACACTTGAAACTGGTATCTCTGCTCAGAGAGCGTCTCGCTAAAAGCAAGACCTTATGTGGTTATCAACCTTCATCACCAGCATCAGGAGAGGAGACTATTGGAGTTGGCGAGCCCCTTGTATCTATGTTGGATACTCCATTTACAGCTGGGAGGTAAGAGAGTAAGTCTGGCTGGGACTTCTGGATGTTTCTAGTCCCAGTTCCCTTATGGAAAGCAGGATAGCTTAGATGGGACAAGACCCTGAGTAACCTGATAAGAGTTTTGAGTATTTCCGAGGCTAGACAATCCATAAAGCTCTAGGGCAGGGGGACACCTTCCTTGTGTTCCAGTATCTTTCAAAGATGGGTTGAACCTCACGGTATCTCTAATTTATATTTGTGCAGGTGTCACTTGGAGGGAAGAATAAGTGGAGTCATTTCAGAGTTGTGAAGCCTTGTAAAAATAGAGATGGCTAGAGACCTCTGAACCGAAGAGCACAAGGCAGGCGGGAAGCAGCGTATGAGCAACTTGCCAGGGGTATTTCAGCACGTTGCAGTCAGACTGCCTGCAGGGCTGAGCCTCTGCCCTGGCCCCTCTGCAGGAAGCCCCGTATCACACACAACCCAGGGCCATCTGCTTAAACAGCTGCCGTTAGCCTGGCTGGGAGAGGTGGGATATGGGTTAGTCTCCTGGCACCAGGAGCTGCTGGAAGGCCCAGGCATCACACACCCTGCTTACTTTGGCACTTGAAAGCTGGGAGCTGCGTTGGCATGCTGCCCCGTGCACCTTGGCCTGTATCGGTGGCGACTGCTCGTAAGTCACGGGAGATTCTGCCCTCTTCAACGCCGTGCCCGTTCCCCTGCTCCCTCGGCACAGGAGGCAGTTGTGCCTGGGTTGTGCGGTGAGACCTGCTTCTGTGTGGAGATCTGTTTGCTGGTTCCCCTGCCAGGCTGGAGAGCATCTCGTGGAGCAGCACAGGTCCCCACCAAGGCAGGAGGTGGGAGTGGGGGCTCTTCTTGCTGCCTCTTCCTTGAGGAAAGGAGCAGAGGGGGTCCGGGTCAAAGGCCAGAGTACTCCGCGTGCTCCGTGGGAAGCTAAGGCTTGGCTGTAGCTTGGTTTTGGGAGAAGGCATTAGCCAGACCATGGCTGTACAGCTGCAAGGAGAGCTGCAGGCAGGAGTGGACATTGCTGGAACGAGCAGGTCTATATGGTACAAGCAACCGTGAGTCATTCCAGGCCACTCAGATGAGGTCCTGGGCTGGACCGTCGTGCACCTTCCAGCGTGCACCCCTGGCCTCCTGATCACCGCGCCATAAATGTGGTTATCTAGGCCTGGAGTAAACCTTGTTCTTACAGATGCTTGTGAAAATGACTCAGTATTTGCAGAAGCCTTTCACATCCAAACCATTACCTAATCCTTGGGAGAAGTGGCTCTAGAGAAGAGGCTCAGAGGCTCCTGCCCTGCCGGCGTGCGTCCCAGGCAGCCATACCCGGGGTGTGTATGTGGCAGGGCGGTGTGCCCCCGGGGAAGGGGACAGCAGCGATTCCCAGGCTCAGAGTGCCACTTGACAGCTGTAACTACCCCAGCCGAGGGGCTGCACGGAGCAGCTCGGCTGCCACAGCGTTGTGGGCTGCTGTGCCTGCCCCAAGGGCGCAGAGACCCTCGTATGGGGCACGGCATGGAGCACCAGGGTGGCACAAGCCCTCCCCAAGCTGCCCGTAAGGCAGGGCAGCTCCTGCAGCAGCTGCCTGGCTGTGGCTGGAGGTGCTGCCCGGGTGGCGATGGGGGTTGCGGGAGCTAGGATGGCATCGTTGCAGGATCAGGTGTGATGCTTCCCAGTAACTGAACTGGCCGAGGTGGTGTTCAGCCCACTTGAGATGGCTCTGTGCTCCGTCATCTCCTTAATCCCTACGCTGCCGCGGTGCGTGAGGCTGGTGAATTAATTAACGATGCTGCGCGTTAACGCCGCCGTCCTCAATGAAGAGAATCCTGCGTGGGAAAGAGCGTACTGCTGCCGTGCGAGCTTTGAAGGCCTTATCTGTGCAGATGCCGTAGGCAGCTGTCATTTTAACTATCGTATTCTTTAGGCATCTCGGAAGCGTGCCCTGCGCTTGTGGGAAACGGAAAAGACCGACAGCCCGTAGCTGTGGTGGTGTTAATCCACACGGCTAGCTTGTGACCCCGGCCCATCGCCACCCTCCTGCTTTGGCTTGTCCCTCTCGCCTCCGGCGCGGTCGGACTCTCATCCCGCAGGTGAAAGCTTTCTCTTTCCTAGAAGATTTTTCTGATTCTGGAAAACGTGAATCTTCTAAGAGATGGAAGTAAAAGCCGATGCACCCCTCGTGCTGGGGGGCTGGACCACGGCCCGAGTTCCTAAGCTGGGTCGCTCTGGGATGGGAGCAGGTGCTGGATGATGGAGCAGGACTTTGCGAGCCAGCTGCCCGTTCCTGCCTCTCGCTAGAGGTGCACGGGAGCACCCGACCACGTGACGGGAACGTCAGATGGCTGGGGCTTAACCCGAGCGTGTCTCTTCTCTCTCCCTCTCTCAATGCAGGTGACGGAGCTGAACGAGCCTCTGTCCAATGAAGAGAGGAACCTGCTGTCTGTCGCCTACAAAAATGTGGTGGGGGCTCGGCGCTCCTCTTGGCGAGTAATTAGCAGCATCGAGCAGAAGACCTCTGCCGATGGGAACGAGAAGAAGATAGAAATGGTCCGGGCTTACCGTGAGAAGATCGAGAAGGAGTTGGAAGCGGTGTGCCAGGATGTGCTGAGCCTGCTGGACAACTACCTGATCAAGAACTGCAGCGAGACGCAGTACGAGAGCAAAGTCTTCTACCTGAAGATGAAAGGGGACTATTACCGCTACCTGGCCGAGGTGGCCACCGGTGAGAAGAGGGCGACCGTGGTGGAGTCTTCGGAGAAAGCCTATAGCGAAGCCCATGAGATCAGCAAGGAGCACATGCAGCCGACCCACCCCATCCGGCTCGGGCTGGCGCTTAACTACTCGGTTTTCTACTACGAGATCCAGAACGCGCCCGAGCAGGCCTGCCACCTGGCCAAGACGGCCTTCGACGACGCCATTGCCGAGCTGGACACCCTCAACGAGGACTCCTACAAGGACTCAACGCTCATCATGCAGCTCCTCCGCGACAACCTAACGCTCTGGACGAGCGATCAGCAAGATGACGACGGCGGAGAAGGCAACAACTAGACCCCCCCCCGATGGACTGGCAGCCGCACGCTGATGCTAACT
>JAVJGJ010000001.1:104928440-104942388 GCA_035590215.1 Microhierax caerulescens
GTCCTCAGTTTCTGGACCCTTATATCTCTTCCATAGGGGCACCTGGGAAGAGAAGCAAATTCACCTGGCACCCTGAGCAGGGACCTACCTTGATTCCCTTTCTAACTCTTACATCTACTCCAGCCTGTCGAGGAGACAGTAGGGGATTACCCACTTCCTGAGGAGGAGCCAGCTGCTGTGCCAGCCGGAGAGCTGGCACAGGCAGTAAATACAGCCAGAATCCTGCCTGGAATGGGATGGAGAAAGGCAGTAGCTATCCGGGTGAAAAAAAGGGAGAAAAGCAGCAAGAAAAAGCTGGCAGGCAGAGAGCTGAGGGGGTGCAGCCAGGAGAGCAGCACGAAGGGATGATCCTGGTGGAGAACAAAAGGGGAGAGAGATGGCAGGACCCAGAGAATGGACGGTAATTGCAAGCAAACAGGCAGAGCCACCCGCAGCTGGGGGGCCAGGAAGAAAATAATCACTTGAAAGAAAGCGAGGATTCAGGAAGGAGGGATGGGAGGTGGGTGGGAAAAGCGATAAATAATTAAAGGAGATCAAACGAGGCAGGCAGCAGAACAGGCCTAATTGCAAGGCTTCATACTGAGGTTCGACATCTCCACCAGCCACCTCCTGATGCAGAAGAAAGGGCGGCCGGGAGCGGCGAGCATCCGTGCTGCCGGCACGGCACAGGCAGTAGCCCCCCCCCCAACCCATCAAAGCCCAGCGCTGACTTTCTTGATGCTCAGCAACCCGGCATGAGGCAGCAAGGAAGCGGGGAGGAAGGAAATGCCAGCAAATAGGGGGGAGCAAAGCAAAGGCACGAAGGGAAAGGGGCTGGGGGCACCACTCTCCCCTGAGAGCCCAGGGTGTGACAGGGACCAGGCAGCTGAACAGCCCCCGTGTGTGCCCAGGGTGACCTTGGCCCATTCGATCGTGGCCCAGTGGCTGGAGGCTCCCATCGATTTGGGCTCGACCCTGTGGCCACGTGGCCCTGCTTGCTGTTGGGGTGGGTTGGCTGGGTCTCCTCCGGTTCCCCCAGGGCTCCCCTAAGCCTCCTAACCCTCGGCAGGGATTTGTCCAGCCATCCTCTGAAGCCCTGGGAAACATTTCGCACCCACGTTGTGCTGCAGAGAGGAGACCCCTGTGCCCACCTCCCTTGGCTCCTGCAGGAGCTGCCACTTGCTGCTTTCCTCTGGTACCTCCCGACTCAGAGAAACCAGTACAGGAGGAAAAAAACTGCGCCACCGCTCCCCTTCCAGCCTGAAAAGGCCATCAAGCAGTCATCCATCACCGGAGACAACCTTTGCTTTTACAAACCCAAAGGGCAGCTCTCCCAGAGCATCACCTGGCACCCGTAGAAGCAGAGACCCGCTACTGGCCACGAGTCTCCTGCTGCATCTTTTTCCCCCATGACCAGCTCCCACAGCTTCTATGACACCATCCCATCCATCCCAGAGTCCCCCAAGGACCCCCTGCAGGCAGCAGGTGCCAGGGATGGGCAGAAGAGCTCAGCTCGAGCGTGCTAACCTCTCCTAACAGGCAATCAAATCCTCGCCCCGGCAGGAGTCCCTGCATATTAATTGCACTGCGTTATCCAGCCATCTGTTCCCGCAGCCAGGAAAAGAGCAGTCCCTTTGGTCTCCTTTATTAACAGGTTTCCCTGCGAATGCAAACAAACCCTCCCGTGCCGGTGCCGCGCTCCAGAGCTGCTTCGAGGCACCCGCGAGGCAAGCGAGAGCTCGTGGGCATTTTAGTAAATCATGAGCAGCAAAGGCAAAGGTGGTGATTTTACGCTGCCTGTGGCCAGGCAGGAGAGCCAGGGGAAGGGAAAGAGTGCTGCAAAGCCAGAGCTGCAGATCAGATGGTTTCTGATCCTCCTGCCCACATTAAAGCCTCTCAGTATCGCCCTGTGAGGGAGAGGGGAAGCTGAGCTGGCTGCAGGGGAGATCTGCCCTTGCCCCAGCTGCGCTCAACCCACCTCGGGCTGGATTTCCCCTCTCCTTTCCCTGTCCACCACCATCTCCCTGGGCAGGGGGTGCTCCACGTAAAGCACAGAGCCCAGCCCAGGCTGCTTCACCGCGGGGAGGTTCTGCCCCCCTGCCCCTAAGCGCCTGCTGCACCGGAGGGGACCTGCCCCGGTGAAACCAGGTGGGACCTGGCTCTGGCAGCCGGTGAGGAGCTCGCTATGGCCGCTGAGCCAAGCATGAAGCCTCCGAAGGGGCATCAGCCATACGAAGCCTGCAGGAACCGCCAGCCCCAGGAAACTGAGGCTGAGCAGCAGTGACAGGGGGACACCAGCATCTTTGCCAGGTACCTCCACATCCCCTCCAGTTTTGCTCCTTTCCCGGAGCTGGGAAGACAGCCAGCTTTGCCAAGGCAGATGCTGCATCCAACTGTCTTCTTGTTGTTTTTTCCTTTGCTTCTTCTCCTAAATATCACCGAAATGCCAGCAGTTGTCCCCAAGCCCCTCTGCAGGCTTACCAGCCTCACCCAAAGGCAAGCTGCTGCTGCCATCTCCTGGCTCCCACCACCTGGAGCCCTCCCGGGGGTGAGATGGGGCTCAGGGGCAACAGCTCTGTACCACATCCCAAAGCACCAGCTCCTCAACAGAACCAGGAAGGGAAAAGAGTTTTCCCAGGAATGAGGGACACCGGGCTGCCAGCCTGCACCCTGCTCCTGCGGTCATCCCACCTGAAGCCCTCCAGGACACCAGGGTCAATCAGGATGAAAGACTCAAGCCATAACATTCACCATTTGCTTTTCTCCTCGTTCCATCCTTTCCTGCACTTCATCACGTTGCCCCAGCAGCACGGGAGTGGCAGGTGGGATCAAGTGACCTGACATCTGGCCATCTGGAGTATATTTATTACTCTTAATACACATCTACTCTGTATCTTGACATCTGGGCTCCAGCACGGAGCTGGTCTCCGCCTGAGGTGGCAACAGCTCTGTGCACATAAATGATGCTGCAATGGAAGATGTCAGATGCTTCAAGACCATCAAGAAAAAAGCCTGCCCAGTAAACAGGACGAAACCCAAGAGCTCTGAGCAGAGCAGGTTTTTCACCTCCTCCAGACCCAGTCACTCACCTCCACAGGAGGTAAGAACTGAAGACTGCCAGCTTGCGCGTCGTGACTCAGCAAGGTGGCCACCCTGCATCAGCTTACAGGACAGAGGATGAAGGTCGTGTGTCTCAGCATCAGCAAACGGCTTCCAGGGCAAAGCACTGGCTTATCTAGGTACACCCAGTTAATTCCTGCTTCTCCAGAAGACGGGCACACCCTGATTCCTTTCCTCCTCTGGGGAACCTGTTTAGAGAGAAGGGGTGGGATGTCCCTCTGCAAACCATCTTCAGTCTCCATAGATTAAGTTACCCACCACAGCGGTGTTCAGCCGGGGGGACAGCACGTTTGACCAAGCAGAGAACACCTCAACAGGTTCATTTCTCACCTTCACCCACTGCCCTTCTGGTCTCTGCCTTCACTGCAGAAACCCACAATCGTGCCTCATTTCCCTTCCCAAAAGGAGAGCAGATTTCCAGGCACGGGGAATAGCCTCAACTCCAAGCATAAGGCATGGGATTTGAGGGGGGGGACAGACCACAAACCCAAGAACTAAACAGTGCAGAAAGGGAAGGGACATTACGAACACTAAGGGGATTTTGAAGGAGACCCTGAAGAATCCACAAGTTGGCAGGTGCTGGGAAATAATCCTCCTCCACCAAGCTCCACTTATCCCATGCTGTCCCCGAGCCCCTACTGGTGTAAGAGAAGCTTTCCGCTTGTCCACGCAGCTCCCCAGACTGCACTGGATTTGGACTACTGACACAAGAAGAAGACAGAATAACCTAAGCCACACTATGAACCTCTGGTTCTGAAAAAACCTCCAACCCTCAGAAATCTGCTCTATCTACTGTAATAAAACCAGCAGAACTAGAACAAGTGTGTGTCCATCTTCCTCCAGGTTGCGAGGCAAGGCTTCCCCTGCAGCCATTCGCAGCTCCCCGGGACCACCTGGACACACACGCCGGGGGCACAGGCCACCAGCTCTGGCAGAGGGACACACAGTTTCTAAACCAACCTGTGCTGCCTATTTCTGGATGCAAAGTTACTGACAGCCTGCAAGACCCCTAACTCCAGCAACCTGCCTCAGAGCAGCCTGCCCCACGACCTCCGATTATTGCTTTGAACAGAATCCATGTCATATTTACTAGGTCTGGCCAGTCACTCCTCCTCTCAGCATCCTCCGGTTCTGACATCCTCCCTGGCCCCCTCCAACATGATCTTTCTTTCCTTAATCTTCAATTCTATTAATAACACCCAATAATTATTTTGTTCCAAGCCTGCTGAGTAATGACTGCCAACGCTTCTATTTCATTACTATTCCTGTAAAGAAAGCAAGCTTTAATACATGAAATATCTGCGGAGAGGAGTGACAAGAACCGTGCTCGCCATCCTCTCTCTTCCTACATGTTCCACAGGGCAGGGAAAGAGCCAAACACTTTATTCTCAACTTATCTTCATCAGTGCCACAACTGTGCAACCTGGTTCAGAATGATGAACTAAAAAAAAAAAAAAATTATGAAAAAAAAAAAGTTTGAAGTTCAGATAGAAGAGAGTTAGAATACAAGCAGCAGGAGGAAGAAAAAACACAGTGACAAACAGCACCTACTATCTTTAGGTACCTTCCTTCTGAGAAGCTTCTACCCCGGATTCTCTCGCTCAAACCAACACTCCCCACAGATCCTCCAGAGGTGCTGGGCTTTGGCATTTCCTTCATCTAATCAAAATAAAATCTGCTCAGCTTAAGAATTCAACCCACATGGATTACAGAAATTCAAAGCAATGGTGCAAGAAGCGCAGAGAGCACGGATGAAGAGTGAATTAAACAGCTTCCTTCATTAAAGCTTACCTTCAAAGAAGTCAGCAACCGAACTCGTCACGTCACCATTTTCTCGCAGACATTTATTTTTATATTCACAAGAGGATGAATGTAAAAGAAATTTAAGTAGATGCTAAATCAAGGCTTTTGTTCCTAACTAGAAAGAAGTCACTCTCCGCATTTTAATTATTTTCTTTAGAGCAGGACTGACATTTCAACCACTGCACTCTTGTACTAACCCTTTTGAAAAGGGATTACGTAAGAGATTAAACGTAACACAAGGTAACACCACCTCCTGCAAAAACACCTCTTGGATCACTTCACCTTGATCTAATTTGATTAGATCTGCTGCTGCACCGAACAAGTAGCCCAAGCTGAGACCCAAGCAGCAGCAGAGCTGAGGGTAATCGGTTTGCCCACTTTTAAGAGGCTATTTCATCCCTACGGAAACAGATAACCGTTCAGAGACCTACAGCTTCTACCTTCAAAAGACAAGCACATCAGGACAATTCCAGATGGTACACTGAAAAAATGAGGTCATTTTATTAATGATTAGACTCTGCGCTGGCAACAATCATCAAGCTAATACAGACAGACTTCAATCAAAGCACGAGCTCTGAATCAGAAGTCATAAAGTGACATGATGCCTTAATAAATTAAGGAAGTTGTTAATTCCTCTCAGTCATCAACTCTTCACTTGAAGTTCTTCGCAAATTCCTCTCCTTTCTTAATAGAAGCCTTCAGCTCAGACATGGCCTCAGCAACCATCTTCTCTTCAAAGGGGGAGATCTTGCCAATACCTAGGTTCTTCTCAATTCCATTTTTCTGAGGGAAAGAGGATTTAAGGATTAACCATTCATTGAACGACCTGGAGAGTAACTTAACAGCTCTGATTAAGTATTATCCAGCTGAGATTGAGACCCTGCCTGGGACCTCTGTCATCTCTAGTCTGCTAACCCTGTGCTGTGCTTTCCAGCAAGGCTCAGGAGCCTCATATTACCTGCAGCAACTTCCACAGCCTTCACAAACTTCTCATTCACTGTTCACAAATGTGAAACCTGAAACTAGTCCATCGGCTCCTTCAAGAGGAGACGGACATCAACTGCTTCTTCATGCCTCTCACTATCTTCAAACCCACCATTCGGCAAGAGAATCTCTCCCCTTGGTGTAAGCCCTCGGCATACAAGTCTGAAAGCAGTTTCAGACTGCACTCCTAGGTTTTCAAGACCTCATGCCTCCATCTAAAACTGCTCCCCTTCACACCCCCTGTCCTTCCATTCCCTCACTGACCAGCACCTCAGACAGCATACGCCACCCTTCGCACCCCAGCAGCTACAACAGGGCTGCAGCATCCTTGTTTTTCACTCCACCCACAGGGGAAGGGTGACAAAAGGAACATTTCTTTCAAAGTTCAATAGAGGTCTTGAAAGCAATCTATTAATCCTAATCCATGCTGCAGTTCCCCATGTGCCTCAATTTCTGAGGGATTTACTTGCAGCAGATCAAGCTGAGGAGACAGGATTGCCGACTCTCATTAATCAAATGAAAGCCCTTCATAAACAGGCATTGACTTGAGGCAAGCGTGATCTCTTAAGCCAAGTCTGAATCTCTGGTCACTCAGTGACCCACAGGCTAAGAGCAGATAAAAGCATCATCATCCCTGTCAAGCATGAGGTATACGCTGAAGTACCATACCCAAAAACATTCAAGACTTCTTAAGAGGCACACTCAGCTGTTACCTTCAGTGATTCCTAGCATCAGACTACACTGAAATCACCAAGTACAAACTGCAAAACTAAATCAATAGCTGCTGTTTATAAGCCCCATCATTTAAAGTACATACTCCCAGTAGCAGAGGTGTAGAGAAGTACGGGCTCTCGGTCTCTTCTGATCGAACAAAGGCACATTCAATAACCCCTTCCTTTCCATTCATCGCATCCACCAGAGAGAACACAAATCGAGCACCAGCATAGGCCATAGACAAGGTGGCAGATCCTGTAAAAGTTACACCACTTTTAGAACAGATCACGTTGAAATCTGGTACATACTTTAGCATCAAAGGCTTCCATACTGATATGTTTACAGAGCTGCAGTGTCACTGACTTCAAGCTCACAGCCAGTCGGATAAAGCAGCAGTTTCTGGCTACCTACATGCTATTTGGTTGACCAGATTCATAGGAAGAAACAGCTTAATTTGACAGAAAAAGTTTCTTTTTAAAGCCAGACATGGCATGGGATCAGTTAATGTTTAGTCTTACCTACATACTGAGCTGCTTCTGGTATCACAGTTCAGGCAGTTGCTGGCATGGCAGAGCAGCTAGATTTGTAATCAGCAGTTCATAATTCTGCACTCCAGTTTAAGTAAGATTAAACTGAAGAGGACTGCACCCATTCAGCCAGCCAACCTGCAGTCAAGAACCAACCTGCTCCTGCTTTAGCTTTAACAACTTCAGTGCCAGCCTCCTGAATTCTCCCTGTAAGCTTCTCCAGCTGATCCTGAGGAAAGTCCACTTTTGGTGTGCACTAGATTAGAAAAAAGAAGTTACTATCAAATACCAGGACCTCTCCAGATTTAGCACAAAGCCACCCAGATGACACTTGGTGTACCATTACAGTTGTTACAGCTCTCAACTGGGAAAATCAGTTAACCCCAGCTCACAGATGGTGACACTGACCAGCTGCAAGCATCCACCAAGGCTGCTGGTTATTGCATGGACTGTATCAGGAGCATAGCTAGGCCTGGTTTGGCCAAGGACGAACTGCAGCTTGATAGCAAAACCAAGGCTTGGCATGGTTACACGCTACTGTGTAGTCCTCTGCACTAGATGGATGCCCTCCAAGCACGTAACAGGCCTCAGGCATTTCAGAAAGCCACCTTATAAATATCTGGGTCACTGTGGCATCATGAAGGTGGAGAGTATTATGGAGGACCCAGTCTGCCAGCAGTATTTAGGAAGTTACAGAACCTTCAGCTACGGCTACGCACATACATTAAGCACAGCTATGTGTGTCCTGACCAACTGCTTAACAAAAGCACCTTCTCAGCATTCAGCTGCTCCGAAGTCCTTGCTCTTATTCCCTAAGACCTTCTGAGAAGGACACTTTACTCCCCACTTAAAGGAAAGCCTTCTCCCCCTCCTTTCTCGCAGATCGCTCCTTGGCCATATCCTAGCCATCTCCCTCATGAGTCATAGAATCACTCAGACTGGAAAAGACCTTTACATCAAGTCCAACCGTTAACCCAGGCCTGCCAAGTCTATCACCGAACCATGTCGCTAAGCTCCGCTTCTACACGTTTTTTAAATGCCTCCAGGGACAGTGATTCCACCACATCCTTGGGCGGCCTGTTCCAATGCTTGGCCACCCTTTCAGTGAAGAAATTTTTCCTAATATCCAACCTAAACTTCCCCTGGCACAACTTGAGGCCATTTCCTCTTGTCCCATCTCTTGTTATCTAGGAGAAGGGACCGACACCCACCTGTCTGCAACCTCCTTTCAGGTAGTTGTAGAGAGTGATATGGTCCCCCTGGACCTCCTTTTCTCCAGGTTAAACATCCCCAGTTCCCCCAGCCGCTCCTCAAAGACTGGTGCTCCAGACCCTTCACCAGCTCTGTTGCCCACCTCTGGACACGTTCCAGCACCTCAATGTCTTTCTTGTAGCAAGGGGCCCAAAACCAAACACAGTATTCAAGGTGTGGCCTCACCAGTGCCGAGCACAGGGGGAAGCTGCAGCCTGCTTTAGAAGCGCATTTCATTCTGGCTTAGCTGCATGAAGGGAGCCTCTCCCTGACTACCAGCCATTACTGAAGCAGGCCTCCCCACGCAGCTTGAGATATGCCTCTTCATTTCAATGCTGCATGTTGAAATGGTGTTTCTAGTCCACCACAGCAAAAATCAAATCCAATTTCCTGCTGAAGCAAGGTATTCATATCATGAAATACCTGCCATAAAAAAAAACAAACAAACAAACCCAAAAACACAGTGTCACAACATCTGAAAACCCACACCACACTACACAGTTCTGATCCCAAACTCCTTTAGAGGAGAAGGGCTGGAACTATTTAAACCACCCAGAGGAGTTCAGATTTAGCTCATTGCCTTCCAGTACTCTGTACCTCATCTCAGGATGAAAGCAGCCACAAGAGCAGGGGAGACTGTCTCTGCTGTATCTTGGCACATTACACACCATCACAAAGGCATTTTACATCAACTCCAAGGCACTGTTGAGTGTTATGCCACAGACAGCAGTAACTATGACCTACCTGAGAGATCAGAGGGATGATAGTCTTCCCAGCATGGCCACCAACAACCGGAACGCTTACTCGAGCTGGATCTAAGCCCTAAGAGAAACATGAAACTTTCCAGCTTCTGAAGCTCATGGACAAAAAAAAAAAACATTTTAAAACAACACGTTTAATTTCCTGCCCTGGGTATCTGGCCAAATCTATAACCCAGTGCTCCACAGAGCAGGAGTTTCAGAGGCAGCTATACTCCAGGGATGAAGCCAGATCTAAACAGTTAAACCCCAGGTTACTCTGATAACTCTAGCCAGTCACAGGGTATTATTAATGCAAGTTCAGATAAATAACAGCACAAGGACAAACTCCACCAGGGCTACTAAGAGCAGTAGCCTGTTACACTTCCTGATACATTGCAGAATATCCTGTAATAAGCAGCACAGACAGTTTGACTTGCAAATACAAACAATTCAACCCTCTGCTTGCACCAGCAGGGTTGAGAATGCCAACAGAACTTAGGCGACCATGTAGCTTGCTTACAGGGGACTGCTGTGAAAAGGAAAGATCAGAGTCTCTTGAACCACATTTTGCAAGAAACCTTATCCCTAGGCTCCTCTAGAGAACGGAAACAGGGAATCGTTGCCTTCACCTCTAGCTCCACAGAAACCTGAGCTCCTTTGGCACTCTGCAGTGATTTTAAAAGCATTTTTGATAGATCTGATATCTGAAGCAGGCAGTATTCCTCCCCCAGCATCTGTTACTATGACCTACCTTTAGTTCAGCCACAAAAGTATTTGCTCTGACAATGTCCAGCGTTGTAACACCAAAGATTCTGTTTGGATTATACACACCATGCTTCTTGAAGACTTCTGAAGTTATTGGGATGGTTGAATTTACCTATAAGCAAGAACAGGCAAGCATTTGTTAAAACCAGTATAATAATGAAGCCAATGCATGAACTGAAGAGGTCAGTAAACAACCCAAAGTATATTTATTTCCAGCTTCAAGTCAACTGCAGCCAATTACTTTAATTCCTAAATAGAAGAGCAATTTACAGTCAGGCTGGAATAAAAAACACCCATTTTAAATAACCATCAAGATAATAAATTTGTTGTTTTAAGTTACAAAGGTTCCTCCCTTAGTGATTTCTATTCCAGCTAACACACCAGCATGTATTATAACCACAGTCACACAAGTGTGTGATATTAAGCACTTATACCCAAGTTTTCTCTGACTTAAATATAACCAAGAAAAATGGATTAGTAGAATCAGGCTTACAGTTCTTTTCTGCAAATACACTGCAGACCTTAAAGATACTGGTCAAAACTAATAGGAACTGAGTTTACTCTGGTATTCTAAGCATTGATATTGGTTTTTCCCCTCTACATTTTCAAGGTCTCCAGAAAATGCTTACCGGGTTAGAAATAATACAGATCATGGCTTCTGGACAGTGCTTTGCACAGGCCGTTGTCAAAGTAGCAACAATGCTAGCATTGGTGTTGAACAGGTCATCACGGGTCATACCTAAACCACATCAAGTAAAAATATTTTAAGTTACCCAGAGTATACTCATTAATGGGCAAGCAACCCAATCAAAACCAATATTCTGTTCTGGACAGATACCCGTAGCTTCTGGTTTCATGTATCAAGAGAAAACACTCCAGTTGCAGTACTAAATTAACTCCTTTCACTAATAAATGATTACTGCCCTTTCATATAGATCAGCCCTTTTCAGGAGCAACCAGCCCAGCTATCAGTTGTCAGAACGTATTTTACCTAGGCAGCCTGAAGTGACCATAGGGACCCACACCAGTATACCAATGGTGCTTGGAACAGCATAATTGTTCCTAAGATGAATTCTCTTCCCCCTCTGAAATATTCTCCACAGCTACAGTTTGACCACCAACTGCTGTGTAAAATACTGCTAGTTGTGTATAGTGCCACTTCTCATTTCTGATGCAGCAACTACTTTAACCATGAAAAATTAAGAATTAGGAAGAGCTAGCATTAAAGTCTAGAATTTTTTACATTGCAAATAGAATATTAAAAAGCAGAGTAGAAACAGAGCACGTCATAGACATTCTAGGAAGGCTTAACAGCATTCATTCAAAGACACCCTGAGAAGTTATCATACAATTAATGCAAAACAAATGGATTAATTCTATTCTGCTGAGAAATGAAACAAAGAACTATTTTACTTTTTTTACTAGAGCATTGCTCTGGGCAAGGAACACTAAGGGAGATTCAGGATCACCTGCATGAAAAGTCTGGAGCTTTTTAACAAAGAGAACACACCTGGTTTTCTAGGGACTCCTGCAGGAATAACTACAACATTACAGCCCTTGAGACATTCTGGCAACTGCTCAGGTCCCAGGAAGCCTGAAATGGAAGACATTCACGTATTATGTTTTTGCCAGTTATGTATTTGACACTTTGAAATACAAAATTACACCCATAGGCACAAATTCCTTTTGTCATTTAGCCTTCAACTCAGACTTATGTGGAAAAGTAAAGAAATAACGTTATGGCTGGATCCTATTTTATACATTATCCTTGTTTCAAAACTTACAGAACAAGAATGGTGAGAATCTCACATTCACCTGTTTCAAAACCCAACATTTTCTCCTGCTATGCGGATTTAGTCTCCAAAAACCCTAGACTGGCACTACAGTCAGTGCCCTCAAAGAACTGCAGATAGGCACATTCAGGTAAAATGCAATCTGTTGGTAATCTTCTGATAAAACAAAGTTCAGCAGATTAAGTTTTGATTTGATCAAAACTTGACAGCTGTCCCTTTAAAAATGAAGCACACAGAATTCAGGTAGACACCCAGACAGTGTTAAGTCTATTTTTAGTCAAACTTTTAAAGTCAATGTTCAGGCTTTTTTTCCAAGACTATTCTACTGAACGCTTCCTGCCAGTTATTAGGAAATACCCTTCAACAGTGCAACCACAGACCATTTTCATCTCAATACATACCAGTCTAATCAGATCAATCTTAATTAGTCATACACCACTTGAGAAAAAGCTACTTAAACCGATACTAGGCTTCAGGATGATGTAAAGATTCTCCTTCACAAGCAATGAGCATCACCAGGTGCCAGAGACACCCAAGAGGATCCCTTCAGAACACAATTTCCAGCAGCTCACAGTACCTTTAACATTTGCTCTTGTCTCAATGTGGCTGAGGTCAGCTGCAACGCCTGGAGTGTGGGCGATATCATAAAGGCTGAGCCTGCTCACCAGTGGGCTGTTCTTCAGGAGAAGGGAGAGAGGCTGGCCAATGCCTCCCGAGGCCCCCAGCACTGCTACCTTGGCATTGTTCTGAGGGAAAAAAAGGAAAAAGCAAAAAAAAAGAAGAAAAAAAAAAAAAAGACATTATAGAGATGTGCTGGTAGTTACTGCAGCAGTGACCTTGGGAATTTCACCACGCTTTCTTTACTTTTAGTTCTATTTCTCAATTTTTTTATCAAGCACTATACAAACTTGATTGCCTAACCCCACAGAAAGCAATCATCACAACAGCCTCCCAAAGATTCTTCAGGTTTATTATTATATTGTAAGTTAGAGGAAAATGTTATTTTGCGATCTGAAGCTCAAATGGAAATGTCTGCCTGACACTAATACCTGCTACCCTGGGGACCTAGGTCTGAGCTAAAGCAAAATCTGGTTTACATTTTTTGTAGTTTTCATTGCCAGTATCAAAAAACATGCCTTCCCATTTGAAATCAATACATTTAATGGACTACAATAAACATAATAGCCATTGTACATATGTGAAGAAAGTGCATACGCCTGAAATAAATACAAAACAGTGCCTGCAGCTGCCTCAAGACTGAGGCCTGAGAACATTAAGTGACTGTAATTTCCAGCTTTGATCAAAAGGGGCTGAAAAGCAAGCAAAATCAACTTTGTTGCCCTGGTGAACCAATTTAACACGTTTAGTGGAATGAAGTTATTTCTCTTGAAAATGCCTGTGCTCCTGTTTTTTAGGCAAGTGTCACTAGGTGAGAGGAAAGCTAATTTCAGGGTCCAGAACAATCTTAAAATGCAATGTTTTGCCAAAGTGATGGAGAACCAGAGGCTACTGCAGAGACGTAATGAGGCAATACAATTACTGCTGATGAGGACATTCTCTATAACACTGTCTTACCAGATAAAACCATAACAGCCCCAAGTCCCCACATGAACAGCTTAATTGTTATGCTACGACAAGAAATAATCTACCCAGGAGCCAGATCAGTCTAACCTCAGCTCAGTTTTCTTGCTATTTCAAGAAACGTAATTTAGCACAAAACTCTCCAAGGGGACGAGAAGTCTAGCATTTAGCCACTGCTACACCTTGTATTTATGACTGAGTCCGATACCATGAGGTCAAAACCTTATTGCTAATAAATACAATTCCTATCAAAATAATTACAGAAGCCTGTCTTGTAGAGCATACCTTTGTAGATATAACAACTGTTCTCTCATATGCCACTGGGAGCTGTTTAGGTTAGAAGAGAGGCTGGTCTCTACATACCACACAGCAGCAGTCCTCTCCTGGTATCAAGAATCACACGCAACGGATTTCAGCACGTTAAGGATTAGTGTTAAACCCCCAGGTGCTAGATTGAATTCTTAATGTATTTTGAAAGCAGGGGCACATTTTTTTTAGAGGAAAGGAGAAACATATTTGCGCATCACCTGTTACATACCACCAGAAAGCCAGACTTGTCTAGGACTAACAAACCTGACCAGCCAGGTCAGGCCTAGTTTGGAGGAAGGCAGGAGGAAGGCTGAGGGTCGCACCGGCCACCACGGCGCCCGGGCCCCCCCTCACCGCTGGGAACCTCCCTCACAGCTGGGGC
>JAVJGJ010000001.1:104942488-104954288 GCA_035590215.1 Microhierax caerulescens
CCCCCCCGCCCGGCGCGCCCCCCCCCCCCGACACCCCCACGGCGGCGGTTCCCCCGCCCAGACACACACACGCACCCCGCCGGCGCCCCCCCGCGGGTGGGGCAGCCCAGGGCCAGCCGCGTCCTACCGCTGGGGATGAGGGCGGCGGCGGAGAGAAGCAGCAGGAGGAGCGGGAGGAGGCCCGGGGCGCCGCCGCACGCCGCGGGGCCGAGGCCGCCCCCTCACAGCGGAGGGCCTGGGCTCGACCTCGGCCCCGGGTGGGGTGCGGGCCCTGCGCCGGCGGGGCGTACCTGGGCGGTGGTGGCGAGGCCCCGGCGGAGGGCCGCGGCGGGGCGGGCGAGGCGGGACAGCATGGCGCGGCGGCTGCGGTGACTCCAACGACCTCCACGGCGCGGCGCTTGCGCGGGAAACGCCCGCTACTCTCGCGAGACTTCCTGCCGCGGGTGGGGGGAGGGAACCCTCGCGAGATCTGGGGACAACGTCACCCGCAGCGGCGTCGCACCCTGGCAACCAGGCGGGCCGCGCGCCGCCGTCGCCAAGGTGACGGGGCGAGGCGGCTGAAACGATAGTCGGCGACAGTCGCCCGGTCGCGTGTTGGCGCGAGATGGCGGGAATCGTTCTCTGCGATCTCCACTGTCTCTACAACATCCTCAACCAGAAGCGGCGGGTGTCCCGGCTGGCGGAGCCCAACTACCTGTGCCTACTGGGTGAGCCCGCAGCGGGAGGCCTGCTGCCGGGCCGGGGCCTGCTGCCGCCGGGCCTGCTGCTGCTGCTGCCGCCGGGCCTGCTGCTGCTGCTGCCACCGGGCCGGGGCCTGCTGCCGCTGCCGGGCCTGCCTGCTACCTGCTACCAGACCCAGGCCCTACCTGCTGCCTGATCCTGCCTGCTACCTGGCTCTGGCCCTGCCTGCAGCTAGGCATCATGCTCTGGCCTGAGCAGGCCTCCTGAGGAAATAGGGCTTGTGGTCTCTGGTGAATGGGGAAGAGCACACATTGCTCCTTGTAATTACAGGGGCCTTGCCATTGGGGCATTTTTCCCATCCTATTCTAGGTGCCATGGCCCAGGACTGCTTTGGCTGTCATCATGCCCACCTCTTCCTGCTCTGATCCATCCCAGGGATACACACTCTCCCCTGCTGCTCCCAAAGGATTTATAGGTGGACAAGATTGCTTGACCACTGCAGAAAGATTGCTGATAAGCATTTGCATCTTGCGTAGTGCAAGTATCCCCTGAGAGGGTGCCTGATATTGCAATTGGTGAGGAAGTCAGCCAGTTTGGAAGTGGGATTGGGGTCTCTGGTGCTCCTTTCTCTGTCTCTGGGGCAGCATCTCTGAGGCAGAGGTGCTGGGCACTGGGAGGTCAAGTAGGCGCAGTGCGTGGGGGCCAGGCTACACCACAGGGCAGAGTAGAACAGAGCATGGGACTGGCGCTGTGAATACTGCAGTCCCACACTCGGTAGTACCGCACACAGGACTAAAGCTGCTGGCATCACTTGGGGTTACACACAGACTCGTATCAGTAGTGACATTCATTATATCTGCATCAGAAAGTCTCATTGTCTAAAAAACCGGAATCTCTTTGTCTGGTTGATGTCAGTGCCTTTAAATAAGCCACTTGCTCTGTCTTGGTTGTTTTTTTCAGATGCCCGTACTCAGCATGAATACAACGAGAGCCATATTATTACAGCACGCAGGATTGAGCAGGTGAGGGGATTACCGTTTGTGTAAACTATCACTGGATTTAGCAATTAACAGGAAGCCAAAATTGTTTTTTAACCCACGGGAACTGTCTCAGCCTCTCCCCTGTCTGTGTCCGCCACATTCTATTTCTGCCACTGGGGGGATGTATTCTGTCACAAAGCAAAGGTGGCTTCAGTAGCCCAAAGGATTGGCAAATAGGAGCTGTATATCAGGAAAAATATTGCACAAGAACTAACATATGGTAGCATTGTCTCACGAAGGACAGTGCTGGCATTTTTACCGCCGCAGCTGATGAAGCAATCCGGCATAGTTTGCATCATTTCTGAATTCTGCGTCTTTCAGTGTCAAGTACAGACGTAGCCCCAAACCCATCCCGTAGCTATGCAATAGTGACTTGCAAGATGCTGGTGGTAGTGTTGATGCCACAAGAAAAGGGTGGAGCTGTGCTCTTGATAGAATTCCTCTGTGATTTTGATAGAGTCCTACAGGGGAGTATCTGGTACCGGATTCAGAGGAGCTGCGGTGTGTCAGATATTGCGTGGTGTATGACTGTGAGACCAGCTCTTTGGATTGCTGTGACTGTGAGGAAGACGAGAAAGAAAAAGGTGTGTATGACCCGTGGCAGTCAAGACCTCACTGCCAGATAGATATTCTTCCCCTTCCTCATTTAATTTTGTGAGCTTATTGGAAGAGATGCAAATTTACCCAGTTGTATTCGAAAAATGAACATCTGTGCTACACCTCTGGTTTTTTACTCTGTTGCATATGTTCTTAGGCTTCAAAAATCTACATATTATTTCAAAGTGTCCTGGCAGGCTTGATTTCCTATCTGTGAACTGATCCCTTTGAAGCTCCTTGTCTCCTGTGAGGAATGGGTTCTTTTTTTTCCCACATTTCACTGAGATTGGGCTTGTCCAACAATTGCTTTGTAGGGAGCAGCACTTCTTTGGAGACTGAAAACACTGACTCAAGTTCCGTATGTTCCCAGAGTGAGTACTTCCTTCTTTGAGGGTTATAAAAGGCTTTCACAATATCATATTTGACAAGACTTAGCTTTAAAGGGGGTGGTGATTTGATGGAGTTCACCAAGAAATGTGAAGAGCTGGAAACTTTTCCATGTAATTGTTCAGCGTTCCTTGAACCATGGAAATTTTTAGCTTTCACGCATCCTTTGGCAAGGAGAGAACCACTTCAGTATATTTGCTCAGCTTCTATTACCTTTATAAAGGCTACTATAGTTTTAGGAAAGATTTACATAATTTTATTAAAAAAATATCTGGGAATGTAAGGGGAATGAATAAAGCAAGCATGTTCGTAAATGCTCCGTGATGAGATAGTAGCAAGGGAAGCTATGAAGAATCAGAAGTGAGTTTCTATTGTGCTGATAAACCAGACAGAGCTAGAGGCGAGCAGGCTGGATCCCTTGGGAGAAGGAGGGGGAGCAGCCATCTGGGGTAATTTACTTCACTGAGGGGAGTGTTTAAAACAGTTGTGAAGAATTTATTCAAGATACCTCCTTCTTTCCCCCTTTGCCTAAAGCAGACTAAAGAAAAAAAGCCTCCATAAAATTAAGGTTATTAGATTTAAATTAATAATACTTCTCTGTTATGGGAACTTGTTACAAGCATTTCCCAAAGAATAATGGGGGGGGGGGGGAACTTTATCTAGACCTACAAAAGAAACCAGGAGAGAAATAAAAGATCGGGACAAGAGGTGAAAAGCAGCATGCCCTGTTACTGACCTGCAGCAAGAGTTAAAGAGTAAATAGCTTTTAACAAAGCTTTCTACAGACCATTAGGTGAAATGAAAAGGAATTGGCTGTCAGTGTCAGTGGGACAAATGTTTAATCCTCAGTGCTGATGTGGCACTCTAAACCTGCCCTGGCAAATCGCTTTTTCATCTCAGATGCTGAGGAAGGAAGTGCCGTCCAGCATGCCAGAGCCTTAGAGCAGTTCACCCGCCGTCCTGTGCTCATCCTGAGAGGAGGATACAAGCATTTTTCAGCTTGCTATCATTTTCTGAGGACTCAGAAGATATTGTGGATGCCTCAGGTGAGATGAGACTACTTTGCAAGTAGAAGACATTAGCATTCATGTTCAACTGATGATGGCTAATGAATTCAAGTTAAATGGTGTTGTAAAGCTGACACTATAGTAATTTCAAACAAAGGAATTAAATGTAATTTGAGTTACTGTGCATGCCTTGAGCCTCACCACTAATTCTTTTACAGCCACACTTGGCCTTTTTTTCCTCTTCTATTGCATGAAAGAAAGCTCATGAAAACAACCTGGGAAGGTATCTCCGATAACCCCGAAACCGACCTACTGGAGAGTAGAGATAACTAAACAAACAATAGTGAATGACGAAAAGAAGCAGGTTCCTCTCTCGCACGTGGTTATCTGGGATGGTACACAGTAAATGTTTTCAGACAGAAGTACAATTCCTATCAAGCACTGTGTTCCATGTCTATAAAGCTTTTAATCGGGAAAGGTCACAAAGCAAGTGCTGGTGCATTTTTCCACAGACCCAGAAAAACCTGGAGCACTGGTATCCTAATTGTTTGGTTTCACATGCAAACGTTGATCTATTTAGCTTATGAGAAATAATTACCCTTTTTTCACATCTAGGACCTGAGGCAGGGCAGACTTAAGGGGTGCTGGACAGCAGAGAGCATCTCATTGCAACCTGTCTTTTGTTTCCATTGTTTCTATTCACTTCTGGTTCACATGAAATAGCCCACGACAAGGTGCTAACCTGTGGGATGTTACAGCACAGGAGAAACAATCAGATCACTTTGTGCTTCTTCCTGAAGGGCAGCAAACTGCTGAACTTCACCATCAGATTCAGTTGGACACAGAGTAGCTCCTTGCCTCTAAGTTTAAGCTGTTGTTCTCTGTTGCTTTAAATTATTAGGCTGTTGCTTTGTTCTCAGCCAGGAATGTAGAGGCACTGTCGGCTACCTGTATATTTTTATTTTCAGCCTTCACGCTGCAGACACCCGAAAGCAGCTGTGGATTTATGTTGTGCCACTTACAGGGCACCTGCAGCTCAGCAAGTGACAGATGATTTCATTCAGCCTTGCGAACAGTAACCGGAGAAAACATCAAATGAATCAGTTATGCTGCAGTCCCTCCAGAAAATGAAAATAATATATGCCACCTCCTGTTTAGTTAGGATTTGTTTCAAGTAATGCTACAATGATGGCAATGCTGTTAACTATTCTCAGTAAATCCAGCAAACTTCAATATACAGAAAGTCCAGGTGATTGAATGAATCATTACACTAGAATGTGTCATGAGCTGTTGACTAAGTGTGTGTTCAATTCTTCACATGACTTCTGTTTAAGAACTTGCCAAGTTTAACAGGAGTAAACACACGCTCTAAACTGAGCCTATGGTTTCTCTCCCGCAGGAACTAGACAATTTCCAGCCATACCCTGTAGAAATACTGCCTGCAAAGTTATATATGGGCAATTTCAGGCAAGCCTGTGACCAACAAATTCAGAAAAATCTGAAGATCAAAGCACAAGTCAACATCTCTGAACAGCCTGCAACACTGTAAGTTAAATAGTTCAAAGTTTACCCTCACCATTGTTTGTGTCTTTGAAAAAAGTGAGGTGGCACAGGACCAGAGCCCATGTGCAGAGTGCCTGTGAACTTCCAAGGAAACCTCTGTGTTTCACTGCGGATTTGGGTGCTATTTCATGCTTATTTTTCCGATCTCTGCTCCAGAATTAGCACAGCAGCCATGTAGTCCTGCAGCCCTTGACCATGCCATAGGTGGATTGGGTGAGGGGAGGATTGAGATGCTTTTGGAATTTTGATTTGACCACCATCCTTTGGGAAGAACCAAAATCTCTAAATAGCTTTCAGAGCAAAATCTTACAAACACATCAATGTAAAAGCTAAATCATGGGTGGTTTACGTTGTTGGTCTTCCTTCCTTACCTACATCTGTCCATGACCATTCAGCTCAGTCTGGAAATGCCATTGCACACAGTGAGAAATCCAGTGGCATTTCTCAAGGTAGTGACCAAAACAAAGTAACAAATGCAGTTAGCTACCCCAGGACATGTATCAGCAGACATTTCTCATGCCTTTGGCTCCAGAGGAAAACATCAAAGGTCTCTGCACCGTGGGTAATCTTCCAATGCCCTCTACATGACATGCTTTCACATTTTGGTAATTCCTCACCAGTGTTTTGCTCCATTAGTTCTCTGACCTTGTGGAAGGAGGAGGGTGCTGTCACAGAAAACCACATGAAGTGAACTGGGGGGCTATGTCCACAAAACTGCTGACATGCATGCCGTGAAGGCACCCTTGCTTTCAGTTTGTCTGTCTTCATCTAGTTCTCAGATAAAGGAAGCTGTAGGTTAAGACAAGACCATCAGTGCTGATACCATGTGGAATGGAAAAATCAGTAATTAAACTGGTTCTGTATTACAAGCATCTCGGTGTATTACCATAACAAATCTCTTATCATAATGTTAATGATGATAATGATGAAAAACTCATGCATGCAACAGCAAACAAAGTTATCAGCTTGCCTCCAACAAACACATGCTTCTCTGGTCCATGTCACAGTGTTTTCTTTTTCCAGGTTTGTAGAAGGCAGCAAACACCTCCATATACCTGTTCCAGATTCGCTCGAAGCAGATCTTTTTTCTTCCTTTGCCACCATTTGTCATTTCATAGGTGAGTTGTTCCTGATCTGGAATTCCTGAGACCTTGCTCACTCTAGAATATTAGATGGGAGTGACTGCAATTCACGTGAACAGGAAGCTTAGACAGGAGGGTCGTATCTTTCAAAATCAGTATACTCCCAAGAAAGCCCACACCCTAATGGATACCACAGCTGTCTTACTCGCCAGCCTGTTGGACAGAGAGGAGATTTTACAGGGCATCTGACTCTGATGTTCCTACTCACCGTAAGGAATTATCTCACTCTGATAATAGTGAGCTTTCTACATGATCTGAAAAGGCTTTGCTGCAGGATGTCTGCTAGGGCTTCATAGGACCCCCTCCTATACCTTTGTTCTTAAATACAACCCTTTGACTTACCAGCTCAGATCTTCCACCACCAGAGCTTTATTTGAACAAGAGTGTGACACATTAGAGAACTCACCACAAGATGCTGCTAATCTTTGTGATTTGCAGTGCAGACCCATCGTAGGGCCTAGGAAGACTTTCAGGTTGGACAGCATAAACCTGCCTTCAGCTGGTTACATCAGAGAGGGCAAGAAAAAACATAGTCTCCAGCTCTGTGCCTGCAGCAGCATAGCAGATATAGCTCCCGCAGCTCCATCCTGTGATGGTGTTCAACTGTGTTGTTATCTTTTATTACACTTATGAACTAACATCTGCCACAGACTAAGGCCCTGCTGAGTGTTGTACAAGTGCAGAAGCAAAAGATCACCCTGTCCCCACAGACCTTATAATCCAAGTACAGTATAAGAAATGACAACTGGACACAAAAAAAGAAGGAACCAATATTTGAGGAGATAATTTTGTAGTCCTGAACTGAATTTCATGATCTGCATGCACTGAAACCCAAATACTGAAATCCACTTATTGGCCTTTCATTTTGCCCCAGTTTTTTTTTCCAGTAGTATTTCAGAAGAAAGTTTCTTTCTCACCTCAGTTTGTGGAAGTTTCCAAAACGGACTGTAAAAGTTTATTGGCTGTAGCAGTTGTGGAAGTGCATACTGTTTACTTGACAGTCTAGAGTAGATTACTCAAACTGGAATGGTTATGGGTGAACACTAAACTAAAGCTCTCCACATGCTTTGAGGGGAGTGTGGATATCCTCATGCCAGGTATGTATTTGAGTGACGTTATTTCTGTTCAGGTCTATAGAACAGAACTAGTATCTCATGATAGAAATAAGTTAGAAAACACTGTTTTAGTGCTAAAAAAAAATCAAATCCCAACAACCCCCACAACCTCTCAACAACAGTAAAAGAAGGAGCTTTGCCCTATGAATTTGAGTGTTTGGTTGCTGATATTCTAAAAACATGTCATGCTGTCTGCTCTGGAGAGGGAGGAAAAGAATTCAAAAGGTTATTAATAAAATATGTAACCTTCTAGGCATAGATAACGGGCTTTATGTGGTTAGGAGCAACTGACAGCATCCTTGGGCTTAGCTTTTGTAGGAAATGAGTTTGTTCATCTTGGCAATTGTCACTGCAAAGTATCCATCATAAAACCAGTGCCCTAGCTGGCATGTACATGCTTTCTGCTGTTGATCCCCACAGAGGGATAAGGGATTTGAAGTCTTAAGTTCCCTCCAGTCTGAGAGCTGATTCCTCCAGCCTGAGTGGAGAACATGTAGACCTGAGTTTATCAGAAATTTCAATACCTTTAAACCTTTCTGGAGAGAGTTTGAGTAGATGATGTGATGCTGATTACAGCTGATCGGTCATGGTAGACCAGTTATCTGATGTAAAAGTGACATTGATCTGTAATAAAACATTGACTGCTCATTGTCATTTGGTTCTGGTCTTCATAGTCACGTTTTAACTCTGGATTTTTAAGAAAGGCAAATGCTTACAGAAATGGGAACTGGCAGTGCCTATCTGCTGCTGTCAGGGTTCACGAGAGTTCCTGTCGCTCAGGCTGCTAGCTTGTCAGCTGTCACTGAATTAGTGTTTGGCTGTACAACTGGAAGCTTGATTTCCCAGACCACTAATTTGTGATTGGCATTTTTTTACTCAGATGATCAGCTGGATCATGGAGCGGTGCTGGTGTTCTCCAGCCTGGGGATAAGCCGGAGCAGCACAGTAACCATGGCCTATCTTATGAATTCCTGCCAGTTTTCCCTGAAGGTACGTCACTGTCATATTTCCCAAAGATACTGGCTGGGTCTGCAGTTTATTTCTGTTCCTGAAACCTCATTACTATAGTAATGAAAAAGACATTATCTGTGCTTTCATACAGACTATCCACTTGATAATGTAACAGATTATATTATATGAGATTGCACCTTCTTTATACTGTTAAAGGAGGTGGCTTAGGTGTGATTTTCAATCTGTGAGTCCTTCCTCTGGCACTTGTGCCATTCTTGCATTTCCCTCCTTAATTACAGAGCTATAAAAATAAAGCTGTGGTTACAGAACTTAGTATTTCTGCTCTGCTGGATCTGAGAGAGTATCTGGAAGCTACTGGAGTAAATCCCATCCCTTAATACCATGAGGTTACGGGGAAATTTGGAACCCAGTGCTTGCAGGGCTCTGATTCACTGCTGACTTCATCATCAGCACCGACTTCTTCCAAAATCCTGTTTTATTTCCCCAGAAGCAATCCCCTTCCGCAGATACTACTGTAGAGATATCTGGAGAGGGATAATACTAGCCCAGGAGGGATGTACAGGTTAGATGGCCATACATGCTGTTCCATAGCTCTGAATAATGTATGAAAAATAATGAATGACAGCTGAGCATGACCTGGCTGTGCAGTAGCCCTGCATCCTCTTCCCTGGTGCCAGGCCCTTTTTTCCTTTGCATACGACACATGGGCATCATGCTGCTGTAGGCAGTGTCCCGTGGTGCCTGCTTAACACAGAGCAGGCTAGTTCCCATGGGGACTGAAAGGATCCTCCTTAAAATTCTTGTCCTTGTTGGGAAAGCATGTCTTCATTTGGGAGCTTGAAAGGATTGATCCAAGCTTCACTGAAGCTGGGCTTGTATCTAATCATTTAATTGATTTTGTGCAAACATTTGCAACATAAGAGGAAATCTCTTACTGTCGCTGTGTGCCAACGGGTAATTTCAGGTTGAGCATGCCAACAGGGCTGCAGATACTATTTTGTCTCTGCTACTAATGCTGGGTGTGATTGCTCCTGCGCACTGATAATTATTCACTTGCACACTAAATTACTGGAGGTGCTTGCAATGGCAGTACAAAAGTCAAAGGCTGATCCTTGCAGTTTCTCTCAGTTGGTCTCAACAGGTTCGTCTCAGCATTTTATGAAGTGCCCCTCAAAAAGAACCAGGAGAAAAGGTTGACACGGCAGTGGTGTGCTGCGGCTGGCCTGGGTGGTGCTTGCCCACTGTTGGCTGGGCAAAGCTTTCCCAGAGGATTACCCTGGCAGACAAGAAGTTTGTTTCTTGCAGACCAAAGCAATGCAACAGATTCCAACGTGATCCTTCAGCCAATCTAGGCAAAGATTTTTGAAAGCTTCCAAAGACGCGGGTATTGCAAAAGAAAGGCAGATTTGGGATGGGAGCCCCCCTATCCTATTAGTCATCAATATGTGAGTAGATTTGTGGAGTTCAGGGAAAGTACAGACATTCACACTGTGGGCCCAGAGGAATAAATATTGGAAGATCAGCCTCGGAGCATGCAGAATCACTGAGATTAGAAAAACAAACCCATGGAGCGCTATCTTCTAACCTTTGGTCTCATTATGCTTAAGCAATCCTCCAAGTGTGGGGCACAGTCTGTTTTAAAAGCAGGAAGATGAGCACGACTGGATAAACCCAAGGATGCAGCTGGAGTAAAGCACTGTAATGCTAGCAGAGCTACCCTACGGGTAGCAGAGTTCCTAGCTGATTCCTTGGAACTACGAAATAATTAAGGTGGCCATCGTTAATGCAGTGGGATAACTGCAGTGTCGTAGCAGCTCTGCCATACCAGGTCACACCAATCCAGAGGCACGATAACCTTTGTTGCATACCTGTGAACAGATGATCTTCACTGCTTCGTTTATCAACCGTGGGAGAAACAGCATTTTAGGGTAGAAAATCCAGGACTGCATTGCTCCATCAGTGTAAAATAATGCAAGATACCTGCCAGGTAGTGAAAGCAGCCTGAGCTGGCCTTGTATCCCTCAGAGCAGAGTATGAAGGTGACAGTCTTCTCTGAGAGTCACATCTGGATCCAGTCAGTCTCAGCTTTGGTAGCCAAGGTCTTATCTCCAGGTTCTTGCTGTCCAACACAGGGAGTAAATACAAAGCTGTGTCATCTACAAGTGTAACTGCTTTGTGTAAATACCTGAGATTCAGTTCAAGTTCCTGACATTTATTTGCTTTCTTGCTGTTTACAGAGAGCTTGGGACTATGTTCTGAAATGCAAAATGAACATGAGACCACACCGGGGCTTTGTGAAACAGCTCTCAGACTGGGAGACCCAAATCTATGGGACCACCATCACAGACATCTCTGAACCAAATTACTGACAGGTAGCAAAGAGAACACCCAGCAGGGAGAGGGGCTTCCCTGTCTGTACCACTGTGATGGTAGAAAGTTACTTGAACGCTGTTTGGAAAAAGAACTTGGCATAATGGACAGGTTTTCCTCTTTAGCTCCATATTATTTCAGGTTAAGTTTTGGAGTTATTTGGGGAACTCATCTGTGCTGTAGAAGGTGGAAGTCTGGGGAAAGCAAGTCCTGCAGGATGTGACCCATTACACACTGCTTGTCTCTTTTGTAAGCAGAGGGGATCGTAACCACATTATTGAGCTTGTTACCCCAGGTACGGGGCAGTCATTAGGGTCATCTCTGAAAAGGTTCGTTGATCCATAGCCTGGGACAGTCAATTTAGAGTTTGACTGTGCCCACTTCCAGCCCAGCGAGGTGACGACAGTTTCCCCATTTCAGATGTCCCTCCACCCTGCCTGTGCCTTTCTCAGCGACCTGCAGGCACGGCTGCGGATCTAGCAAGACCTCGCCTGGCACTCACCACCTTCTGATACAACAAGCGGACCTCTTGGTGTGGCTGGGCATTTTGAAGCATCGATCCGTTACGTGACAGCTCAACTCAGTACTGTCTGCTCTCTTACCACGCTGTGAACTCTTCGCATTGACGTCAGAAAATAAAATGTTACTGACAATGCTCCCGGGCTTTCCTTGCCCTCTGTGCTAGGGATTGACTGGGGAGGGTTTCATTTTCCATCGTCCCCTATGGGTCAGGGACGGGGCCAGCCAGCCCCCCCATGTGCTGCTGGCGGCTTCCCACAGCCTGAGCTGGCGGTGGACCTGCCCCTCCAGCTCCCAATTCCCGGGAAAAATCTGCCAGTTCTTCATTTATTTACCTATTTCTCCTTATTGCAGGCTGCGGTTTACGAGGCTCCAGGGGCGCGGCGATGCCCCGCCCCCTCCCCGCC
>JAVJGJ010000001.1:104971893-104994046 GCA_035590215.1 Microhierax caerulescens
CCTGGAGACCAGTTGCCGTCCCTTGCCTCCCACAAACCGCTCAGCAAATGTTTGCTCACTGCTTTATACAGAGCAGCTTAACATCTCCAGCAGTGGATTTTCTCCTCATTTGCAATTATTACGCTGCCTAAGGAATTTGGCCAGCGTTTAGGTGAGGTGGCTGTATCTCAGCCAATTATTCAGCTCAGTACAGGAAAAGAGCTATATGCTCCTCCAAGTGATTTAATTTGCGGGAGTAGATCTGGCCCAGGGCTGCTCAATTAGCTTCTGAACAGCAGCAGCAGCCTGTAACTCATTTATAGACCTCATATTCAACGCCTGCTGGGCTGTTTGTGGCAAGACATTACCAGCAAACCCTTGTGATTTAGAGAGTGGAGAGAGCACTCAGACATTTGCATTTAAAGCCCCCAGATATGTGTTTGCAAGCGTCCATGAAGCTTGGGGAGGAAGACAATAGGGACCGCATCTGACGCAGGCGTACAAGGCACAGGCATCACGTTGTGCCTTTTCCCAAGCCGTGCACAGGAATACTGGAGGGCTTTTGACTTTCCTGCTCAACTGCAACAGACCGGAGTTGAGGCACTTACTGCAAATCGGAGACCTGACAGGTCAGCATCAGCCTCTTGCAGCCAGTCATAGAAGTCCTGGGCATTGTCTGTGGGGTCACCCTCGCCGTAAGTGGCCATGCAGAACACAGCTAAGGACTTGTCGATCTCAGAGAGGCGACTCAGGTCCGACTGCAACCAAAGGAAAGAACGAACTGCCGAGGATCCCACAACGTAGTTATCCCACAAGCCTATTTCTACAATGCTGCTACCTCTGGCGTGCAGAACAGAGCACCAGGCAACGTCAAACAGCTGATTACAAAAAGGGGTTGGGAAAGGCCAAACCCATCCGAAATGGCAGAGGAAATAGAGCTAACCACCCTCACTGGACTGCAAGTCACTGTTTCTACCCCAGCGGAAAAGTGGTAAGATGTTCTGGACGAGGCTTTGAGGGGCCAGGATCATTATTCTCTCTGGAGAACACAACGTCAGTGCCTCTGTCCACGACCAATGCTAACTACAGAAGGGATATGGAGCAAGCTTCATGCTGCCTGTGGATGACTCGCAACTCCCGAGACTCCAGGCTACCCTCCGCTTTCCGTCACGTTGCAGCATTTGCTCCATATCTGTAGAACGGCGAGGACCAAGCCTATCTCTGCATCTCTCAAGCTGATCTTTTCTCCACTAAATGACACTACTAAAAAGGCAACTGTTCCTTCTCCAGGATCTTTCTTTCTGGTTTGTTTGTTTTTTGGTTTTTTTTTTTTTTTTTTTAGGGGACATTAAAAGGATGTTGTCTATCCTGAGGCCGTTCATGGACAAATTACCAAGTCATACTCCTCTGGATCCGCTGCCATGCCCCTGAGGCCATAGCGATGAGCATCTTTGGAGAGACGATTGGCAAACTCCTCTGCTGTACCTGTCTGGGAACCGTAGAAAACCACTATGTTTCGCCCCTGGGGAGAAAGAGAAATCCCTGTTAAATGGTGATTACTTATTTGGTAAATGCATGGACAAAGCACATCTTGTCAGAGAAACCCCTAAGATCAGGAGCCCTGGACTGCAACCTAAAGGCGACTAGGAGTCTGCACTCGTACGGGGCTCCGCGCTGGGTTCGTGGCAGAAAACTCGAGGCTGAGTCATTAATAAGAACATGGCTCTTGTCAGTCTCAAGAGGGGTGACTCAGGTCAGATAAAAACCCAAAGCAAGGAATAAAGCCTCAAGATTTATTCTCAACCTCAAGTCTGCAGTGTGACTCCTGGGAACAGGGAACTCCCTGGATGAGAAAGCAAACTTGCCTAAGCTTTGGGAAAGTGCCTAAGCACTGCAGCTCCTGCTCTGCCACAAGCCAGCTACTTTGAAGTAAACCAGAAAATATATCCAAGCCCTTGCTTCTTCCTCTGCTTCCTCTTGAGTTCAGTCCAGCGGAGTCAAGAGCTGCTCGTTCTGCGTACAACAATTCCCACTTCAGAGCGAGCCAGTTTGGGAATGAACCACGCAGATAAACAACTGCCAGCCAATGACTTTAAATCCTCTGCCATTTTCCCCCTGACTTTGATCTCGTGTTATTTTTTTTCTTTTTGCACAAATTTTTACTTCAATTTTTTCTCTTAAGAACAACTCTGAGGCATAGACTCAAAGAGCTATTCCTGCCTGCCCACGCAGCCTTCCTCTCGACGCTCTTCACAGCAGATGTGTCTGTATCCAAACCAGTCTCCCCTGCTGACAACT
Source organism: Microhierax caerulescens (assembly GCA_035590215.1). Taxonomy (NCBI): domain Eukaryota; kingdom Metazoa; phylum Chordata; class Aves; order Falconiformes; family Falconidae; genus Microhierax; species Microhierax caerulescens. Next base: position 104,974,171 of record JAVJGJ010000001.1, read on the forward strand.
GGACAGTCTCCAGAGGAAACTGGGAAGGACATGAGCTCACCAACCTTCCCAGCACCCCGCACAGCCAAAGCAAGGAGCTTACCGTCTTCTTCATCTTCTCAATGAAGCTGCTGTCTCTCACTGGAGCTGCTCTGAAAGACAGGAGGAACCTCCTTTCAGATGAGCACGTTCGTTCTTTAAGGTCAGGAATAAGCAAGCGGGGGAAAAAAGTGGCTCCCAGATATAAAGGGAGGCTGCCCAAAGCGGTGAGGGTGCCCATCGGCCACCCTTATTTACCCTGTACCAGGGATGCCTGTCGCTCAGCTGCCGGGCTTCTCTGCACACAACCACAGAGCAGAGGGAAAAAAGATTTACCTCCCTCGGTAAATCCTCCCACAGGCACTCAGCCCCAGGTGTCAGGAAACATTGATCAACTGCTCTGAGAGGATTCACAGCTGAGCAGGTTACAAGGATCTCGGAGAGCTACGATCCAAGAGCAGGACTCTGGATAAATCGCAGGGGCCAAGCGGGGTGGGAGAGAAGGGAACTAAGAGCTCCCTGCTTCCCCCACCACAGCAGACAGGCAGAGGATCAGTCCTGAGCCATGCTCCCCAGGGCAGATTCCCTAAGCCTGAAATCAGATGGGGCTAAAAACCAGCTCTTTCGACCTCAAAACAGCGTGCTAGATGCAAATCCCAGAGCTAAAGAGCCCTGTGGAGCAGACAGACACAGCTGATCAGACCCACAGAGCCTCCAGCAAGACACCCGCTGCCTGCCGAGGTCCCACCGGGCTCCTTCCCACACCAGGGTTTCCATCTCCAGCACGGATTTCTCCAGCTCGGAAGAGGGACAAACCACAGCAGCGTCAGAACATCAAGGCAGAGATGCACGCCATAGCTACTTGGTTAGGTAGGGAGCCAGAAGAGCTCTGCTGTCCTAAGCCCACCTAAGGCTTTCGGGGTCACTGCGTGAAAGCCACCCAGCCCTGGGGACCCTGGGAGCCTGGCAAGCAGAGGTGGCTCTAGCTACAGGCAGATTAGGTGCTGGGGGCTTCTGAAGGCAGGAGGACAAGTGCCAGGAGCTCACTTGCTGTCTTCCCCACTGGGGCTTCGGTAGCGGGGAGGAGGGACATGGGACCCATTCCTATTTTTCTTTCACAATGGAAGAATGCAAGGCTGCATCTCCTGTGGGAAGAGAGAAGCCTCCAGGAAAAAAAAAAAAAAAAAAAAAAAAATTTGGCTCCAGCCCATGTGAGAATGTGCAGAGCTCACTAACAGTTTCCTAAACTCTGCAGCCCAGAGGGAGGGATCTCTGTGGATGTGCTGGAACATTTGCAGAGCACACACACAGACACACGGAGCGGCAGGGTGGGGGACATGCCATAAAGCATGTTTTTCAAGCACCCCTTTCTACCCAAAAGTATCAAGATGCTCCGTAACGGTGCCCGACAGTTCCAAGCACCAACAGTTTCATACAGCATACGGGGGAGATGAGCAAACCCTGCTACCCCAGGCAGCTGTGCTCCCAGGAGAGACTTGCTTCACACCCCTGACCTTGCTCTCCCAGCAGCTAACAGTCTCCCCATGGTGTCATTTGTCCCCTGCTGGGACCAGGGATATCACAAGCATCTTAAGAGAGCCACCCCAAGCTTGCCCACCCTACTGCCAGGACAGGGGCTCAGGAGAGCTGCCCCCCAGCCTGCTCACAAGGCTCAGCTCTCACTTAGCTTTTGGCTCCCTGGTGAACCCCTTTGGTTTACTGCCCTCTGTAAACGAGATCCAATTAAAATAATTGTTGGGTCAAGCGCTAAACAAAACACTTCTTTTAAAAGGAGGGGGGGAAAAAATTATTTAGATCCTTTCAGCAAGCTCCCCCTGGAAGAGAAAAGGGTGCAGCACGTGGAGCTCATCCGTTTTCAAAGGAGGCAACCCTGCACTGAAGTGTTGTGGTGGAGAACAGTCTGTGGCTCAGACACAGAAGAAATAATGAGTCTGGCTTTTGAAAAAAGGCGACACAACTCCCCGAAATTGCTTCATCAGGGTGGCTTGAGAATCCAAGCCGCAAAAACGCACAGATGTCAAAAACAGAAATGACACTCATTTCCACTGCTCCACCAAAAAAACTTCGAAAAGAAAGCGCATTTTCAGCAATGACTGCTCTTACTTACACCTTAGATAGCTCAGGGTAGTGACTAAGAGAGTTAGAAGAAGCGATGGGTGGAGGAAAGGGGATTATCTCCCTTGTTGGAGTAAGTCTTTAGCTCATACAGATTGCCCACCCTTGGTAAGAGCCCGCAGCCCAAGCGACGACCAGGGCTCTCTGTCACTTTGACTTTGAAAGGAGGGGGAAGGAAGTTCCCAACAGCTCAGCAACAATATCAAAGTCCCCATCTCAGCTGAACACCTCTCCTTCAGAAAGCTCCCATGCCCGTGACTTTCCTTCCAAACGTACACGTACATCCAGGAGTGAGAACGCAGCCTGGAGGTTGCAGAGCAACCCAGGGCTCCTCTGGAGCAGCCTGCCTCCAAGGAGAGCATCTCCCCTTCCTCCTCCTCCTGCCCCAGAAGGGAGAGGGCACCCCGCTCCAACCCAGCTTTGGGGCAGCAGGAGCACCCCTCTGAGTCCGAGCAACCCCACCTGCCCACCGGGCAGATTAACTCACCTCGCCGCAGCCGCCTCTTCTGCCGGGGCCGAGTACACGCAGCCCATGGCCGGGGCAGGGAAGAGGCAGACAAAGAGTCGCAGGGCAGCCGTGTCTGTCGGCGAGGGGAGGTGTGGGGGGGACGGATCTAACTTAGCTCTGGAGCAACACGCACACAGGCCTTTCCATTCTGCTCCTCCTGGGCATTAAAGCCAAGCGTCAGCCTTTTGTTAAGGAGAAGGGAGCCAGCACAAAAGGTCCCGGCGCAGGTCATAGCAGGAGTGGTCCTGTTCGCTCAGATCCTGGTGGTGGGGCTTTGGAAGTTACCAAGTGGATCTGCACAGTCCTGAGAAACTGCAACATCTGGCAGCAGTGGCAGAAAGGAATTAGGAGTGGAGAATGAAACCTCCCAGGATCCTCCGCAGCACGCGTCCCTCTCCCATCCGTGTGGAGCAGGGGGACGGGACACAAAACCCTCCCCCAGCCTTGTTACCTTGGAAACTGTTTATATCACAGATGCTTTTATATATATTCTTAAAAAAGAAAACAAAAAAAACCCAACAAAAAAAAAACACAACAGTTGACGCTGTAGCTGAATGAAACGATTCCAGACACTGCGTGAGCAACGCTACGGGTAACTATGGCAGTGCCATTACGCAGGCAGCTCAAAGGAGTTTGTTCTCTTCGGGATCCTATTAAATTAAATTAGAGATGGTCTGTCTCTAACACACACGCAGGCAGCAAAGAGCTAATCAGCCTAAGGAGCTGGAGCAATTCCTGCCACAGGAAGCCCTACAAGCACCAGGGAAAGGATTTCTCTATAGCTGAAGAACAGAGATAAGCCAATTTCTGCCCCAAACAATGTTAAAGACTTGGGGGGGGAACACACACAAGGGAGGGGGTGACACCCAGCATACCAATTGCCGTCTCGCCTGCATCTCCCCGGGGCAACAGTCTGCACAACTCTGGAGCGGGCATGTGAGAATGGAAAGAAATCTGTGATTGAGCAACAGGCAGAGGAGGTACAGGCAAAGAATAAAAATAAATTAGTGCATTCCCCAGCAATGCCCCTGCGAGGAAGCGGGGTGGCCACAGCTGCATGGCGATCGAGAGCCATTCTCCCTAATGACATCTGCAGAGCAGGCTGCGGGGAAGGCTGGTCCGGTGGTTTTAATTAAGGCTAAAAATGGTCAAAATGCAGGCGACCCTCAGTCGGCGGTATCCTGGCCTGCCCCACGCACGCATGCGTTACACAGCACAGGTACAGGACATCTCGTACGTGGGCAACCTCTGCATATGTTGGACTCTGCTCCTTCTCCAGGGGCTTCAGGCAGGAAAACAGCTCCACTTGGCTGTAAGGGTGAGGGATCAGCAAGCGCCTGAACCGTGTCTGAACCCAGAGATGTATCGTCAGGGCAAGATCGTGACTGTTCCTGAGCCATGCAGGCTGGTGGAGCCACACAGAGTGAACCCAGCCCAGGTGCCATCCAGAACAGGGTACTTTGACCACGCATCCGTTCTTCCACAACCAAGGGCAGCTGCAGCAGCAGCATTTCCTTTGCAGACCCTGCCGAGCCGACGTGCTTTGACCAAGGCGTGCTGCTCAGCAGCGGCTCCCAAAAACCCCTGGAGGTCACCAAGGTGCTGGACGCTGCTTGCACTCTCCCACGTTGCAAGCAAACCCATTAAAGCAGCGGCCATCGTGACGCCTGAATTGCTGTTCAGCATCTCCACTCTCCGGTCTTCCAAGGCTGAAGTTGGGGGCCAAAGTGACACAACAGAAATCATCACCCAACACCATCAGATAAAGCAGTTCAGGACAGTTTCAAGGCAGAGCTGCAGAGAACATCCTGAAGAAAAATGCCTCTAAAGGTCAAGGATCTCCACTTCAGCCGAGGACAGCCCTGCCGAGGGCTCTCTGCCTTCACGGGTCTGGGACAGCTTCCCTGCCTGCAGACAGGCCTGCCCACGGGCCAGCTCGCTGTGTCCCGCTAGCCACAGGCAGTGGCTGACAGCACCATCCTCTATCTTACAGATTTGCTTGTTTATCACAAAGGAAACTCCACCCCAGCCTCCAGGATGACAGAAGGGAAAGGAAATCCGAGGCTGAACAAGCTTGTTTTCCCCACCCATTTCCCTCCTGGTGCCAAGTATCCCAGAAAATAACAAAAGCTGTAGGAAGTTGATGTCTTTGTCCAGGAGGATGGATGTGCCACCAACCACAGCCTTGGCTTATGGGTCCACACTGCATCCACACCGCACCACACATCCACAATGCCTGGTACAAATCTCAGCTCCTGGACATCCTTAGAATTCATTGCTGACTTTGGAAACTGAAAAATCTCACTGGCTATGGAAGAAAAACATCTGATGTTGTTAAGCGTTGGTAACAGCTACATCTTGGGAAGGATGCAGGAAATCTTTTCCTGTATGGCACTTGAATTTTGTGGCAAGACCAGCTTGCCACAACGACCACACCAGGGCTGCAACAGGGTCTGGCTAAACGTATAGGGAAAAACTCTCACTCCTCACCTGCCTGGCTGTCACTTTTCCAAAATGCAGTTGTGTCAGACAAGGTCTGGAGCAACCTTGTCCCTCCGCCCTGGTTATCAGTGACGGGAGGTGCTGCTCTACCACAGCTCTGGCAGGGAGTAGATGCACAGCGCTCCTCGCCAGGTCTCCCACGCAGGTGGGGAAGGTGGCACAGACCCCACAGGCAGAACGTCTGTGAGTCAGCTCAAAGCCAAAACCTTCAGCCATTCTCAGAGGGAAGCGCACATGCTGAGGTCCTGCAGCAGGACACGGTGGGAACACACACCCGGGGGGAGTCGGAAAGCTGCTCTGCAGCGCGGCTTCTCCGCAAGGTCACGACAGCCTCTGGAAGAGCTGCATGTGACGGGTGGAAACAGTCACAAGGACAGCGAGCACGGCAGCTCTCCCAGTCAGCCTGTGCCATGTTGGGATCTAATTTCAGATTGATAGTGCCATTTCTCCAGCTGGCCTAGCTCTCATCGCAGCGCAGCCGTTCTCGTTACAATTTCCAGAGGCAACCGCAGGCACTGATACACACAGCATCATGCAGGCACGAGGGGGAAAGTATCCGACTGATCCAACGAAACAAATTCCCAAGGTGAAACCAAGCAGGCACAGAAAGCCAGGCGGTACCAGCCTCGTGTGCACCCAATCTGCACGAGGTACTGCAGCCAGGGACACTTCTTCCTTTTGAAACCCTCCCAGCCAGAAAACGTACTTCCCACCCTCCTGCAACACCGGTGCGTGCAGCCTGCCTGCGAGTTTGCTCTCAGCTGTGTGCTACTCCTCCCATTACCCAGGGATTTCACAACAGACCTGGCATCCCAGACTTGCCTTCAAGCAGAGGGGCTCTGCCACCAGAGGAGAGGGTCACGATCTGACCAAAGCAGCAATGATGAGGCTGAACCTGCTCCTTTTCAATTATGACCCGAATTACACCACAAACACTGGATGACAAGCCCTGAAAACTGGAAGCAGCGTTACCCACAAAGGTAGAAATAACAGACCCACAACGGCTTGCTGTGTTTGATTTAGCTTTCACACACAGGGTAACAGGAGCATCAATCCCCTGCTGATATGCCTTGGCTTATCACCAAACATCCTCATCTGAGCAGCCTACAGACAGGTCCTGCCACAGCTTCTTTCCACACTTTGAAATGAAGGACTGAGACATATCTCCTGCCAGAGCAGCACCCACTAAGTGTCACAGGGAGAGACCCACCTCACACAGGACACCTTGCTGGTGCAAGTGTATGTGTTAAATCTGGAACCTGCTGCGAGCAGCCAGACATCGCTTTCCCCATCCTCATGGCCTGACCTCAACAACCATCCACTCAGGACTGGGGGGCCCTACAGTGAATTTGCAGCCAGCAGTAAAACCCAGAGGGCTGACCTTTGTTGTGTGGTTACCTTCTGCAAAGGAAGGAAAGCGCAGAGCTGGGCTAAGGCTGGCTTTCTCTGAAGGGCAAACTGCACCCACACAGGGACCAGATCCCAGGGGACCGAAGGGAAAGGTGCTGCACAACACCAGTTCCTACAGTCTCTGCTGCAGTGGGTTTCAGACCTCTGTTTAGTGTTCTTACCAATGTTTAGTGTTCTTACCAATGCCCTAGAGGAAACAGAAAGAATGAGCTAAAAAGTCCAGCAGAAAACTGACGTTAACTTTGGTATGTGACCGAGATAAGGAACTAAATGCACGCAGATCTCCACCAACACGGCTCGCTCCTGGCCCTAAACCCTCTGCAGAAGATAAGGTGGAGGAAGGGCTTCTCCCTCTCCAAACCTAATCTGCTGCTGCTGCGGTAACCTGGCATCAAAGCCAAGCAAGTCTCACAAGAGCTGCCAAGCCGCTCATGCCCAGGAACTATCTCCGAGCTCCCCAAAACTATTTCTTTTCTTCATAGCTAAAAGTAGGTCAGATTTCCGATAAGAAATCTGCTTAGAAGCAAGTCCACCTTTCCCCAGATTTATCTAAATATGACTTTTATCAGAAAACACATAGAAAAACCAAAGCAATCCTTAATTTGAAGTAGAGCCAGAGGCTTTTCTGCCTCGCTTGGGAAACGCAAATTGCTGATTTGGGCCACACTGTGGGACAAGGCAGAAGTACAGCCTGGATATTCCACGGGGATTTCTGCATCGTGAAGTGAGCACACAGCTCACAAGAAACATGAGGGGAGGGAAATGCACTTTGGGACCAAGTCCCCTCGCCTGTGGACCTCCTATAATCCAGCTGAGCCTCCTGCACAACCTCCAAGGACCCACCATAAGCAAGATGTAAAGCTACTACACTCACCCCGTGCTGCCTGAGAGTTGTTACTTACACTGATTGCATTTTGGGGAGGTCTGGGACTTCCTCTTTTTTCTTGCGGAAGAAGAACCAGTACGTAAAAAGCCCGGTGATGAGCGAGATGAGAAACACGTCCGTCATGCTGAAGAGCGAGTCTTGCTGCGCAGGGCTGTTGGCTGGGGAGACGTTTTGTTCCATGCCAGCACCCCCCATGATGGTCAGAGGCACTGTAAGCAAAGAAAAACAAACGAACACCAGCAGTCACACAGTGCCACAGAAGACCAAAGAGCGTTAAGAGCCATCCAGACTATGCTTTTTCACTATGCATTTAGTCCTAGAAGCACAAGGCAGCCCAACAACTCTTTGGAAAGAGGCTTTGCATCACCATAACGTGAGATCCTTTTGCATCTTGAGGTATCTCACTGACCCACCAAGCTTTTCCATTGCCATTGCATCCACGCTGCCCCATCAGCGGTGATTTCTGCTCTCCCTCTGCCAGCATCACTGGGGCAGCCCCACAGTCCAGCCAGGGAGCCCAACCTGGCTCCTCCTAACAGCCCAGAGAAATTCACCAGGGACTCATGGCCAGCCTTTACTAAAGCCCTTACTCACCACAGAGCCCATGGGGCATTAGTGGGGAAAGACCTCACTCCTTCAGTCACCCCACACACCTGGGGCTTTCTCCTTCCCTTCCACAGGGTGCTACAATGCCCCAGACCTACTGCTGTGCTTATAAACCGCAGGGCAGGACTGTGGCATGGTACTTCTGTGAGCATCCCTCAGGTTGTTACAACACAAACGTTGAACGTTCTGATTTACTGCCCACCTCCACGTGCAGGTTGGATTTACTACTCACCTATTTTCGGGCCTCTAGCTTCCCAGTCCCCTCCGCTATCCTCCCCAGTTTAACTTCCATCTTCTTGAATTACTCCTTTCCACTTGCCAAGGCAGAGTTTAAGTGTCTTGTGACTTGCCCATGGCCATACCCAGAGTCCACGGTAGCTCAAGGATGAGCACCCAGACCTCAAGTACCCGAGCAGCCCTACATCCCCCGTCCTTCCCCTGGGGAGCCACCCATCACTCCCTCCCTCCTGCTGCTCTGCCAAAGCTCGGAACTCCTCTGACCCTAGTCCACATCACAACACACAAGGACGCACTCCGTCCCTGTAAACAGATAATTAACTGAAAACTTGATTTGTAAGGGCAAAGTGACTCTCTTCTTGTACTTGGGCATCCTGCCAAACCAAGAGGCCATGAACATTTGAACTTGCACATAGAAAAGCGACTCAGAGCCCTGAGGGTGCCACGGGAGAGAAAGGACGCGTCCCATGGTTGAGCCACGAGGGGAGAGTTAATCTGTTCAGCAAACCTGGGCCTGCCAGAAAAAAGCCCCCAGACAGCTTTCCAGGGGGGAGCTGAAAGAGAAGCAGCAAACTCCAGGCTGTGCCTGGGCTCAGAAATAAAACTGACTGAAGTTTAAGGTTATGCTAAGGCATTCAGGAGCTGGGAAGAAAAGGGGAGGTGATGGTTAGGGAGCATTAACAAGGGTGACCAGGTAAGGTCTTCAGCAAAGAGAACTCCTTGTCATTACCCCTACAAAGAAAAAGTGCAGCTTGGGAGAACATGAAGTACTCTGCCACAGACCACCAGCTACAAAAGGCAGCCCTGAATTGTGTAGGGAGAAGCCCACAGCCACCTGGCAGCGATCATGGGTGAGCTCCTGGGTACTTTTGCAACCCAGCAGGTTCTCCACCCCATAAAAAGTTTAATTCAGTGGAGAACTTGGCAAGTGACTGTACTATGAAGGGCACTAAAACACCACTGCAAAGCTTCCCGTGAGGTTGCCAGAGATGACACTAAGTGGGGAGCTGGAAGAAAAACGTGAGTGGTGTGACTGCAGGCAAGCAAACTGCCCATTCCTCTCCATCAGGCAGGTCACCCTGTCCTCCCTCCTTGCAGACAGGCTTTCCATCACTAGATTTCAGAGCCAAGCAAGAGCTGGGTGTTATTTCTGTATAACTGTAGACTAAACTGTTAGTTAAAGCCTCCACAACTGGAGCTTATTTGCCAACAAGGCAAAACTTCTGGCAGGGTCCTTCTCCTCCTCCTTACTGGGTTCCAGTAATTCACCGAGGAGGTTGTCTGGCAACTGAGCCCAAGGGCAGGCACTGGTGGGAGGAAAAATGCTGCTGGTTTATTGTCTTCCATCCCTGATGAAACCCCAGAAGTTTTAATTGCAAGCTCTTCTCACAGCCAATGCACCTCATGTGTAGGAAGATCCCAGCCAAAAACCGCCAGGCAACCCATCCTCTCACACAGTTTTGGTTCTCGTAGTCTTGCTCATCATTTGAATTGCTCGTTATGTGGCAGGGCCAAGAACCCAAGGGCTGCTGGGCAGTGCTTCCCCTCACACACAGCACAGCCCCAGCTCTTCTGCAAAGAGATGGAGGAAGCAGTGCCCAAACACAGGCAACAGGCTGCCTGGATCAACACCTCCAACACTGCAAGATGCTGCTTTTTTTTTTTTTTTTTCAGTGCCAGTTTCCATTGCCCAAATTACATGAGGGTGGCCAGGGTATGGTCATGTCAGTAAGTTTATCCTCAGCTTGTCTTTCACTCACTTTTCCTTGACAAGCACTTTCCCACAGCACATAAGGCTATGACAAACCTTTGCTCAGAGGAAGCCATGGGGGTAAAAAAAAAAAAAAAACCCACAAAAAAACCACCAAAATCCAAGGCTCATTGAAACCATGCTAAGCTGATTTTGGGCAGGAGCTGCACCCTTTCCCATCCGAGCACCAAATCCAGCACCTGCAGCAGCTGAGCCCTAGGAAAGCCTCCTTGCACAGAGCACAGCAGCATCCCTTGTAACAAAGCGCACAGGGAGAAGAGTTTCAAAGTTAGACACGTCTCTGGTGAGCGGCCACCAGCCTGGGGTGGAACACATACAAGCTGCATACACCTGGCCCCACAGCAATTCCCCTCCCAGCTCCAGATAGCTCAGACATGGATATTTGCCAGCTGCTCTTCCACAAGGCAAGAGAACGAGTTCATGAGCTCATCAGCGAGGCGAGGGCTACATCTCCAGCAGAAATCCATCGCTATGCCCAAAGCAACACAGCTTCTGGCCACCCAGAGCGGAGGGTGACAAGCAGCAGCCACGATGGGTTTTGCTTTTTCAAGCCTCCGGAGGTGGTCTGCTCGCCCAGGTAGCAACGCCTTGGAAAGAGGCACCCTCAGGAAGGAAGCTCCCAGGAACGCAGCGTGGACAGACATGGGGGAGGCGGCCGTACCATCTCCTGGCCTTCACCACGCTGCAGCTCTCCAGCACTTCAAAGGGGAACCCTACAGCTGCAGCCAGACCACCTGCTCACTCCCCACAGCCGGAGGGAAGAGTTATTTCTGGAGCCTTATGAGTCTGGTGCATGGTCCAGAATCCTGGTTTGGTCTCCTCTCTTTGTTCACAACTCTCCATAGCATAAAGGCTATATACTGACCTCTCATCCTGGAAGGACACCCAGTCATTCTCTAGTGATAGAGCCAAAGACTCAAGAACTGCTTTAATTTTGATGTTGGGCTCCATCTGGTCCTGGACGTTTAGACTCAAGTCCTATCTCCTAGCTACAGGGTTTTCTTTTTGCTTTCCCTTCATCATCCCCACCCTCAGGAAAAGGTTTGCTTAGGCGTAGCAAGGGAAAGGCAAAGACGTGGAATTGGACCTCACGCTTCTTTACATAAAGGGCTGTCATAACTCAGAAACTTTATTTACTCACTTCACCTAGCACAGGAAGATTATTCCTCAATCTCAGTCTTTGGTCATAACTATTATTTCCCAGAAGTTTACAGCAATTCATTTTCAAATACATGTCCTTTTCTAACTTCCAGTGAAAATAAATCTGACTCTTACTTGGAATTTAGTTATCCTGGAAATCCTGCGGTCTCTGGAAGGACACCAACAGAATCAGGCCAGGTTTTTAAAGGGGAAAAGAAATTTGATGCAGAATTTCTGACACCAGTTTCAAGGTTAGTTATTTTATCCCAAATGTTTATTATATCTTCAATCAAGGTAAGACAGACTTCCATTTTCCCCTTTTTTTTTTAATCATGGCTCCAGTTCCTAGATCCTTGCTTACGCACACAGTATCTGGTGTAAAGCATTCGGTCTCAGCTGAGATGCGAGGCATCTACGTCACACAGAAAAGTCACAACATTTTGAAAGATTGCAATCAAGCAATGCTGTACTTTAGCACAGCTTTTCAGCCTCTGAATGCAGCTTCTAAACGGGTGAATTTGAATTTGGCAGCTCATAATCATTCAGTCACCGGGGATCCTCGCTGCACATCTCCATGCTACCAAACAGATGCACTTCCTTCTTATAGTAAAAAAAAAAAAATAAAAATTGTCTTCCTAATTCTCATGCCCATCTTTAAAGCAGAGAACTGGGAGCTAGTACCAGGCATCCTCAAATCCCCCATGATTTCCATATAGCCTAAAAGTGCTATCAAGTCACAGGGTTAAAAATATTAAAATGTAATAAAAATAGTATTACGACAGACATGACAGTACGGGGAGTACCTTAAAAGCCACAAGACCCAAAGAGATCTATTCTTCCCCTTCTCTTGCACACAGCTGACTGCAGCATGAGGAGATGGTGCAGCAGATGCCCCTGAAAGCAGGCTGGAACACAGCACCATGGTCATAAAACGTGGCTGGGGGGTCTCCCTTTCTGCCAAATAGAGGGATATTTCTGCAAGTCACATTGTACTATCTTCTAGTGTGACCAAAAAGCCTTGGCTCTGAAGCCAAGTTGGTGATTTGGGCAGGAATTCGGCTCTTTGTGAGCTTGAAGGAGGTGGGTTTTTTAGTGTAATGTCTGTGACGTGTTTCAAGTATCTCAGGACAATTTGACTTCCCGGTCCCAGAGCAAGACTGCAGCCTGCAACTCTTGCCCCAGAAACAAGTGACCAAGCTCTGTGCTTGACTCTCCTCTGCCCTGTGCCATCACAAGCATGCCGTGACCCACAGCATCAGCCCTGCTCACGTGAAAGGGAAAGGAGAAGGAAGACTGCTGACCAAGCGCAGCTCGGGGCTGCTCACTGCTCCCACCTCCAGTAACGGATCCCCGGGCTCCAGCCGGCCAGCTGATCACAGCCTGTAGCACCAAGAAGCCCCCAAGTTCAACTGGACACAGCAGAGAGGGCTCCCCACAATCCCTGCACACCCGTGTGATGATAGGCACGAGTCCTGCTGTGCCCTACGTGCGCTGCGTGCCCTGGCACGGGGCAGCACGGAGGCTGCACCCCCATCTCCCACACTCCGGAGATTATTGGAACAATTTTCCCAATGGGAACTGAGCAGCATCAGCACCCTTTGGACACCTGCAGATAAAACTCGGGAGCTGCGAGCAGCAGCTCTATTTTGCAGTATGTGCAGAAAAAAAAAAATAAAAATCTGTGACGACCAAAGGCAAAGGAGGAACCGAGTGACATAAATGCACACAGTGCCATTAGTCACCCTCTGCCCAGCACCCGCACCGGTGCCAGGCACCGTTCAAAGGGAGCTCAGCGGGGTGCAGGCAGCCAAGCCTTTCCCAGCCCGCAGCAAGGTCCAGGCTGTCTCAGCTGAATGCTAGCAGGGACGTCACGTAGCTGAAGTCAAACCTGCAGCAATCGCAGCCGTACCCTCCCGCTGCCAGTGCAAGCCCTGCAGTGCCCAGCCCCTCTCCACTAACCGGCCCCTTCGCATCCAGCGACACCACTTACCAAAGGACAAGCTTCCCAGTTTCTTGTCAACAAGAACCCACACAAGTCACCACCGCATCTGAAAGCGACGCACACTCAAAAAGCCACCGGTTCTTTCAGACGGGGATCACTCCAGTTCAGACTCCCAGTAAAAGCCCCATTGGGGAAGGGGACAGGACTGGTAGAGCTGACTTGGCACAGCACTCTTTTTGCTCTCGGCAGCCACATGATGATGACCCTCATGTCACTGACTCAGCACATGCATTGCATTAGGGAACAAAGCGGAACCACAGCTGTCACGATTTTTAGTGCTGGAAGCCCTGTGTGGCTGGGGACGTCAGCGTTACCACGAGGTGTGCCAGAGCCAGATTCCCTAGGTGGGTGCACATGACTAGACCACCCTTCCCACCACGTGCCTTGCCTGCCCCAGGCACCCCCCTTTCCTGGGCTGACCATTCTTGCACAGGACCACAGCACAATGCAGATGAGGGGCACGACTGGCTTCCAGAAGAAGCCTTCAAAAAGCCCTGTTTTAAATCTGAGATCAGTTATTTCCACTGGCATCACGGCAGAGCCCCAGAAGACAGCTTCAGGATAGAGGGGAGACACAACAGAGAGGAGCAGCCAGAGCAAATGGAAGCTCCTTCTCTTTGTACAGCACCAAGCTGCAGCCTGGGCTTTAGGAACAACAGCAAAATGGGAAGACTGGATAAAAACTAACTTAGCTGAAACACCTAGAAGGAACAAAAAAAACCCAAAACAAAACAAAAAAATCACTCAGCAGCCTTCTCACAGGACTCTATTCCTGCGGCATCTGCAAAGGTGGTCGAGAGCTCACACAGGCAGCAGCACCAGAAGGAAGCTGAAGTGAGCCCCTGTCGCTCCACACAGCAGTGGCAGCGCAGGAGAAGGAACAGACTTGCTTACAAAGAGAAATGCAGTCTCGTGACCAACAAGGGGCTTTCTTCTTTCACCCACTAAAGATACAAGACAGGCAGGTTACCAGCATGTGTCAGGAAGCCTCACAGAAACCCATGAGGAAGGAGGGGAGGCAGCAGCAGCTGCAGAAAGCAAGCAGGGCTGTGGTGGAGATGACATTTCTGCCCGGTCTCTTCCGAATCCCACCGCAGTGAAGGCTTTCTGATGTGCTACTGTGTGGTATTAGGCCAGGAGACCCTTGGGGCAAAACCAGATGGCCTCTCATTGCTCTCTGGGTATGAATGCAACTGATTAGAATAAGAAATTCTGTTTACATCAGCCTGTGCCAGTCTCAGCAAGCCTCAAATTAGCTTTTTCTTTTCCTTTACAGTAAAGGGAGACCTGGCAAGAAAAGTGGTCCTTTCCAAAACAAAAGCAGACCATCAACACAGGCACTCAGATCCAGGTTATTTAACATTACTTTCAGCAGCCCTTGGATCAGCCTTTTCTCTGCGGCTCTGCTGCGCACAGATTGCATTTCCCATCAACAAGAAGCCTTTGATCTGACCAGACCAGTGGCCATGCTTGGGCTCCCTGCTCCAAAGAGGGGGGGGCTCATCCTACAGGTGGGCTCCTGGGGAAGGAAGGTGTGGTGGGAAGCCTCATAGCTTCCTCACCCCATCAGCCTTGTTTTAACCCCCCCAAGTTGGTGCTCGCCGTGAAACAGGGCAGCCACTGCACCCAGTGAGCCAAAGGCGTGCTTTCCTCACCAGGGTGATGGTGAGCAGTGATCCAGGGCTGACTTCCACCAGTGCCCGCAACAGCAAGGTTCGGCTTTTACTACGCGTGACGGCTCACCATGCCTAGCACTTCTGCATCACTTTCTTCCCACATATTTAAAAAAAACCAAAAATTCCCACCACAACTTCCCATTAACCACCACCAGCTCAATGAAGGGTGGAAAGCAGCAGTCTCTCTCGCAACAACACTAGGAAAGTGCCTCTCCACGGGCCTACAATGCTTCCACCAGCTCAGAAATCCCGATGTGAACACAGAACTTGGCTGCAGCAGCACCTCAAGCAGGGGTAAGAAACACAGAAGCTAGGTTTTTTTTTGTGAAACAGAACAAATTACTCTTGCAAGGTCTCTTCTAACCAGGCCTTGACACACCAGCTCACATATTGGTAGAACAGCTATTTTAGGCACGAGACAGATGCTGAGCGTGCATCAGTCAGTCTGAAGCTTGAAATACTGCATATTTGAACTTTCACTGTCACACTTGGATTTTTTCCTGGTCAGTGGGTCTTATTCAAGGCCAGCAGAGCAGTTGTAAAAGCCAGGAAGAGAACAGAGGAACAGTTTTACTAAGGCAGAAAGCAACTCCACCCTATGGATACACCGTGGTGGGGGGCTATGCAGTGAGCCCAGTACACTAAATCAAAGGACTTAAGGAGTTACCCAACACAAAAACGAATTCAAACTTGCCAAGCTGTCTGTAAAGAAAGCAACCCACACATTTACACATTTCCTTTCACCAGATAAAAGCCCATCTCTCAAACTTTAAACAAGGATGTGTGGCATCTCACCAGCTTAGGCACCTGAACACCTTCCTTCACGCGGATTAACATGAGCCAATACAGAAAAAAAACAAATCACCCTTCAGGATTAACAGGATAAACAAAACCTGAGAACAACAGGTAAACCCAAACCCCCTTGCTAACTAATTCCTTCCAGTCCCAGGGAGGAACAAATTCAGAGCATTGTTTGAATGGAGAAACAGGGTTCTCAACACCACCCATATTCAGGAGCCAGGACAAATCTGCAGGGGTTTTAGACCACCCCATTTCTAATTACCACAGGCACTATGCAGTCACATCAACTGCTCAGAGGGCAATGCTGCAAAAATCTTAGGAGCAACCCATTCAGGCATGCATTTTGCATGGTTCAGGTCCTGCTGAAAATGTTTGTTTTTTTTTTTAACATCAAGAGGGGAATATGGTATTTTTTTTCAGCAGCCTCTTCTGCAAGTGTTGTTCTGCAAGTGCTGTACCCAACGCTGCCACAGCTGAAAGTTCAGTTCCTCCAAACAAGCTGTTTGCTTACCCCGTCTTGCTTTTGTTGAGGGTTGGTGTGACAAGCTGTGATTTCACCTGCAGCACTGCAGGGAGGGGAGCCCTAAGGACAGGGTTGGTAGCCACAGATCGTGACCTCTTCCACCAGGAAGTTTGGAGAGTAAAACCCACTAACAGCTGTTCTCATTTGGGAGGTTTCCTTTGAAACTGACAGCTGGAAGAGCATCAGAAGGACATGATTAAATAGATCTAGCAAAGGTTTAAGACCTGTAAAGGCCTCCAGTCAGAATAGTGTGTTTTGGGGATTTATTTAAGGAAAACAAAGCACTGTTTGGATGAAGTCGGGACAATTTTGTATTTATAAGGTAGCTTTCCTCTGAGGATGCAAGAGCTTTTCAGACATGATTTCAGCCTGTCTCCTATGTTGCTGTACAGGTAGGAGGTGTTACTGCCTGGTCCTTACATCCCGTGGGAACTCAGCCAGGGATCTGTCCTCCTGGTCCCGTATCCAGGTTTCACATCTGGCTACCCTGTTAGGAGTGTGTGCAGTCACCCTACAAACCCCCCAGGCTGCTACAGGTAAGATTATCTGAGCTCTATTTCACTTTATTGAACATCTGTGAAATAGAGACAACTACCCAGCCCAGCCCCCTGCAACCACACACCATCACGTGCACCCGCAGACCTCAGAAATCAATCCCATACCCAAAGCGGGTGTCCCCATGCCAAAAAGGGCCACAGGACAACAGACAAGTCAGGCAGGGAATAAGCAAGGTTACCAGCTGAAAGGCTGATCCCAAGTTGCAAAAACAGCAGCACTCCCATCCCAGTACGGTCAACATAAACAGGAGGTACTTGACACGGGATTTTTTTTAAAAAATTTTTTTTTCCCCCTTCAGAGCACAAGCTGCTCCTCTTACCTCCAGCAGTTATGCATACGACCCTGTTACACAACCAGGGCTTGCACAATCCTTGCAGGCTTTTTACCAGCTTGCTCCTCCAAAGCTTGGAGTTAGCCAGAACAGAGAGATGCTAGCAACGACCCGTGAAAGCAAGCCAATAGATGCATTTCACAAGCAACCATGCAGCAAGATCCAGCATACTTGCCAGTGCCACAAAGACAGACCTACCAACTCCCCACACTGGTTACTAAACCTTCCCAGCAGAATTGCCCGTGCACTGCTGAGCCAGATTTTCCAAGGAGAAAAATCCAACCCCATCTTTAACTCCAACCTCCTCATCTCCTACTCCTCACAGGGAGAATGGAAAGTTAGTCAATAACTCTACCTCATTCCTCACAAAAGAGTAACTGGAGGCCCAGAAGTGGCTGATAACTACTCAAGAATACTACAATAATCTGCCACCGCAGATCAAACTTGGCCACTCTTTGGACTTGTGGCCCTAAAGAAGCCACCAGAGATACAAGCACTCCTCTTCTGCTCTTTCTGGATTCCAGGAGCGATCAGCAGCACACAATTGACTTGAATGTTTACTTAGGGAGAAGCAGCAAGAGATTACAAGCAGCCTATAATTATTTGTTCTGATATATGAAACTTCAAACTCTATAAAAACCCAATCTTGGCAGAGGTGCACCTGTCACTGCAAGGCTTGTGACTCACTCTCAACAATAGTATAAAGTAATCTCACTGCTCGGATCAAATGATCACATTGGGAAAGCAACTTATGCAAGTTCTACAGGTTGTGTTTTTAGAGGTAGGAGAGCCCACGTCACGAAACAGAACAAAGTTCAGTGTCAGCAGAGGTAACGGCTGGGTGGCTTTCTTTTATACCAGAGCAGAGGGATGGGGAGGAGATGGCAGGATCAAAGACATGAGCAGGGAAGCTTTTCCCCTAGTCCCCCAGGATTGAGAAAACACATTATTTTGGCTGTGTTGCAACAGCCAAAGGAGAGAGTAAAGATCAAATGGAATTTCACTCCAGACACAGTTCCACATGCCACTTTCAATGCGGGTGAACTGGGTAAAGAAACCATTGCTCCCAGCCTGCCAGCCACCCTCCCCAAATCCAGCTGCACCCACAGATGCTCCACAACTGCGATGCTCAAGAGGTTACCTGGCACCTACAGTTCTGCAAACAAGCGCTGATGGGGCCTGTGAGCTCCAGCACAAAGGGTGGCAAGCAGCCGGGAGAGCCTCCCTCAAGAAAAGACAAGGAGTTTTGGTCGTATGGCCCCGTCAAACTCCTCCAGCTGCTTTAGAAGAAACAAAATAAAAATTGTGAAGGCACTTACTTGCTCAACCTTGGCTACCCAGAAGGCACCACCCAATAGATTATGGACTGAACAGGAGGCGCCTGCAAAGCGATGACAAAGCATGAGATTTTACTCTGTCACAATTAGATCAGGACTAATTAACAGAGGGTTAACGGTGTGACACTATCTCCTCCTTCCTGCCCACACTTCACATTACTCTCCTTATGAGGAGAAAGTGCTCAGTTGCATCAGTTGGGTTTTTTTGCCCTGTAGCACCAGTATCCTCCCTGTTTCTGTCCTGCTTTACAGAAAAGTGTTTTGCAAATACAGTTCTCGTGCACCATCACGTCCACGTGCAACACAAAGGACTCTCTGAACCCACACACTGTGCCATGCACAGCCCATTTCAGGGCAATCAACCAGCACAAGATGCATCCAAAGGAAAACCAAGAGCTGTACTGGGACAACATGAGAGTTTCCAGCAGGGATCTGGTTCACCAGCCCTTCTGAGACAAAAGACCAGTTTCCTCACCTGCAGCAGATTAATCTGCACGTTTGCTTTGCATGTGCACAACAGAAATCAGGATTTCTCACAGAGCTACAGAAACACTGGAAGAAAGCACATTCCCCTCTCTCTAGCAAAAGGGATGTGTGCATCAGCACACCCCACTAGGTGCAGCTCTGCCGGCTAATAAAAAAAATATTAAATCACGCAGCTGCTCACTACGGTCCACACAAAGGATAAAGCACTATGGAAGAAAGGTGGGGCCCACCAACACTAGCACTGGTTCACTTTCAGAATTTAAAGACAGAGATCCGATCCTTCCCTGCGCTTCTCAACTGGATATCATGTTTCTGCTTTTTAAAAAAGCTGCAGCAGTATAACCCCATTCCAGTTTACCAGACTTGCTCAGATCAGGCAGAAAACCTCTGCAATCCCTCTCCTCTATATGCACTCCACTAAGCACTACTATTCCTTCTCGCGCTCTGAGAGCTAACCCATGGTCTAAACACCGGTGGACCAAAGCACACCCCAAGCTGCACCAGCTGTGCTCACTCCTGCAAGTCAGTCAGCTTCCAAAGAATCAATTCCACACTGATGACTAACTCCCAGCATCACGATCCAGGTATATTCACCCCCTCGCCAGCTTTTAATATTCCAAGAGAGGGGTTTTTCCATTATTTCCTTCAACAAGGACATTCCCTAAGGCAATGAATGATTTCACTTTCCAAAGCAATTCCATCAGGAAAAGACAGGGACAAACAGTCTTTCAACATCCCAGGAGTTTTATAAAGAGCAAGAGGCGGAACAACAGCAAACCAGCCCAGCGTGCAGCAAAGGCGTCAGTCAGAGGCCGTGAAAAACGTTCTGCAGAGAAGCGCCAGAAAAGTAAGTTAATTGAAAGGTTTTAACCAGCGGCAGCCTGGGATGGGGTAAGCACAAGCAGCCCCTGAGTGCGGTGGAAGCGGGGGGGGGGGGGGGGGGGCGCC
>JAVJGJ010000001.1:104994677-105005164 GCA_035590215.1 Microhierax caerulescens
GAGGCCGGCCCTCCCCGCTCCGCCAGAGAGGGCCCCGCTGTCCCAGCCCGGCCGCCCCCGCCACAGGGGACCCACCCCGGGCCCCGCTGCCCCGGCGGCCCCAGCCCGGGGAGCCCCGGCCCCGTCACCCACCGGCCCGGCCCGTTCGACCCCGGCGGCGGCGCCTCACAGCCCCGGCGCGGCCGGCACGTAGGGCGGACCACACCACTCGGGCGCAGGAGCAGGGGGGGAACACGCTCCGCCCCCGCCGCCCGCCAATAGGCTGCGGGCGCGCCCGCCGGTGGGGATCCCCCCCTTGGAGGCGGAGTGGTTGGTACGGCCCCACGGCGCCAGGTGTGGGGGGGCCTTAAAGGGACAGGGAGCACTGGGGAGGGTGCGGGGTCGGGCTTAGGGTCAGGCCGGGGGTGCTGGGGTCAAAGGTCAAGGTGGGGGTCAGTGCTCAGAGGGGTAGGGGTCAGAGGTCACAGTGGGGCAGGGGTCAAGGTGTGGGGTCAGGGTTAGGGCCGGCGTTGTAGCTGGGAGGGGTGGGGGTGAGGATTGGGGCCAGCATTGGGTCAGGGTGGCATCCGGGTTTGGGGTCAGGGCTGGGATCAGGTTTGGGGTTATAGCAGGGTCAAGGCTGGGGTCAGTTTTGGGGTCACAGTGGGGTTAGAGCTGGGGTCAGGTTAGGGGTCACAGCGGGGTCAGGGTGCGAAGCAGCCTCAGGCACAGGCCCCGTCTGGGCCAGGCCCCCGCAGGCCCCCCAGCTGCGACTGTGCCTGGTGCCTGGGTGCCCTCCGCAGCGGTGCAGGACCCCAGCCCCCCACTGCCTAGAGGAGGGCCCACGGGGGTCCCTGGGCAGAAGCTGGCACCCAGCAGCGGGTCACCCCCAGCCCTCCCGAGGGGCTGAGGGGCTGCTCCGCCTGGCCCGCCAGCAGCCAGGGCAAGCAAATGCTCCTGATTTACCCCCAACAAGGGGGTTCGGATGCTTTGGGGGGGGCCTTTCTCCAAACGCTCACCCTGCTGCCACCCCCGCATTGCACAGGCAGCTCCAGAAACGTCCCCAGTGGTGCCGGTGGGAGACATTTCACAACACCGCTCACGGAGAGAGCGGTGCATTCCCCTCACCTTTCTTTCTGAACCTGGGTCACAACTCCGCTGAGCCCAGCTTGGCCACAGCTTGCCCTGACCCCACCGAGCAGCCCCACTGCCAGGGCCCGGCCCCCGGCATCGTCCTGGGGTCACCCCCCGGGGGCTGGTTGCCTCCCTTGGCCCAAGCGTGTGTTGGCACAACCGAGGTCACAGTCCTGTCACTATCGCTGTATTGACACTGGCTTCAGAGTCAATAAAACCCTTGGGGAAGGTGCAAAGTCTGCGCCAGCTGAGGGGCAGGCACCCGAGGGTCCAGGAGGGGTGCCAGGAGGGGGCACGGACCCCCAGAAGCACCCGCTGTGGGGCAGCGATGCCCAGGGCTGCAGGGACACCCCCTTTTACAACAGCATCTGAGCGGAGGGTTCAGGGGTTCGTGGCCACCCAGGCACCGCTGTCACCCACGTTGGCTCTGGGACCAGCCCTGCAGGGGCTCCCCGGGGTAGAGGCTCCTCAGGGTGACTCCAGTCCGTGACCATCCCCCGCAGGGTGAATGGCCACAGGTTAAACATTGCAGTGACCCGGGATGCACCCACACCAGCCCCAGGGGAACAGAGGAACAGAGCTGGCTGATGGTTTGGGGTCATCCCCAGCCCATCAGGTGCCGGGAGCAGGGATAGGCATCGTGGCACAGCCCATCCCGTGCTGTTCCCGGCAGGGAAGGGGCTGGCATCTCATCACATGCAGCCTGAACCCCCCAGGGGGTTGGGGATGCAGAGCCTGGCCAGCCCGCAGGGACCCATCCAGTCGGTGCTCTGTCTCCACACATCTCTCTCCCACCTGCCACCAGGCACGTCGAGCTCACACCTGGCCAGGTCTCCTCCATCCCCAGGGCTGAACTTTTGGCCATGGAGCCTCCACAGTGCCAGCAAACAAGCTGGGACCCAGTGGGACCTGGAGGTGATGTTTGGCCGCATCCTGGCCGTGGTGCAGGGTAACCCAGCCCCCAGCACAGGGTACCCGGGGCTGCAGGCACGTGCTTTGCCACAAATGAGTGACAAGAAAGCAAAGAAGCACAGACCTGGTTTTCTTCCAGCATCAATGCCTCCTGCCAGGCCTCCCCGCGCTGTGGGACCCCCATTGCTCCTGGATGGAGCAGCGACACAGATTCAAGCAGTTCTGCTTTCCTCACATACCCCCGACTCTTTTTCCCTTGCACCATGGTGGGTGCACAAGAGGGGACGGAGCTGGGTTCTCCCAAATCATCCTTCCCACGGCACGACCGCTATCCCAAGCATGGGGGAACAAGCCGGCTCAGCTCCCAGTGCTTGTCCCCAGACTCTTGTCACTCTGCAGTGACCCCTGAGTATACCAGGCAACCCAAGGGGCTTACTGGTCTCACTGCCTCTGGGGCAGCTGCAATCCTGATGCTGAAAGAAGTGGCAGTTTTACTGGGAATGCACCAGAGGCACAAACCAGCAAACCTTCAGGGTCAGCACGTTCCCCAGGGGCAGCCATCCCAGTCTGAACTGGGGGTTTATTGGTTAAGGATTTTTTTCTTTGTTATTTTTTCCCTTTCCTCCCCGCTTTAGGAACTTTAATTCTCTATCTCCCCTCCAAGGAAATGATCTGGTACTGCAACCGATGACCAGTAATGCTGCTGTGAGCTTAATTCGGCAAACGCCAAAGCCCAATGAGCTGACAATTTTTACCTCACTCTCTTACAAATTTAATTCCTCTTTTCAGCCTTGGACACAACGTTTGCAAATGCCTCATCCCAACCTCTTCCCTCCCTCCCAGCAACTTCCCTTCCCTGGGCAAGGAGTTCCCAGTTTGCCACAAATCCTGGGGAACGGGAACTTGCCTGGACTCCACAGAAGGACCTTGGTTGGTTTATACAACAGCGTTTCACCGTGAAACAGCTGCTTACAGGAAAGGCAGGGAACAGACTTCACTAGGAAAAAAAAAATTAAAATCTTTGCAAACGCCTGTCTGAAGGCCACTGAAGACTGGTATAACGCATTGCAAGTGGCAGGCAGGTGCTGAGGCAGTCGTGCAGCTGGGCTCAGAACAGCCCTGGCAACACGGTGGAAGCTGTAGAGGTCAGAGAGACCCAGTGACCCACCAAGGTCACCAATAAACTCACCAAAGAGTTGGGAGCAGAAGGAAAAAAAAAAACCAAACTGTGAGTTTGTGCCCATCCTGCCACATCCCATCCCCAGGGCTCACCTGGAAGGCTGTGGTGGTTGCCTTGTCCCAGCACGGAAAGGTTAGTGGCTGGTACCTGCTCCCTCGCACACGGGCATGTCCCTCACTGCCAAAACAGCCCCTCCTGGAAGGAGGTGGGCTGTCTTCCCCCCACACCAGGCAGGTTTGGGGCCGGTCTCGCTGCCAGCAGCCACACTACCATGACTCTTACAGCCCAGGGCTTCCTTTATCACTGTAAAGCCGTGAAACTACTCACTGGAAACGCGCCATCCCTTTAGAGGTTCTGCAGGGGGAGATCTTTTACCAGATCAACCGATAAAAGTCAGAAAGGAAAATAACCGGATTCCAGCCCCACGAGCATTTTCCAGTGTGCAGTACCACTCATCCCCAGTGCACATCCTTTGTCACCAGCCTGTCCCGCAGCTACAGCCATCCCACCACCCCGAGAAGCGCGCTCCAGCTCCCCGCTTGAAAGCAAACCTGGAGACTTAGTACTTTGTCTTTCAGACTGTGTTTCAAGCTTACAGTTTGGAGGTATACAACATTTGCAATTGCTACTAGTCTTCATCACCATTCTGCACATTTCTGGAGAAAACAGAGATAAAATTCCTAGGTTTACAGGCGAGGATCTCACAAGGAGGAAAATCAAGGCACAAACAAGAGTGGAGTATCAACATTCCAATGTCATCTCTAGCATTTCTTTCCTGGTATTAAAAACACGCTTTTAAGTTTTTACTTTTTACAAACAAGCACCTTATTCTGTTCTTGCTCCACACTAAACACCTAACAACGCAGTTGCTGTCAGCAGGAAAAACAGGACCATGAAGTCAAGTTCGTTTGTGATCCCATGGAGGAGCAAAGCACTCAGAGAAGAGACAGCAGGCCACCAATTCCAGGCTGGTTCCCAAATTGCTGCATCTTCCCGCAGAAAGCCCCTGCCCAGGTGTGCAGACCTTTGCAAGCAGAGCTTCTTACCAATGTGCATCTGAGGTTGAAATCCTCAGCATTCACTTTGGTCTTCCCCCAAAGCAAGCCCCTGCAAGGCCACATGTAACTGTGGCAGCCATCCCAGAAGGGCTGCTGGAGAAGCAAGTGGCTGTAGGGCAACACCGGGCTTCTTCAGACACTGAAGAGGGGAAAAAAGAAAGAGGCAAGTACGTGCTTTGGTGCATGCAGCTGCCAACGGTGCCTATGACCCCGGCTCACTGATAGCATCGAAGAGCCCTGAGGATATCACGGTTTCTGGGGGACAGGTTAGGCACTGTAAGAACATCTCCGTGAGCAGTAAATGGCACTTTCTGCTTCATGTAGCACTTTGGAGCACAACAAAACTCTAAGCAAAGAGTCAAAGGCAATAGTTGAGATCCTGGCTGATTTACAGACACAGAGGCAGCAGATTCCTCCCGGGCATGGCACAGTAAAGCAGCTACACAGCTGGAAATAAAGCTCAAGTCCCACTGACTTAACCAAACTCCTTTCGTACTGCCAAAGGCACCAAACACTGCATCCTGCTCTGAATCCCTTGCTGAAAACTCCCCTCTCCCACCCACCTTTCCACCAGCTCTGCAGACAACAGAGGGAGATTGTGCTAACATTGGTGGGTGAGACATCTAAAGCTGAGCAGTGCAAACACCCCCAAGTGGCATTGCTACATTCCAGTTATTTCTTCTAACCCACATTACGGTCCCTCCCAGCTCCTTGGGTCTCTATACATTCACTCCACAAATGGCCAAAATCCCTTATTGAGGCGTCTCCCACTACTTCACATGCATCTGAGGTTGTCTTATCGACAAGCACTGGCAACACAGGCTGAGCTAGCACCATGCTAGCAGAAAACGAAGGCAATGTGTTGATGCATGCACAGACTACAGCTAAGAAGGACCTTCAGCGTTTTAGAGCTGCATTTTGGCAGGCAGAAAAGGGTGTTCTGTATTCTGTCCTCTTGCCCCAGCCCTGGTTTAACAAGCCCCCTTCAAGGCACACTCTTAGTGAGGAGGTCACTAGTAGAAGATATCTGTCCTCCTCCACTCAAATATTAAGTTATAAACTAAGGCTTCCATGATTTCAGCCTCTTTTGCATCCTAGCTACATCACACCTGTAAACAAGATAGGAGCTAAGATGTGCACCTCAGTGCAGATGGGATATGTCCTTATTGCTGCAGCCTAGTTAAACCCCAGATTAGTCCAGTGTTTTGATAATTAAGTTCCTAGATTGAGTCGGGGAGCTGATGCACTCTAACTCCAGTGGCAGTGTGGAAAAAGGCAGCTGCTAAATACAGCAATGAAAAAAGACCCCAAAAGGACAAGAAGCACACAAGTGATACAGTCCCTATCCCCCAGCAATATAAAAAAGTAAAAAAAAAATATAAAAAATTACAAAAGAAATACAGTTAAAGCAACCTGTAGCAGGGAGCAGTGGAATGGCCTTTACTGGAGCTACCAACCCATTCCTCTAGTCACCCCAGATACAACAAAGATGCCAGCAATGCACTGATGAGTAAGCGTCACGCAGTGATCCTGCCACAGTGTGAGAGTCCTGCTGCTTTCTGAGGATCAGTACACCTGGACTCTTGAAAATTCAGCTGAAACTGGAGCCGCCGTGGCTGGATACCCTGATGCTTGCTGAATGCCAGCCAGGGGGCCCACGCCTGCAGGCGTGTGTGGGGCAGTTGGGCACACACGCTGCGGTGGAGAGAACGTGCCCAGCTGGCAGCACTGTCCAGGCGAGGTTCCAGTGTGGGTCTGCACACAATGCTCTCCAAAGGCCCCTCCAGCTTGGTGGGGGGAAGATGTGAGGCTGTGTCCTGCACCATGGCTATGCTGAGATCCCTCGTGCACCAAAACATGGCCATATCCTGGAGGGCAGATGTGTTGAAACCCCTGGCTCTGCACATTGGGGTGCTGCATCTGGAAAGCAGGAAGAGTTGGAGGCGAAGAGCAGTAGTAGCTTTGGGTGGGGTAGGCACCTGGTGTGGGGTTAATCCTGAGCAGGAAGAGAACAGAAGGTTACACTGTATTCAGAACTGGCTTTGTCTAATGAGGGCTGGAAGTGCCCTGGGGGTAGATTTCCTCCTGACCAGTGCTCAGAAAGGTCACTGCAATCCATCAGAGAGATTCACTACAGCAAGAGAAGCTCTTATTATAAGCAGCACTTGAGTAAAAATAGGTTTACTGGCCTCCCAGGACAGATGTTCCCACTCTTCCAACCCACATGCATTCCCCACTGACTGAACGAACCCAGTTCTTGGCCCCGGGTCTCTTTGTGCAAGGAATATGCAAGCCAAATGACAATGTGCTTTACGATTTCCATATGCATCTTCCCTGCCTTCCCCTGAATGACACATCTGCTAAGTTATTCATCAGAAGTCATAGCTGCCAAGTGTCATTTCTTAAGAAGCCAATAAAGGCCTTTGGTGTTTGTAAGAACCCGGGGTGTAGAGTGAAAAGGGGAAGGAGGGAAGTTACAAGTAAAATTAAACATTCAGAAGCAAAGTCTAGAAACAGCCTTTGCCAACAGAAGGCATGACTCATCCACCGAAACACATCAAGAGAGGCAATCTGCCTAGAAGCCAAAGCCTCTGGGACTTCAGGAGTACTGCTCAGCCTACTCACAACACTAAGATGAGCGCTGAGAACCAAGACAATATTCATGAAGACTGCGACTGCCAGGTCTCCAGTAAGAATAAGAGACTGGCTCATGCTGGCGTTTTTGGGCTTGGATTTTTTCTTCTATTCAGGGTGTGGGTCTGGTGTTTTGTTTTGGTTTGGATTTTTTTTCTTTTGTTTGTGGACACAAACATGATACCAAAGCCTGGATGTTCTAGAAATGTCTCCTGTCTGGTAACAAGTTGATGCCTGAAGTGTTATGAAAATTTGAAAAAAAATAATAAAAAAAACCATCAAGAGCCCTTGCTTGGGAATAAAAATCAAAATAATAAAAATTAAACCCCAGCAGCACATGCAGAACTTGTGTCTAAGACACCGAGACATGCAAATTTAACTGCAGAAATGGAAACATCCTAAAAACACCTTCCCACACCCTGATTGATAGTCAAATGTTTATGTAAATACCTGTGAGCCAGAACAATCTATTTATGTCACCTCACCTAAAGAAAGCAGGTTTAGACACAGGGCTGAGACGCTGTGCACAACAGCCATTAGCAGAAGCATTAGACCGATGCAGACACAGGTTCAGCACGCAGCGAGACAGTCCCTCCTCCCAAAAGCAGCACTTGCACAGAAGGGAGAGAGTGAAAGCACAAATGCTGCTGGATCTGCCTGGCCTCCCCTGCAAGCACTCACACGTTTGAGTGCCCTAATAGATCTGGGGTACACTCCTGCTGCAGGCAAGGGTTTGTTTTATAGTTTCCCCGTGGGTGAGGGCAGATGCAAACACTTGGGAATGCTTCCACTTCAAAGAGCTTTACAGTGATTTGATGGCTTAAACAATACATAGGATTTAACCCTTAAGAGAAATTTATCCTTCTGCTGTGAAACTGAAATGAATTGGGAAAAACTTGACCTACATTCCCAAGCTTTTTAGAATACAAGTGAGTTCTCACGGCTTGTGCTATACACAAACTTAAAACTATTCCTGAAAGGCAGGCAAGGGCCCCAAAGTTTCTTTTTGGTAAAGCAATCTTGCCTTGACACTGAAAACATGTATTGAAGGGTCTACATTGAACTTTGTGACATCTTTAATTTATAATGCTCTGCTCCTACATAGATTTGGACACAACTCACTTCACAGCATTCCTGGGAGGTGAGGTGGGACAAAGAAAGATAAAGATCATGCCCCAGGGAGCCACACAGCCAGAAACAAATGCCCCAAGTGCTAATGTTAGAGCAGAATTGCATTAAACTAACTTTCATGTCAGCTAAGCTGCCATACTTCGCATGTGTACACACTGCCATTGCAGCAAATGAGAGGTCTTTCACCTCAATTTAGCTTTTACTGGAAGACCTGGTTGAGTTAATGTGTGATAAAGTATTAGTCACAGTAATGTCACTAGTGTAACATCAACGGGTCAGTATGTTCCCCCTGACACCCAGGATATCAAGCCACAAGCACAATATAGCTTTTACACGTGATTTAATGCCTTCACTTACACCTCAAAATTCCCCTATAGATTTTTCACAGGACCTCCTGTACTTACTTGCTGCTTTCGAAGGCTCTTCTCTCTGCTAGGGACCCTGGGATATATTTCAGCCCTGGTATCCTCTTTAGTAGACTGAAAGGGAACACCCGGTCCAGCTTAGCACCCACTGACTCTGGAAAATCCAAGCAGACACAGTAGCCAAGACCATCTGAAGTCAGCAGGATGTTAAGGAGGACTGCAGACAAAACACACTCATTTCTAACACAGCCACACACAACCCCGCTCCAATCACAAATCATTTTCCCTGGAGAATTCTCCCAGTTCTAACCAGCACCACCTTTACAGACCATCACCTTCCTCAGCCCCGTGTTCTCTATGCACACTAAAGCCACAGGGTAAGTGGAAGTGTGAGGTGAAAAACAAATGCAGAACTGGGTGTGATCCAGCAAAGCCAACGAGAATTCAATGGAGAGCAAGGGCCCAGGAAACACCATAAAGCCACTGCATCTTGGCAATGACAACCACAGCATACCCTCCCCATTGAGGGCCAGCGATCCCACTCTGGTTCAGGGCTTTGCACTTGGAAAGGATACAGGCTTCCCCAGCTAGGAGCCCACACAGGTTACTCAAGAGAGAAGAGCGGGGTATAAACCATGTTACAGAGAGCATAACCCACGGCACCAGCACCACTGGAACTCTAACCCCCCAAAAGAGAGTCCTCTTCATCCGTGAGCGGGTGGTGGACACACCCAGTGTAGCAAAAGCTACAGGCATGAAACCTTTGGCATCTTCCACCTGTGACACCCTCGAGGCAACAGTCTCAAGTAAGAGATACAGGAGGCCAGAGAGGACAGCAAATGCAATGGTGAGGAAGCAGTGCTTCACAGTGCCAACATTCTTCTCAAAGCTGCCAGCAAAATACCAGATGATAACGGCACCACAGGTCAAGGATATCAGGTCTTCATAGACAAAGATGTAGGTAACTAACCTGTGAACTGAGCACACCAGCACATCAGAAAGGCGGAAAGCAGCAATGAATTTGTTTTAAACCACTACAGTGACCTGCTTGAGCACAGAAAGAGTAAGCCTACATGATTAATTAATAGCTTTCATTTCTACCCTGGTGTAGAAGGAACTTGAGGCCTCTAAAACCAGGCGTAAATAACCAGAGTAAAAACAAGTGCTATCCTGGGTATCGCAGACATATGGACTGACTTGCTGCTTCATGGAAAGCTGCCTGGAAAAAGCAACAGCATCTGTAGTAAATCTCAGTCTCATCAAAAAAGAAGGCAAGAGATGTAAAAATTAACTGTTATGGTAACTATGATTTTGCTTAAAAGAGAAACGCTTCTTGAACTGCTAGAAAGCTGACTTTTCTCACAAAAAATGCCCGGAGGTTCTCAGACCTCAGAGGTGCTCCCAGGCCCTCTGCTAAGCTGTTCTCCTGGGCACTCGGTGAAGCCCAAGGCAAAGTGATCCACCTCCCTTCCACCCCACCCTCAGTCCCACAGCCAGAAAAACAGCAGTTGAGAGCACAACCCAGTGCAGCCTGACTGCCCTGCTGGAGATGTGTGAGGAGATGGTGGAGTTCACCCATCAGCTCAGAGCACCTGACTGCTAAAAGAAATCACTACACAGGGGAAAAGCAGGAAAATGGGAATTAGAAGTGTGATAAAAACCGTTCTGGGAATACCACAAGGACTGAGGAAAGCAAATCCCTCAAGCTCCCAGCAGCATACACCCGCTCTGCATGGTGTCGAGGGCTAGAGATGATGGCCAAGGTGGGAGCGGTCTGGTAGAGGAGGGTTGAGGCCGATGCCCAGCAGGCTCAGCAGGCCAGGGGAAGAGCTGAGGGGGCAGAGCACACAGTGCGGGTCGTGGGGAAGGCCTGCAGAGGAGGGCCACGGGCCAAGCAGCAGGCTCCGTGAGGGACTTGAGGAAGCGCTCAGACCTGGGGGCAAAGCAGGGCTCTGGGGTTCAAGGCAGGCCACGGGGGAGGCCGGGAGAGGCAGCCAGCCGAGGCTCGGTGAGGCCTGGGCTGCGGAACCGACGGCGGCGCCAGGGGCCGGGCAGGCGGAAGGGCCGAGGAGGCCGCGGCTGCTCCCCCCGGCC
>JAVJGJ010000001.1:105007615-105035927 GCA_035590215.1 Microhierax caerulescens
TAGTGCGGAAAGCCGGACGGATGCTGGCTTTCCGCACTATCAGCCCCCCCAGTTCCCTCTCAGCACCGTGAGCATGCTCTGCGTATTTATTAATTAAACTAATTTAATCTGTTAAGCGATTCCCCGCCTCCCTACACAGCTCTATCCAACCCACCCCGGCCCTCCCGCCCCGAGCACCCGCCACACGCCCCCCTCCCTCTGGTACAATCCACCTCTCCCCCCCCTCCGACCGCGGTATCTTGGTACGGTCCTTCTCCTCTCCCCTCACTTCCCCAGGCGAGTGGTAGGCGCCGCGCACGCTGATTGGCTGCGGGGCCCCGCAGTCCGCGCGAGCTGCGGGTGCCTCAGTGTGCGCGCGGCCGGCGCGGCGCTCGGGTCTCTCGTTCTTTCTCTCTCTTCCCCGCTTCTTTCCCTCAGCCCGGCCAGCGGCCGCCGCCATGGCTTCGGGTAGGTAATTCCAATCCCGGGAGGCTGAGGGAGGCGTCGGTGGAGGCTACCGCTTCTTGTCGTCAGGCGCGGGTGGTGGGCGCGGGAAGGTGGGCGAGCGCCATGTGGCGCAGGGGGAAAAGGCCGCGGCCATGTTACGGGGGAGGCGCGGCCCTTCCCTCTCCCTCACACCGCTGCCCTCCCTCCCTTTTCTCTCCGGTTACCGGCCACTCCGCGCTCCCTGCCGGCGGAGAGGGGGAGGGGAGCCACGCCCCCACCGATGGGCCCCCGTGGGGCACGCCCCCTTTCTCTTGAGCCCACGCCCCCTCTCCGGGGAGTGCCGGGCCTCTCGGTCCCGCCCCTTTAGGGCTGGGGGCGTGGTCAGCTAGGGCACGCCCCCGTGTCGCAGTGGTCTGGGGGGCGTGGGGGCAGAATCCCATCGGGGTCGCCGGCTTGGAGCCTGCGTGGGGTGTCAGCCCCCCGTGTTTGGGACCCCCCCCTTTGGGTTGTACGTAGCCCACCCGGTGGGAGAGATGGACCCCATTTTGGTTCATGCTCCCCTTCGGGTCATGTACCTCTCCGGTACGCGATGTAAGGCTCCCCTTCTTCGGTCATGGTCGTTCCCCCGTGTGGGCCCTGCCTTGGGTTGTGTGTGCCCCCCTGGTGTGAGGTGCGGACCCGCCTTCCAGTCATGCCGCTCCCCACCGTGTGGTGTGTGTGCTCCTCCTTTGGGTCAACACCCCTGTGGAATGCAAACACCCCCTCCCTTGGGTTGTACCCCCTCCCTTGGGTTGTACCCCTTCCACCCCCCAGCATGAGACCCACCTTTGTGTCCCAGTATCTTCTGCATCTGCTCTGCGTTCTGTTCTAGCAGCCCCCCTTCCCTGCCGAGGGCTCCAGCACAGTGGAGGGGGTAGCTTCATAACCCCCTGCTGTGGGTTTAAAAATGCACTGGCTGTAATTCTTTCCCAATGGAAGGCTTTAGGTGAGCCTGGAGACAGTATGTTTGTTGTCCCAGGTGACTTAACGCAGCCCAGATTTTCCTGGGGCTTCTGGGAGCATGTTGTGTTGCTTCTTCATCCCATTTGAGCCGAAAATGTTTTGGTCCCACCAGCAGTGATGCCCTGGGAAGCTGTGGGGTAGGTATTGTACCCCAGAATGGGAGGTGGAATTCCAAAGCTCTTAAGTGCTACATGGAGTGAGCCATGTTTAGTTAGGGCTGAGCCATTTTAGTGTTGTCTCAACGTTACATGTATGAATGATAGAGAATAAAAACAAAATAAAGCAAGGTATATTAAAGGAACCCCTTAATGCAAGGAACAGGTCTTTACCGTGAGAAGAAAACATGTACTGTTTCTTTGTACAGTACCAAAAGTACTGTAAAATGAGTTCAGACCATGAATTCTTCTAAATGAATAAAGTTTGGCAGTAAAACTAAAACCACTTTCATCTCAGACCTCAAGTAAGTACTAGTCAAGCACCTGAGTGTCTCCTTTGTTTTTAACTCTGTGGTGATACTCAAACAGGAGATTGTTTCTCTGTTGAGAATATTACAGAAGCAATGCTGCTTCTTTATATGAATTAACTTTGTACAAGATGTATGCAGCAGATTCTTCTATCTTAAGAGGAATACACTTCCTGAGCAGTGCACACAGTGACTAGTCTGCTATGCCCCACTGCATCCACAGGAAATTTTTCCATAAGCTTTTTAAACATTCAGGAAGAATGTCTGTGTATCCAGGAATTTCCAGAATAGGCTCTGTTGTTTCCAAAAATACTTAGACTCTTCTCCCTATTGAGCCCACCAAGTTAAGTTGATCAGAAGTCTGTAGACTAAGAGGTCCGACAAAGAATGTAGAAAAATGCGTAAGTAAAGGAAACTCCTCAGATTCTGCATATTCATATTTTACAGACTCCTTATCTGATTGCTTTCAACTTTTTCCAAAATTTTGTGGTTTGGCAGAGTTCGTAAGGGAGAAGCTAAAGACATTAAAAGCAGTCCTTCAATTTATAGCTAATTACATCCTTACTCAAGAACTTTTTCTGATAACAACCGTTGATATTCTTTGCTTTAATTAGCAGCATTAATGACTTATAAATTTAGAGTTAAACTGTAGTTTAAAAATGTGGTTACCTATTTAGTAGTAATCTTTGAGATCGTTTCAATGGAAATAATGTAAAAATTTGACCTTTGTCTCATTAAAAACAATAAAGACGCTTGAGTTGAGATTTTTACGTTGTTTTTTAATTGCTTTTTATTATGGAAAGGCAATGGAATATTTGTGTAGCAGTGCAAAAGGAGGAGAATGTTTCACATGAGTGAAACTGCTTTATGGGATGTGTGAAACAAAATATTTTATCTCATCTTAGATTTTGCTAAAGATTTCTCTTGCAGAGTATGAAATTTGATGCTTTGTATTGCTTTGAGGAGATACTTTACCATTGAAAATGCTGCTTTGTGTCTGAATAGCTTAAGTGGTGTCCTCATCTTGGAAGTATACATGCATGTGTTTAAGTGTATGTGTAAGTACTGGCAGGATAGGATTTAAAACCAGATGAAGGAAATATAATGAACAGACTTTCAGCAATTTGATGAGTGTTTTGATTGGAAAACTGTTATAGTTGTTCATACTTTATGACATTTACCCTGCATGGTAATTAATTCTTGGTTTCAGTTTTAGTCAGCTCTAGGTATAGAGGTGAGAGAGTGAGCGTGGGGGAAAGACTGAAATCAGGGATGAAAACAGGGAAGTTCCTGATAGTTTTTATTAGACCACAGCACCACAATATTTGTACAGATTCTTGACGTGATTTGAAAGGAACAGAGAAATTGCGGGGCTGTTACTCAGAGTGACAGTACTGGTGAGGCTGGGAGAGAAAGAAAGCTTTTGGGTTTTGACAGGAAGGTGGGAATTCAAAGCAAAAATATCAAGAGGATTTGAGACTCCTGCGTAGAAGGTGAGATCGTCAGAGTCCGTGCAGTTACGGAGTTGGTAGGGCGTAGAGCAGGTGGCAGTGTGTGGGTATCTCCGAAGAGCTGGAGCCTGCTGATGGCGATCTGAATTCTGAAAGGCCTGAGGTTGGTGGAGCAACACATGTGTTGTGTTCTGTGGGCCTGCATCCCTTACCTGCAGCAGGCTTGGGAAGCTAAATGGGTAGGAATGTGTTTTCCCCTGCATAGTAAGAGCTTTTAACGTGTCAAAATTTGCAGTCTTGCAGCAGACAAGGAAATCCATCATTGTGCAATTAGCAAGATAAAATAATCTGAGAAACTAAATCAGTAAAGACAAAGCCACCTTATTTAAGAACTGAGTTCCAGCCAGCAGGTAGTGTTTTTCTTAACGTTGATAGCTTTTACAAATTGGGTGCTGGACTTTAAATAGAAGGCAAACTATTACATTGAAATGTTTTTTTTTAACTTGAGGTCATACTTTGAAATCTGTTTTCTTCCAGTGCGTTTCAGGAATAAATTTCCTTGATAACTGATGGTTACATTAAATGGAAATAATATTCTTAATACCTGCCTGGATGACTTGTGTAAATTAATTTATTCTCGCATGGTTTGAGCTATCCGTAATGTTCCTCGTTTTCCAGTATGAGAGAAGTGAAGTGTTGCAGTTCCTCCATCTGTGATTTTACATCTAATTCTGCCTTGTCTGTGCCCTTTTACTGGGCACAGCTTTCTTATGGCATCTTAAAAAGGGGTTCAGTAGGACTGACCTACTTAGCTTTGCCTGATTAATTAAGCTGCTGCATTCTGTTCATTGATGACGGCGCTGTATTCGATAGTCATTAGAGAGGGGGTTGTACAGTCCTGAATATTTGAAGAGGTGCCTTGAAAATGGAATGCAGGGCCTTCAAAAAGGGAAGTTCAAAGTGGCTATACCTGTGTTGTGTCCCCTGCACCCCGCGTGTCTGTGCTCCGGTTCTCCCAGTCTTAGCATTTTCTATATGGTTAATAAGGAGGAAGCTGTCTCATTCCACAGGGCAAGCAGTTGTATTATCCCGTGTACATGAACCTTTCTCCCTTTCCCCACATTTCTTCCTCTTGTAGTAAGTAGATGAATAAATTGTGAATTGGAAGTTCTCAATATGACTTACTTCTTTTTCTAGATTCTGGAAGTTACAGTCAGTCTGGGGGCCAGCAGAGGTATGTGTGGGTTTTCTTGCTGTTAGCGGTTGTATCTGCAAAATAAAAGGCCATTTAGTATTCCCAGCATGATGTTAGAATCTTTGGGCACGATAAGAGTGTTTATGTTGAGTTGTGGGTGCAGAAAGCTTGCTGCCCTGGGCCTTTATACTGTCTTACAAAACAGGAAAAAAAGTTATATTCCTGAAGAGAAGACAATAAGCAGGTTTACATTGGAATGACATCTTTTAAAATAGTTAGAACTTCTGAAATGTCATGAATATAGAGAGACTGTCTTAAGCTGTTCACTAAGATTTTAGTCAAAGGTTATACAAAGGTAAAGATGACAGTCCATATAGATGTAAAATTTTATTTTTCCATTTTATTTTCCTGTTGGAGGGAAATTTTTATTAAACCCCTCCGATAACTGTTCATAATTGTGAAATTTAAAAGCCAGTTCATAAA
Organism: Microhierax caerulescens; assembly: GCA_035590215.1. Lineage (NCBI taxonomy): Eukaryota > Metazoa > Chordata > Aves > Falconiformes > Falconidae > Microhierax > Microhierax caerulescens. The sequence goes on from JAVJGJ010000001.1 coordinate 105,012,636, forward strand.
ATGCTGCAAGTTTTAGGGGGAGTGTTTTGTGAAATCAGTGAAACAAAAGTTTTATTATGGATATATGAAAATCACAGCTAATACTGGCTCTGCTAATGAAAGTTATGAGGTTCTATGCATATAGCATTGCATGAGCTTGAGTTTATATCTGAGTCTGATGTGAGTTTCAGCACATGGCTCTTCTGTCAGTTCACGAAGTCTTAAAGTGGCAGAGTAACGAGTAAGTATAACTTAAAGCTGGTGCAGTATTTGATGATGGTGTTATTGTTGAATAGTCCAACAAATATCAAATTGACATTAATGGATTAAAATTAACTTTGTAAGAATATGCTGAAAAACTTCAGATGCTTTGGTTTCACATGATAGCATTTTCTGTGATTCTGAAGAATCTGTCAAATTACAGTGAACCCAACTTTTGTGTACTTTAAATTAATACTTGAAACAGCAGAAATTAAAATAAGCTTTTCTGGCTTCTGACAGTCAACTATGTTAACGATTAGTTTATTGCTGCAGTTCTGATATGCCTACAGCTGCAGTACTCGGATTAAACACCCATTCTGAATTGAAAAGAAACTTAAAATAACACCAAAAATACCTTTTACTTCCCAACCCATGTGGTGGGCATTGTAAGCATTTACTAAATGCATTTTTCTCTTACAGCTATTCTTCCTATGGCAATCAGAGCAGTCAAAATTATGGACAAGCACAGGTAAGCTGGAAAAAACATTGTGTCTTTCAAAACAGATGTTCTTGAGTAAAAATAGTTGTTCCTTGGGTGACTGTATCTGGGGTAGGAGGACGTCCGTTCTCAGCTGTGCTTGACGTTTGCAGTCGTGTCTAGCGAAGGAAAGCTGTAATTACCTGCTGTGGAAGTTACACTTATTTGAGTACGTTCTTGAAATTACAGGGATATTCTGGTTATGGGCAGAGTGGAGACAATTCCTCCTACGGCCAGAACTATGGAAGCTATCATGGGAACTATGGACAAAATCAGACAGGTTTGGCTAGCTTGTTATATTCATTGGCAGTAATTAAAAGGTGAATATTTACTAAAAATTTTCTTCCTCAATTTCCAGGTTATGGACAAGATTCCCAGGGATACGATGATGAATCCAGTTACGAAAATCAGAATCAGAGCTCATACAACCAGCAATCTTATGGCAGTCAGGGGCAGCAGAAAGGGTCATCTAGAGGGTAAGGAAGCAGAGATTAACGATATCTGTTTAAAGTACTGTCTAGTAGTTGTACGTTCTTAACTATAGCTATAACAAATTTCCTGCTATCATTGCTAAGAAAGGACCAACATAAGAAAATCCATATCCTTCAGACATTTTTAATGCCTGAAAGAACAGGAGGTAAGGGAAGACTATTTCTTTACACGATGGATGCAGTTTTGAAGTCAGGCTGTACGAGGAGATAAACTTTAGAAAGTCTTTGGATAGTGACTACAGTAATGAAGGGTGGACTTAGTAGAGAGTATTTTGATGAGGGAAAAGATGTATTGAGTACTCCAATCACATTCTTTTGTATAAACTTAGAGTACTCTTTTATTAACTTCAAATAAACTGTTAGCAAGGAAATTCTTAGCTGTTTTTAGACTTACTGACTTAGAGTACCTTTTCTTGGTGAAAGAAGAGGAACGAATTGAGAAATGTCTTAGGAAATACATTTTTTTTTTCCTAACTAAGTAGGGTTCTCAAAACATTGTATTTTTATATCCTTATCAATAACTTAAATGCACGTATGCATACTGCACTCTGGTTCAGTACTTCATGGTGTTGCAAATGTATTTTACTTGTTAAGTGATGTACTCAAATTGGTTTCAGGAGGATTAATGATGCAACTTTGAAAGTATGTTGGAAAATGCAACCCAACTTCCCGTAACAACTTAGAAGGCCACTTGGTGCTAGAATACCTTCGTTATCTAATTTACAAGCTTTGTGCCTACACCCCAAGGTTACTGCTGACATTAGATCTTCATCGAGGATCCTGTGACCTCTTTGAAATAGTGTCATGTACTAAACCTCTTTCTGGTGTCCAAGGTCCAAATATTGTTGTATTTTTTTGCAAGCTGATAAAATGTTCTGGACTTCAGCAAGCCTGTACTTGGTTTCTCTTTCTGTAGCCATTACTACAAAACATCTTGATATAAAATCTGTGAGCAGTAGGTGCTGTGACTCAGAGTGTCCTTTTCACATCCCTTATGAAGGCCACTACATGGTTATGTTTTGCTTTGCTTTGTTTTCTGAGCATTTTTAAGAGCTGTACAAAGGAACAGGACTAGGCAGTAATGTAGTTCTTAACTCTGTAGACATCCAGTGGGGAAAAAAAAATGCAGTAGAGCATAGATTCTCCAACAAGCTGGTTTTGATTAAGACAATTTAAAAAAGACATTGGAGGGAAACTTATCAATGTGTGATTGTAACAAATAAGGAGAAACTGAGACACTAAATGATAGCAGCTTTGAAGAGGATGGCCACAAAATTGTAGCTCTTGCATCTTAGGGGAAGGAAGGAAGGAAAACCAGCAAATAGTGGATATTCTCAATGATGCTGTCTTCATTGATGATGATGCAAAGTCTGAAGTGGAGCTGACTTTTTGAAGTGAAGATATTAACAAAAATCTTTGCAAGCTCTTTGTCACTTGGATTAATTACTTCAAGCGAAGGTCTAGCTTAGAACTGAGAGCGAGCAGATTAGATGGTATTTACACTATTGGGATATTTTAATATTGGTTGGACCCAATGGACTTCATCTTAGAGTGCTTTGAAAAGCTGGTGGAAACTTTCTGTAGACTCTTAGATTTGTTTGTTTGTTTTTCTGAGACATTTTGGCTAGCAAGTCAGATTGCCAAAGACTGGAGCGGGGCAAATGTAGTGCCTCATCTTTTGAAAAACGGTGGAAGCAGGGAGGAAGAAGAGAAGAGAGGGTGGCAGAGGTCAGTGATTAATCTCAGTTACTGAAAATAAAATACAGTTGAGCCACAGCTAAGTACCTGGGGGAAAACAAAGGTATGAGTAACAGCCAGTGTTTCCTGGATGCAATTTATTTTTCATAAATCTGTATAATGTCTTGCTGTGAAAGAGTAACCCAACTGGAAGTATTCTCTGGTGTATCTGGATTTCCAAAATACTTTTTTTTTCTACCTTGGATGCTGATGTAGCCTAGGAAAATACAGTGTAGGTGAGAGTTTCTTGTGGTTGTTATAAAGTTATTATTAGCCAGAGAAGAGTTAAAACTCCCTCTTCAAATGTATCACTACATTATGTTGGGAGTATCTTAGATGTCATATTGGTCAATGTTTCTGATGAAAGTAGGTGGGATAGTATATGCAGATGGCATGAAAGTGAGAAGAACTGCAAGTATGTTAGAGGACATGACAAGTGTTGGAAAAGTTCTTGGCCAGATGGTAGAACCCAGAAAAAGATAGGTTGCAATTCAGTGGAAGGAAAAGTTTTGGGATTTGTTTTGTTTTGTTTTTGTGTAGGGGGCAAATAGCAGCAGCACAATACAACACCAGCAGCAGATGTCTTCCTTGCCATTCTGTAGAGAAGGGTTTGGCATTTAGCAGGTCATGAACTGTCCATCAGCTGATGTCATGCTCCTGGGGAGAAGGGGGAAGGCAGGCGTTGTACAGAGATATGTAAAAGGAGTGATGCTCTTAAATCATATTTACAGTGGAAACTGAGGGTGTCTTGAAAGCAATGGTAACATACAGTTTTCTGCCTTGCTTGTATAGGAAGCTGTATATATCCCAACAGAGTTGAAACGTAGAGTATTTTCATATCTGTATGACAGAAATGATTGGGAGGTAACTGTGACTAGGAAATTTTAGCAATGTCGTGAATTTTCAGCCATTATTTTGCTCTCTATTTTGTGAACATTTGGCTATTAATACAAATTCTGTTTATTTTAAGTGGAAGAGGCTCTTATGAACAAAAATCAAACTATGGTCAGCACCAAAGCTCTTATGACCAGCAGTCAAGCTATGGACAAAACCAAGACTCTTATGACCAGCAGTCAAGCTCATATGACCAGCAGTCGGGCTATGGCCACCAGGGCTCATATGACCAGCAGTCGGGCTATGGCCACCAGAGCTCATATGACCAAAAGTCAGGCTATAACCAGCACCAAAGCTCATATGGCCATTCTCAGCAATCCTACCAGTCTCAGAAGGGAAGCTATAGCCACAACAGCCAAGGTAAAATTCACAGGTTGAATTGAATATTGGCTAATAAGATTGAGCAGAAACACTGTGAAACGGTTGGATTTCCTTTCATAGACAGTTGATTTGATGAATAGTTAAAGCTTTTTTTCCATGTTTATATTCTTGGGGAATGTTTTATTTGTTTAGACTTACCAAAATATTGTGCAGAGATGAAAAAGTGTTGGGGCCCCAAAACTATTGTGTTTGCGTTTGTTGGAGACAGCCTTGCAGAGTCCACGTCCCTGAATTCTGCAAATTCTAGATGGAATTTTCTTCGTAAGCTATTTTGAATTCTCTTCCTGAATGAGGGGGACACATCTTGATCAGTCATGAAGAGCTTTTGCACTTCACATTCCAGCTTTACGCTGTGTAGGTGAATTCTGAGATAGAAGGGAATGAGAAGTTTAAGATCAACCCTTTTTTGCAGTAACTTCACACCAGCGGTACAACCCACTCTCTTTATCCTTGTTCTGTCTTTGGTGATGTCTCTTGCAAACTGGGAAAGCTATATGGAAGTAGGATGAAAAGTATATTTTAGATAATGTGTTTAATGTTTGGAAAATCAAGTGTAATTAAAGTACAGAGTGTTTACATTCTGAGATACTTTGTGGCCCTGGAGGCCAAGTGAGATAACTGGAACAAAATTAAACTTTGCTCACTTTCTTTGTGGCATAGATAATGTAAGAGAGATTTAGGAGTTGATGCTTTCCAGATTGAAATGGCAGGCTGGGGGGGAGGGACATGACAAAAAAATTGTATGGTGGGAATTTTCACTGCACTGCAGTTTGCACTACAACTTACTCATGTTTTATTTTGCTTTACTCGTTCCTCCAGATGATCGTCGTGAAAAGAGTAGGTATGGAGAAGATAATAGAGGATATGGCGGGTCACAGGGAGGAGGTAGAGGGGGATATGACATGGATGGAAGAGGTCATATGTCTGGATATAGGTAAGTGATCTCATTCCAGTGCCTGCAGTTCCTTACCCTGGTTTCTTATTATTTAGCTGTTTTCAATTTTTATTTACAATATGTCTATTCCTAATGTGGTTCAGATTTAGATTTCCAAAAATGGAAGTTTTCTAAAGTTAAATTTTTCTGCACTGCACAGAAATGCATTTTGCCTAAGAAAAGCTTTTAGGTTCAGTTAGATTGAGACCAAGCGTTTGATTGTTGTGACACACAGCTGCATTTTATTTACATGAGTTGCAATACAAAAAGTGCCTGAGCCCATCCCTTGAAATTAGATATTGTAAAACCTGTAAAAAATTGTTTTCAGTGACAAGGAAGCCAACAGCCAGGGATTGAGAAAGTTTTATAAAATTCATAGTTAAGATATTTAGCAGGGAAGTATTTTGACTTTAGTGTGATGATCTGTCACTGTAAGGTTGGCTAATTATCTTTCTGCTTCCTAAATAATTTGGGAATAATTTAATAATAACATTACTTCTTCTTTACTGGGTTTTGCCATTTTAAACTTGTAGTAAAATACCGGTTTTATTCAGCTGTCAGTCTAAACACATTTATTTTAGGTAGATTTTAAATACTAACAATACTGTTACCCCTTCTGCGATTGCCTTAGGCCCTGTTCCTGTCAAGACAAATTATGCACATATTTAATTTTGCAGGTGATTTCATGCATAGGTCTGAGATATTGGGACTTTTGGTTTAAATCCTATTGAATTAGGCCTGATGACCTTATTATTTATTAATAAGCTATCACAGTTGGCTACCCTGGATGTACCTCTGTGAAATGGTTGGAGATGTAGGGTGCTCATTGATGCAGGGTAAGAACGTTGAAACTTTCAGTGAGTTTTGAGGTGCTGCTTGTCAGCAGCCCTTTAAACAGGCTGCACAGTTCTGGGGTACTGCTAGAACTCCAGATGAAAAACTCTAAATTATACAATGCTGTTTGTTTGAACTGATCTAAATTAAATAAAATGATCTAATGATACGTTAACATTCGGTTATCTTTTAAAATATTTCTTTTTAAACTGTATTTAAAATTTGCCTGCTTCTAAGGTCGTCCCAAATTATACCTCATGGCTTGCTGTTTTGATGATGTAGGTGGACCCAATCTCTCTTAACTAGGTGTGGTTAGTTATTTTATATTAGTTTGCTGGGGTTTTATATCGTAGAAACCTAACTAGAAAAGTCACTTCTAAGTTAATTCTGAGTTAAAACTGAACAGTTTTTTTAAAAATCAGCTTTTCTGTGTAGATGAGGGTTTTCCATATTCCTATGGTAAAATCTGGGGGTTTAAAAACATTTGTTTATAGATGAGCCCTTTCCAATAAGAGGAATGAATGTGAGCTTCAAAAAACTGACTTTTGGTAGATCTTAGCACTTTGAAACAAACTTCTGTCTTTGCAAGATAAAGCAAGATAAATGAATGTCTGTGAAAATAAAGCCTCTTCCCATATTTTTCCAAAATGTAAGAAAAATTCTGTTCTCACATCCATGTAGATAATAGTACTTCAGTGGACTCAAAAGCCAAAAGAAGGAAAAAAGTGGAGGTGACTGGAGAAGTGGGGGGAAAATACAGCAAAGTGGGAAGGCATTGATTAGGGGGTCTGTCTGCTTTGAAGTGATGCAGTCTTTAATGCCGTTTGCAGTGAAATTTTTCTGAACTACAGTGTCATGTATGTTTATTCAGTCTGTTTGTATAATTGTGATGAAGGATGCTGCTTCTGACATACCTATTTTACCAAAGTCATGCTTATTAGAATAGTATAAAAAGATAGATTAAATAACAAACTGTATAGTCAAGGAGAAAATAACTTCTAATAAGGTAATAAATTGTGTTTAGTCATTTAAAAATGTGGGTTTTCAGGCTAGTTTTTTGGGTTTATTTCCTTGGGTTTCTCTTTCTTTTTTTTAATTATTTTCTTCCCTTGCCTAAAAGCAGCTTTTGTAGGAATGTCAGGTCTACCTCCAGTCACTAGTTACCATTTTGTTTTTTACTTTGATCACATTTTAATGCTTAACATTAAATGGTGGAAATTCTGTAGCCATCAGGAAATAATCTTATCTAAAAATCTTATCTACACAGATACTTGTTCTGCTGTAATAATGTAGGCTTTGATTTTTATAGTGGTTAGAAAATGTGTAAATTATCAACAATAAAAAAAAAATTGTTCCTGGACATTACAAAAGAAAGTTAATAGCTAACTTGAGATCATAGCGAATGAATCTCTTGTGTTAGCTGGTAATAAAAATGTCGTCTTGACTGGCATTTAAATGCAGAGAGAACTTGTTGCAGTTTATTGTTTGTGGGCAAGAGCTTTACCAGTGGTTGGTGTTCTTAACAGCTGTATCACCTAATGTACTCTGTAGTGCTGGGCCATCAGTGCATCCTGTTTACAGCAGCATCACTGACTCGCTGCTGTCCTGTACGTGCGATACAGTCACTTTGGCTGCAACGTCAGTTCTGTCTCAAGATTCTCAGAGTTGCATTGGCCTGTATAAACCTTATCCTGCACATAAGACCTCTCGGAGCAGACTGCAAGTGCAAAAAATTATTCTGGAATACTTGGGGTAAAATCAAATGAGCATTTTTTCATTTTGCAAGCTTTCGTTTCTTTGAATGACCTATTACAAAAGTACTTCAAAACGTAGTTGGTAATGTTCAGGGATGAATTGTTATTCTGAAAACCAGAATGACTTCAGTACATACTGGAATAAATGATTTCATCACTCATTTTTCTTTTGTGCCTGTGCACAGTCATGCAGCGCTGAGAAGAAAATATCTTTAGAAATTACGGTTCAGGTTCCCTAGCTGATGTTATTATGGTAGAGAACAATTATTTTTATATGCGTCAGATGTTCATTTTTTAATCTTAGTAATTTAGGTTTCAAATTCATTCTTCAGATGTATTTTCAATGGTCTTGAATTCCATCTTTTCGGATTTTAGTAGAATTTTTTTCCCCCTTTCATATTGAAGCTTCAGAAATTGATGATTTCACTAATCTGTGTGCTGGCTCAGAAGCAAAATTTTTTTTTATTTTAAGCCCATAGTGGAATAGTCTCATCTTTGAGCTCTTTTGATTAGAAAACAGGTACACCAGGTCTTGAGAATCCAGAGTTTTACTCTTAAGTTACTCTCCAAGTTCCCTTGTAGAATTAGTCACCTCTTTTGTTAAAGAGTCCTCATCTGAAAAATAAGGAATTAATTGCTTAATATGATTGTGGAGCCCAGTTGTTTTGGTTAAGCACGTGAATGAAATACTGTAAGCAATACTGTAAGTATTACTTATTAGTAATTAGTAATTATTATTAGTATTAGTAATTAGTAATTATTATTAGTATTACTGTAAGTAATACTGTAAGAAATACTGTAGCAACACAAAGCAGGTTTGGTTTCTTTCATCTTGGGGAGACCATTCATGCAGTCGGGTGGGCGTACCCGTGACACTGCCCTTCTTCTAGTGGCTGGAGATAAAGTGGGAGAAGTTTTGCCTTTAAATCTGCTTGTGCATTCTGTGTTGGTGGAACTATATAGATGCAGTTTAGAAAAGGAGTTACCATTGCGTTAGGATTTGTCATAATAATTTTAACTTTGCTCAGCATAGGTGGTTCCCCCCCACCCACCCATGTGCTGACTTGATGCTGATGTACTGTAAATCAAAGTTACCTATGCAGCTTAATTGCTATTATGAGTGGGAATTAGCTCATTGTGATATAAAGGAACTACAGCTTAGTGTAAATGTGTTTTACAACAGTGCCACAGTTTGTGTTCAGAATTAATATTTTAACTTGTAATATATAAGGTTAAGCTCTATCACATATATTTATATATAGACTTTGGAAAAACATGAACAAGGGCGATAAATATAGGCAGAAAAAAGCGCCATCTGTCAGTGACTTTATTGGTGCACTAAGCATTCCTTTCTCATTTGTAAAAGTACATTCTTATGTACAACTCCCACATGCTTGGTGAGACAGATACATGTTGGAGACTGACATTTGGTTCCTGGATTCTTAGTGCTGCTTCTGCCAACGTTGGATCGCTTTTTAAAAATACCTTTCTTGTATCTGTAGTGGTGAACTCTTCCTGTAGCTGTGCTTTAAATTAAAATTGAAGTAAGCAATGTTCAGATGGACTCCATTTACAGTCAAGTAGGTGATTTTTAAATATATGACTTGAGTATAGGAGAAAAGAACATCTGATGACATTTCTTTCATAGCAGTAAGTTTTTGTCACTATGAATGGTGCCTCAGATCCATTCTGGCTCCTTGCAGTTCAGTCTCTCTATTATTATTCTTGTGGGTGGCATTGCTGGATTTTAGCTACCTGTTCATGATTCTAACATAGGAAGCTAATACTCCAAACTCCATCTGGTCACCCATCTATTTGGTCTGCATGCAAGATTGGTAAAGCAGTAGAATGTGAAAACACTGTGGGAATTAATTCAGTTACTGAGATTGAGACTTGAATTTTGGGTCTTGGTGAGGGGTAGACCTGAGACTGAGGCATCAGCTGCTTGCAGCCAGTTTTTGGTTTTGATTTCACTTGCTGCAGCATATCCACACGCCTCCTGGGGATCTTAGGTAGCTTTGCCCAGCAATCTCAGGAAGGTAATACATTGCAGCTTTATAAATCACATATGAAATGTGACTTAAAATTGGAGGAATTCATCTATCATCAATGTATCTGTCACTGAATTGATGCAGATTTTTGTTGGGTTGGTCGTGTGAGACTAGGCAGAAGGTAACAAGCTGAAGTATAGTTGGGCAGAAACATATTTCTACAGACATTCATTAAAAATTGTGGATTGTACATGCTAGCATGGGGCACAGAATTACTGTATCACAGGGTTAGGCATTTGACTATGACTTCCTTTACATTTTATATATCCAGCTCTATCACTTCTCAGAATCATGGTGCGCATGATTTTTTATCCCAGCATCTTAGCAAAATCCTCACTCACTTTCTGTAAAATCCTGGCGGTGTTGATCACAAACTTACTTTTTGTGTGTTTTTTGATTGTTGGATTTTTCTGATTTGTCTTTGCTACTATGTACTTTCAAATTGGAAAACACAGATGTTCTGGATAATGCTGTCCTGATGAAATGGGACCATTACCTAAGGTTAGGAAACTCTGATAATGTTTCTATGTCTGATGTATTCAATCTTGTTATTTCTGAGTTAAAATCCTAGAAGAGCAGGCATCCTGCTGAAAACTATTGTGTCATAATGAAGGGTGGTTTCTTTTTTTTTTAGCTGAAGTGAATTGGAGGTGGCAGAAAGGTATTTACAGTAAATCTTATGATCACCATTGCGTTTGTGTCGCCAGTCCTTGAAAATAGCCAACCTTGAATACAGACCAGCTCTGGTGCACATAACATTCATTCATTTTACCTCTTTAATGAGCAGAATGTATTGCTTGTGAGTAAATGCCACTGCAATTTAGCATTTGGATTTTTTTTCTGTGGAGAAGCAATTTAAAATCTGCAGCAAAAATTTATTTTAAGAAAAAGTCCCAGTAGAAGTGATAGTCTCTCATGACAAATAACTTAATACTCCTTATGCATACTGTGACAAAATGTTGGTTTCCCTTCAAAGAATATGTCTCAATCCAGTTTTGATAATGCTTGTTGAAACCTTACATCTTTTTTTTGTTTGTTTGTTTGTCCCACACTTACGGCAGATTTTCTCTCATAAATATTAAGGAAGTACCCTCCATTCATGACTTTGCATTTGCTGTAGCAGAAAACAGATATGCAGAGTGCAGAAGAAGTTGCTCCCTGATTTTATTTCATTGCCTTTTTCTGGGGTGCTTCTGTCCCGTGTTTGGACTCTGATGTGTTGGCAGATAGGTTGCATGGGTGAAGATGCTACTCATGCACAACAGTTCAGAGTCTGGAAGTAGCCCTCTCTATCAGGGTTTGAACTTACACTGCCTTTATCTTAGCTGCTGAGTGTGAAAGCTGTCAGGATTAGGTAACCTGCTTAATTTTCAGGTGGCAGCTGCATCCCCCGTGCAGAGGGCAAGCAGGCAGTTGTACGTGGCAGTATGGGACATTCCTTTTGACATATGGTTATTGACTGTCTAAAAAATCCAGTGGTTGTGTTTATCCTGAAGGCTTTGAATATTGATAATATTGTGTTCATAACATGGATGCAATTAAAAATGCTGTTGTGAAAAATCCTACAAGTACGACCATTTACATTGAAAAGAGTGAGGGTTTATTTTCATGCACATGATTGGCAGCGTAACATCCTGTTTAAAATCCCCTTCTAACCTTTGAAAGTTGATGTGTGTCATCTCTTAACTTGGTCTACATTTTGTGCCACAGGTTTCAGAATGAATGAAATAAAACTTCGGCCTCTGCTTTTGAAGCTCACATACACACACACCTTCTCTGTAATGTCAAGTGCTAATAGTACAGTAGGTCCCCACAGGCCCTTTCTCAGAGAATGGCTGATAATGCTAATTTCTCCCCAGTATATAAATGCTTAACAATGGAGGTTAATTAACTTCAGCTCTCCTTCCTTCTAGGAAAGTAGCAATTACTCCAAAGGAGCAATTAAATCTACAATTAAAGCCCATTAACCTTCATTAAAATAATGCTTCTGTTTTAAAACCCAGTTTTTAGTAGCAGTCATTTTGGCTTATGGGATGGGAGAAAGTATTGAAATGACGACATGTGTATGGGTTAGTTTAAAATACTCTTTAGGGCTTTTCTTCTCCAGTGCAGCACCCTGTGAGATTATTCACTTTCATGTAATTTAATCTTTGAACGTGAATGAGTAGTGAGGAGAACGTAGAGATGGTGCTTTAGCTGCCAGACAGTAACTCTCAACTTGTGATCAGTTAACTGTAGATTGAGCCTTGGGCTCAGCACATAGAGACTTAAGGAAGAAATCATTTCTTCAATTTTTCCTCTGCAGTGGTGGTGACCGTGGTGGCTTCAAAAATTACGGTGGTAAGTGCCGAGTATCCAAAAATGTTTCAGTGGAAATTCTTTATAAATCTAAAAGCCACCAATATCTTGTTACTATCTAGTAGAAACGTTATAGAGTTTTGGTGAGGCTGGTGTGTTCATGAGTTTTTAATAGCCAAACTTTTAGCAATAAACTGGATTTCTACTTTGTCAAATTGCATGAAAGAATTTGTGGAGACAGTGACGTTCACCGGATATTTTTTTTCTTTTCTGTTTTTAATTTTTATTACAAATACTACTTAGAAAGGTACTAGAGGTAAAAAAAAAATAAAAAAAATATGAAAATGGTAAACTGCTTGGTGATCTGACAACCAGCATTTTCAAGATAACACCAGCATAGCATCAGTGTGGCAACTGCCACATGCTGCAAGTTAAAGAACACGTTAACGTCCTACAGACATCTTCTGTTGAACGTTTTAATCTAAATATTCTCTAAATCTCTGTTAATGTTTTAGATCTTAGATGCTTTGCTTACATACTTTAAATATTTTCTTGTCTCTAAAAAAGTCACTTGAAAATGTTTTGCTAAAAATAGTCTTTTTTTTCTTTTTTTCTTTTTTCTTTTTTTTTTTTTAAACTTGTTTCATAGGTCAGAGGGATTATGGACCGAGATCAGATGCTGGTAAGAAGACAAGCAGTGGGTGGGAATGTATTGTAGCTCTTAGGTCATGGCTTTTAAAATGTATGTTTTGAAAGATGGATGTGGCTGCAATTCCCATGGCTCAAAATAAATCTAGCTAAAGCTTGTCTTTCTTGAAAGAAATATTTTTTATTAAAGTGCATGTGAATTTGTGGATGGTTTTTTCATGCAGCAAGTAAAAATTTGCTGATAAACTTTGAACCTGCTTGAGCGAAGCAGCTGCTTTCACTGCTCTAACACCTGATAAACTTGTGTTATTTAAAACGTACACTGCTGTGATGGCTTTGGATGTCTGAGCTGCATGGACAAGCTGGTCAGCTGTTGAATGTATTCCATCTCTGATGTACTGCAGCATCTGAAGGTGCTGTGCATGCTTTTTTGAAGTTGATGGTGTTAATTTCAAAATTATGATCTGTGCTCAACTTCTGTTTCATGCAAGATGTCTTTGGGATTTACGGGTTTGCTCCTGGGCTTGAGCTTAAAATGTGCCTCCTGTTGTTACCACAAGTCGCATGGTAAATGTAGCTTGCTTTTCCGTAGATTCAGAGTCTGACAACTCTGATAACAACACGATCTTTGTGCAAGGACTTGGAGAGGATGTTTCAACAGATCAAGTGGCAGACTATTTCAAACAAATTGGCATTATAAAGGTATGTGAAATGAGAAATCATTGGTAAGAAGGAAGAGAACTTGCCGAGCTAGTGTATTGGAAATGTACTGGTATCGTTCAAGGCAGATGCTTGCTCTGACTCCCCAGCAATTGTAGATAATATTTTTATCAGGGTTCCCAGATGACAGCTCATTTGTAAGCTGGCAGCATTAGCACCTTTTTTCTAGTGACATCTAGATTGCTTCATATCTCTTCTTTAGTCTTTATAACCCTTAACATTGACGCTCTATCTGTTGTACCACCCTCATACTTCAGCAAGTATGCTTCTGTGTTCTATGGCTTTTTTTCTGTTTCTGCAATTCTAAATTAGGGCTTCTGCACTTGACCTCATTTTTTGTTAAAACTGGGCCTATCATTACCTCATGGAGTAGAGCCAGGCAGTATCCTTCGGTCAAAAGCATCTATTTCTGCAGGCTAGCTCCAAGAGAATCTTCTTTCTGATGATACTTAGCCATTACAGTTTGTTTTGAATTGACTTTACCGGTATTTCCCCTATGCCAAGTGTACAACCTTTCTTTTCAGACCAACAAAAAGACTGGCAAACCTATGATAAATCTTTATACAGATAAGGATACTGGCAAACCAAAGGGAGAAGCAACGGTATCTTTTGATGACCCTCCTTCCGCTAAAGCAGCGATTGACTGGTTTGATGGTGGGTGCGAGTACCTGTTCTTTTGGTTATTTATGAATCTTAACAAGCAGTGGAAGAAGCAAATCAATAACCTCAAAGGGGAGCCCATGCTGCTTTTACTATGGCTTCTGGGTTTTGGTTTGTCTTTTTTTCACACCCCACCCCATGGTATCTTGTGTGTGTCTACTGGTTTTCTGTTATTAGGCAGAACAGCAGCTAGTGATTGAGACCAAAAATGTGTCATGAAACTGTGTTCGGGTTTGCTGCTGTACCTTAATCATCCTTACACAAAGTATGAGAGGTGGGGTTCATGTCTTAAACATAACTTCTTGTTCAGACCCATAGAGCTGTAATCTGTGTTAGCAGCTGGAGGGCTTTCCTACAGTGTTAGTATTGTTACTATTGGTGTTGTAGTAGCATTTTTAGGGTTTGGCAATGGTTGTGGCGATCTTGTGCCAGGTGCTTTGTTCTTCAAACTGCATATATACCAGGTTTATAAATTAACGGATTCAGTGGCAAAAGAAAGCAGATCCTAGAAATACATTGATATAAAAGTTTTTTGGACTTGCTACAGGAAACAGTGATCCTCTTGCAGCAGTAAACTTGAGCAGGAGCAGAAAGTGCCTGCTCCTGTGACCTTGTACGTTTGCAGAACTTTGGTAATATGGGGCAGAAACAAAAGGATATACTCTGCATCTGCTGTGAAGTGGTAGTGCGTAAAAATTCTGGCATGGTGTGCTATTTGGTTTATATTTTGCTAATAAAACACAACTGACTTGTAGAGGAGCAACATGCAAATATGACTGTATTAGGCACACATGCGGTCCTGTTGGTTCTGTGATAAACCGTGTAGCTACGAAGAACTGAGACTTTGTAAACTGAGACTATGTAAAAAAGTTCGTGTTTTTCACTTGAGAGTATTTAATTTTTGTGCTGGCTGTTGAATTGTACCAAAGCCTTGCCTGGCTTGGGGCTAGAACAGAGCTCTAACATCTGAACTATTTATCCATTAACGTGGCCAAAAATCTTTTAAATGCTCTTATGTGTCTAGTTCAATTGCAATTTTCAGATTACATTTAAACTAAGAGAGATAGCTGTGGGTTTATGGAGAATTTAGCAAACACATCAGCGTTTGCCATCTCACATTTGGACCAGTGCTTTCAAAATTAGGAGACTTACTGCAGCCTCCCTGTGTCTTAAGAGCTTTGTGTTCAGTCTGTTCAGATCTTTCTCTCACTCTTTTTCCACAGGGAAAGAATTCAATGGCAATGTTATCAAAGTCTCTTTTGCAACTAGGCGGCCTGAATTCATGAGAGGAGGTGGAGGTGGCGGACGTCGAGGTGGGACTAAAATCTGTAGAATCCTTGTTTTTTGCGTAGTTAGATGCTTTTTAACCGTTACCGATTTATAAAAGAGAAGTTGACTTTGAAGCAGTGATTCATCAAAGTATATGGGCCTTTGGAATTCTGCCATGAGAGAGTAATAAGGATTGAACCAAGTTAAGTAAACTGAAATCTGTAATCTCCTTTGCACAGCACAGAATTTGTGCTTTCCTTTGGAGCTAGAAAGTTTCCAGATCGTGTCTCAGCATTGTGTTTAAAGAGATAGCATAATAATGATGTTGAGGCTGTACAGGTTCCACGTGGATAGGTGTGAATTCTCAGTATTTGCCTCTTACCTCAAAGCCTCAAGATACTTTTGATATTTCCAGATGGTATCAAGCAGGGTAAATTATTCAACTGCTACCGAGTTAGAGCAGCAGTTGAATGTCTGACTCCTTTAATTAAATAGATGTTAAATCTCCCTGATTCTTTGCATAATACAGTTTTGTCAGTAATCTGCTGGATGTTAATTACCGTTTTATAGGAAGCATGCTTTGTGCGGTGACTGTCAACAAATTTTAGTTCTTAGATCAGGCAGTTTTGTAGGCTGATAAAATGTTTCTTCAAGAACTTTAAACTTCAATTGGTATAAAAGTTCTTAATCTTTGAAGCAGAAAGCAAGAACTGCATTGTCCCTGTGCTTGTCAGATGTATTCTGCCATTAATCCAGACTTCTTTTTTTTGTTAAATTTTTGTTCTGCGACTTAAGTCTGGCCATATGTGATATTATACATCGTTAAATCTGTATGAAATTGTATTAATGCACATAGTGGGCTTATATTTATCCATTGGCAATTCAAGCAGATCAAGTTTCCTTTTATTGCTGAAAAAGAATTTCTAAAAAACATGTGGTGGAGCAAATTTTTCTGGCCACCGTGTGCTATCCTTGCTTCTTACTTTCCCCCATCTGCCCAAGTTATAAATCTGTCCATACAAACGTGTATCTGCATAGCTGAAATACATTAACTTCAAGATATCAAATGCTGTTGAGATTTGCTGGTGGCTGAACCTTCTGTTGTCATTTGCCCAAGTCTTCTGGCTATCTTCTAGCGAGTAGTTAATCAGCTAGGAGATGCTGAATTCTGTGGTGGTATGATTTTTTTTTGTCATTGGCATTACCTGCTTCTTTCAGGGTTCCTAATACGGTTTCAGAGGCTTGCCTAGTGGGGATATATTTAAAATAAACACTTAATCCTTCCACCTGAAAAGTCTGTCTGTCACTTGGGTTCTGAAGCTGGTGACAGTCCTTTAATAAATGTTTCTCTTTGACACTTCCCCGCTTTTATTCTGATTATAATTTTGTCTACAGGTTCACGAGGTGGATATGGAAGAGGTGGGGGCTTCCAGGGTAGAAGTGGGGAACCCAAAAATGGTGATTGGGTTTGTCCTAACCCGTAAGTGTCATTTTAATCGGGCAGTGGTGTTTCATCTGTGCTCTCTGAGTTTCTTAGCAGCAAAGTCTGGGGAATCCTTGTCTCTTCTAGGGCCTGTGGTAATATGAACTTCGCTCGCCGGAATTCCTGCAACCAGTGTGGTGAGCCCAGACCAGAAGATTCACGTCCATCAGGAGGTGTGTTAAAAACAACTGCATCTCTTCTGAAGTGTTAGAAGTGTTAATGTCATTTGCAGCTTTTTGAAAAACCTGGCTGATGTGTCTGTTTGCGTTTTCCTCCAGATTTTCGTGGGAGAGGTGGCTATGGAGGAGAAAGAGGATATCGAGGGCGTGGTGGCAGAGGAGGAGATCGGGGAGGTGGCTATGGTGGTAAAATGGGAGGAAGGTAAGCAATTGCTTTGTCCTTGCTTGATTGTGGAGCATACAGACTGTGGAATTGATAGGAATTGTGGGAAAAGTGGTGTTTATCCGTGCACATACAACTGTGCTATGAAAATATTAACTACTGATAACTGGTTCCGGAGAAAATAAGTCAGTTTGCTTGTTGAGTGTGGTTTGTGAGCATTTTTGGGTAAGGCTATGTAAACATCAAATACACAGAAGTTGGCGTAGAGATGTTTGACTGAAGGGACTGTTTGTTATTTGCATAAGGGATTCCTTATAACTTTTTATTTCCCTTCCAGAAATGATTTCAGAAATGATCAACGCAACAGACCATACTGAAGACCACTGTGAATGTTTTGTTTGTCTTCTTGATACGTTTGATAGTGAAATTGCCAGAGTTTTGCCTGCCGCTTCACCCATGGCCTCTTTGGATAGTGGGATTGAGTGAAACTAGATTTTTATTTTGGTGGGAGGGACTGGGGTGGTTTGGGAGGATTTTTTTTAAGCAAGACATTGAAATTTAATCTTGATTTCAACATTCTCCTCTTTTCTTCCCCCACCCGTACCTTTTCAACAGGCCCTAAGGAGGAAAAGGATACACTGTAAAATATTGCCAAACGATGAAGTGTTTTGTAATACAACAATAAATGCTGATTGTTTTATTTGTGAAATCTTGCTGTTTCACAATTACTTCAGTTGCGTGCATTTCCTTACATAGATCATACCACATGAAGACAAGGAAATGAGTAGTAAATTCACTAAAAAGTTTGAAATTGCACTGCTGCTTTGACCTTATCTACGTGTGTTTGCAAAAACCTGCCGTGAAGTCAGTGGTAAGCCTACTTGCTATCCGTGCCCTCTGTCCCAGACTTGCAGACTTGTCCCCTGCTCCTTTCTTACTTCCCTCACAGACCGAAGCCCTGTGTTGCCTGCACTTCTTGCTACACATGCTTTGGTGTGCTCAGCCACCTTGGTGAGGAGCAGGCAGATGGCAGTGTGTTCTCCTGCTGCCGAGGCCAGGCCAGCTCAAAAACCAGGGTGGGATGGCTTAAAAAAAAAAAACAACAAAAAAAGGTAATTTGCTACAGATTGTTGTACCTTTTAATTGCTGCTTCTGGCATGTGGGTGATGGTGAACAGGCGGTGTGTGCAGCTGTTTAATCTTTGCGATAAGGTGCAGGTGAGGTTCAGTAGACACGTTGTGAGTATTTGGGATTCAGCACTGCAGCCAAGGTTTGACCACTTGAGGTTAATTATCGTTTGAGGTTAATTATCACTCTTTGGACTAGGTCACTGCACGCTGCGGAGGTCAGTTGGTGGGGAATCTGTGAGAAGCCACAGTCAGCTTGTGTACGGTGCTACCTCTTTATCACAAGCTTTTAAGAGAGAACATCTGTTTTTTCAGTACTCCAGAGGGCAAAATACTACAAATGCAAGTTCTCAGGGTCTATAGTTACAATCTTGATAACTGGGTGTACAGCTGCACTATAGCCATGGTCTCTCACAAAGAAATGGACAGAAATAGCAGAAACAGCTTTTGTTGTTAATGTTTGCATGCCAACTCCCTAGCTTGGTGTACATCCACGGTCATGATAAGTTCAAATCAGCAACTACCCATAGCTTGCAGGTTGTTGGTGGTTTGTTGTTATTACAACTACACTGTACCTTTTTAAGGTGTCTCCTGGAAAGCGTGGAAACTGTCACTGCACTGTCAAAAAAGGCATTTGTCACAAATTGCAGACAGCTTGTTCCTCTTAACAGTGGAATTTGTGTATATGTATATTAGTGACACTATAAAATTTAATGTATGGGTGAGGCTTTGGAAAGGCAACTTGTAGACAAGCAAAACAAACGATTCTGAATTTATTTAAGGTTTAATACGTGAGGCCTGATACTGCTAAGCTGGTTCTGTCAAAAATGAGCCAGGCTGGAAGAGCCGAGTGCTAATTGTGTTTAAGCTAGTGTGATGATTTGTAGCAAAGCAGGCTAGAGGGTGCTCTTGCATGTCGCTGTGTGGCAGCTCGGAGGGAGTGGTGGCTGCTGGATGGGGTGACGGGAAAGCAGCGATAAACAGCTCTGAACAGAAGGGGATGTGTCACTGCCTGAGGTTTCTTCCCCCACACAGCTGCGCTGGCGTGTCGCACTGTGAGATGCTTTCTTGGGCTGCACCTGGAGCCCTCAAAGCTGTGCAGGGTGAGTTAGGGGTGGCCGAGCTGAGCAAAGCCGGGCTGGGCCGAGGTGGGTGCAATGTCACCTCCCTGGTCACACGAGTTCCCTGGTGGGGATCCTGCTTTTTCCCTCCTGGGGAAAAGAGCGGTGGTTGGAAAAGCTGGTACTTTCCATGTCAAGAGCAACAGTTCTTGCTCCCTTTAATGCTGACTCAGCTTCCAACCCTGCTTTCTCCCCCAGGCTAAGAGCATTGTATCTCTGAACAGTCACTACCCAGCTGGATTACTAAGTAGACCAGTATTCAAGTAAGCCAGGAAACTGCTGGAGCTGTCACCACCTTCATGGCTTTTCCAGCCTGGCAGTGATGCCAGACGTTTGTTTTGGTTTATGTTCCATTCTGCATCGGGGCAAAACATGGCCTGTGTCCTTACATGTTTAAGACATGAAGACATCTTCTTCACCAGCTGTTTTTTGCAGAAAACTGGCAGAACAGACAGAGGCATGGTGGTACTAGTCTGATGACACGTGTGGTTTGCAGTTGCTTTTGGCATAGAGAGTTAAATTAATTTAGAGAGGCCTGGGAAGGGATGGTTTGTAAAAGTTATAAGCCCAGGTGACAGTTTAACTGTGTCATTGCCCTGCAACTGTTTCTGCTAAGTCCTTACGCACTGCAGGTTCTTTCCACAGCTGCCTGAAGTTATGCAGTATAAGGCTTAATGAGGTTAAAAGTGAAAACTGTCAAGGTGAGAAAAAAAATTTGCTAACTAGCATATTAAGTATTGAATTAATTTTAGCTCTTCCTGACACGGTAACACATGCTGTTAACTTCTTGCACTTTGGTTAAGCAGGCTGCCCATTTAAATACAGGGCCTGACAGTCATGCTAGGAGTGTTCCTGCATTTAGTTAGATTAAACGGAGCAGGGTGCGTATTGAAGTGAGCACTGCTGGTACTGTGACTCGCTGCTCCTGTTTCTAGGGATTTACTTGTGCTACTATGCAAATAAAATGCTATACTAATGGTCAGCACTCTTCCTAAGATGACTCAGGGTTTTACACATACTAGAATTACTGTGTTTTGTGTGTTTTATTTTTTAAACAGGTGGGGAAGGTGGCTGTTGACAAGTAATCTTTCACTTGTAATGGACCAGCAGCTGAATCAAAAATAAAAGGCATGTTTTGTGAAGTCTACTTCAGTAGGCACTCTGAGAGTTTGGTGGGACTTCATGCAAAAAATTGCAAACTAAGGAGAGAGAGAGGACTGCAGATATATTGGGAGGTGGAAAACCAAGAGAGACTATCAGCAGAAGGAGCAGTTTGGGTTGTCTGAGCTGAGAAAAGCTGTCCTCTGCTTCCTGCATCTGTTTATGATCTATCTTTCAGTGTGTTTTCTAAGTGGCTGGATTTTAGTTTTGGAAATGAGTCCTGCATGGAATGCTGGTGGCTTATTTATAAAAACACATCTAGCATTTGCCAAGCTCCACAATGACTTTATGGAGAAGGTGTAGAAGTGGCATGTGATCCTTACAGGGCTGAAATGTGATGATAATAGCTAAACAAATTAAGAGACGGCTAAATAGTTTCCGTGCTGGCTCTATGCAGCCAAACCCACCTCACCCTAAGAAGAAATGCAACTTAATAAGTTGCTCAAATACCACAGTCCTAGAGGGAGATAGGGAAGTAGTGACTGAAGCCAACAGCTCGAGTCTTTGGGCTTTAAGGCCAGGATTCAGCCAGTGCTGCCTTGCCTCATCTAGAAATGATCATTCCCATTTGCAAGGTTACAAAGAGCTCGTGTGACCTTGTCCCCAGAGATGATGTTGCTAATGCCACTGTAATAAAACAGCTTTAGAAGCAATTTCTACAGTGCAGCTGTCAAAGTTGCAAAAGGACTTAAAATCCCACTTTGCATACTGCTGGGATGATGTCTGCTGGAACTCGGGACGCCCTGATCCTAGAAAGAGAGATGCTTGGGTTTAGCCATCCTCTGAGCAAACAACTGGTGAGATTAAAACTGCGCCAGGAAACGCAGCACGACATTTGTAGGAGGGTCCGTCAGCTGGGTGCAGCCTCTCGTGACCTCACCGACCTCCCAGGAACTGCACACAAAAGGTAAAGCCAAGGAAAGGACGCACGGATTTTGTGTTTTCTTATTTTTTTCCCTGAGCATCCTTCTGGTAAGTGTCTTTTCCTGGCTCTGTTTCCAACAGGATGCTGGGCTAGACAGACTTGCCCAATGCGTTAGGGACACGGGGAAGTCCTTTGACTTGCGAGGACTTGGTACACAGGGACCAAGTATCCAAGAAAACTGTGTCCAAGCAGAAAAGCTTTACCCTGGTGACAGCTAGAGCCAGGGGAATATAAGTTTCTTGCGCCTTTGTGGGGGAATTTGACTCTTGCAGGCTGGGGCTGCTGCCTGGGCAGGGTGGGAAGCCGTGACTGCTCGTCTGCTCTGAGCCAAGGAGGTCCCAGGTCTGGCCACCTGGCAGCAGTGGGATGTTTTCCAGCTTGCCCAACACTGCACCGAGCAAGCCCTCCTGCCGCTCCCCAGCTGCTGCAGCTGCTGTTGAACAGCAAACCTGTGAAGAAGGGCTGTTCTCCAGAGGCAGGGTCTCAAGTGGATGAAACGGAACAACTTGAACGTGTTCTTAGTGCAAAGCGTTAAAGATTTTGAACCAGCAGTTCTTGTGCATCGCATCCACCCTGGGCAGGAACTGCCACCGAGGAGTAATGGGTGTTGCTATTTGCTTATCAGTTGAAGTAAACATTAAAAGCCACTCCAAGAAAATTCACGTCACTAAAGTGCGTTTTCACAATGTTGGTTTTATAAACTCCTCGTAGAGCTCATCTCTGCCGGGTGCAGGTGGTGGTTCACCGGTGGTTCGGTGGTTTGTGGTGCTCAGCTGCTTCGTGCTGCTCCTCTATCAACAAACCTGTGGCTGGGCTAAGAGCATGTCCTTCTCCCTGGTGATTCCAAGTGAATGTGCTGATGGTATTAAATTAGGAACCCTCTGGATCCCCAGGTTCAAGCTCTGGAGGCGTCTTAGGGAAGGGGTTTGAAATGGAGCGAGCTGACTGCACTGAGACCTTCCACGTTAAATGTGAGGGAGATGGGATTTGGGCTAGAAACCCCAGAAATAGGGAATGTTCAGGCAACCAGAGCTTGTATGGATCTGTTTATTGTGCTCTTCCAACAAAGTGTTATAGCAAAATTTTGTCTGCCACAGGCTTAACTTCTCAGTTTTCAGTTGTGGGGTAGAAGTTACAAGGATTTGAACTCTTCTGCCCCACTTCTGAGCTTTAATTTTACCTAATGCTGAAAGAGCCGGGAAGTTCACCTTCCCACAAGACAGCCTTTCTGCTCCTGATACGATTCCGCTTGCGGCAGCTGGATAAACAGCTTTATACTCCGAGCCAAAAGTCTGCAGAGAACTGTGATTTGGCATCTCCAAGGCTGGGCTCAATTCTTCTCCGTTCGAAAGCCAAAGCCCCTGAGGACGAACGCAGCAGCCCGGGGAAATGCCAGCTCGGGAAGCTGGCTGCTCCAGGGCTGCAGGTGCCCTCCCAGGCGCTTCCCCACATCACAATGAGCAGAGGACAGGAGTTTCCTGCTCCTGCTGGAGCCCTGCCAGTCACTTTCTCATCGTCCATACCCTTAAGTGGAAGAGCAGATGGGTCAGTCGCTTCCTAGATACGAACCAAACACGGATACGTTTGCAGACGGAGCTGCTCCTGTTTGGAAAGGAAGCGTTGGGCTGACCCAGCTGAGGAGCTGCTGGCCCTGGGGTCTCTTGTAGCCACGCCCAGTGTTGCCCTTGCACCAGCGCCCCCCCCCCCCCCGCCCCCCCCCGCCCCCACACCCCCCCCCCCCCCC
>JAVJGJ010000001.1:105038225-105054180 GCA_035590215.1 Microhierax caerulescens
GCCGGCCGGGCCCGGCGGGGGCTGTGCGCGTCCCCGAGGCGCGTTCGCACCGCAGGTGGATGCCCCTGGGTGCCCGCGGCGTGTGGGTGCCTGTTGTGTGTGTCCACGCGTGTGCCATACGTGCCCATGGCGTGTGCACCCATGTATGTGTGCTGTGGGTGCCTGCTGTGTGTGTGCATCCATGTCACGTGCGTGCCATGCGTGCCCATGGCGTGTGCACCCATGTGTGTGCCGTGAGTGCCTGCTGTGTGTGTCCACGCGTGTGCTGTGGGTGCCTGTGGTGTGTGCATCCATGTGTGTGTGCTGTGGGTGCCCAGTGTGTGGGTGCCTAATATGCGTGCATCTGTGTCACGTGTGTGCTGTGGGTGCCCATGCCACGTGCATCC
Organism: Microhierax caerulescens; assembly: GCA_035590215.1. NCBI lineage: Eukaryota > Metazoa > Chordata > Aves > Falconiformes > Falconidae > Microhierax > Microhierax caerulescens. The sequence continues at coordinate 105,038,612 of JAVJGJ010000001.1, forward strand.
ATGTGTGGGTGCTGTGGGTGCCTCCATGTGTGTGCACCGTGGGTGCCTGCTGTGTGTATCCACATGTGTGTCGTGGGTGCCCGTGGTGTGTGCACCCATGTATGCATGCTGTGGGTGGTCGATGTGCGTGCATCCATGTCATGTGTGTGCCATGCGTGCCTATGGCTTGTGCACCCATGTGTATGCACCGTGGGTGCCTATGTGTCTGTCCACACGTGTGCCGTGGGTGCCCCATGTGTGGGCCATGGGTGCCTGTGGCATGTGCATCCATGCATGTGTGCCGTGGGTGCTTGCTGTGTGTATCCACACGTGTGCTGTGGGTGCCTGTGGTGTGTGCACCCACGTCCGTGCTGTGGGCGCCTGTCATATGTACATCCGCACACGTGCCATGGGCACCTGCAGCGTGTGCATGACACAGGTGTGTGCTGGTGGGCGGCGGGGGTGAGCCCAGCGTGCCAGCCACAGCTTTGGGCCCGCGTACGCTGGTGCTGCATCGGTGCCGGTGGTGCACGCGTGGCACAGGCACGCGGCCGTGCCATGGGATTGCGTTTGGAGCGCCGAGGCGTGTCCCCACGCGTGCTGTGTGCGGAACTGTGCCCCCACGGGTGACGTACACCTGCAAACCCAGCCTTCCCTATAGCTCTGGTGATAGAAGCCCTCGCACTGGGAAACCTTCCCATCTCCTGGCACATCAGGAGGGGACAAAAGCCAGTCCTTCCCCTCCCCTGCCTCTCGCCAGGGCTGTCCGCATCGCCTCTGTTTGCGCTTCTCTTTGTCCCCCCTATCAGTGTCACACCATGCCACCATCCGTTCCTGTTTGCTTTGGGAGGACGAGGTACGAGATTTGGCTGGTGCACAAAGGTTCGTGTTGGGGATTTTTTTCTTGTTTAGGCATCGGTCCAGTGTACGTTTGCACAGATGCTTGATTTTTAAATGCCCGTGAGTCCTGGTGGATTAATTGGAATTTTTCATACGCTCTAAGGTGAAAAGTGCATGTAAATGCTCAGAGGCTTGTTTTAATGTGCAGGTTTCTTGTGTCGGGAGATGCTGTTCCGCAGAGGTGAGTTACACGTGTGCTTGTCCCAGTTGTGCACAAACCTTAGCCCCTCGTGTCACCTGGAGAAAAATAAATCTGCAGGGATCTTAGCACTCAGAAAATCAATGCTTTAAGATTCACTTGGAAAAAAAAAAAACCCACACCCTCAGCTCACTGGGGGCGAGAGCTTTAAAAGGTCTAGCTGCCTTTTGATTCCTCACGGGTGACTTCTGTGAACTTTTCCCTTGAAGCCTCAGAGAAGGTCCCAGGATCGTGGCAGATCCCAGGCGAGGGGTGCTGGGCAAGCGACTTTTCTTGTCTCCCTGCCTCAGTTTCCCCAGTGTGACATGCTGTGTTGGCCAGGGACTTTGGGACAATATATACAATGGAAATGTATAGAGACTGGGCTAGGAAACTTTGCCTAAATAAGCTGAGCAGTTAATTTTGCTTTTAAGAGGAAGCTGAAATTCTCACATAACATCAGATAATTCTAGTTCCTTGTGGCTTTCAGACCACTGTCAGGCTTTGCTTCTAAAACTTTTTTTTTATTGCTTTTAAAATAGCCAAAGTTAGCAACAACGGGCTCTGTAAACTTAGATGCGAAAGTCTGAGGAAATGTGCAGTTGTGTTATTTCCCTGCCTTGTGCCCTTGTTTGCACTGCATTTGTATCAACTGCAGCTCCAAAAAAAAGGAGAAGGAAAGTTTAGAAATTTTATTTGAAACATTTGTGTGTTAAATCATCTTATTATCTGCAGGTTCCAGATAGGAGAAGGTCTGATGCTAGATAGCACGTAGTTTGGCAGACCTGGTTTCTGGCTGGGCTCAGGACAGCGGTTGGGTGTGTGGCAATGCCTGATCCGGGGGGAACGGTGTAAATACGTGGCACGTGAGACCTCAGCCGTGCTGGGCGTGGAGAGCGTGGCAGAGTGCTGGTGGTGCCGAGGACAGAGGACGATGAAGTCCCTGCAGTGATTTGTGTGAGAAGCTACAGGTCTGTTGCCACGGGAAGAAAAATTGGGTAGAAATTTGAGAAAAGTAGGGAATGGAAATGGAGAGTGAGACTAAGGGACCAAGACATTCTTGTTTTCGATTATTCCCCCTCCACTATCCTGCCTCCTCCTCCCTCTCTTGCAGCAGCACGTGGCCTCTGATTTTTTCCCCTTGGCAACCCAAGGGCTCACACCGAGCACAGGCTCTGAGCTCGGTTTGTGCTGAGAAATGCTCCGGTGTCCAGGTGAGCTCCTTTATGGATGGGCAGCCAGCTGGGATGCTGGATGCTGAGCGCAGCCTGGCTAGAGCGAGGGTCTCTGGGTACCACCCAGCATGTGCTGCTTGCTCCTGGGGCACCCCCACATTTGTCCTCTGATTGAAATAAGAGGAAAAAAAAAAACTTTTGGGGAAAACCTCTTGCTGTTCAGCCTCAGCACAGCAGTGGAAGAAGTGGTGGAGAGGAGGAGGAATTACTCAGCGAGTAATGCCCCTGCGAGGCCCTGCTGGGCTCGGCGTGGCCAAGGGAGAGCGTGGAAAAGCGAGTGGTTCCAAGGCAGCCGGTGGTCCCCTGGTGTGATTAACAACCGCGTGAGTCACCGCGGCGTGACCAGCCCTGCTTTCTTCACAGCTCCCCCCCAGACAATCCCCTCTTGTTAACGGTGAAGCTGGCAGTGGGCACGTCGCCTTCCCCCAAGCTCTGCATCCCGACGGCGGGTAAAGACCAACCGTCTTGTTTCCTTTCTCTCCTTAAACATGAAAGCCCAGCCAGTCTGCGTGACTGGACTGGTTTGTCAGCTGCTCTGGTATTCCCAGGGGAAGGTCTGGCCAAGCCCAGTGTTTTTCCCAAATGCTTTGGGTGGCGTTTGGGCGGCCCTGGTGCTGTTGGAGCTGTGGCCGGGTGGTGCAGCCCATCAGTGGCCAGGGCATGGGGTGCTGGGGTGAAGCGGTGGGCTGGTTGCAAATGCAGGAGTGAATTGCCACGATGGCTGATGCAATATTCCTCTATTTAATGCACAAGTGAGCAGAGCGACCTGCAGGCAGACAGCACCGAGCCCCACACGTTTCATGGCACCTGTTTCCCTTCAAGTGATGCGGTAGTTATTGTTCCTGTCCCATAGCATCCCTCTGGTCCAGGGAGGCAGGGGGCTAGCTCCCGTTCAGCATCCTGAAGCTCTGGGTTACCAAAACCAGTCCTGGCTTGCTGCCCCTGCTTCTCCAAAAGGTCAAGTGTGAAAACTAAAGGAGCTTGAAAGACGCTGGGCACAGCTCCACATCTTCGATGGCAAGTAGGTAATTTGCTGCTAAAGTAGCTTTTTGGGAGGGTTAGGTGGGAGAGGAGATTCCTTCAGGACAGGATTAGGCACAGCGGGGGAGCATCACAGCAACCAGACAGGGCTTGGGGTTTTAATCAGCCTCAGTCATTAACATACAGAATTAGCTGACATTTCGCTGCCTTTTCAGCAGGAGGATAACTGAGCCCTGTGGTTGCTAATCTCCCTTCTTGTGTGTCTCTATATATAATATTTATATAGATACTTATACACACACTTAAACAAAAGAGATGTAAGGACTCTGCCTAAGGGTTTGCGACTGCAGGCAGGAATGCAGCTTGGAAAAGCGGGAGCAAAGGAACGTTTTTAAATGCCTTGACATCTTCTGAAGGCAGCTCCAAAGCAGGCAGCGACCCGGTGCGCAGGAGGAGCTGCCACTTCTGCGGCCGTGCCAAAATGTGTTCACGGGCCAGCTCTCCTTGTGTCTGTGCCGTGGGGGCAACTGGCTGGAAAGCAGGAGCTGTAGCTTCCCCCGTGTCCATCTGGGTGGTGAAATGATGTAGGATGGAACCTGGGGCTGCTGGGCACCAGGGCTGAGGACCTGCCTGCACTGGCTCACCAGGCTGCTGCCATCTCATCATTAAAAACAAAAGACCTTGGAGATGCAGCTTGCAGCCGGCATCCTTTGTAACCACAGCACAAAATGCCTGCCCACCCTTTGGCAGGATGGGATCGCGTCCTTCCACGGCCAGGGGATGGAGGGGAGAGATGGAGTTTGTACCCAGGCGGAGAAGAAGGGACCACAGTCGATGGGAGCCCAGCGTGAGGTTTCTCTGATACTTAACTGGTGGAAGGATGCCAAAGCTGGGAGTCTGGAGGGAAGGGCAGGCAGGACCGGAGCCTGCTGTCTGCGCTCTCGATATCCCGGTTTCCAGGGAGGGAGGTCTGATTGTGTTTGCTCTTGGCTCTCTTCCACTCGAGATGCCTGTGGTCGAGGGCAAGGTGTTTCCTTGGCTTTAGCTCTCAAGCAGAGATGATTTCCAAGGTTGTAACCAGCTCCACATCGGAGCCCTGAGATGGGAAGAGCCCCTCCATCTCCCCCAGACTCTCCTCCCGCTGTCCCTGCTGCAGCCCCAAAGGCTTTTCTCCCCCAACGCTGGCTCCTGGGCAGCCAGGTCTTTCCTCTTCTCCCTCCTGCATGCAGAGGGGGAGCTGGGCATATCTCATATTAGCGTTCAGCTTTTGGTTTCCTGCTGTTTTTCTTTTCCCATTGTATGGAAAAGAGCATTTCCCCATCTGGGGCAGGAGGGAGGGAGTTTTCCCGGCGCGGCCAGGCTTTGCATTGCAGCCTCTGGAGAGGTTTAAGGGGCTGGTGCCAGCATCCACCCTGCCCTGCCAGAGCCTGGCTGCTCTCTGGGGGTCGTGCAGGGCACGGGCAGTGCTGGAGGGGGTCTTGAGTGCTGTTTTGGGCACAGGGCACCATGGCATGGGGCTCTTGGGTTCCCTGTCACCCTGAAAATTCACTGGTGCAGGGGACTCAGTATGCTCTGCAGTTTGATAAATGCCTCGCGCGGTGGAGGATCAGCACATCCCTCTCCTGTAGCTCTGTGTTCCCAAGGCTCCTGTCACCTGGCGCTTGCAATAACCATCTCTAGAAAACGTAATAAGATTTCTCCTGGTGGTTTTGCAGCCTGAGAGCCGGTGCCTGTGTGCAAGAACCTCAATGTGACACGGACCAGAAACTACAGGGAAACTGCCACTTTGGCTGGACTTGCAAAGCTGGATGGGATCCGGATGGGAATAATGAAGCCAGTGGCCTGTGTCTGTTTTGTTGCTGCTCAAGAGCAGCTGCTGTGGTGGCGGTTCCGTTCTGCCATGCACCCTGGCTTGTCTGGATGGGCTTTCAAGCCTTTGTGAGATCATGGTGCGGGAAAAAGTCATTTTCATGCTTTAAGGATGGGTTTCTGTTAGGTTACAGGAGAAAAAAAAGCTTCAAGCTGGAAGGGTTTAGGAGCTGAGTGAGAGGAAAATTGTGGTAGAAAAGGTTTAGACTGTGCCATGATTTGAGACCTGGGACTTTCCATCTGGGTGCGTTGTAGCTCACATTTATCTGTGATGATGTAACCGCTGGGGATTATCACCCCGCGTCTATATATGTAGCTGGCGATAATTTTATTCTGGAGGAAAACATTATAAAAACACAAGCACAGAGTAAGAGGGCCAGAAACCTTCTCCTCTCCAGATTCCTCTTTCAGGGCTACCAAACCTCCCTGCCACCCCATCCCCAGGTGGCTCCCCCTTCCCTGTATCCTCCTTTCCCGCAGGCACATCCCAAGTTGTTGCTGTACCTCCTGGTACTCATGTAAATGGGGGAGTTATCCCCGAGTGGCTGTGCAGGTGACATGCCCAGGCTGCGTGTGGCGGTGCAGGTGACATGTCCAGGCTGTACGTGTGGCGGTGCAGGTGACATGCCCAGGCTGTACGTGTGGCTGTGCAGGTGACATGTCCAGGCTGTACGTGTGGCTGTGCAGGTGACATGTCCAGGCTGTACGTGTGGCGGTGCAGGTGACATGCCCAGGCTGTACGTGTGGCGGTGCAGGTGACATGTCCAGGCTGTACGGTCCATCCCCGGGCAGAGGTGTTGTGCCTTTGCCGGGTGAACAAGCCGATGCTCCTGCCTGCTGGCGCGGCACTTACTCACTCCCAGTTTATCCTGACTCACTGGTGTCTGGGTGACTCTGGCCACGCTCAGGCTTCTACTGCTACAAGAAGATGCTGCTACCTGCAGCCAAAGCACGACAGATGTGTTCGGTGGGAAACACAGCCACATTTTTTGGCTGAGGCTGGGTGAAGAGCGTGTCCTGACACGAAGCCATGCCGGTCCTTGCTGCGCTGCAGCCGGAGGCGGATCCTCTGGGTGGAAGGGGTGTAAAGCAGGAGGTCAAACTCAGTGGCTGGAGGAGATGAGTTGTGGGCAGGGGGTAGGGAAGGCTTCCGAAGCGGTGAGCAACAGGCAGGGAACACGTGGAAGGTGCCAGCCCTGCCTGCAGGGAGGTGGTGGGTGCAGAGGGTGACGTGGGTGGGGGTGACGTGGTGGGTGCAGAGGGTGACGTGGGTGGGGGTGACGTGAAGATGACTCTTAACGGTGGCAGGAGGAGGAGAGGGAGAGGCCCTGGCACACCCCAGGGCTGCCGTATCCAGAAACTTCCCTCTTCCCACCACACAAACTGGGAGAGCGTGGCCGGCTCGGTGCCGCTGGTGCCCAGGGAGGGAGGGATGCTGCCAGCGGCGCGGGGGCATGGTGGGGGACCGAACGGCCACCAAAGGTGGGCACTCAGGAGTGGCATCGGGTGCAGGTTAAGAGCAACCCCCCATCTTTTCCCCACCCCGAGATGAGCGGGGAGGGAAGCGCCTTTTAAAACACACGTTTTTGCACAGGCAGCAGCGTGCTGTCCCGGGGCAGCCCTGGTGCTCAGCCCACCTCTCCTCTGGGATGCGGGAAATGAAGCAGACGCTTTCACTTTTTAATCCTCATTACTTTAAGGCCTATTCTGTTGCACGAACAGGATGCTGGGCGGCTTGTTTGTCTCCTGCAGACATCCCCGGCGGCGGGGAAGGCGGGTGTGGAGCATTCCTGCCACCCTGGCTATTAACTTCCCCGAAAGCTGGGGGCACAGGCTGAGCAGAGGGAAGCCGTTTATTTTCTTTAACGTGCAATTTCTGTGTTGGAGCAAGTTCAGAGCGACAGTCTCCGTCCATGTAAATGGCTGATAAGAAGAAGAATGGTTTGGCAGAGCAGATGGCCCCTGGAGTGTCTCCGCTTTGCGGCAGCACATCCTGCGTGGGGATGGGGGGAGGCTGCAGCCTGACCCCATCTCACCCCACCCAACTCGTGTCCACAGCGCTTTAGCCTTTATTTTAATCCTGGTGTTGAGCTGAGTTGACCAGAGCTGTGGGTTTGGTAGCCTCTGGCTGCAGATGATGGCAGCAGGGTTTTTTTGATCTGTTGACAGCAATGTTTCCCCCTACGCCTCCATCGTGTCGTGGCCAAAAAACCCAAGAACCGTCGAAAACGGTGGGGAGGACACACAGAGAAACCTCTACGAGCGCAGGAGGTGCAGCTGCTTGAGCTCCAGAAGTCTCAGGAAACAAAACAAAAAAAATAATCTGGCCATTTCTGCACAGCCCCAGCTTTGCAGCACCGTTTCCCATCACATCTCCTTTTTCTCTGCCCCCTCCCAAGCCAACGCGTGCAAACGCCTGCCCGTGCTCTGAGCTGTGCCTCAACCCCTGTCTCTTCTTGCAGCTGTTCCTGGAGAAATACGGCTACTTCGGCGAGCCAGGGACCCAACACAGCCCCACTGAGTTCACGGAGGCGGTGAGGTATGAGCCTTTTATTGAAAACTGCAACAGAAATGCAGCAACTCTGGCTGCGTGGGTGCTGCCAGCGCTTGGAGGGTCTTTTTGCAGCCGGGAGGTCTTTCTGCAGCCAGGGGCTCCCTCTCACACGGTCCGATGATAAAGCACAACCAGTCCTTTTTGGAAGCACCAGTCCATACCCTGCTCCCGCAGCTGGATGCTGGCAGCCCGGCGCCTCGCTGCGCTGCTTTATTTGCCTTTTATGGCCCGGTGCTCCCTTACAATAATATCTGCGTCGAGGCCGAGGTTGGGGGTGGCTGGGAGATGCCAGGGGGCCGAGCTGACAGCCCCTGCTCGGACATCGCCTGGTGGGATCACATGGGCTCTGGGAGCATCCCTGACCCTATGCAAAGTCAACTGTAAAGTCAAACAACTGGGGTTAAAAACTGGAAAAGGCGTTTTTTAGGCTCCCCTGTCTCCTTTTGCCCCGCTAGGAGCTGGCTCGCTGGTCAGATGTGGTTGCAGAGCCGAATCCTGCTTGTTTGCCCACCTGAATGCATTCCTGACGGTGGGGCATGAAGCTCGCAGGGTGAAAACCCTGGCTCAGGTCAAACACCCAGCACTAACCTAACCCACCCCCCCGGGGGGGGTCCAGGTGTGGGTGCTGATGTCTCCCTTCCTTTCGCAGGGATTTCCAGCGGGTGACCCACCTCCCGCTCAGCGGGGTCCTGGATGCCCCCACGCTCCATCAGATGGCTCTGCCACGGTGCGGCACGGGCGATGGGGAGAGCCGCGCTGCCTGGGCACACCGGGCATCTGCCGCCCCGCGCCGCAGGCGCACCACGCAGCACGGTGAGCACTGGCACGGGGGGGCCCGGTGGGCTTTGGGCTTCTGGGGTGCTGACAGTCCAACTCTTCCATCCTGTAATGGGACTCATGGAGATGCTGCTGTGGATGGGATGTGCAGCCCCACTGACACAGCATCCATCCCGGGACCCGCCTGGGCTTTCCGCTGCTTTATTTTTAAACCTTTTTATTTTTAGTTGTTCTGTATGGCTTGATGTCAGTAATGATTAGAGAGATGCAACTCCACTGGCAGGGAAATTCAGCTCTCCGGGGTGGTTTTACTGCTGTCAAGGGAGCCAGGACATGTCCCAAGGAGCTATCAAGTCACCGTGGCCCCAGACACAGCTGTGGTGGCATGATCCGAAGGGCAGGGGCTGGCACATAGTGAAGTTGTCTCCAGGCTCTGCTGAGCTTGAAGACTTCTAATGGGTGTTAGTCACCCAGCAGTAACCCCAAAACCTGTTGGTGCTGGGCTGCCTGGCCACAGGGAGTCATTTCACCCATGTTAAGGGGTTTAACTGTGCTCCGAGCAACATCTCTTGCTCCTGTGTGTCCAGGATTGGACCTCTTGTCTCTCATGAGCTGCCTCCTGGGCTTGTGGATGAGTAACTGGATTCCTAGAGAGCGAGAGGGCTGGGGCCAGCTGTGCTTAGGACATGGGAAAAACGAAGGCGAGATTAAGAAAGGGCTCTGTGCCTTGTCAGGCTGTCTCTACATCTGGCAGGGCTGGCGATGGATGGCCCCGGGGGACAGCCCCCTCATCCTCCTCCTGCCTCTGGCTTTCCTTCCAAAACCCTGACAGGCATCTCCCGTGCATCGCCCTCCCAGGCGGGGGGTCTGCCGTGCCCGGGACAGGAGGGCAATGAGGCAGGACATACAGCAGGCGATGGGCAAGCAGCCTGCGCCCTGCGGCTCGTGGGGCTCTTTTCTGGGAATCACGGTCCGTGGGCGGGTGGCAAGAGATGGGAAGGGCTCTGTGTGGCACCAGTTATTGTTCTGGTGCCAGCAGATCCCCCGCGGCGGCAAGCTGGGGTGCAGCACCAGCAGGCAGCAGGGATGGGAGCAACGCCGAATGGGTGCCCGCAGGCTGGAGGGGAGGGAGTGGGTGCCCACAGGGCTGGCAGCACCAGCCAGCGAGGCTGGAGGCTCTGTACCAGCTTGGCTGTTTATCCTACTTGAAGCAGGAAGCCGCAGCGGCTGAGCTAGCAAAGTGTGCTGCCACCCGCGCTGCCACCCCCCACCCCCCTCCCAGCAGGATCCTCACCGGGCACCCACCGTGTCCATCATCCCACCGGCTTCGGGCACGCTCGCACCCGGCACGTGGGCAAAAGCCAGCCCTGGGTGAGCTTTGGCTCCCAGCTGGGTCAGCCCGGTGGCGGTGGCCAGCGGGGCTGGGGAGGGGGTCTGTCTGCGTGAGACGGGGTCCTGCGTGGCTGCCCCACTCTGCGCCTCCAAACAAAGCCCTCTGCAGGGGAAAAACCCTGGGTTTTCTGCTCTCTGGGAAGCTCAGGGGACAGGTCCTGTTTGGAAATCGGGGTCTGCGGTGGAGGGTGCCGGGAAGAGGACTTTCTTCTAGCTGCCTTGCTGGGCTCTACCAGGCACTGGAGGCTGGCTGGGAGCTCTGCTGAGCAGCAGGTCCTCAGCCAGATGGTAAGTCAGGGAGCTGGCAGCCTGGATTCCCATGGGGAACTCCCTGCCTGTGATTGTCCTGGGCAAATGGCTGCGTGTGGCACCCAGCCCTCCCCTTCCCAAGAGCCACCCACGTTAGCCTCACCCAGCCTTGCCTGCCAGTGCCATCCCTCCCTCTCCGGTGGGAGATGCTCTGGCTGGAGCCTCCTGCCCTGGTCTGCTGGTGCCATCCCTCCCTCTCTGGTGGGAGATGCTCTGTCCTTGTGGAGGAAAGGATGGGATGCCAGGACTTTATCTTAGGGCTGCAGCCATCCAGGCAGGTATTTAGCATTTGCCACGCAGGGTTTGTCCTGGCCGGTGGAAAGTGCAGCCGTGTCCCTCTAGTTGGAGGCTGCCATTGCACTGACGAGCAGGGGGAACTGAATCTGCCCCCAGGATTGGGACCAGCTGGCCCGGAGCCTTCCCTGCCGTGGGCTGCTCAGAAACGGGGGGAAGGACACGGAGCTGGGATGGGATGTCCACACCAGGCTTGGCAAGCGGCTTGGCTCAGACCCACAGCAGCAAGCCCCGGCGTGCTACCAGCTCTGTTCCCCCTGTTTCCCTGCACATCTGGAGCAGGTGCAGGTGATGGAGGTCTGTTGCTCCCACGCCTTGGCACTGGCTCTGACACCCTCATCTCCCCAGCATGGCCCCTTGGCTTCTTTCCCACTCCTGGATGCCCCTGGCTAGATGTAATTACGGGACCCTGGGGTCCCCACAGCTGTGAGGGGTGCTGGAGGAGGAGGAGGAGGGGGCTGTGATGCTGTGCACCAGCTGCAGGAACACACAGCTTTGCACTCCCACTTGGTGGCAGGAGGGTGGGGAGCTTAGTGGGATCTCTTAGGCTTGTCCCCATCACCGTCACCATCTTCCCTGGTGGCAGTGGGGCTTTGTTTCCCCTGAAAAAGCTTTCGAAGAAGCGATGGGCAGTGGGTTTCTCAGTGCTGGTAAAATGATGCTTTTAAAATGAACAGTGAGCGGTGGTTTGTCCCCTCTGGGGTTTCCATCCCCGGCTCGGCTTCCAGGCAGGAACTTCTGCAGGTAGAAGAGGTCAGGATGCCCTTAAAAAGGGTGAAAAGACAGGCCTACAGCTGGGGAGCTGGCCTCCTCTTCCTTGCCTTGGCTTGGTATCTGCTGTGTCCAAATTACACGTACGGGGTGGGTCGGGGGCGAAAGGAAAGGGATCCCCTATAAAACCAGGACAGGCTGGGACTCAGGGGGGCAGTTCGGGCGAGACAGGGAGGAGCCCCCTCTCACCAGGGGAGCTTTGGGTGCTGGGGAGCTGCAGCCCTGCACACGTGCCTGCTGTGGTCCCCTGGGTTTGGTGTCCCTGCAGCATCTGGGCATGTTGCAGAAGGTGCAGAGGCACCGGAGGGACCAGCCGCAGGGCTCTGCTGCAGCTCCTCCTAGTAGAAACGGGCACTTTTGAGGGAAAAGCGTGCTCGCTGGCCAGCTGGATGAAGCCCTGGACGTCTCTGGGCATGTGATGGAGATCAGCATCTGCTGCTATGGCACTCGGTACCCTTCCTTCCTGGAGCTGCGTTTTTCAAACCCGGCTGCTCCCTCCTTGAGGATCGGTTCTTTTTTTCCCTCTGGCTGGTGCCCAGCTCTTGGCAGATCTGCCTTAACGGGGCTGCAGTCCTGCATCCCCCCCCCTGCAGTGCTTCTGTGCCCCCAGGGTGCTGCCCAGAGCCTTTCCCACTCCTTTTGCCTTTAGGCCACTTGTTTTCAGGGGTGGCTTTGCTTTCTCTCCAAGCGAGCCGGTCCTTGGGCTGCATCTTCTTCTGGGCATGAAGCTGGCATCAGGCAGGAGACCTGCAGGTCAAGGACCCATGCTGGATTTGGCCCTGGAAAGCATGATGAGGCAAGGCAGAGGGTCCGAGCTGGGTGCCCCAGCTTCTTTCCTCAGACAGGTTTTGCCCGCCCCGGTAGGGTTTGGTGGCAGCTCCAGCCTTGGGAAATAGTGGGATCTAGTGGTGGCACCTTCAGAGGGGTTTCATGGGTCAGATCCTGCTGCTGATGCAGGGTGCTGATGCTGCTGGTGGGACACCTGCGTTGACTTTCGGCTTCAACTTGGGAAAGCCATGACATTTCCCAGCACCAGGAAGCTTTCTTCTACCCAGGCAGCCCCTGGTGGAAGAAGAACAAGTCCAAGTCCCCACCGCCACGCTGAGCTTGCCTCTCTCGCAGGTGGGAGGTGGTACAAGCGGCACCTGATGTACCGAGTGGTGAACTGGCCGCCCTACCTGCCGCAGCACGAGGTGCGCCTGGCCGTGAAAGCCGCCTTCGAGCTCTGGAGCAACGTGTCCTCGCTGGTGTTTTGGGAGGCGCGGGATGGCCCGGCTGACATCCGGCTGACCTTCTTCCACGGGGACCACAATGACGGGCTCAACAATGCCTTCGATGGACCAGGTGCTGGTCGCTTCCCCCTCGTAAGCTTCTCTTTTACAACGTGGGCTCTTCCCTGGCAGGGAGGAGGGCTGGGGCAGCGATGGGCTAGGGGGTGATGGAGGCAAGGCTCTGCCCCAGCAGTCCCTCTAAGCCGGTTTGCACCAGTTTGCTCTCTGATTTGGGGTCCGCACTCCCAACTTAGCAATGGAGGTCTGCTGGCGAGGCAAACGAGATCCTCACTCATTCAGGGTCACGCTGGTGGCATCCACCAGCCCTGAGCTCATTCCTTCCAGCTGAACCTTTCTGCTTATCTGCTGTCAGACGAGTCCATGCTTTCTCGCTTCTTGAGCCTTTGCCTGGCACGGGCCACCGCGGTGGCTTCAGTCCCTGGCCCGAGCCCAGCAAGAAACCAAATGCATAAACCACAGAGCAACCCCGCGTGCTCAGGAGCAGGAGGCAGAACTGGTCTGGGTTGTACCTGCTGCGGGCAATAGTTGTGGGGAGCTGCTGTTCTTTCTCAGGAGGCCTCCCAAATTGCTAACGTTGATGCGTATTGAAGCCAACCAGAGCTGCATGTGGCCCCCTGCCCCTTGTGGCTGAGATCTTCTCCTGTCCCGTGGTCCCTGATGGCTCTCGTGTCCCCAGGAGGTGCCCTGGCTCACGCCTTCTTCCCCCGGCGCGGAGAAGCCCATTTCGACAGTGCCGAGCGCTGGTCCCTGCGCAGCGGCAAAGGGCGCAACCTCTTCATCGTGGTGGCCCACGAGGTCGGCCACACGCTGGGGCTGGAGCACTCCCCAGTGAAGAGTGCCCTGATGTCTCCCTACTACAAGAAGCTTAGCAAGGATTTTGTCCTCAGTTGGGATGACATCTTGGCTGTCCAGAACTTGTACGGTGAGCCTGGCTTCTCTGAGCATCCCTCAGTTCCTCCGGGGCTGTTCCCTGGGATGGAGAGTGAGAAGCAGGGATGGGAGCAGGTCCCTGCAAGGTGGAGAGGTCTACCTGGAAGGGGCACGGTGGGGATGAGCCCCATCTCTGTGTGGCTGGGGAGGAAGGTGTGGTAGGGCACGTGGGATGGGTACCAGGTCCTGCAGGGCAGGGCAGGCTGGACTTGCTGCCTGCTTGTTTGCAACCAGGGACGCACTGGTGCATGTTTCCTGGGGGGGGGGTGGGTATCAAAGCATCTTTGCCACCACCATATAGAGGGGGACAGGAATCAGAGAGTGGGACAAGGAGTATTTGGAGCCCTGGGATGGTTCCACAGCCATTTCCCTGCCCCTTCTCCATGTCTTACCACCCTTTGCTCCATCCCAGGGAAGCCCTCCAAGGGCTCGGCCATCCAGCTCCCGGGAAGGGTCTTCACTCACTTCCAGGACTGGAGCACAGACCTTTACAGCGGGGAGCGGCGGCAGAGGAGCCTCAGCACCTATTACTGCCACTCCTTCTTCGATGCCATAACCACTGGTGGGTGTTGGCAGGTGCAGCCCTCTCCCAAAACATGCCCCCCCCACACCCCTTGCCCCAGCGCTGCAGCAGCCTGTTTCTGCTCTGATAAGCTCCGGTGGTGGGAAAAGGGGGGGGTTTGGCTGGTCCACAGCCCCATCCGTGCTCCTGGGCCTGGTGGCATCACTGATGCCCATCGCTGCCACAGAGCAGAGTGCATCTTGAGGACACACGATGGCTTGGTGAGTTAGGAGTGGGGAAAACATCCTAAAATTTGGGCCATGGCGAGGCTTATTGGCTGCAGGAGCTCAACCGTGGAGACAAGCCTTGAGCAGGAGCTGTGGTCACCTTTTATCCTCTCCAGGCTGGAGTGGAGGTGATGAATTACGAAAGCCGAGGGGTGGCTGGAAAGGCAGAAGGGAGCGTCCACATCCCGAGCATCCCCAAAGCACCGCAGAGCTGCGCGGGGAGGAGCGGGGAACCGGGGAGCGGCGGCTGGGAGGTGGGATGAGGTTTCTCACCCAGGATCCCCTCACCCCTCCCTCTGCCTCACAGATGCGGATCACAACCTCTACATCTTCAAGGGCAGCCACTACTGGGTGGTGACGGCGAGCGGCAACGCCAGCCACCCACAGCCCCTGCAGACACGCTGGTCTGGCCTCCCCGCCGGCATCGACGCCTGTGCCTGGTCCCAGCTCAGTGGCAAGTTTTACTTCTTCAAAGGTAGGTGAGGCAGGAGAGCTGCCCCCGGGGCTGCCGCTGCTCCTACCTGCCCATCTGGCTGGGTCTGGCTGGGCACCTTCTCCTGCCCACGTCTCCTGTCCCCTCCCAGTGCACAACTGGGGCACCAGTGGGTCCCAGATGCACACAAACCCGCAGGAGCCCACGGTTTAACCGTATGGATTCGGGCATATCGCCCCGCAGCCCACATCGCTCCCTCGTGCCTCAGTTTCCCCATTAGCCCATTCAGCAGTGCTCAGCTCTTTAAAAACAAAACCAGATGCACCGAATCCTTTGGGGTCTTGGGGAGAAAACAGGGGCCACAGGGGAGCTGAGATGCTGTCCCCACGTCCCCAAGCTGCCCGGCAGTGTGCCGCAGCCGGCCGGGGAGAGGAAGGTCAAACCAGGCAGCCCGGCTACCAAGGTCAGCCCCAATTTTGAATGGAAACCGGTTGCTGGCTCTTCAGAAAGGGGACTTTGTTGCTGGGGCTGGGTGACAGCCAAAAGCCCCTCTCCCTCCCCAGCCCTCCGCCGCTCCCTCCCTCCCCGGGGCTGGGTCAGGCTGCGGCTGACGAGGAGAAAGAAGCTTTTGTCTGGCTGTTTTTTGGGGACAGGGCGCTGTGGGGACAGCCGAGTACTCGACCCCCAAAGCGATTTCTGCTGCTGTGGTCTGGCTGGTCCGGGTCCACATGGGGTCTGGGTCCATCGGTCCCACTCACTGTGCAGGAACAGGGGGGAGGTTTGCAAGGCAGCAGCATGAGCCCAGTGGCTGGTGTGGTCACCTTGCACTGTCCCTGCCAGTCCCTTTCAATTCCTTCAAGCCCTTGAACTACTGTGCCTCAGTTTG
>JAVJGJ010000001.1:105078104-105113920 GCA_035590215.1 Microhierax caerulescens
GTTAAGGTAGGGCTTTAAAGACCAAGGTTCCTTTTTAGGCTATGTCAGTACTGAAGAATGCGCAGCACTTAACACAGAGAAAGAAAGGGGTTAGCGTGACCTGATCTAAACCTCTCCCTTCTCACTCTCCACTTCAGAAGTGGCTGGTGAATGAAGAACAAAAGGCTCCCAGTGAGCAAACAGCCTCCTTCCCACCAAATCCAGCCTCAGCGCTGCCTGCTCCCGAGGGCAGGGTCAAAAGCAGGGGAATTGGATTCTCTCCCCAGCCCCACAGAGGCACACACAGCCACAGCAACGGGGAAATGAATTTATTGACACGGATGGCAGGTAAAGCCTGAAGAGCAACACAACTACGCGGCGAACACTCCAACGAGCGATGCTGCAGGAGAAGAGGGCGAAACGCTACCGCCCGAGCCCCAGCTCTGCCCTGCAGCGCAGGGACACCCACACACCCAAAAAGCTGGGAAGAAATCTGGCAAAAGAAGGGGGTGCTCAGCAACCCTTCCCTGTGTCGCAACTATACCCTCCTCCCTGACCCAACACAGCATCACACTTAGTGCCACTGGTGCTTCCTTAATTGCTCTATTAATGATTTTTGCAGTGCACCCGCAGGGCTTGGAGCAAATCACCTCCCAGCACACGTGGGCAGGGCTCAAGGGCTGGATTGCTCCAGCTCTGCTCCACTTTTTCCCCAGCCAGAGCACAGGGGTTCCTACACTGGGACATCACCTTCCTCGGGCTCCTGCAGCTCCTGGGCCCTGCTAGAGTCTCTTCCAAGGCCATCGTGACCTTTTCCCAGCACTGGCTTCTTGGTGGCAGACAGTGCCAAAGCCCTGATGAACTATCTCCCACCGTAAAACATTTATTGATTTTGAACATGGCATCTAAAAAGACAACGTGGGGGGTTGCTACGCGTGAGGCTTTTCTCGCTGGGGAGATGGCGTCAAAGCATGCTGGGGAGGGTGAATCCATTCTGGTTAGTGGCTTGGTTTAAGCAGGAGAAGCTATGGATGGCGCAAGGACATGCAAGAGGCTTTGCTTTCACTGCTGTTGCCGCAGCACTCAGTGGTTGCAATGCAGTGAGGCCACAGCCATGGACTGGAAAGGGACACAGCCCCGACCCTAAGGACAGAGCAGAAAATCGGGGCCAGGGCATGGGGCTGCTTGGGACAGGGGGTGAAGGCAGGAACCTGATGGGCCCGTGTTACTGCGCACAAACAGCAAGAGGGAAGAAACGCTTCCACGATCTGCTCCAGACTCAGCCCAGCCAGGACCTGAAGGTCCCAGGCAGGCAGGATGCAAACATGCCCAAACCGTCTCCCCTCATGCCACGGCCTGGGTTTTGGGGGACAGCACAGGACCAGGGAGGGCCACTCCGCTCCCCGTGACACCCCAGGACACTGCCAGCAGCAGCCCCTCTCCCTAGGGGCACAGCTGATGCCGGCAGCCCTGCTGGGGAAGCAGTTTGGATTTACCACCATGAGCCTGGGGGACTGCCAGGGGTTAGCGCGGCACTGGGTGAAGGTGGCACAGCTCGGGGATGGCCGAGAAGGCAGTTTGGCCATAGCAGGGGCATGGAAAGAACAAGAAGAGGGGCTGTGGATGGGTGAGGATGCAGAGACCATACCTGGAGCTCTGGCAAGAGCCTTTTGCTCTAGGAGTGGGCTCGTTCCTTCGTTTCATCCACCGCTGTCCTGTTATCAAAAGCGGCCTCACTTCTCAAATCAGCAGCTAATGAGCCAGGGAGATGGCTGGAGTGAAAACACACCATCAAAAGCAGAGCTGAGTCTGCCAGCACAAGCGTAATAAAAAAACCCCCTCTCTTTAGGGCTCCATCCGACCGAACTGATGGCTCTGTTCCTAGTTCCCCAAGGCTGTGCTCACTCTGCTAGACCCCAGTGTCCCTGCAGGGCTCCCAATACTTCCTTGGAATTGCCTTCCCTTTAAGCCAATTACAATAGAAAAACTCAAAAAAAATGTATAAAAATATAAAATAAAGTGCAGTGTTATGTTTTCGACGCTTTTGCCTTGTTTTAATGAGCCGACATGTGGTTTTCGCTTGGTTTTCTTTTTTTTCCAATGAGCAGTATTATACAAAATTGTAACTACACCTAAAGCCATTTAGAAAACACTGAACATTGGCACAAAATGGAGAAGCCCACAAGAATTGACAACGAGTGAGGGGCGAGGGGGACATGGAAGTAGTCGAAGCAGTGGTTACAAACTCCATGGACGCTAAAAATATCAAAGGGGTTTGTTCCCTATCATCATTAGCACGTGGATACTAATTGCTACCTTGTTTAATCAGTGCCTTTGACTGAAATCCTAGACATGAATACAGCTGCTTCCAGTTAAGAGTGCTTTTCCCCGCGCTAGTGGTGAAGGAGGATCTGGGGACCCCTTTCTCCCCCCTCCTTCTGCAGGGTGAGGCACAGGCTGATCTCCTGTTAGTTTTTCAAGATGGCATCGTAGGCCTGGTAGATGTACTGGGACACTTCGGGAGCTCGGCACTTCAGGGAGAGCTGCGGAGAGGAGAGGAGAGGTTAGCGTTGGTGCAAAGGCAGGCAGGAGCTTTCTACCACCTCCACGAAGGCAACTGGAAATGCCTGGCCTACAGCATCACTCGGACAGATCACGGACATGGCTGATGACAGTCACCCAGAATATTTCTGCTGGGTACCGCGCTCTTCATCACCAACACCCAACTGCCTTTTCAGAGCTAGCTACAAACAGGAGGAGGTACATCAAAGCAAGCTCCCACTGTGGGGTTCTCAAATTCCTTAACAACTGTAGGTGCCTTGCAAGCACGAAGGAAAGGGACATGCCCCAGATGCTGGGACAAGGGACTGACTTGTCCTCGTGTTGCAAAACCACAGCATAAACCCGGGGTCTTCTAATGATTTTTCTGCTCAGTCCTAATGGACACAAATTTGGCTGACACCTCTCTCTAAAGCAAGGATCAGGCTGAGACCAGGCTTGTGGCATCAACCCTTATGCAAACACTTTAAATCACTTCCCAACGTTCACTTTCACCCCGCAGGTCTCCAGACCATGGATTTTTCTTGAAACTCCTGGAACAGCTTCCAACAGGAGATAAATCCTCTCATAGGAGGCTGCTCAGACACACAGGTCTGCAGAAGGGGAGCAAAGTCAAAGAGAATAGCTGTAGGAGCCCATGATGCAGAACAGAGTGCACCTTCCCACCAGCCATAGCCTGATGCCAGCACAAGGCCAGAGAGCCTCTGACATCCAGACAGCCGGTCTCCACTGCAGGAACGCGGCAGGGCATAAATTTCCCCTTGTTTATGAGAGGGGGAAGGGCATCCTGGCAATGTTTTCTCGCTAATGTCTCTTGGCTTTATCTCTGGGTAACCTTGGCAAGTAACTGCTCGTTGCTGAGCGGGCATTATCCCAGCTCACTGGTAATGGAGCAGCGTAATTCTGTTGTTTCTCACTTTTTTTCTAGTTCAGTGGGCATTCCTAACCCCTCAGTCAAATTAACAGGATCTCCCTCAAAACAAGCATGTTGGACAAAGTAGAGAGGGATGCACCGCGTGCAAGGAGGGTTAGAAGGATCCGGACCTGCACCATGTGCCCTCCACAGCCCGACACCTCACCGTGTAGTTCGGGTTCCCCGGCTGAATGCGAAGCTCGGCCAAGATCCAGATGCCATTGGTGAGTTTCAGAGACTGGTAGAGCATGTCCTGGCCCTCCACGTTCCTCTTGGCAATGGTGTAGACGTTGTTGTTCTGCAGTTTACTGGAGACAGTGTCTTCAGAGAGAAGAAAAACACATCTGTTAATTCACATCCATCATCTGCAGAGACAGAAGAGCCCAGAGGAGCGTTCCCAAGATGCAAGTGCACAAGGAAACGCTGACTTCTGTCCCACAGCTCTCTCTGGGGACAGGAGCAGACATGACACAAGGAGAAAGATCCAATTTGCTTCCTGGACCCGCCTCATTCCTTTCAGGCTGTGATCCCTTGTGAAGTACCTGCCCATCTTGCAGGGCTTTCACTTACTGCTCCCTGCTCTGGCTCATGCAGGACATACTGCCTTTACCATGGCTAAAGTCTGCAGCTCAGGGGGTAAGAGGACTCTGCTTTACCTACAACCCCCAACAAGCCCCAGGCAGGCTAACCTGGAGGCAGCCGAAAGATGAAGGTAATGAAGATGCAGGCTCGTTTGGGTGCCTGGTTCTGAGGTCTGGTCCCAACCATGACAGCTCCTGCCTCCTTCTCCCACCTCTTAAACACAGACACCACTGGCCAAACTAATGTCCTACAAACAAGTAAAAATACTTTTTTTTTTTTTTTAAAGAAAAAAGCAATCACTTGAAAGGGTAAAAAGCCACAGATATCTGTCTCTAGACAACACAGGGCTGTGATACAGCTTTTAACACGCTGTATGACCTCAACACTTGCAGAAGATGTGCGATTTCACCCAGAGACCTGTACAGATCTAACCATGACACAGGTTATTTCTAAAGGACCTTTCAAAGAAACAAGAACAGAGGCAAACAGGCAGGACACAAAGACCTGCACCAGCAGCCTCTGGATGCCAACGGGTTTCTCAGCACAGTACAGAGCAGAGCAAACCTCAGTCTCTGGATGCCAGTAAAAGGGGCATGTTCACACACTGGCTGGAAGGCTCAGGGAGGAGGACCGCACACCTGATAAACATCAATGGCAAATTCCCATTCCTGGTGCCCAACAGGAAAAATACAATTTGTTCAAGCTCTCTGCCAGGGCAGGGTGGAACACCCTGTCTGCGCTGAGCCATCAGCAGCAGGTTGGGCACTTCTGACAGAAAGCAAGGGAGAGAAGTGGCCTTAAACCAATTTGCACCGAAAGCCAAGAGACTGGTAACGTGGTATCCATTTCAAGGAGGGTGAGGAGCAGGGCAGCAGCAAAGCAGCAGCACAAAGCAACCATGCAGCAATAATCCATCCCCTGCAGCTACAAACACCGGGATCTGCTGGCGTCAGTGCTGGATTTGAGAACGGATGCAAGTCTGTGCTGGTGCACAGGGATGAGCGAGGGGACAGCAGAGTCTGTTCATGCACCAGGGAATGGTCGAAGCAGGAAAGAAAGGGCCCCACAAATCCACACAGCGATGCAGAGACTTGCACCCACTGCCTCTCCCCGGGGCAGCGTCGACCATCAGAGCAGCGGAGCAGCTCCATGGGCAGCACAGACCCCTCGCTCACAGCTGGGCTGAACCCCTTTGCTTCCCAGGCTTCAGAGGGGCTGCATGCAGGTTGAGGAGGGTTCAGGCATCCAGCTACCCAGACACACTCAAGATTTAGGTTTCCTCTCTTCCCCAGTTACTATGGCAACTGGCAGATATAAGTAACTAATGAGATCCTTCGCTTAAAAACCCTCATTCCCTCTGTCTCCTCCTCCCACCTCTACTCCTCCTCTCTACAACCAACTCACCCAGTTATAGAGAAACGGGCAATGCTGAGCAGGCCCTGCTCGCAGGGAGCGTGGCTGGGAGAGACATCACCCACTCGGGATGGAGCCCAAACTCCCATCTCCTTGTGCCCCCAGAGCCAGCGAGAGCAGCCTGTGGGGCTTTGCGAAGGCACGGTGTTCAACACAAGCGCTGGCTCACGGAGCACATCCTTCTATGCAAGGGACATCGATTTTGCTGGCTGTGGTTAAACCTCCCTGGTCTGGAGCCCTTTCTGGATGTGTATCCTAGAGGTGGAGCTGCTGGCAAGACTTGCTCCAGCAAGACCCCCTCCACTGGGGGATGCTGTCAGAGCAAAGGCATTCCCCAGGGAGCACGGGTGCGGGGTTGGAAGCAAGGCTGCAGGTGGGAAGCTGTGATTTTGGCAGCTGGGGGGCTGCTACCCCCTCACGGTGTGATGGCAGAGGAGGGGAGCACTCCCGCTGCCCGGGGAGCTGTGCTTTGGGGACACAGAGGGTAAGACGGGGCTGCAGAGCAACTGCTCTTATGCCAAAGCCTTCAACCGTGCGATGGTGCCTCTTGCCATTTCAACAGCCACTGCCACTGCTGGGGGGCAGATTTCCAAGCAGAACCTGCTTGTAGGGGGACACAGGGAGAGAAACAGGCAGGCAACTCCTGGAAAACCTGTTTTCTGCCTCCCTGTGTGACCTCAGTTACCCTCTGAAGAGGGCAAGAAACCCTACCAACACGCACCCTGTCTCAGCCAGAGCCATCGTGAGCAGGCTGGGGTGCTGATGCTTGGCTTGCCTGACTCCTCCTGTCCCCTCTCCTGGCTCAGATTTGGGGACTGTTGAAAGCGTAGCCACCCTCCCACCCAGCAGCAGCTCCCATCCCTCCTGTGCTCCCGGAGTGTCAGGATTTGGGATTTTGGAGATCAGGCAGAGTTGCTAAGCAACAGTGCCAGGCTGTGCCTGGCTGAAGGCAGGACCGTTAATGCCATGTGACAGCACAGCCTTTTAAAAAAAATTTTTTAAAAAAATATTTAAAAAGTCACACATTTGCTAGTAGCAGAGAGCTGAGCTCAGCTCTGAACAGGGCTGCTGGAGTGAGAGCTCAGCACCCACTGAAGCCCTGGTCAGTGCTCAGCGCAGGCTGCGCTGCCTGGTTGCACATCTCCCTGCTCGTGTGGGGTCTGGTGACTCTGCAAACCGGAGCCACACAAGTCCTTCTACGAGATGCCACAGTCTACATCTGACCTTGCTAAGCAACATTCCGCAGGGCTTCTTCTTTTGGCTCAGTGCTTATTCTCAAAACTCTCCTCAAGCACAGTGTAAGGATACATCACCAAGGGCAGGGAAGCTGCTGACATCAGTCCATCTTTCAGGGTTGTTTTGGTTTTTTGTCTGTTTTCCCTTTTTTTTTTTTTTAACAGAATTCTTTACCCTACCTCAGTCCAACAACTAAACAGCATACATGGAAACACAGGCATGCAGGGAAGAAGAGCTGGACAAGGTTTTCTGCCTTGTACTGAAGTAGTCCCATTTTTTTCAACAGCACTTTCCTTCTGGGTAAAGCAAAGGACATGCTTAAATTGACCTGTACAGCTTAAGAACTTCACTTCCAAACTCAACCAGCCAAGATGACAACAGGAGTTTCCACAAAGTTAATTAGCCACTCAGAATCAACACTGACTAGATACCGTTTTTTGAGCTTGGACCTTTGTGGCATTTTGCAACAAGCATTGGATATCAGGAAGTAAAATTTATAATTTTATATATAAAATATAAAAAATTACTATATTTTATGCTGTAGTAGCCAAAAACATCCCCATTCCGTTTCTAGCAACACCTGAATGGCTCTGAGCACCCAGCCAAGAACTGCATTCAAATACCAAACACATCTGCAGATTCTGATCCAGTGGGGAGGCACTTTGGTCAATATTATGACAGTACATTCATATCCAAGACATGTAATATGCATGAGTTCTATAATTTATTAAATGATCAGGTTACCAGATTTGCACATACAGGAAAAAAAAACACCTGGGAAGCTTGCGCATGATTGTCCCCCAGGTTGTTCCAGCAAGAAAATCCGATTTCCCTTTGTTCCAGCATTAGCAATTTACTCAGGGGAGGAAAACCAAAGTGACCACTGCATACCAATAAAGCCACATTCAACTCCAAACACTACAGCTGCTGTTTCACACCAAACTGCAGACCAGTAATTCACAAGCAAAACCAAAGTTCCTAGAGCTGCTGAACAGCACAGCAACTAATTGCCTCCAGTTTAAAGGCATTCGATCTCATGTGCGCGTCAGCTTGTCTTCTTTCACTCTGTGGGTTTGGCTAAGCAGAACTTAAAAAGAGAAAAACACTTAGCTACTCTGATTTGCATATCTTAGCTTAACGTAGTGGTCCTTTAAAATTTAATCAAACTTCATATGTGGAAAAGACAGTGTAAACAAGGCAAACAGCTTTAGCAATTGCTCAGTTGCAAGGGAAACCTCAAGTTGGTATAGTTGCACCAACAGCACCCAGATTACTTGAGATATAACAGTCTAGGAATCTATTTTCATGCACTAGATTCTTACGTTTTCATTAAAGAAACCCAAACTAAGTCAAGCACTGGATTCATAAGAGATGAGAATGCTGGGGTATAACCATGACCTTGTGTTTTCCTTAGCAGTTTTATTTCTGACTATGGTTTTCTCTATGGAACAATCCTAACCTCTGCCTAAGAGGCTGATGCACGAAACAGCTCTAACGAATTCATGATGTGCAGCAGACTCTAAGCACACCTTGGCCCCATGACACAACTCCAGAGAGACTTGCTCCTCCACAGCCACACAGCTCCAGCCCTGAAGGACAGCTTCAGGCCAGTGCCAGCTCTCACTGCTGGGAACCTGAACCCCACATCCCTCATCCAGAATTAAGCACTCATCTCTGAGTCACTGGGAACTGTGGGAATACCTTCAAGGATCCAGGACTTGCTTTTTTTGGAAACAAAGATGCTGGAGACGGGGATGAGAACGGCAATGTTGACTGTTTAAGGGTACCTGCTCCTCACCCCACAGCCTGACACCTCATCCTAGGCTTCAGCTTGCAGTGCTGTGGGCTACCTGCAGCAGCCAAGATTTTCTGGTTCTCCTGTGCCCTGTTATGGGGTGAGCTGCCAGGGACAGGAGATTTTTCTGCCATCCCCATCACAAAACATCAAAGCTCAGAGTCAATCCTATTTGGCCCGTCTTGTGGGCACAAGACGGATCTTTTACCTACAAAAGCCTGGGAGCACAGACTCGCACAGAGGCATCTCCACTGATGGACTGTGTTTATCTCCTTTTTGTTTGAAGGAACAGAAGAAATAACCTGGGGAAAAGCCTGCAGTATTCACAGGAGGTGCCGTAAGGTGACTGTTGCACAGCGACAGACAGACAGCGCTGGACGTACAAGAAATGCGCAAGCTGCTTTCTTGACAGATAAAATCCCAGCCCCCTAAAAACCTCTCTTACAAGCCCATTTCCCTTTGGTTTAAAGAAAAAGAAATTCAATTTTCAGTTTCTTCACTGAAGAAAATCAGCATCCCCTGTTCAGCTGTTTGGTAGGGCCTCCTGCATCTCCACACATAATTTCAGCCCCGCTTCTCACACGGTGCAGTGACAGCCCAGATCTGAGCGCTCAGGAAAACGAAGCCTCTTTGCAGCTAGGAGCAGAAAAGCCAGGCACCGAGGGTGCAGGGACCACACTTCTGATCAGCCCTCTGCCCAGCAGCAGCCACACACCATTGGGCACGCTCTGCTCCAGCTGTCCGACGCCTGCTGCAGCCGCGCAGCTCCGTTTAAGTGGCTGGTGGTGCTGCGATTAGGGCACATCAGCTGGGAGCAGAGGTATTTTTAGCTCACAGCTAAATTCACGTCACTGGGCTGGAATCGGTTAGAACAAAGCATGAATGGTGTGGTTCATCCCCAAGCCTCAACGGCAACTCACCACCAAGTGGGTGGGCTCATGCTAGGTGTGAATTACTTATCCAAGGGGATGCAAGAGGAAGGATAACAATTTACGTGGCAGCTGCACACCTCTGGGGAGCTAGCGGCGCTTAGAAGCTTTTCACGTGTGCTGAAGGGTTGCAAAAACCCAGCGTCTCCCAAGATTTAGTTAGGAGCTGTGGAAATCTGCAGACTTTGTTCTGCACAGCTCTGCCACGGCAGCCGTTGCGTACCTTATTTTATGCAGTGATAGGATCGCTGCACGCAGCGGTATTTCATTGGTGAACAATAGAATCACCGACAACCCAAGTCACGAGCTTTATTCTGGTTAGGCATCTCCTACAAGAAAGTCTTTTGAATATGCACCATCAAGTTCCTAAAGATATTATACCCAGAGCTGCTATTCTTGGAAGAAAGGAGGTGTCTTAAAACAAGGCTTTTTTCACTGGATTTAAATGATCGAGCTTGGGAATCCTGAGAAACTATTGCCCTACTGCGGCACACGGCTAGACACCCAGCCTTGCTCTGATATAAACCAGTAGCGAGTTGGATTCAACTGTCACAGAGCTCAGCCAGCTTATTTCTCCTCTGCCCTGTGTGCATCACCAGCTACTTGCCATGCTGTGAGAAGTCTCCGTCCCTGAGGAAGCCCAGCTCTCCACAGGGTCTGCGGTACGGCTGACCTTTCTACAGGTAAAGCTTGATGCTCTTAGGATGGTCTGTACTGGAGGAGATTACTACTTAGATGAATTCAAGGTGAGCAGCAGACTGAGCCAGGGTTATATTGGTAGTTAAAATACAAGAGACTAAGCTGAGCACGCAAGATGTCCCTAGTTTTCCCTTCTGCAAGCTACTGGCCTGCTCCGTGCTGAAGGCCAGGTGGTCAGGGATGGAAACAGCCAGTATAGTTGCAAGAGGGAGGAGGTGTCGGCAGCAGAAATCCAAAACCAGACGCTTCAAACGGATGGAAGTGTTTGAAATCTGTTTATGAGACGTGACCCACTTTCTCCCGTACATAAGCCAAAGAGCCTGGCAGATCCTGCACACCCCCGAGCATCCCGAGTGATGGATAGCGCTTGGGAGAGGCACTGCGTCCAGGGCTCTTGCTGAAGCACTGAGACAAGCCTCTTCCCACCTGAGCCCTGGCAATGGCTGCGGATACCGCTGCAGAGAGACCGCCCAGCATCCCCACGCTCCCCCCGTGAGCTAGTAACGTCTTCTCTACCGAGTACCACCGACGGCGGCAGGCCTGGGCAAGCAGCCGGGTCCTGAGCTGGTAAATCCTCCCTGAACAGGGAGCAATGCCCATCACTCCACATTTGCCAACATTTTTCTTCCGGAGGGAGAAGGCAGCACAGGCCAGGATGTAACACTGCTGGTGCTCATCCTCCCAGACACGCACCCCCCCCTTCTCTCCCTCCTGGCTACACCCTCTGCTAGCCAGCACCCCAGCACCCCACGTGAGGAGTGACCAGCGTTTCTGATTTGAGATCAAGAGCCCTGGCTGGTGTGGTTAGGGCACGGGGGTGGGGGGGGTGGGGGGGGCGGCAGGCAGCATTCCGCCCGGGGGCAGTGCTGCAGTGCAGGGGGAGAGTCTATGCCAAGCTCAGCCAGGAGCAAAGGGAGGACAGGGGGAGGCGCAGAGGTTGTTCTCATTTGAAACCCCACAGTGAAATCAAGTCATAAGGTCCAAGAACTGCTATTTTTCCCCCCCCTCTTGTGTGCTCCATCTTTTATATTCCAAAATAGTAATAATTATGAGTACAAAGAGAGCCATGGTTTCTGTCTGCAATTGAAGCAAGAGGGTGTTCGTTGTGTAATAGCAGACATGGGAGAATGAAAAGGTTAGAGGGTTTGTAATCAATAGACACACTTTTTTTCTTCAGTGAAACATAGCAGCTTTTGGTAGAATCACTTGGCTCCTGTCCCGAACCTCTTGAACAGGAGCAAAGCTGCTACGCTGGCCCCATTCCACTTTTATACACTCCCTCATCCTTCAGCAGTAGTAAGGTCATACATACAAGTAGGATGCTCGCAGAGACAACTAGACAGCTAAACCACCGAGCTGAATGGGACAGAGTATGATCAAAATACATCAGTATATTAGCTAACAGCAGTGGACCAAAACTCTCCTCAAATGATTTGGCCTCCATAGATGTCAAAACACTTTCTAGCACATGTAGCATTACTCTTTCACAACAGAAAGAAGAAAGCAGATGCTGAAAGGTGAAGTGACTGGCCCAGGATTATGTAGTAGGTTAAAATCAGGGCTGGAACACCTTGCCTGAAACACACAGCAGCAGGACAGGATTGCTGAACAGCCCCAGCACTGTATTCGGCTCTATTTACAAGAGCAGCTTTGCAGGGAAGCAAAGTATAAAAAAGAAAACAAGAATGCAAGGTCCAGAATAAAAGGAAGAAACAGACAGGTAAAAATCTATGACCTGGGATTTTAGATGTGCTTTTATGGGGATCCAGCTAAAGTTTTTGACTGAAACAAGCCCTAGGATCCAAGGTGATTCTATTCATAAGCCAAGGCTGTTCTGTTCGTAAGTGCAATGCTCATCTATCCACTAGCCATAGATAATGCTGTTAATAAGATGATGTCTAGTGACCATACACCAAAACTGCTCTCAGCGTGGTAGAATTAAGCTACTCACCAGCATTCAGGTGACAGTCTTTAATCTGGAACTGAAGCTCATTTTCATTTGGAATATCCTTCCATGTTGCAAGGAAGACCTGGCGCTCTAGAAACAAGAAAGACAATCAGCACTCCTGGATCCTCAAAGGACTGTACCATTAATTCATTGCAGAACGTTACAAGATAAGACACACAAAAGAGCTTTTGGTCATACTTTTTCCTGTCGTGGACAGATCCAGGATTTGCTCCTATAACACGCTCAGCCTCACTGTAAAAGCAGCAAAGCTTTGATGGATTTTTGGAACCCCAAACCAGAGACAGCTTTTACCATATAAAGTGTTTACAAATCACGAACAGGCAGGATTTGACAAGAAGGAATGAGATCCATGCGTTTAGGATTATGTTAGTGAAAGCTGCTTTTCAAGCAACTTCCCAGCCAATTCAAACAACAATTTTATAAAGTTGACCAGGAATACATGAACTACGGCAAAAGCTGTATGGGGGCAAATCCTAGAACCCATTTGAGTGAATGAGACCCTCAAAAAAAGCCAACAAACCCCAAACCAAACCCAAACCAACCCCCCCCAAAATCAGCTTCAGAACAAACAGATCCATCCCTTTTCTGGCAGAGAGAATTAGAGCAGAGGACTTGGCTTCCAGTAACTAACTGGAGCTGCAGGACAACAAGGACAGGCTACCAAACCAGATCAGCTTAGGCTGCCGAGATGCACTGGCATGAAGGTCATGGCTAAGCACAGGTGAATCACAGCCATGAGACAACTGCACCCAGCAGCACAGTCTGGCTGAAGGAGGCTGACCACAGACCTAAAAGCACTCACCCATTTTGCCATCCTCTACGAAAAGCACGTTGAGAGGAATTAGGCAGCTGAAGTAAAAGACATCAATGTTGTTTTTCACAGCCACCTGTTACAGAAGAAACAGGGGGAGTTAAAGCGTCTCTGTCAGCTGAAAGTCCAAAGGAATCCCAAGATTTCGCACAGTCTCATCGCTGGAGTGCTCTCTCCAAGCAGAGGCCAGCCCTGAATGTGAAACTACCAGGAAAGACATTATCGAGCTTCTGGGTAATTTCAGGCAAGGATCAGTCCCACCCCTCTGTGCTCACTCCATTTTCACTAAAAGCTGCTCAATCTTCTGTGAGCATCTCACCACTTCAGAGACATCTGCACTGATGGTGGCACAGCCAGCATCCTTGCTTTTTTTCTGCTCTTCTTCAGCCTCTCCCTCCCCTCACTTCTACCTCTGAGATATGTTCATACCCCTTGTTGTTGCTAATTGTTGTTGCCATACATACAGCTACTATCACGTCTGTCATATTGCACATGAGCTTCTTCAACCACCTCTGTCATCTCTTATAATTCCCCAGCTCCAGACCCCTGTGTACTCTTTTTATTTTCACCCCCATTTCTTTATTTTTCACCTCCTCGATTAGTCCTGTCTCAGCCCAGACACCTTCCAGAAAGCCTGAAGCAGATCCGCTGCCTGCACCTTCCTTACAGCATCTCCCAACTCAGTGAAAGTTATATAGTGAACATGTGCTGGGGGGTGATCTCTGGAAGAAGAATGCCCTGCTACATAGCAATCAGGGGTGGCAAAAAAAAAAAAAAAAAAAAAAAAAAAAAAATCACTTGACAAAAGACTTAATTCTCAGTGTCATTAAACTCCAGCAGCCAAGGAGATGCACTGGGCTGCCTTTTATCACACATGCTTGCCACATTATCGACTAATCTCTGCTAACACAGAGAGCAACCTCCGTGTAGGTTTTCCCCAGGCTGAGCGCTTATGGTACAGCAGGAGCAAACTGGAGGTCTGAGGAAGTGCACTGTCATAATATAGCACACAGAAAGGTAGCTCTGGGCTTTATTTCTATGCCTCTCACGCGCTCCCCGCATCATCCCGCACAGTGACAGCCTGTCACGGGAGCAGTTCAGCAGGCACCTGCCGTTGCTTGCAACGAAGGAAACTTAGCTTGTAAGAGAGACCCAGAATTGAGGTTATGTGAGGAGCCCTGAATTTCAGGAACCACTGGAGCTCCTAATTCCTTTGAAAAATCCCAGAAGGGGTTCTCCGATTTGTCACCCAGCTGAAACACAAACCAGATCATGCTAAAGGCCGAGCAAAGAAATAAATTTGCTGCTACAAAGATTTATGCCAAGACAAACTCCACACACATTAATAATTACATATATTAGTGCCCTACTGAGAAGAACCTGTTGTCCCATAGTGGCAGGTTTAGAAAGACGTCCCCAAATGTTGGTAGAAACAGCTGCAGATAGAGCAGGGAGGGGAATAAACCAGAGAATTCAAACATAAATCAGCTGGTTAGACATGCATGCAAGCCAGAGGACAAGTGGTAGGAGCAAGCTCCCAAATGAACTCTTCCAGCAACTGGGAAGGTCCCAGGAGTGCACAGAACAGCAGACAGGCAGATGTGACAGTTAGTAGGGTTTCTACTTTCAGCCATCACTAAAGGCAGCAGCTTATATATAATTCCCACAGTGCCAACCAGCTTAAGAAGGGATTAGTTTAAAGCCCACTAAAACCATGTAAATGATGGTGCAACCTAGAAAAAAAAATGGAATCTGTCCTCTGTAATAGGGAGCTGTTATGTGCTTCAGTTGCTGGCATCATACTCGTGAGCTGGAGCATCTAGTGTTTAGGCTAGAGGCACCAAAGCCAGAGGGGTAAAAGCAGATTGATAGATGGACTCAAGTGATTCACCTCTGCAAAATGTGATTGAACAGACTGGGTGAAGAGCCAAAAATCACACCTCTGGGCCTGGGAGGGGAGAGCTGGGGGAGGGACAGCAGGGCAGCCATTCCAGATGCTATGCTTAGATATAAGTCATGGAGATGAGCTAGAAGGAAAATTTAGGCTGAACGTCTGGGAAAACTCAACACTGAGAATTATTAAGCAGCACAAAATTCTCCTGAGGAAGAGAGATGCTCCGGTGCTTGGAGTGTTTAAAATCGGCCTTGACAATGCTCTCAATAAGAGGGACTGTAGAAAAACAATAAAGTGTACCAGGGACTACACTGCGTGACCTAAGATCTTTTCCAGCTCCAATTTAATCATTAATTGCCTTGCCTTAGCACAACAGAGATTACTTAGCTTTTGTAGCTAATTGTTGTTGCCATACAACAGCAGTTTCTTACAAGGGGGCTGGAAAGCAGCGCCTTCTCTCCAGTCACGGTTCTAGAGGCACTCTCCAAATTAATATGCTAACCCTGTCCCTGCAGTTACAAGAATGCTATAAAAAGGTATCTGCTGACCTGCTTCTCAACTCTGCAGAAACACACTGAGTAAGCTGCTTTGGCTATACTCCGGAGAGCTACCCAATTAAGATGCTCTGAAGTGCAATTTCTTCCCACCAAAGCAAAGCAAGTCACACATGGCCTTCCAAACTGCATCATTGGGTTTGTAATGACAGCGCATGTCATCTTGCAAGTATCTGTAATGATGCAGACACCAGCTGTTACAAATAACTTTTGCAAACAGGAAAGCAAAAAGCTACAGCCTCCTTAAACCTAAAGCACCAGGACAAAACCAGTAAGTTTTTCAAGACTAGCTTCCATCATCCAACACCACACAGCTCCCCTGGACAGCCAGGCATGCACGGTTAGCACTGTGGTCCCCAAGATCTGGTCCATGAAGAGGCACCTGCAGATACTTGGATGGGGAGCTCTCACCCAGAAGCGGCTGAGGCCCTACCAGTTGTTAACAGCTTTCCAAGGTCACACTTCAACCTTTGCGCTGCCACATCGGGAGCATCCAATGCCATCTGACAGGCTACAAAAGCAACGGCAGGCAGAAAGCAGATCCACAGCACTGCCTGTGAGAAACCGAGCAGCTAATAGGAGCAACTTGCCAAAAAAAAGATCCAGCGCTCCTCAGGTGGGAATGCCAGCCTGAGACAATCAATGACATTTAAAGTGATACTAGTAGCTGAGAAGTCTCTACAGGTTTGACAAGCTTGAAAGGAACCTCCACTTGCATTCAGTAAATCCTCCAGTCCAGACGAGCTTCGCCTGTGGCTCTGCAGCTTTAACCTGCCGACCTGGACACGAACCATTAAATCTTTAGCCAGACCTTCAGCTTCAGACCTTTGAGAGCTGAAACAGAAGGATTTTAAATAAAAACAGCTCTCCATCTGTGATCTTTTTGAAAGGAGGAAAAAAAAATATTACTACCTTGTGAATTCAGTCAAGCAGACTACAAAGCTTCTGGGGGACAGAAGTCAAAAGGTGCCAGATTTTCATGTGATGCTTCTCTGCTGAAAAGGTGTGAGCCCACTAAAAGCTGGCACAGAGTTCCCCATCACTTATGTCTTGTTCGTGATCTGACTAGAGGAAGCAGCACCTCTAGAAATAACTCCCAGAACATATTTGCTCACCTTGCAGCACAAGCACCCTTCTGTTGCCCTGTCTTGCAGCGCAACCCTCTGATAGCCAACACATGGTGTTCTGGGGAAGAGGTACCTCCTAAGAACAATGCGAAGTTATTTTCTTCAATAGTGTAGGTTTCTGGTGCTTTAAATCCCAGACTTGAGCATAAGAACCGACTTTCAAAGTCAAGTCTGAAGGCAACACAGATGCTTTCCATCAGCAGCAAGTACACAACATACCCACTTGGAATCCCATTAGCACCTACACTAAATTAAGGATTTACTTCAAGTTGGGTTTTGCTTTAGAGCCAAACCGTTGAGGCGAGAACAACTTTCCTCTACAGAGTCTTTTTTACCTCTACCAGCACAAGGTCATGGTTTGTTCTGTGACAGTCTGCTGCTCTGGCTGTCAGATGCCCCCAGGGAGTTCTAGCTATTTCACTTCATTTTGTTTGACAGGTAGGGTTCTCGGGATCCTACGGGCGCTCGACAGTCACTGCCAGCCAGATGCTCTACCTACAGGCACAAGCCCTGAGCCCAGGCAGTGGTGCTGTGCACAGACAGCGAGCCTGGGTGCTGTGCCCCTGGGCTAGAGCTGTCATCTCTGGGCACGCCGCTTACATCAGCGGCCAGGGAACAGAGAGTTACTAGGAGGGTTATGCTCTCATGTGTGCCTGGCTGTACTTGAAGTTCAAAATGTACTTTTTTTTTTTGGTTTTGTTTGTTTTTTCCCCCAAGCATGCTGTACCATGTGGCGGACCTGCCCTGAATCGGCAAGCCAACAGCTTTCTGCAGCTGAGCTAGGAACTGGCCGCAGACGCCAAGCAGTGATCAGAGTCCTTAATTTAGGGAGCTCCCAGGGGGGGTGTCTCTGCTGGAATAAGGCTCTCACACTAGTACAGACAGTTAAAAAATAACCTAGACAACAAACACAAGAAAGCACCTTCCACGGTTGCTACCTAAGGCTGTTCTGTGGTGGTTGGTCCGTTCATTTTGACCCAGCTCACACACAGGCAGATATTTTGCTATTTATCAAGAAGGCTCTGAAGAGAGAACAGCTGCTGGCTGGACTTGCTGCTCACACTGATTCTCAGCCTTGTTTTTATGGAGAACTGAACGTGTGAAATCTGTTTCCAAGTATCGAGAGCTCTGCATTTGTGACCTGAGATACATTAACACTCCTCAGGAATGAGAGCTCCAGCGGTTCTGCATTGCAAGCGAGACAGTGAAGAATAGAGGAGCATAGGTCATGAGTTACAGCAGAACTGAGTGTACAAGGATAAGCACGATCTAGTGCATTAGCAAGGCTGATCTTTTCTCAATGGAGAAGCTGCACCTTCATCTGCCTTTATAGAAATGTTTTGCCAAACTCATTGGAAGAAACAAAAAAATTTTTCTGCACCTCACACTGCTCAGCATTCAAGGGAAAGGTCTGTGCTTCCAAGTGTCACTTTTCAGGAGGAAACGCTGCTGGCAGACCCTTTTCCTTCAATATTCGCCAGATCGTTTTACAGGCGTTTTGGAAAACTGAAGCGATGTGGCTTTCGGTTGCATGCTCAGTAGCTGCAACAAACAGCCCTGGCAGTTGACAGCAGGTAACACTGGGGAATGCAACACACGGATTGTCAATTTGGACTGTGGATCCCAAGAGGATGGCAATGCTCCAAGCTCAGACTTGCTACTGCTCTGGGAGTCCCTGCAGCTTGTTTTTGATTGTATCATCTCCTGCAAGGGGTTACCATCTCACAGAAGAGATTATCGTATTTGGGCCATGACGGGCCAGGCCTGAGCTCTGAAACTCTCACAGCAGCTGGCTCCACTTCACCTATTTCCAGGATTACCCTACCAGGATAAGGTAACAATTCTCATGTACCCAAAAGAATGAATCGAGTATTCTTATTTTACAGCCCTTGAAAGGCCATTTGTTAGGGACAGTAGTTTTCTTTTGGAATAAGAAAACACCTGGGATGAGAGCTTTTCTATTCTAATTTGACTTAAAGTAGCTGGAAAGAGTTAATATTCCTCACCAGTGCAAATCCCTATTTCAGAACCCACTTTCCTCTTCGAGAGCTCAAGGTTTCACACATGTGGTAGCACAGACACCTCAACCCACCCCATCTCTCCCACTAGCTACAACCCCAACAGCCTACATGCCATCAGATGGGTGCCACTGCTTTGATTGTGGAAAGGCAACTCCAGGACCTAAGCAGGTCTGTACAACTCCTAGAGTCATCCCCCTGGCTGGCAAACAAGCCATGGCTATCAAATATCCATGAAACTCAACGCAGCCTCTCGCACGCGTTGGGCAAGAGCTTGTTAAGGCTTACGAGTGTCACGGTCTGCAGAAGCAGCTGTGGGCAGGGGGACCACAGCACCCACAAGTGCCAGGTAGCCTCCGAAATGCTGTCAAGGAACTGCAAGAGTGTCACCCAGCAGAAATTAGCAGGGCACAAATACTGAAGTCAGATTTTCTTTAGCAACAGGCATGCTCCAAAGGCATCTGACAACAGCTTTTGAGTCTGTAAGAAGACGAAGCAGAGAGCAGGGATTGGAGTCCATTCAGCTCTACAGTGCTGCATCCAGCAGCTTTATCCTTTGGCTTTATCTTTTGACTAAATCACTGCTTGACTGCGGTCAAGTCTGAGTCAACAGGTCAAGAAAATGATCATCACTACTCTGGGATGGTAGGGAGAAGCCTGGTATTCGTCATCACAAGATGCCAGGTGACTGGCAAGCAGAAGACTCTTCAGTTACATTTTACCTAAGCAAGCCTCTGAAAATATTTCAGTTCTTATCTTGTAAAAACGGCTTTTTGGTTAACTTTTCAAATACTTCAGTTTCTTTTCATGATTACAAATGTTAAGATTAAACCAGCTGTATTGAGTGAAAGATTAGAAATGGTAGTAAAAATAACCTGAACAAAACTTGAATTCATTACTTCTGAAATAGTTGCCTAAGGAATGTACAACTAGTCTTTGAAGTTTCTAATCAACATGACAAAACGTTGAAAGCTATCAGTTCGGTTACTTCAGAACTTAGTTTTCTCATTACAAAAACAAAAAAAACCCTACCAGAATAGGAGATGAACATTAAGGTCCTCAGGTTCAAACCAGCCCTGCATCTACTTCAGCGTTCCCCAGCTCAGAAAAAAAACACATTAAGCAAATTCAACTTGATGAGTGTTTTGGTTCTTCAATGAATACTGGAACATTTGTATTCTCTACTCCTATATTATGCTATAAATTGTTCCCTAAGTAGGTCACCAAAACGATTTCTGAATGTTTCAAGACGGATAATTTCTACAAGAACTCACTAAACAAAACCAGAGCCTTAGCTGTCAGGGCAATGACAGATCTCCATCAAACCCACTGCTGTCAAAAAAGTAAGGGGAGCGCTCTTTTTAACTTGGCATCTGCTATCGTGATTCAACTCTTTGCAGAGAAATATACTATTACTCCATATGGCAGCTTCCCCAATTGTAAAAGGGCAGCCAACTTCTATGGCAATGAGAGAGCTAGCAAATTAGCAACTAAGTCTGGCACTAATGAATGCTCCGCTGTCTCAATAGAAGGTAGCTGGAGGTTTCCTCGCATGTTTTCTCTTTGCTTTGTTCTAGCAGAAGATGCTACAAGAAACAAACTGTGTTCTGATCCCTTCAGAGATTTAACAACCCCAATACTTCACTTCCTTTCTGATCAAAGGAAGCAGCAGCTTCAGCGTGCCTTGTTGAGAGAGTCCCCAGTGCTACGGAGGCACATCAGGACCGTCACCTCCTAGAGACTTCCAGATTTCCTTCAGAGCAGGAGGGAGATTTTCCCACGTGCACATCCCACACGCTGACCCAAACACAGCCATGTGACCTCATCCTCACGACCTGGACACAGAGGGAACCCAGCTTCCCCGTGAGCTGGAAGGGCCCTCTGTGGAAGACAAGCACATGTAATTCATTCACTGCCCGCATGCTCCCCCGTCGCATGACTGAGCTCAGAGCCGGAGTGTAGGACTGCTCGTTTGAGTGCCAGGGAAGCTATTTCAAGCTGTTTGCCCAAAGACTCATCAATAAGTCATAAGCCCCAGAATGGAAGTCAGAAGAAGGGAAAAAACAGTTGCTCAGGCAGAATAAATAGTAGCTTCCATTGCATTCTCTTCATCTAAAAAGAGAATGAGCTGCTTCAAAATATTCCCCTCTATGGGCTGCTAGGCTACAGGAACCCGCCCCAGTTCCATCTCCTGGAGACAGGAGGCATGGGAGACGTGCTACAGTGGAAGTTAACCACATCTTTGGGATACTGGGAAAGTCACCCTGGAGGACCCAGCTACAGAGAGCAGAGGCAGGAGTCACTCGCTGAGTGCTCTGCAGAGCGTCTGCACATGGCAGCAGCGGTGAAGAGCCTCCTGCCAGGGAGGAGAACCGTCCGCAGAGGAGCACTTCAAGATCAATGCCCTCGAGGCACGCCAGGACTGATGGAGCCAGACTCTGGTCCAAAGCAGGGGGGAGTATCTCCCTGGCTCTGTCATGCCTTTATCAGATTGGCAGCCCAATCTGATAAAAAGCCTCTTCTAGGGAACGCTGTCCCCAACACGCATCAACAGCCTCGTTAATGAAACATTAGCTGCTTACGTCATTTCTCCTCTGCCTTTCCTGGAGCACATCTTGTTTGCCTTGGATTAAGCTATCTGGGGCAGGGATATGTCAATGCCTTTGTAAAGCGCCCTGGCAGTTAAGAGCACTAGAGAAATATTAATCACTCAGCAGTTGCCATCGTTCCTGCAATTCCTTTAATTGCCTCAATTCTTGCTGACAGCTCTCGCTGCCTGCTCCGCCCCAGGCATGCACCTTCTCTGTTCACACCAGCTCCAGTTCATAAGCTCAAGCAAACCTCATGCCCAGCTTACAGAAGAGCGTTACTGGAGCAGACAAAAACCTTAATCTGAACAGATGCAAGAGGTGGGTTTGAGGTGTTTGAAAAGTCACAAAATTCAAGAAGCCTCTACATCAGTCCTCTGGGAGAGGCCAGAAAAAGGAATAGGAAGAAGTTTTGGCCAGACTCACAGTCCAATGGTCTGCCTGGTTACCCTACGCACATGGTATGTTGTTTAACAGTCTCACCACATTGTACTGGGCCGAACTGTGCTGAGCACCCACTGACCTCCCCCCTTGCTAGAATGAGATAATCCTTACCTGGAGGTTGTTCAGAGGCTCCATTTTCATGACTGGTCCCAGAGTGTTGAGGGGCAGGGAGACATCAATACTTTGGTTTGGCATCAGAGGTGTGTGAATGGCCAGCGGGGTGCTCGGGATGACCCCGAAGCTGGACAAGAGAAAAACAGAGGCGATGACAGCAGCACTGCATTGCCCACTCCCTATTCCCCTTTTGCCCAGCACAAGCTGGTGCATCTTTCCATTACTCCTGAGTTGCCCCTGCTGTTACTCCAGGGGAGGAACACAGCTCAAAAGAGCAGACACTAAGTAGGACAAGGCACAGGGAAACTCAATGAGGTCGGTCTCGCTGATAACATGCACCATCCTGCCCCAAGGGATGAGCATCTGGGAACTCTTCCATTACCAGCATAGCACTGGTCTATGTGCTGAGCAGCAAGGAGCAGCACCTGGACTCAGACCAATGCCTCTCAGCGTTCTCTCATATAGCTGCAGAGCACTGCGAGCACATCACACACTGTATAGCTGTTCCATCCTTGGGAGCTACAGAAGAAGGAACTGGAGCCAACACAGAACAAGTAGATAACCAAGGAGGAGTATGTGGTTTGTAGCAGAGCACTGCAGAACAAATGAATCAACGCAGCCAGCTGTCTGCTCCCAAATGACAGTGTCTGGCTCTGTCGCTTGGTTTGAGCCTCCTTCAGCTGGGGAGGTATACCACCGTAGGAAAGCAAATGTTTACTTGCCCGTTCAGTCCAAATGGCAAGTAATTTAATTCCACAGGCACCTCTGCTTAGTGGGGAGAAGAGGAAAAGCAGCTAATGTTTAACATAACACTTCTTCTGTACTATGTACCAGTTTCTTTTCAAAAGCAGGTGGAAGGGCAGACGCCTAAGGTAGTTTTTGTGCCCACTTATGACTGCATTTCTCTTTAGCAGAATTCATAATAACTCGGAGGTGACAAAGTATTTACAAAGACGTATAGGTGTGTATTTTTATTTTATGTGCTAAAAAAATGATACTGCCTCTGCACAGTCAGCCACCTATGTATTGAGTATATCACTCCTTTAGAAACCAGTAGATGCCCTGTTCTTTGTTCTCCTTAGTTTTCAGTTCTAGCGAGCCGAAAGAAGAGTACACTCAGCAATGGCCTAGCCACATTATTTGCCTTCTGCAGCCATTTCACCTTGGGGGACATAAGCCCTAGCATTTTTGCTAAGACTCAGAGGGAAAACAAAGTTGCTGTGATATTACAGCACACTAGAGTTCTAGCGCGCTTTTTTTTTTTTGCCTTTTTTTTTTTTAATGCTTTATCCCAAGACTGCAGCGAATGTGATTAGTAGCAGCAGGAAAGGGGGAAAAAAACCCGACAGAAACTTCCCAACCACAAACCTTAATATGTAAACCTAAAGAGCCAGCCCACTGCAGCTCTTTCCAATGCATCAGCCACAGTGGAAAGCAGTGACAGGAGAACAGTGTTTGCAGAAGAGTAAATAGTAGTAGAGTGTACATGGAGCACATGCTGATACGCTGCAGAAGGAGAAACTGCTGGTTTACTGTACAGTTTCAACTTCTTACATCCTTGAGAAGTACCATGTAGGTGTGGCTAGAACACAGCTTGATGTATGGGGAGGGGGGAAATCACAAGCAAACCAGCTTTTTTTAGGCCAATTTGCATGAAACATTTGCATGTAGCAGCTTAGCAAAACTCTGCAGAAAATATAGCAGTCCAGGGAGAACATTGACTAAGACTTACTTAGCATAATGTCTTTTGTAAGTAAATATTATTTGTCCCAAGAAATCCCAAATTTGCAAGGCTAAAAAGTGATATTAAAGAGATGGTTTCAGTGGATCATACTATAGAGAACCCTTTTCTAGTGAAAGAATATTAAGGAATACAGAGAACATTTCAGTCACGAGATATTCTTTACAGTCTTGATAAGAACTACCTTGGTTCTCGCTGGAGATAGCATATAGCAAGCCACACGATAAGCATTTGTGGGAAGACACCGTGGCTATACTGCCATGTCACGTCTTTTGGCTGAGATGGGTTTCTGAGAACAAGCTGTATGTTCTAAACATTCAAGTGGCTGCTCCTTCAGACAAAATTGTTCTGCTGCCAATTACAGAGAAAACATGTGCCATAGGCTCTTAACTTGCAACTTCTTCATTGACAAATAGCTTTATTAATGAGACCTGTACCTCCAGACGGTCTGAGGAACAGCACAACAATTAAGTCAGGAGGTAGAGGCATTATGAATTGATACTTGTGCAGCTCAAATGCTTGCCTGTTTATGCTCTTGCTTTCCTCAGGGCACTTACTGGCTATAAAACCACTAACCTGCCTAACAACTCATGAGACTGCTTTAGAACTCTGCAGAGATTAAATGGGGCAGATGCTGTTTCAGAGCTAAGAGAACAACAGGACCGTCTGCTGCCTGTTTCCTCACAGATTTATCAGTCTGTATTTTCAGCCTTTTCACACAACTTGGTGTGACAGAGTTCAGGCCATACCATCCAGCTGTTTCTGTGACTGCATTATAAACCTACACAAGAGTCCTCCCTATATGTAGCAGTGTAGAGACACAGACTCCTTTCACAGGAGCATGCAATCTTTTTAACAGGGTGGACAAAGGGCACTGATTTCTTACCTGTTCTTATTGAACTGAATGGCAAAGTCGGTCATGTGCTGCAAAGCCTTATTGGTAAAGTTCATCTCCATGTAGATGTGTCCCTGCCTGTGACTGAACGTGCCTGAGATCTCCAGTCCTTTAGCCTTCACTGCAGGCAACCAAACCTTGAACACAAGAGATGTCATTCAGCAAGAGAAGCCTGGCCTGAAGATAAACAGTTTTCCAACCAACAGAGAAGTCCTGAGTTCCAAAATCCCGCTACATTGGCACATCAAGCCCACAAATGCTAAAGAAACACTACAGGGACAATACAACGTGGGGTGTTGAAAGGGTCAAGCTCACCAACAAGAAATAAGCTTGCTGCTCCTAATCTGTATTTGTTCACAGCACTCACAAAAGAATTCAAATACACTATAGCATTAGTGTGCACAAGAAACAGTGAAAGCTTGTGTCCATTGCACTAACACAAAACTTACCAAGGCTACTGATGGACAGGCTTCTCCAAGGACTTGTTGGGCTATTAGAGGCAGGACAATACTAAAGTTTGAACCAAATAAAATCACAGGGCTGATACTATTAGCTGTTCAGGTTCTGGATTCCCAAACCATCCTTGTGGGGAAAAACCCAGACCCAAATTTGAGTAGTGCAAAATGAACTTCTACTAAGCTCAAAATTAACAGGTTCTTTTGTACTCGGTCTTATATATGGTGTAATACTTGCAAGCAGCTAAGGACCAAAAGCCTTGCCTTAAGCATGCTCTGCATCCTATGTTTCATAGGATGACTTCAGTTCATTCATCCATTGGCTACTAAGAGTGCTAATTTTTGTTTATTTGCTTTCAGGCTTGAAAGGCTATCCCTGAGCTCCCTGCAGCTGCTCCACAGCCTGTTACGAGGACCATGTTCTGTATCTCATGAACCCTCCAGACTAAACATGCTTCAGTCAGTGCATCTGTGATCTCTCTCACTAACAGAGCTTTTATCTGCATTACACTGCAGCACACTCATCCCAACCATGTGACTTTATTTTCACTTCATGTTGGATTCCTCCAAATAAAATGAATCTTCTATCAAAGTTGTAGCAAACTGCACCCTGCCCTCAGTTTCCTGAGGAAATACGTTAATAAGTAGGTCTCCAGGAAAGCTGCTCTGATGAAATTGAAATTCTCGTATCTTATATAAGCCATTCTTTAGAGTAATATTGTTATGTGCAAAATGAGGGAACTGCTAAAAAACCCCCAGCAGTCTGTAACTAACATGGTCTCCAACACACTGTTACTCTGCCTGGGAAAAACCCAGAGCATCCCTAATGTAAATGAGTTGAACTAAGGTGCCCCAATAGCACCAGGGACCCACAATAAAGGGGATACCAGAGAGCAATCTCAGGCTTCTTGTAGCTTAGAGTAAGGCAATATACTGAGGATGATGGTTTTTCCTTACGTACAGACTTGGGAGCCACATATCCTCCAGGAGCCATGCCTATACCAGATGAGAGCTCGAAGAGGTCGTTGAGTCCACTGCTCACCACCGCTGGGGTGGGTGAAGGGGCAAAGGTGGCTGGCACAGAGGAGGGAATGTAGGTCTGCCCCACCTGGAGGGGTTAGAAAGAACAGGCACTGATTAACATCATATATGAAGAACACTACTTACTAAATAAAGCATGAACTTGGGCAATATTCTAAATATTTTAAAGCCGTTTGCAGCTTCCCCACTGAATTATCAATAGTGCTAAATAATGCATTTGAATTCCAAAGCTCTTGGCAACTAATCCCTGCACTCGGCTGTCACCTCAACCGTGCAATAGCTTTCACATCATTTTTTATGGCTCCAGTTATCTATTCCCACTATAGTGGCATCTTTCTTCTCCATCTCTCCCTCTCATGAAGACCGTATTTTTTTGTGGACCTACCCTATGTAAACCCAGGGAAAAGAAAAAAATGCTTCAAATCTTCCCCCAACTATGACAATCTTCAGGAATCTGCAAGAATTTGCATTTCCAGAGATAGCAAGGGAGTCATGACTGTACTGTGTACTCTTACCCAAAGCCAGAGCTCTGCATTCTCAGCACTGTGGTCCAAAAGCAGAACTAGTTGCCTCTGCCAGAGGACAACCCTTCTGCAGGAAGGGCAATCCGTCCCTCTCAGGACTTAAATAAGGGCACCAAACCTGGAATATTAATGGTTAGGTGCCCAGCTCCAGATGGGACGGTCACACTCAAGTTAGACTCCCAAGTTCTCTCCTGTAAGCAGGAGAGAATTACGTGCTTGAGAACAGGATTCAGCAGTCAGCAGCCCAGAAAGGGGCAGAACTGATGACAGGTCTGCGTCTGAAGCCTTGCTGCTGTTCTGTGTTCAGGAACCCACCTGAGATGCGGTGTTTCCATCAACCCTTTGGACAGGGAGGACTGGTGGTTTTACAGAACTGCTTGGTGGGTATGCTGGCCCAGAAGGCAGAGACCTGGCTTTGTAGGTATGACCTCTACAGAGTATCTCCCATGTCCTGGTGCGTACTGCCTAGGGGCTACAGGTGTACAGGTCTCCTCTGCCCTCATGCTGAAGTTAGAAAGGAATGCAAGACTCACAGGGAAAGAAGGAGAGAGAATGACTGAAGCCATAACAAGGGTCTCTGAAAAGCCCTTACTCCAGAACTGAGTATGCTTTCCTCACTGAATTACTGGCTACACAGTCCTGGGAAAAGGGATTAGAGCTTTCTCCAGGAGACTGCTTTTGGCTGTGGGTTGGAGGAACACTCCCTCCTGCCCACTGCATCTCCAAGTCATCTTGCATCCTCTTCCCATGCTTTCCTGGAAGAAGCTGGTATGCATTTGAAGCCAAGGGTGCTTTGGAAGCAGCCTGAAAGTCTCCCATGTCCTGGCAAGCACTCTAGGCACTAGGACACTCTCAAAGCACCTGTACAGAGCAGTGCAACACCGGTGGCAAGCAGAGTTCAGTGACCACATGTAGTAGGAAGGCTCAGAGCACTCGATCCAGATGTCCAGGAAAAATCTTAGGTGGTGTTTGGGAGG
Organism: Microhierax caerulescens; assembly: GCA_035590215.1. Taxonomy (NCBI): domain Eukaryota; kingdom Metazoa; phylum Chordata; class Aves; order Falconiformes; family Falconidae; genus Microhierax; species Microhierax caerulescens. Next base: position 105,105,362 of record JAVJGJ010000001.1, read on the forward strand.
AGAAAAGCACTGAGTTCAGACAAGCCTGTGGTGACACTGGGTTAGGGGTGCAACAGAACAGGCTTTGTGGGTAGAGAGGTAAGCATCCTTTCAGCTGCCAAAGCTGTTGCACAAGGACTAGGGTACTGCCAGTGTTAATGCCGGTGCTCAAACTAACAGCTCTGAGAAAGGAGAGCTCAGCAGAGTCAACAGCTCTAGCCCTGGCTGCTCTTATGAAAACCCAGGTGACAGCTGAACTCAAAGCAATATAGGCGAGGACCTGTGTATTTCAGTTGCATTTGTCCATTTTCAAACATCTTCAGAGATTTAAAGCATCTTCCAGCACATAATGGGTGATGTTATGTTTAAAAACCCTGAGCTTTGAGCAGCTTTTGAAATTTGGGAAAAAAATGGAATGGCACTTACTGCCGGGCTTCCTCCAATGCCCCCGCCAAGGTCACTGCCAAGCTGAAAGAGAGAAGGAGAGAGAGGAGAGAAAGACCGAGTTCATTTAAGCCAAGTGTCAGATGGCCGGAGTGGAGCTCAGTTGACCGCAGTGCTGCGAGCACACCTCGCTCGCTTTGCCGCGTACAGGACAGACAGAAATGCAATGATGGGAAAGCACAGGGAACAGAGGGGCTTTTTTGCTTTTATGTCAGCAAAGCTATTTGGAGAGCCACCCCACACACCTACTGTGGACAGGAGTGTTTTGCAGGTTAATAAGAACAAAACCTCGGCCCCGCTTGTGCCTGTCATCTGCACCAAAACTCTGTGCAATTCTTTGTGTTTCATGCATCAGTGCTTTCCCTTCAACCCGCCACATTGGCTGCCAACAGTCCTGAGCAGCTCCACAAAACCCAGTGGGGTAAGTGTGAAATGGAATAAAAATAAAACCGACAGGAAGCTCGCTTCCTGAAAGCTTTAGTTTTCTAGTGAATAGCTATGAACTACGGGAAAACACAATGCATTTTGGCGACATTCCTCTGACATGCGGCTCTTTTCAGTAACAAGGAAGAAAGAGAACAGGATACATGCTGGCTGTTACAACAGCTCAGATAGCTGGGCTTTGTCTTCCCTTTGAAGATGCTCCTCTCCCTTAGACAGGAAAAAAAAACCCACCTCCCCAGCTTCATGATCTAATGGGCCACTCAAAGTAAAGAGACTTACAGTGCACTAGGATATTTCAGTAACGATCTCTGCCAAGCTACACAGTTACGGTTTGAAGCGACTGAAATAGCCACCGTGTACCACCCACGCAACCCTCCATAAACACTAAATCCTCTCTGAAGCCCTTCTGCCAAACTACCCTGCAGCCCACCTAGAAACCAGCCTGCCACGAACCCCCTTCACACAGCATCCAGACCACCTTCTCAGTGATGAAGCCCATTTTTTAAACATCCACACCATTCTACATGCTTGAGAGAATTCAGTGATCAGGACAGACTCCAAAAACAGCTACAAGTGCTGTTTGCGAGTACAATATCGTTCCTGTGAATATTTATAAAGCACTCGACAGATGACTGATAGCCAGGAGGAAACAAGCACCGATCTGCAGCAGGTATTCACTACGGAGACATCTCCAGGCTTAGCTGCATCCTAGGCTTTTGTTCAAGAGACTACGGTAGTTTTTTTGCCGACTGCAGGTGTTTTTTTAAGTTACATTCAGCCAAGGATCACACCCGACAGTGTGCAGGGAGGATGAAGCAAGCCTAGGGGTGAGGTAGGAGCCAGTCCCATGGGGAAAAGGCTGGACTGGCAGTCCAGAACAACACAGCTCGCCTCAGCACACAGATAAAAGGATGAAATGCCTGGAGAACAGCAGGAAAGTTGCAAGACAGTGACTTCTAGATGATAACTCACATTCAAAAAACCTAAAATTTGGCAAATCCCCATGCTATTCTGGATCGCCCCCCATCTCCTGGCATCTCTTCTTCCCCTAGTCCCCATGGGAGCCACCTGATGCAACATTAGCTACCACAAGTAGGTGTTGGAGAAGCACAAATTACGAGCCATCTGCCTTCTGTTAAGAAGCCTTAAGAGCTTTTTTCCTCTGTGAGATATAGTTTATCCCTACTTGAGGTCATGGCAGGAATTTATAGGGACATCCATCTTCTGCTACAACCACCTCTTCATACAGCAACCCAGCCTCTCGCTGCCCACGGTAGTGCACTCCACAAGTCCAGTTTTTGTTGGCTGACTTAAGAGATAACAGATAAAAGCAAGTGATTCCAAAGTCAAAAGAAGGATCGGTCACAGACCAAAGGAAGCCAGCCAGAGGATGCAAATCCAATTAATATTGAGCTTATAAAATAGAGCTTATTACACTGTCAGGTCTCCCCCACTGAAACAGCCTGGCAGAGCAGAGTTTTGTTCTACAGACTGCTCTTTAAGCCAAGCTATGTTTTAGATTAATCTATCAGATCATTTACATCTTGTTACTGGCTCACTGAGGAGTAATAAATGCAACTGTTACGCCTCATCCCCATTCAGTCTCGCACACAGATGAACTTCACACTTTATACTGACAGGCAGTGAAGTCCAGAGGAAAAGACAAAAGGTGAAGAATCCATTTCATTTCCAAATATTATTGTATGCATGGAGGATCTCTGGTACTGTTGTCTGAAGCAGGAGAAAGACTGGCTTATCAAGCAGCAAGCACTTTACAAAGGATATTATGGCAATGACTGAATAATTCTGCATAATCAAGCCAGATGTTAACTATTCTACCATTTCCTACTACACGCATCATAAGAAGCTGCAGGCTAGGAATCCAACCTTGAAGAAACCCGTACGCTGATATCTGCTTGCACTCGCTGCGAAGGAGGGAAGGAATGACATACTGGGGTTCCTCAAGCTATCCACAAGTCTTCCATTTTCCCTAGCTGTCAGGCCTTGGGGGGAAAGTAGAAATTAGATTTATTGCTTGTCTTGAGCCAACATTCCAGCTCTCACCCCCTACAAGGCAGAGAAAAAAACCCTCACTGGCTCCGAGAATTTACCATGAATTTCCATTTCCATTTCCTTATATTTCTAGGTTGCACCCAACATCTCTGCTTTGTGGTAGAAAAGATCTCTTTCCAGTGCCCAGCAGCCCTGACCTGCTCCTCCTGAAGCCCTGCTTTACTCCTAAGAGGAGACTGCACACAGCAGCCTGCCACACTCTTGGCTCCTGCGCCTGGAACCAAGCACTGCAGATGTGTACTACAAAACCGCAGAGCAAGCTCCAAGGAGCCGGCAGCTTCACCAGGACCCTGAAGGCTGAGCCGGCTCTACTTACATAGTGAAAAGAGACGTGACAACGTATCTACTTCAACAGAAATTTAAGGGGGGGGGGCAGTTAAGTAAAGAACTAATCAGTTCCACATCAGATCCAGGGTGCACTACTCATTGCAGCAGCACAGAAATCCCTCTCTCCATTTTTCTTGCCTGTCCCCCTCCCGTAGCACTGATGCTTTCCCAGCTCAGACACTACAGGTCTAGTTTATTCAATCCTCCTGCAAGATGCCCAAGACCTAACTTAATTCCAAACTCAAAATGATGGAAGAGACAGTAACAGCGACGTGTGTGAGTAAGAGGGAAGGAGGAAGACAGGGAACAGGAACCAATTACCCACGGAGTGTCCTCTCCCATCTGGAGTGACAGGCAGAGTGCAGAAGGAAAGAAGCAGATATTAGTCAGGCGTGAAGTGATGCTGAACCAATTCCCCAGGGCTGGCAGCTCTAGTTAACCATTTCCATTCATCTCATGGCCAGGCAGCTGCTCCTTTCAGAAGGACAACGTGAACCTGCCCTACAGGAAAGCAGGCAACAGCCCCGCAGAGGAGAAGATCACATTAACAGAGCTGTCAGCCCTACTTAGGCTGAAATGGTCGCCTGATGAAACGAAGGTGGGGTGGATGAGGGCTGCCACTTGATGGCCAAGAGAAACTTGGCCCAAAGTTGGCAGGTTTGGCTTTTGCCGAAGGGCACAAAGCCTCTGTCCATGATGAAGAGCTGCCAGCTTCAGGAGACGAGCAGGGCACAAACAGGGTGCCTTGGCCACCAAACGCACAAGGTTCTTCAAACAAGAATTCTCCTTCTTCCCTCCCAACCCATTCTGCCACAACCGCACTCCAGCAGCTACGTGGGTTTAAAGAGGCTGGGCTTGAAGCTGTATCAGCAACAACAGCACTAGCGCCTCTTCCCAAACCGCATCGGCGTCTTTACTTTGTATTGGCTGGCTTGGCCGGTGCTGCAGCTGCTCTGCAGTTGATAGAGCATTTGCCCTATAATTTCAACTCGGTGTGAGCAGTTATGCTGACTTATGAAGTGCAGCAGTGCTGGAGTTACTGCATTAGGAGGGTTTATTTGCATCTTAACAGCGGCTCGTAATGAAGTGACTCCGCTGAAGCATTCATGTGATCCAGAGGGGTTACAATCACTTCTGCAACATGACGTGAGGCATTTGGAGCTCCAAAAAATAACAGGGAGGGTGGAGCCAGGGACAGAAGCTGCAACACCACTGCTCAGCAACTACTTCACCGCGTATCCTTAGCGTAGCCAGGACTTTCAGAGCAGCTACACATTTCACCGAGCCATAATTCACGGGTTAACAGGGGACAACTGCTGCCTCCTCCCTCCCTTGCACCCCAAACCAAGAGTTAAGCATCACAGCTCAAGGAACTAGATGAGAGCATGCACTCAGGAACACAGCAGCCAGGAACACAAGGCATTTCCCTAAAAAGAATCAGGTGTGGGGCTGACTGAAATGCTGAGCACAGTTGCTAGCAGGCCAGTGTCAGTTGACACTGATGCATGACCGTGTCACGCACGATCTGCATCTTCTGACCTCCTGACGGGGTGTAGGTCTCTCACTGCAGACTCCGCTGTGGCTCACACAGAGGCATTTTCAGCACCTTGTTCGCTGCCTGTTTCATGTGTCTGTTTTCATAGTGCCAAGCCAGGCTTGCAGAGCAGAAGGGCTACTGCCCAAGCCAAGGGCAGCTGTGTCAAAGGTGGTGGAGGATGGGTCGTGCTGCCAATACCACAGCCACCAGTTTTAGTAGCACTTACTGCTAATGTTTTCCCTTGCTGAATGATTTCCATTAGCAAAGTAAGTACTAACCAGTTTAATTTTCTAACATGTGAAAAAGCAGCTCTACAAAGCTCTAGCGGTCCTACCGCTGTTACAACAACAACAGCCTTAAATCAGACACGAATGAGCAACCCACCAGAAAAGCTCCTTTTCCATATCATCGCTGCTCCAGCAATGGATACGTGCCCTTTGTCAGAAATCCTAACAGATGTCCTTTGTAGCTCATCAAAGCAGAAGAGCCCAGATGAAAGGAGACGCTCAGCTCCTTGTCCGAGGCTGGAGCAGCACCCTGGGGAAGCATCACATCCATTGCATAAATGGACGCTGAGGCTGATTGAACACAGACACCCTCATACTGTAGTCCCAGGAAAAGGTGAATGAAGTAACTTTCCTAAGATTATACATAGCAAGTCACTTGCAGAGCCAGGAGAGGAATCTGGCACCCAGGGCAGACTGGCAGTTGCTTCTGGGCTTCCTACTCTGAGTATATGAAATAACTTCGTAGCCATTTGGCTTTTTGATAAAATGTTGGTGAGTCCCTAATCAACCTCAACAAGCCAGGGTATCGTGCACTGAGGCCAGACTTTGAATCCTCCACTTGAAAGTCAGACAGGGAGTGACACCACCAGCCCCTGCTCACCAGCCTTTTGGACCAGGCAGGCACTCAGGACTGCTAGAGCAGGCGTTTGTCCCCAAGCTACCAAGCCTACAGGCACCTGGAGCCCAGGACATCCCACAGGAGAGGGTGAGCTAGTGCTCAGGTCCCAGCCCTCCACCACACTTAAGAGCAAGCACAGTGGTGGGATGCAGCCCTGAATCACGCAGATAAGACCCCCGGGGTCAGACGCCCCCATATCCAACTCGACTACAGCTCCACCTTGAACAGCCCAAACCAGTCCCAGCATTATAGAAAACTGCAGTTATCCAGTGTTTATCAAACAGCTTTACATTTCATGACATAAATCAGTGTGACCAGCTGCCAGCCTTGAATCAATAATATTCTTGTAGATGAATGGCTACAGTATTAAACAAAATCCTTACATAACAGACAATCCAAGCCTGTCCGTTCCCACAGATTTACTGTTCTGCCCCCAGGTTTAAAGCCAGCCTCCCTGGCTCCCAGACACGGTGCCCTGCTCCTGTTAAACACACGGGCTCACAGTGAGCTGCACCATGTGCCAAGCAACACGGAGCTCTCATACCCCATGGATTTTCAAAGCAAATGAACACGCAAAAAGGTTTCAAGGCAAAATGACCCTGGCTCAGTGCAGCACAGAGACATTGTACAAAGAGCTGTATCAACAGTAAACCAGGAGATGGAGGGCTACTATAATCTGCATGAAGTTTAGCCACTTAAGAGCTAGCTTTAAGGGGATAAAGCATCAAACTCCAGCTCTCAGCATGCACAAATCTGCACCCAGCAATCTGCTGTCCAAGCAAGTTTTGCTTCTCCCACATTAGTGACTAGTTTCACTATGCTGTGGAGCTGGAGATCTCAAACAGCTTTGTAACAGTGGGCTTGGTCACCATTTTACAGAAAAGAAAGCAAAACAAAGAAGAAAAAGATCTGCCCAGGGTGGCAAATGGGGGCACAACCTACAGCAGACTCAGTGCTGGCTCTGTGCACTAGAGAACAGCTCCCCATAAATCATACAGCTATGGTTACAAACAAAGTATATCTTGTTCTTGTAAAGGCTATTTTTCTCCCCCCGCCCCAACCCCCTTTTAATTGTTAACACATGCTCAACATCTGTGCATGCACAATATGCATGTTACATTTAATACCAACTACAGGACTCGCTACAGAGATACTATAAGACTTACTAAAGAAATTAACTTATCAAGCAGCTGGAGTCTCACTGGTTATGGGGATAAATATCTAGCAATGCTGATAAATTCAAATGAACAATATTAATTTGGTGTTTATCCAGTTTTACACCATGCAGTCTATCTAAATGTGTGGAAGAAAAAACCCCACAGTTTAAGAAATGGAGATGCAGAATGACATTTGCTGTGGAAGTTAACGCTGCTGTTGATCTTTCTGTGTTACTCCTGTTGGGACTTTCACTGCAGGAGCATCTCTCTGAAGACAGATACCTCTTCCAAAGAAAAGGAGGCATTACCAAATACACAAGAGCTGCAACAAGTATCCAAGGGGATTGACACATGACACTGAGCGAATGTGACAAACTGGCTGAGATTCTGCCAGCAGCCTCTTCCAGACCTTCAGCTGCCTTTGAGACACTCACACTACTGACGTAATCTCACCATCACAGCAATAGACCATGATTTCATGCATCGACTCAAGTACATCCCAAACCATTTTCTCCCACTGTAACAGAGAGGCTTATTTAGGCTTTTTTTACATATCAGACAGATGCTTGGAAAATGGAACGGGGTTTGGGGTTGCTGTACTTCGGCAGTAAAGCAACTTATGTCCCTGCTCAGGCCGAGAGATAATGCCAGAGGCACAATGCAGAAAATATGCCACATTTGAATATCTCATGTCCCCCGAGATCCAAAAGGGACCTGCTAATGAGGAGCAGAAAACAGAGATCAACACAAGAGGTGGTACAAACTCCAGCACAGAGAGCCATAAAAAACACTGCTCTAGACAAATTCCTGTTGTAAAAACGCATATTCAATCCTTCCTTCGATCAGACCCCAACCACACTTAGCTCCAGTACTCTTAAGACAACAGGAGGGATGGGAAAGGACAGACCAAAGCAGCACACTCAGAGGAAGGCAGCTGCCTCAGCCTCCACAACCAAACAGGGTTACGTTCTGGTAGCACAAGGGCTCAAAGCAAACTGTCTGGTTTGAGGAGGAGAGAGGGACTGCTCACATCACACCACATTCATGAAAAGTATGGGAGCCTCTGTCTTCCCAACAAAGCAGGGGAATAACTGCATTAAAGAAGACTTTAGGAGTAACGGAGAGGGGAAACTTCAAAGTGGAACGAACCAGGCAGGATTATAACACAAATAAAGCAAGTATGTAAGGTATCTGGAGGAAAAGAGGAAGGGATTGCTACACCAACAGCCAGAGTGCCTACTGATACACTGATAGGCAAAACCCGATGTTTTGCAAAGCGCTTGAAGGGGGCACCTTGGGACATACAGAAATTAGGCATGTGTGTACCTGCAGTGTGAGACTGTGGTTTTGGCACTGCACAAGTGTGGCTTAATATTAGCCTAAGAACCAAATGCCAGTCCCTTTGGCTAGCCATGCAGCCAAGAGGCACAGCCTAGCAATTTAGCTAATACCAGGTTAGGGTTAACTTGGCTTGATACTTGTTAAACACATGTCCACAACAATAAACAAAGGCACAGATCCCATTCACTTACACAGTAATTAGGCTTATTATCACAGAATCATTTTGGTTGGAAAAGACCTTTAAGAGCATCCAGTCCAACTGCAACCCCAGCAGTGCCAAGTCCACCATTAAACCATGGCCCTAAGCACCACATCTACATGTCTTTTAAATAGCTCCTGGGGTGGTGACTC
>JAVJGJ010000001.1:105114244-105142837 GCA_035590215.1 Microhierax caerulescens
AAAACCGACCCCCGGATTCGAGGGGCAGCCTCACCAACGTACAGGGGGACGGTCACTGCCCTGCTCCTGCTGGCCACGCCGTTTCTGGCACAAGCCAGGATGCTCTCAGCCTCCTCAGCCGCCTGGGCACACTGGGGGGCTCATCTCCAGCGGATGCCAACCGACAGCCCCAGGCCCTTTCCCACCGGGCAGCTTTCCAGGCACGGTACCCCCAGCCTGCGGGGGCTGCTGTGACCCCGGTGCGGGACCCAGCACTAAGCCTTGGTGAACCCCATACAATTGGCCTCGGCCATCAATCCAGCCTGTCCGGATCCCTCCGAAGAGCCTTTCTACCTTCACAGAGATCAACACTCCTGCCCAACATGGTGTTGTCCACAATGTCTGCATCAGGGAAGGAAAAGCCAGAGAAATATAGAGATTTACCAGGAAAAGATTCACTTATACATGTAAGGGATGAGGAGAAGACAGGACATTTGATGCCAACAGCACTTCAGCAGAAAGCTTTGCAGAGAAAAAAAACTCCATCACTGTTCAGATTTTATTTTTGAAGTCCTCAACCCAGCTACTAACTCAGCTGAGACAGTACTAGCCCATGCAGCCCAAGGCCAGCTACTCCCCATGATCACGTTGTTACGCCACACTTCACAACCCCATGCATTTACTTAAGGCTTGAGAAAAATATTAAGTAAAAGCCTAGTACCACATCAACAGCTCTACTGCCAAAGCAGGTCACTAAGCTTAGCCCATTAATGCCAACTGTGCGACAACTGTTTTCCCAAAACCAAGTTTTAGTCCTCCTGCTGTGTCTGTTTATTTGTCTCTGACACTAATGAGAAACAAAGGGTTACTGTAAGTGGCCTGGAAGACAGTACAGACATAGGAATTTAACTCCTAACCATTGTGAGCCACCAAACATCGCACCAGCATCTGCAGTGCCTTAACACAATTAACAATCCCAGTTCCTTAGTGGCATGCCTTGCAATGCAGGGGAAAGGCTGCAAAGGTCACTGCTCCAGGCTCACTGTTTGCTTTCCCAGCAGTTCCAGCTTAAACCATTTCCCTAATCCCCTATCTCCCCAGAATAAAAGCACTCTCCCTGCTAAATAAGTAAATGACTGTTTAGATGGTACAGAGGGTAAAGCACATCTGACCTCTGTGAACACCAATACCATTAAGGGTTAGATCATTTCCAGTTCATTAGCTCATGAAGTGCAAAAAAAAATAAAAAAAATCTTTGCCACATAAGGATTTGTTGCATTGGGGTTCCTCCAGCTGCCTCCTACCTCTATTATTCAGAGCTTGACTCAGAACTGAAAGCACACCTAAACCAGACATGCAGACAACCCAACCCAGCTCACTAAAAGCCAAACCTCAAACCAAAGCAAGACAAATCCACTACAGGACCGAAAAACACCCAGCTGTGTTCACTGGGGTAGTCTTACTCAGGTTACATGGTGCAAATATATGCAGACTGCTTCTTATCCCTGCAGGCAGGGCACTAGGGTGTTAGGGTTCTGCATGTGCCAACCCCATGGGAGCAACTCCCAGGCTGATGATTAAATTCACCACTTCTCAACACTTGGCTGCCACCAGCGTAAGAGCGCAGCACCGAGCTCCTCTCCACTGCCGCAGTCTCCTTACTAAGTGATTCTCTCATTGCAGCTCATGCCCAGTTCACACCCCAGAGCAGAAGCAAAGTGTGATTATTCATACTCTGGAGCCTGACCCCGTTAGTACTAGAATACCTCCTTGTGAGCAGCTGGAGCACGGGAAAGACCACAGGGTGCTTCCCTCTTGACCTAACCGCAATCAAAATGCCACCGGTATTAAACCATGACATACTCGGGAGAATATACAAATGAGATGGCACAGGGCTATGTATGGCCAGCAGCCCTGAGAGTTTCGCACCGAAATTCAGCAAGGTTGAGAACTGGGTGGAACAAACGCCTTCTTGAAAGGGAACCTGAATCAATTACAAAGCAGTGGAACACTTCACATCCTTCAAACAACTTTTTGGTTTTCTTCTACAGACAGAAAAAGCATGGAACAAATACATCCACTAACCATGGGGATCCTACAGCATGCAGCAACATTCATTTTATAGCACGAAAAACCTGCTGAAAGTTGGTACAATAGCACTGGTTAAATCCTCTTGGGAGTCTTAGGACTCAGCACTGGGAGCTCAGTGATCCAAGCATTACGAGCACAAATGATCAAGGCTTTGCAAAGATAAGCACAGCTCCAATTATTTCACGTCAGCTAAGGATGATGCCACTTACCAAGCTATCCAGCCCTCCTCCCAGGAGGTCCACAGCACCCATCTGCATGGAGGACACTTGGGGAACATTCACTGGTGGTCCCAGGTCCAGATTGAGAAGGTCACCCAGGAGGTCACCCTGTGATGGAATGACTTGTGGCTGCTCCAGGTTTGTGGTGGCCGTTGTGCCCACGGGGCTATCGCCTGCATCAGTGCTATGGGTGGGAGGGACAAGAAGCAGAAGAGAAAACACATTAGTCACCTTCAATCTCCAGCTTCAGATTCCCAGCATGGGGAAACACAGCAAGAGGTGGCTCGCAAGCAGAAGCCAGTTAAGAGCTTATCCTAGCAGCTGATCTGACTGCTGGCAAGTGGTTCTTCAACACATGCTTTGAGCACAAAGACTTTCCATGCGTTGTGCATGGTTTTCAGTTCAGAAAAGGGAATCAAGGTGTGAAATGTGCCTACCTTGAGAATTGCAGACCCCTCCAAATCAGTGAGCCACGAATACTACACGGACTACAGCACTGAAAATAATTTTTTCCCAGCTCAGAAGAAACCTGTAATGATGATTTTCAGCCCACTGGGCCTGGAGAACTATATGTAAACACGAGGGGGTATGGGGGGATGGATATATATCCAGGTTTCCTCAGAGACCTAACACTGATAAAACCCTTGAGCCCTCACTCTGACTAGCGCAAACTCAACTACTCCCCACAGATGTGGATCAGCCACCTTCTACTGACCAGCACCAAGTTCCACAGCTCTTTTCTAATTAAAGACCTCAATTTAAAATTGATTCCCCTCCATCAATAATTTCCTTTTCTCCGAGTTAACAGGCATGCTAATTACTAGTCTAGAAATGCTCATTATACAGCTTCCAAAATTCCTTATCATATGCAGTCTGGCTATCTTCTACATTCAATTGCGACTGAATTTTACAAGGAAAGGAGAAAAAAAACCCAATCACAAACCACCTGACTGTAGCTCCTGGAGACCTCATTACAATGTATTTATTCTTTAAATCCAGAGACACTAATATTTTAGATAACTTAAAATCTGTTTTATATCCCGTTGCCAGCAGTAACTGACAAAATTATTTCCAGCTCCTATCGCTGCATATGCAGCCAACAGGTGACTGCACACAAATGCCACGGGAATTAGCATCCTGACAAGGTGTTTAACACCGGGGCTCTTTTGTAAGGATTGCAGCTCCTGATTTTGAGTAGCCATGATTCTCTTCCTTATCCTAATTCAGTTACCGAGGGGAAAGCTTTAGCAACAGAGTATAAGCTGCTCCCAACTTCGATGCCAAGAGGAAAAGATGTAGCATAAGGACTGCAGAATGAATTAGTTACCAGGCAGCAACAGAAAGGGTTGAAAGCATCTTTGCATTAAAAGCTTTGGATCCTTAATAGTACTAATATTAGTTGTCTCTTCTGCTTCTGCGTTCAGCAGGGAGACTTCTGAGTATGCTGAACAGCTAACTAAAACATTTCTGAAGAGCAAGTGGTTACCATCATCCATTCCCACCCCCAACCTGAGAACAGGGTGGAACAGCATGTATGAGCAGAGGCACATTACAAGCCGGTAGTGCACACACTTGGTTCGTTCCCAGTATATAATCCCTTTAACACTACACCTCTTCAACACTTACTCATCCTTCTTCTGATGGAGATAAAGCAATCCTTCAAGGTCTTGTGTAACTGCCGTTGCCCCAAAGCCCAACAAGGTATTAGGAAAGGACAAAGCTAAGTCAGTTTGTATTAGAAAGCGAAACACCATACCTTCCATTTCCCATATGGAATGGGGCTCTTTAAAAAGATTTGTATAAACAACTTTGCATTTTCTTTGAAAGAAAAAAGCAAGTAAAGAATATGTGGGTTATAAAGGGCAAAAAGACTTGATACAAGCTTTACCCCTTATAGTCTCGGACAGTGACTAGCAGCTGGGTTTGCCCATGTGAGTTGGAGATTTGACCCTCCAATGAGTTCAGCCTCTAGTGGTTCCCAGATGTTGGGTGTCACATCTGGGAATGCATGCCAGAATCAAAGATCTCCTTCATCTGTGTGGGGATGGAGGCTCCCACCCAAGTCCAACCAGACCCCTCCCTCTCCCAAGAGCCCTGAAAATATCTCCCCAAGTTTCCCAGCTGCATTATAACTGAGCAGGGGTGGTGGGAGCCACCACATGAGGAAACACTGCCAAGCAATCAGGAGATTTCTCCCCCACCTTTAGGATTCATCTGCAACTCTATGACACTTGGGCTCATTGAAGAGGCTGGAACATCTCACCATCTGTGAGTTGTTCAATGGGTCTTGCCATCAGCTGAGAGCTGGAAGGAACCTATCCTACACTGCTTTGAATAAAAAAAAAAGTGAATCTAAATGCAATTAGCGTATCCTGCCAACCATAACTAACTCCTCTAGGTTTTTACCCAGGAAGGCACAACTCCTCCAGCTACTTTGGCCCATCTACTCAAGGCCACGCTATCTTGACTCTCTAAAGCCACAATAATTGTGGACATCTCCACACTTCCATGCTTCCACCTCTATCCCACTGTGCAATCTGAAGGAAAACCTCCATCTCTAGCGGATGGGTCAGCCACCAGAATGGTTGTTACCAGAGTGCAGAAGTAATGAAGATAATTTCAGATAGCTAGTCTTTCACTGGACACCCTTAACTTGCCTTAAAGCAACAGATTTTCATGTATGATTTCATACACATTCAGCACTAGAACGAGGCAAACCGATTTCTTAGTAATTAGTAAAATTATACTGGTTGCACAAATCAAGCCCCCCCCACAAGTGTGCTCCTGCAGAGCTGCACAGTGTAATCCTCCCGGCCAAAAGTGGCCATTTGGTATGTTGTGGTGTGGCCGGAGGAGGTCTTGGCATCAGCTGCAACATTTTACTGTCCTTCTGCTAACAGTAAAGCAGAAAACCCCTGTAACAGGGCCTCTTTATGAGGTGAGCTCACACCAGAGAGGCCTGGTGTGCCATTAAGTAACACCACTCATTTTTTTAATTTACCAAACGGGCTAGAGCACTGCATCAGTATGCAGCATGCTCTGCTGAGCACCCTTCAGACCTTCCCCCAGCTCTGGCTTCCTCAGCTTGCCACCACTGATTAAGGCCTGAAGGTTTTATGTTGAAATAACAGATAATTTAGTAGCAACCACCAGCAGGGCAGTGTACAATACTGCTATCGTCAGAAAAAGAGCTGGTCAGCAGACTGTCTGAGCACGAGCTACAAGAGTCAAGCCACATGCACAGTATATGCAAGAAGCTAGTAAAAAGGTAACTCCTTGCAAAAGCTGAATTCCTCGAGCCGACTAAAACCCCCTAAAACACTGGATTCTGTAGTAACCTGAAATGGCACTGCATGGGAAGGGTGGTAACACCAAAGACCAAAGCTACCCCCACCTCAGTTCTCTTTGCCACTGAGGCAAATCTTTGACTAGAAGAGGTAGCTGTGGGAAGTGGCCACTGCTTTTCTTGTTTGACTGATAGATTTGTGCTTGCTGGTCCTGGGTCAATGCAGCCAGACTTGATTTCATAGGCACGGAGAAAACAACTCTGCTTCCCAAAGCTAGTCGTTACAGAAATAGCTTTAGTTGCTAAGAATAGTAGAGAAGTGGTGTCAGAAAATAGAAAAGGAGCAGCATTGCACACCAATTTATCAGTGCAACAGAAAAAAAAAAAAAAAGAAAAAGAAAAAACCCAAGCACTCTAAATGTCACTTTGGGAATATTATTAAGAGGTAAGCCTGGAATACTCTGCCTCCTGCTGTAAAGCACACTTACATTTGTAATTAATACCATTAGTGCAAATAGCACTGCTTACCTGAATGAGGAACCATGGGGACAGGCTCAACAGCAACACTGCTGCAGCCCAGGAATACTGTACCGCCTGCTCTGGCAGATCTAACCCACTTCCAGGACTGGGATCACCGGGAAGCATCAATGCTCCAGATAAGCCAAATCATTTTCTGCCCATCCCCCAAAGGTTAGACAGAACCGTATCAGCCTAGCTGCTTTCTTTTAAATCCAGTTTTCAGTGAATGGGCTTTAGATGGCTCTTACACTCCCCCCTTGCTTTATAGGCACCCAGTGAGAAAGGCAGTTTTACCAGTCCTTCCCCATTTCATATTCCAACAAAGGATGCCTGTACTTGTTTGTTCCAGGAAACTGGTATTATTCCACACAAGTGAGGCTTGTAAAACTGTGCATTACAGCTGCAGTGGCTGAGGCATAAGCTCTTACAAAATCAAAACAGTGTGTCCTTCTGAAAAATGTTTTTACCACAGTTCTCCTCCTCCTGCAAGTATGCGCTTGTGCCAGTTAACCAAAGCTTCTGGTTTTTTTTATTCAAATGCTCATGTTAACAGGGCTTATAGCCAGTGCCTTCTCAAAATACATCGTATCTTCTCCTCACAGAACTTTGATACTTCCTCTGTCATCTGACGTAGGAACTCAGAAACTAAATACCCAGGATTAAATTCTACAATGAAACGGCCCCTTGAATGACCTGCAAGCCCCTACAAAATCAATTAAAAAAAAAAGCCACTAGAGTGTTTAAAAGATCTTTGCATCTCTTGGACTGTTTGCTAGAAAGAAACAACCAACCCTTCCCATTATCGTCACATTGTCTCAGCTTACCTTCCATGGTGAATTGGCAAGTGCTTGCGGTGGATGCCGTGGCTCCCCTCCACAAAAGCGTTGGGTGGTTTGTGGTACACAGAAGCCAGAGACCCAATATGGCAGATCAACTCATCTAGCAGAGTTGGTTCAATCAGATCGGTTTCTTCAGAAATAAGTGGCTTTTCTGAGAGGACCACTTCTTTGGCAGTCACTGGATCGGTGGAAAGAAGGCGCCAGTAGATGTAGCCACGATCCCGCAGGTCTGGGTTGTCAGAATCCTGAGACAAGGCAATAGATCAGTCACAGGTTTGAAGCAAACTAATGCCTGTAATCACGTAATTTTTCTAGCAGTGATTCTGCTGGATTAAAAAACCCCAACCATCCAGTAGCAACAGTCACCAATTCCAGAGCGATGTTACAAACTGCTTGCTGTGATGAACATCCCAAAATTCAAAATGAGAACCAAAGTATTAATGCCTAGCTTCCTGCTCAGCTGGTCACAGAGCAAAAAGCCCAGGATTTACATCCCCAGTTGACCCAACCCACAGAGCTATCAACTGCTTCCCAAACTCCCCTGCCACTTGGCATAACTGTATTAGGAGAGCTCCAAGGGAATGTAGACGGAATTAAAGAACATGAGTCTAAATGACTCTCTCACATACTAAGAGCAGACGTGCAACACTGCATATTGTAGCAGAACAATCCCAGATTCCTGGAAATAGATGACTTACCCAAGGGCACTGCTGAACAAAAAGACGCTGCAGAGCTACAGGATGGATCTTAATAAGCCATATTCTTCGTACCAAAAGAGATCTTATTTATCCTGCCTTTTAGTTATCTAATGAAGTACAGAAAGATGCTAATGATACACAGTTAGGATACTTCATCAGTTCTCCAGCTGTCAATAATACCCTTGTTTTACTGCCGATACTTCTGCCTCTGCATGAAGTGCAAATTATTTCTCTCCTTTTCAAACAGCTCTGCCCAGAGCAGCAAAGTGAATGGTGACAGTTTGCAGCTAATGTTGTAGGGAGAGGGAGGTGGTGTGGTTTAATGTTGTAGCGCAACATGTTTGAACTGTTCATGGAAACAAGAGCTGGGATTTTTAATCTCCACATCAGCACAATAACATTTCAGGGTTTTTTGCGCCTGTAAAAATCTGGCAACATATCACACACCTCATTAGCCTTCCTCTTTAGTATTTCTCTTCCTCTTTTGTGATCTCATTCGCTCTGCTGCTGACCTGCTATAACCTGCCTCTCTGCTGTCTGTCTCAAGACATTCTCAGGTACATCGCGAAACCTTTATCTGTAACGAGACTGAGCACGCTAAGCTCGTTTTGCTCCTAAAGGATCTAGCTACAATGTCTGGGTCAACTGATAGATTTCTCTGCAGTACTGTTTTTCAGATTGATGGTGGAGTCGTGGACTCTTTACACCCTTCGCCCTTAACAACCCCTACAAGACTCTCAGCACCCTGCCTGCGGCAGGCAGTTCATGATCAGGGAGGGCTTCTGCAAGAGCAGACATGAAAGACCACGTGTTCCTATCTACTTGCAGGCACATACAGATTCAAGACTGACTGTTTCTTCCTACAGCAAATAAACAGGCTTGAAAAACTTCAGTGAATCTCCTGAAACAAGAGGCTCAGATCTTTCCTTTCCACGTTTCTCCCAATTCTCTGCTCTCCAGGGTCTGCATGCACACCTGTGGTGCATACCAATGAACCCGTGGTTACCTACCCATGCCAGACAAACAACAGCAATGGAGATGTAGAGGCTCTGTGCCATCCATTAGGTTATGGGCTTGCCAGGACCTTGATTGCTGCTACACATCTGTGTCCCTCCCATCCCCAGCTGCTTCATTGCTATTTTTACCAGTGTTGGCTGGATTAAGCTGGCTCCTGCTACAATCACACCTGCAGTTTGCTGTGCAGACATACCCTAAGAAACACTCCAAGTGCAACAATACCTAAGCTGGGGAAAGAAACACACGTGTAATTACTCTCCCACTCAAGCAAAAAACAGTATCTCTACCTAGAAATCAGACCTTGAGGCATATGGCTTTTCTGTGTTTTACAGCCAGTTACCCTACATTGACTTATTATTCATATAAAATACAAGAAGGCAGACTGAATCAGCATTTGTGACAAACAGAAAAAAAAGACACTTATTATATTCCTAGGGTGCCGTTAAGTGTTTTGTGACTCAGCATAGTAGGGTTTGACACTTATGACCTTTCTTCTGTTGGCTTAGACAAATGATATAGCACATGCCCTTGGCCCACCCCTCTCTAAAGAGCAGAGAGAGCCCGCCTAACAGCAGGTTTTGAAGCAAGAAAAGCCAATTTCTTGCCACTGACCAGTGCAACACCTCCAAAGGGATGAATAAAAGTTTTAAGTATTACTAAGTCCACAGCCATGACTTTTCGCAGCAAAGAGGACCAAAAGGCCAACTAATGATCCAGGTTTTCTGCTCAGAAGTAATTGCAGCCCATCCAGAACAGCTGGGAGACTATTTTCATCACTTGACACAGCAGGTTTGGAGCACAGCTGCTCTTTTTGGGCTACAGCATCACACATTTACCCAAGTCATTACAGCCAGGGAGTACAGGAGGACTAGCTGAGGTCTTACCTGCTTCTGTCCCCCAGAACTATAGCACTTCTGCCTGCCAGCTCAAGCCCAGGCCCACCTGCAGTGATCTGAGCTCATAACTCAGCACCTCATACATAAAAAATCTGGGATCTTAAGCCACTGTTACAGCCTCCAGTAAAGCTGCCACACTGGTAGACAGCATCCAAGTATAGAGGAAAAAAACCCTGACTTCAGTTCTCTTTTCATAGCACTGCTTAAGCTTTGCTGTTCACAGAATAAAGTCTTTGCCAGGCCCTTTTGCTCTGTCGTAGCTCCAGATGTTTTAACTGCAAGCCACCTTCAAGGTGGAAGCATTTGGGTTTCCTCATAACTCTATCCTGTCCCTAACTTCATTTGGTGGGTGAACAGGGAAGGAATTAGGATGAAGCAAGAGCTAAGAAGGAGAGAACAGATGCCAGATGGCATGGTAACAGGCACAGTGCAGCTCTTAAATCGAGTCTTTTTGGGAGAGAGGGGAACATGCTCAAATCCTATCTACTGCAAAGCTGACTGGCCTGGCAGATGGGAGACACCTCAGCAGGCCAACACGGTGTCTGGAGGGCTCTGGTTCACTAGATAGCTTGGCTTACCTGCGTGGCCAGGCTGAGGACCTGCTGAACCAGCTCCTGTGTCTCTGAAGGCTTTTTTAAGAACAGCTTCACTATAGCAGTCAGCAGGGTGAGCTGCACCTAAGAGAAAGGGACACAGTGGGGATTATAGAGAATTCATCCATGCTTTAGCAATGGCTCCCAAATCTCAACATCCTTTACTGATATGCAGCTCAAGTCCTACACTTTATAACAGCATTAAACTATTCTTTGCCAGTGAAACCCAGGACAATGAGAGTCAGGCTCTTGCCTGTTGTAAAACACTTTCACAGACAACTAACTCCCTGATCAGCATGCCGAGAGCTGTCATACTGTTATGCATCTCATCACTATCCTTCTGTATGTTCTGGTTCCTCATCGGGCTATTCCCCCAGAAGCAAGCAACATCTAGAAATCCCTCCTGTTCTGTCTTACCCTTCCAAGAAGACAAGTTTGGCAGATACAGACAACAGAACAAGTCTACAGCCTCCCAAGAGTTTTATTTTAGCCAAACATTGAAGTTTTCATTGGGAGGTATTTTCTGACCACTGCAATATTTACTGCCCATCCCATACATACACTGCACGAAACACTACAGGTAAGATGCACAACACAATTTTACCTGAGTACTTTCATCGTGGAAGCCCTCCAAAAAACTCTCCAGCAGCTCATCTGCATTGTCAATTCTTTCTGCATATTCGCCCACTATCCAGATCATGGCAGCTCTGGCATCTGGTTCATCCAGGGAATCTAGGTTCTCGCACAGAGTGGCAATGATGCTTTCATACCTGATTCATCAGAGTACAGGTGAATTACTGGGGTGAATTCAACTCGTGTTACTCCATCTCTGCCCACATGATTCTGCAGAGAATCCTGCAGTGAATTACAATGTCTTGCATTTCTATGCAACAAGCTGCATTTTCATTCAACTACAGAAGATATTCCTAGGATTTTTCTCTTTCCATGCTGTGCACCAAGATCTCACGGCGCCCTCAAGAACTTTGCAAGTTAAACCGCAAGAAAGCTGCCTCCCTCTCTGTTTTGCTAAAGGGAACACTTGATCCAACAGTTCAAAGAGATCCTCTATCAGATCCTGCAGCCTCACTGGTGTCTTCAGACTGGTAACTCTGAACTAGGTATTACACTCCCCCAAAGGCTTTGCTGTAAAATGGACAATACTCCACCCTAATTATTTAGCCTCCCCTATTCCCACACATGGGTATCCCTGTCATAAGCCGACAATCTATCTTGTAACTGACAGCAGAAATTGCCAGAGAGGTCTGCAGATGTCCCATATTATTTTTTAGGTGATCATAAAGTCTCTGCTGAAAGATGTTGTTTCTGTTCTGTAGCTGACGAGACAAAATCTTATTGCAGGAACAGCTTAAAAGAAGCTCCGTATTGCTCAAGCCAGAGAGAACACTCGATGGAGAAAGCCAGCAGCGTTTTCCTCAGCACAATCTGACTGGGATCTCAGACCATGAGAGCTATGAACTTTCATGGCCCTATATATTAGTCTTCTAGAGGAGACAAGCAAACCCCAAAGCCTGCCGCTGTAAACTTGGTCAAATTTTCCTCCTGGCATTCCCTGGAAGAGCTTTACTAGCTTTTGATTAAGGCTCATACTCAGCATCAATATGCAGCAGTGGGGAAAGAAAAGCTTTTGATTCAAACTAATAACATGTCAGGCTGATACGTTATCTACAGCCACCATCTGAATCCTATCATACTAGGAGCTAGAGTCAGAATGGTCACTGCTTTCCAGCAAAATGCTCGCTTTTGCTCCCAAGCCCTGGTAAACTATGCTGAGTGAGTTTTACATTGCTTTATTCTGATGCTAGCAGGCAACGGCTTCCAAAAACCTTATGCTACTTTTACATACTTGTTGGGGTACTTGCGGAAGATGTCTCTGATGACAACGATGGCCTCCTGGACCACATAGTTAACCTTGGTCTGGATGAGGTCCAGCAGTGTGCTCACACAGCGCTCTGCAGATTGCTAGAGAAGAACAGAACAATACAATTACAACAAGCTGAAGAAACACTCCTTCCCAGCCCACAGCACATGCTGAGAAACGAGGCACATACATGAGAAAAAGTCCAGAAGCAGGGGAAAAAAAAAAAAAAAAAAAAAAGGAATGACAGCTACCAACTCAATATGCATGTCCAGAAAAAAAACTACAGGTTGACAAGTGCTTATGTATTACAGTGGATACACCAGCTGACTCCAGCTCCTGCAAAAAGTAACAGTTGAAGCAACTGGGCCAGTAGATAGCTGGATCATCAGACAAGAGATCTTCAGAACATTGCCTGTGTTACTTCTTACATCACCCTCTCGCTGGCTAGCAGTCAGAACAGTCCACTGAATGAGCTCTCTTGGACTTGCCCAAGCTGTGGCAACCAGAGCTGGGAAAGCATTGATAGGGACTGCTGGAAAGTGTCTGGGGAAGCTAGAAGACAGGAGAAAACCATGCTGACAATCACACTGCAAGAACAGCAGCAAAAAGCAGTTCACAACAGCAAGAGATTGAGTATTTCTGGGGTAAGCTCACTAGCAACCTACGAAGACACAGCTATAAATAGAAATCCAGCTGCTACTAATGCAGCTTTTACATTAATTAGTTCAAAATTCCCAGCCACAGGCACTGTAAGATAACAAGGACTGGACACGGGAATGCTTCAGGAACCAGAACTGGAGTTGGAAGCAAGGAATTCAGGGATGTTATTCCCGAATAGCACAGTGAGACAGGACAGCACAGGAGCATCCAACTCCAGCACTGGAAAGTCTCAAATAAGGACAGTGATTTGGCTATTAGCAGAGCACATATGAAGCCTCATTACACAGCTGGTGATTAATGTGAGAAGCAGACTGCTCACGACACTGCCTAGGCAGTCACCAACTGAACATTTATAAAGCATTCAGGATTGAGACAAACATTGTAGGGCACAAGCAATAGCAATGTAGGTGGATTTTTCAATTCAAGTGAGCTAATAGTCCCCTTCCCTTTTGGTGTACTTTAAGCTTGGGCAGGAGGAGGAGGAATGAAATGGCATTTAAGTCACAGGAATCAGTTTTTTGAGAATGGGCAAAAAAAACCCTTAAGGACAAACCTCAAGACTTGTAGAGCTGAATTTGGGACAAGCAGAGACTAAAACCTCTTTGTGATTTCTTGCCCTTGTGACTCTGGCTGTGGTACCTTACAAACAGCCTGCAAGTGCCAACGGTGGCAATGCTGGCATGACGATCAGCCAAGAGAGGGGACAGAGCAGCTGCTCTGTTTTTGCAAACTGGCACTAAAGGCTACACGACTCTCCCCCAAAATTCACACCAAACCAAAAAAAAAATCCAACACAATTAGTATCAGAGTAAGGACAGGTATCATATAAAATTTTATGATTGGTATTGTATTTTTTTATGATACCTCTCCCTCCTTACCACAGCTTTACAGGTACTATGCTACTTCAGCAGCTGTGAAATGGCAATCTGCCAATGTCCTACTCTGATCTCTTCTGCTCAAGAAGAGATTTGAGGTCTGTGATGTGGAAGACACTTCCATTTCATGGAGACTGACCACAGACCCAGCTCCACACAGATTGCCACTGCTCACAGTGGGACCTTCACTCAAAGTCCTTGCAAGACAAATGCTTCAGAGCTTGCAATTTCATCCCTTACCAGTTTCTCAACAACCATCACTATGTTTTTTACAAGTCGCCTTAAGGGGGACTTGCAGTAAGCCTGTCCTAAGTCAACTTTACTCTATAGAACCAACAGCATCAGTCACTGTTTGCAACAAGCAGTGCAGCCCTGTCAAGAGTCTACAGCTAGCAACATTTTAAGAGCTTCGGCATTCAAGGAAAAGCAAATTCAGGTTCCTTTTTCTTTTCTTTAGATACTCTGAAGCATGATTTTTCCCAGAAGAGCGAAATATCCTCTTTGAAATATGCAGTATTGATTTTGAGCCCAAGAGTCCCTTGGAAAGTCACGTGGGCACATGCACAGCTGAGCAGTACCTCTAACAAAATTTTTCTCTACCAAAATACATGTCAGCTCACCCCATCCCTTGTAAACACACTGCTGTTTGAAGGTGGACATCCCTGGGGAATGCAGTGCTCTGCAAACTGATGAAAGATTGCCCCAACCAGAACAGCTCTCAAGTTGGAGTGTGAAAGGACAACCAACCAACATCAAAATTGCTTTGTTTTTCTGTAGAAACCAAATGAAAGCCTGCAAGATTACTGAAGTAGCACATACCATGCTCACAGTCATAAGCCTCAATGATTTCTAAGAACCAAGCTACTGGCAGAGTCTCCTGGAACAGAGACAACCCCCCTCTAATATAGCTCCTTCTGCTTCTCCTTTGCTCCAGAAGAATCACTATTCTTACTGCATCCATTTTATTTCCTTTTCCCATAAGAGTGGTCCTTGGTTTTCTTACCATCAAAGCATCAGATGACTATTTCACCTAGTGCTGTCAATGGAGCAAACCTCTGCACAAGCCAGATACAAGTCTAGCTACACTGCACAGTCTGCTGTGGATATACTCAAGCTAACTCTGAGCCCAGCTAGACTATCCAAGCAAAATGATGTCGTTCTGACATCCCCAAAAATCAATATGACTACTTAAGCTTGGGCAAAATCCATCAGCCTTGCTATCCATTTCCAAAGGATATTTACATTTCCAAAGCAAGCGCTACTTCTGCTGTGCACAGCTGTGCAGCAAAGGTAGTGCCACACCTGCTCCACAGCACACATCACAGCAGACAAATTTATTTACTGTCTTACTCTTCTAGGAGAGACAATTAGACAAAAAGTAGGATCCTGGAAGGCAGAGCTAAGGTTCCTCATGAATACTCATTCATCACCAGCTCCTGCTGGCTGTGCCCTATGTCAAAAAGCAGATTTCTAAGCCTTGGGAGCTTGGACACTGTTGGCTGAGAGAATGCTCTTCCATTAGTCATAACTCACAGTGCAAACAGCCTCTAGTAAACACAGATGCACTGGGGACAGGGATTAACCTAGAGATGAGGACACTGTAACGAGTTGTTCTGTATTTGTCCTCTTGAAAGCTGACTCTTGTCAGAGGAGTAAACAGACCTCATCTTTAGCTGCAGTGTCTTCAAAGGAGCCTTGCTAAAAATCAAGGTTAATGCTACCTATTGAGACGCAATTACACAGTTACAGGGTCACTGCAAATTTGCTGGGACATTATTATTAGTCCTTTGCATATTGAGTATGACCATCATGGTATCAGAGATGGGAAGAAAGAATGTGTGGGATGAGGGCAGGAACGAGTGAAAACTTCTAAAAACCCCTTGATACTGCAGGAATGCACGGCCTTTCATGTGAAACTAGGACAGACACATGGCCAAATCCTAGCGAGAAACTCCCTGCTGACAACTAAGGCGAACTCCCACTCCCCAGCACAAGCACCAGTACAAAAAGGACTGCCACAGCTTCTTTTGACTTCTCAGTCGCCCTCTTCCACCCTCAGGAGGATTTTCTACCGTCACTGCTGTGGCTCTGTCCAGACAGCCTCCTGCCTGCACACAACGTGGAAGAAGCATTCTTGTATTTTGAACTGCAGACATGAAATAGAGGCAGCAATCCCTCTTGGGCCATGCTTAAAAGAAAAGTCCATGGCAGTGATAAGCCTTTAATTGCTGAAGGAAGAGAAGGCTGCATGGACAGAAGTTGGTGTCCTCTTTACACAGACTTACAGCAGTTTAGCTGAAGTAAGGGAAACCTGTGCACTGACACTATAATCAGCTAGGAATGATCAGTTTTTTATTTAAATCTGCTGCCAGGCAATGCTCACGGGAACACTTTAGCAAAAGCTAAATGAGCTCAGCTGAAATTATGTGATATTTTGCACTTGGTTATCAGTTTACTGGAAAGTACCATCAGCATAGCATAAGTCTTCCTTCTCTTCACAGGCTTTCTGAGCTCCCGTCAGGCATACCGCATTCATTTACAGGGAAATTAACAGGGACATCACTAAAAAGTACATTCTCTTATGAGTTATTTTGTTGGATGTTCAACTGAAGAGGACATTTCAGACTGTTGTTTTGGATAACTGCAGAGATTCTTGGGGATTTATTTGCATAACCATCTAGGCTAAAGAAAGCATGCTCCAAATGAAGCTACAATCTACGTCGACCTCTAACACTAGATAAGCAGATAGTCACTCTGGGCAAATAGCACTTAAGTGCCCCAGATCTCTAATTCCATGTGAGTGTGTTCTATTCAGCTGAAACAGGGAGGGGGGACACCCAAAACATTTCATAATACTGAGTTCCTCTGCACAATCTCTTCTCCTTCCCCCTCCAAAAGGTCAGGCCACAGCTAAGAAAGGAAGTCCTCGTGGGTAAGTGGTCATTGTTCCGTTGAAGCCAGTACAGTAAAATACTTCATCAAGAATGATTTAGCTGCCTCACTGTGCCTGCAAGCTAAGGTCCAAGAGGAGCACGCTAGCCTTCTGTGATGTACTCGACTGGAGCTCACGAGTCCTACTGTTCATGCTGGGGCTTTGCTCACCAGCATGACATATCCAGGTCACTTGATAATCATCATAGGAGCAAAGAAACTTTATGTAACACAGGAACGAGATGGCAAAGCCCATCACTGTTTTTGAAAAACAGAGAATCACAGAAAAACTCAAAATTCAGATACTTGCCTCAACCTTAATGGCACAGCGCCCAATTGCCCGGACAGCCTTGCGCACAAAGTCAACATCCACCTCAGTAGCGTATTCCTTGAGCTCTGCCAGGACCTGCCGAGAAAGCAGCACACCAACCTGAGTCCCAGGGGTCACGCAGAGAGAACATCCCACTCCGACAAGCGATGCTACTTGAATACCAGAAAACAAGAAGGATGTATTCTTCCACAGCTGGCCACACACATCCAAAGCTAACACCGCCGAACTCTGCAGTCAGTCTCTCTCTGAAACCCACTGGTGTGGGTTAGGCAGCAAGACTTGGTTTAGGCTGGCCAAAGCCAAAAGATGGCTCAGTCTCGTTATTTTCAAATTCCCCTGAACAAAAGCTGAAGGCAATATCAGCCCTGCCAAAGTTAAATGCTGCTATTCCTTCTTACATTGATAATACAGTGAAGTAGAGATTCTATATATAGTTTATTGTACTTATTGTTCTACATTCACTGCATGCAAAGCTCTCAGCAACAACCATTTTTGCACTCTCCTTTTCTGTGCAGAGATGAACCTCTGGATCCAAAAGGAGGATGCAGAGGAGATCTGAGGACACACTGGAACCCCTATACAGAGATAAATAACAATGTGAAGATACCTCCCCTCTCAAGAATAACATTAACTGTTTTGATTTTTTTGTTTGTTTTTGTTTTTTTGCTAATGGAAACTGAACAAGGGCTTAAACCAGGACCTGCTGGGATCTTGCAGACCACTAACTAAAAAGCTACTTTGTCTTAAACAAATCATTTAGCTTAGAAAAAAGGATTTCAAAAAAAGATCCTACACCATTTATTTTCCCTCAAAACCCTATTTGTTTCAGTTTCTCATGTCAAACACGTTATCAGGGATTTCATCATGATATCATAAATAGATTGCAAGGGAAAGGTGAACAGCACAAAGCGAGACAGTTATTTGAAAAATCTCTAGTCAATGCAAATTGCTCAGAACAATGACAAGATAAAGAAGCCTTGAAGGGCCAGACTGCAGACAAATAAATCTGCAAGGAGTAGACAGGACATCTGTGTTTTGAAGTTTTATTATTTCCTTGAATGATCTATGTTGCACAGTACTTGGAGCACCCAGGTTTAGTAGCTTATTTCAAATTATTTTCAAGCTTATTTTCAAATACTGCCTGAGCGACTCTGATACCACCAGTCTGCTGTCTTGGTCCAGAACAGACAGGCACAGGGATAAAGAGTCTTGACAGGCTGCACAGGGAGGATGCTCGTTTCAGGGCATGTTTCTGATGAAGCTTGGGTTGTTTTTAGGAATGCCTCTTTAGAACCAGGAAGAGATTCATTCATTAGTCTGTAGATTCCCAGACCCAGACTCTGCCCTCCAGACACCACTGTCTTTCATCCAACCAACCTGCATTATCTAAACATTACGTATTGAAATTCATATGGAGCCTACCAAGAGTAACTAGAAAATGCTGAATACACTCTCATGGAAACTGATCTTTAAAATGTTTTCCATGTCCCCAGCACAAAAGGGGCACAAACTGCCTTGCTCTGCTTCAAAAAAAAAAATCAGGGAGTGCTGGAGAGAGCTGCTTAAAAATGTCACATTAAATGAAACTGCTCTGTGACAATTAGGATAGGACAATAATAGCACTAACCAGAAGCAAAATGCAGAATGATTAAGTGTTAGGCCTTGTGGCCAGGGTCACACAGGAGAACACTTCCTTTAAGAAAGGAATTTGGATTAAAACAACATCAAATCCAAGGAGAATCTACACTGTAAAGCAGTCTCAATTCAACTTAGCTCTGTGCTATTTCCACTCTGGAAGCAGGTGACACAAAATAAAGGTTATTTGAGCTCTGAAGAGTGCCTGAGCAAGGGTTTAACAGTTTAACTCATACTCCTGAAATCCACACTTCAGTAATGTTTGGCCTTTCTCAATGCCTCTGTTACAGGCACACCTCTCACCTAAAACAAGCCTCTCATTCCAACCCCAGCACTAGCAGTGACTCAGTTGACAGGAGACATCAGCTCTCCTCCTGGCATTGTAATCTGTAAACCAAGATCTACCTAGTGGTTCAGGACTGGTGACATACCACGCTATTAACATTTAAATTATGGAGGAAACTCCAACACCTCCTCTTAAGTAGCTACAAAGAGCACTATACCAGGGACAGCGATACCTAAAAGCCAGGACAACAGTAACAGTAGTTGCATACACCCTCAAGGACCATGAGAGGGTTTTCCATCCCCAGGACACACGCACAACACAGCACAAGTTCCTCAGCTGACCTGGGCAATGTTTGCTTGAGAAGCCAGGCGAATCATGATGTCCAGTTTCTCCAGTTTGACGTAGATGGGGTCATTGTATTTCACAAAAAACACCTTGATTTCTTGCTTCAGGATTTCAGGCCTGGAGGGAACATAAGGTTGTTTCACTCAAGACTGGTAAAAACAGCAGGCTCTATCCTAACCAAAGGTATCTTTTGTTTAGAAACCTACCCAAACATTCACTAAAACAGAATGGTGTCACTTTGTGTCCAGGACATGCAAACAAACATATGAGAACAATTTGAAGAAAGTTAGAAGGCTGGAAAAAATTTTTTTAGGTAAAAAAATGCAGAATTCAAGTCTAACTATGCCTACATCTCTATGTCCTCTATTTGAACTGCTGAGCCAACACTGCAGTCAGTCAGTGGATGACAGCATTTTTAGTGAAAGAATAATATCCTTATCTCAATGCAAAACCCACCTACAAACTCATTTTCTGCTTTCACTTGCAAGATGCCAGTGCTTGTAACTCTGCCCTGAATACAATTACAAAGTGCTATCCGACTTATCCCACCTTTCCAGCAAGGAACTACAGTACTTAAACATGCACGTAGGCGTAAACTGGTGAAAAAACCAACACACTGTACATCAATATGTCACCAGCCAGGTTTTTCTATGCTGAAGAGAATTAGCATAGGCACACTGAGTTTCTACAGGTCACTATGACCTGCACAATTACACTCTCCTTCCTATTTGCAATCTGATTTATAATCTACAGAGAAGGCAGTTCTTACTGCTCTTAAAAAGGCAGTGAAGAGAGAGGCAGGTAAAGAAATAATGTATGATACTGTATCACAAGGATGCTGTAAAGAAAGTTAATTCAGGCTACCGGGGTCATGAGACTAATCTGTCCCTCAAGGGATATGAGCCTGGATTAAATGAAGTTCTGCGCACATGGAAATATCTGAAGGTCTGAGATAACTAGATGCCCTCTGACAACCCAGGAATAACATCTCCCTGAGGCTTTACCTTTTCTGCACAATCAAGTTGATGTTCCTCAGGGCAACATACTGAACTTCAGGCTCTCCAGACAGCAGGGTCACCAGTGGAGGGGCAAGTTTCTTCAGCAGCATGTTGTAATAATCGGAGTCCTTGGGAAGAAGCTCCAGGAACTTCATCAAGACCTTCACTGCTGACAACACCACCGCCGAGTTGGCGTGAGACAGCCGAGGGGTCACCCGTTCACAAATACTGGAGACAGAGGAGTAAGAAAGGGTTCACACCTTTTTCAGAACAGCAAGTATTTCAGACCTTACCTGAATTTAATAGATAGTATGTGGCTGAAAACAGCTTCTCAGACACCACTTCGATTTGGTTCTGTTCAGAAAGAACAGGCAAAGTCCTGCTTTCCTGAACGCAGCAGGAAGCAAACAAGAACAACTTCTCTCACAGCTTCAAGTTTCTCTCCTGCCTCAGTTAGCTCAGGAACCCTTCCAGCTCTCAGCGTTACTGTCCCAATGCAAGTTTGGTTATTAGTGCTTTCTGCCTTTGCCTGGTGGTATTCTTGCCTATCATTTACAAACACAACTTTACCAAGATGTTTTAACACAACAGCTATCAGAAAAACACTTTAACCCCCATACAATCATCCAGAGTTGATATACGCTTCTGGTTCGCTTGGGGGCTTTGCTACCATTTCAACCATTTGTTTCTGCAAAAAGTGATGCTTTCTGTTCTCTGAAGATAAAGGGAAAGGGTGACCTAAACACCCTCCCAGGTCTGAGCTTCACCACTTGCCTCCATGGATCCTATATCAACAGCATCCTAAACAACCCATCCCAAGCAGAAAGGAAGTTTGGGTTCATATGGTCTCTCTGACAGCATCTGTCAAGTTTCTTCCCACCCCCTCCTGCATATTGCTAACCCAGAACAATCTTAATCCCATCTGTGCCTCCTGAAGCTTCTTCCCTTGAAGAATTTGCTTTCAGCCACTCTGGAAGGGAAGCAGCACGGCTAAGTAAAGAGCAGCGGAGTCAGAACTGGGGGCAGTCCCCAGCTGCCTCTGCCCCAGGTCACCAAAACTGCTTCATCTCTCCATACCTCAGTTTCTCCACGCACAGGGGTTACGACACCAGCCTCGCTGTAAAGGAGAACGCTATATAAAACTAGGTGCTGTCATTTTATCTGAAATAAGGCAGACTCTGAGAGCCAAACTCCACACAAAGTAGTTACTGCCCACCCAGTTTTATACACCACTCTTCTGAAGAATGACAGATGAGGAACTGGGACATGTTCACAGTTGTTCAAACTAGTGGTCCCTTTCTGACAAAGCTGGGATAATACTGGCTTGACACCCTGGAGATCTCTGCAGGTTTCTAGCACTCATTAATAGCTGGTTCTGGCACAGAAACAGAACACAAGGGGAAGGGAGGCAGCAAAAAAACCCATCTGCAAGACTACTGGCAGGCTTTTTTTTTTTTAAAAAAAAAAAGTGGATTATTTGTTGCACCTCAAAAAAAAGTCAATGAAGAAACCCAAGTTTGAAAAGGCTTGCCCAGGATTTCGCATGTGGGCTTGTGTCCCCTCCTCCCTGTCTACCTGCCCCCCCACCCCCCCACCCATCAGCTACATGAAATATATCAAATCTGAGAATTCCCTATTCCAAGTATTTCTTCTTGTTGGTTCCTTGTTCTCATGGGTACAGAATCTGACTTTCTGTGATTCTGGACACAGATGAGGAGGCGGCTTGAAATACATGAATTAACACTCTATTTACCTAAACCCTACGGTCTTTGTATTTAGGTTTAGTCATTGCAGCTGAAAGCACAGGGCCGAATTTGTAGTGAAAAGAAAAATAATTTACCTTTCTTTTCAGTTCTATCATATTACAGACTAGTTTTTAGTTGGAAAAAATATTCAAATCTCAGACCTGTAGTACTTTTGGAAGCTCCCAAACCTATAAGGGCTTCTTGCCTTTCAAAGTAGCAAAACTAGATTTGAAAGCTCTGCTTTAAAACAGAAAATCCTCCAAACTGTGCTTCCATTGTTACAGGTTTGGTCCTGGGCTGATTGCTTCTTAGTAGTGCCAGTTCCCGTAAGAAGGAGCCTTTTAAATGGAAGTGGGAGGAAAAAAAAAAAAAAAGCGCTAACAATAAACAGAGAAAGTGGTTCTTGGAAGGGAAGGGACAGGTTTCCAGATCAACCCAAACTACCAAAAGTTGTCTCCCTTTTAAACCTTTTACTTTAAGTCTTCCTTGTGCTGTTACAGACCTCAGACACTGCTGTTACCACAAGCCCTCTCCAGAGGTGTAACACTAACACTGCCAGGAAAGTGCCCTGCTACTGAATAACCCCAAGTGGCCCGTGGAAAGAGCAGGAACCACTGTACCTCTGTGCTTCGCGATCATCCTTGGGATTGTAGTTGGACAGACAGTCCAGGATGAAGATCTGGCCCCACTCGGTGCACTCGTTTAAAGCTGTCAGCAGCTTGTTAATGTTCTGAGGGTTCAAATCCAGCAGGTTGCTGTTGGGATGCGATTCACTGATTTCTGACAAGGCAGCCACAGCGTTTGCTACCACCTGGGAAAAAGAGACAAGAAGATGAGTTCTTTGCTAGCATGCCACCAGGGGCTTGGCAGGGATTAACTTGGGTTTAGCGTGGGTAACACGTGCGAAACAAACACGGAGATCCTGGCTTGCACTATCAGCTGCTCAGCAGCAGCCTCCAAGTCATTCATCCGAGCCTTCAGGGACCCGGTACCACCTCACAACCAACCTGGGAAGCCCGAGGCTTGACTCTAACTTTGCTCTTTGCCAAAATTTGAAGAATCTCTTGGGGAAGAAATAAAGGAATAGCAGCACAGCTGGAGGGGTCTGCCGACACACAGAGGCAATGTGAGAAGCCAGCATGGTGCAACAAGCATTTTGCTAGAGAAATTACAACTTGAAAGTATTTTTGTTGAAGATAAACAGAAGTTAAAAGTCACCTCTGGACAGAACGGGGACCTGGGACCAGGACCTCACAAGAGACTTTACTCTGGAGGGAGCTAGAGATGGCATCAGATGTCTCCCCATGGAACATGAACATCTCACCTTCCTGCAGGCGCCAGATTTCTACCCTGGCTTGCTTCAAGTAGGCATCATTTTCCCCCTCACCTCCAGGAGATGCTCAAAAGATATAGTCAAGGTCTCAACATTGGTCTCCAATTGTCCTACTTATTCAGGAACGTATGCCTCTTGCCTAATTTCCCCTTGGCAGTCCCATGGCACATGGCTTAGCATGATCCAAGAAACAAGAAAACAGTCTCGCTCAGTAAGAGGAGATGTCAGGTGCCAGACAGCCTTCAGCGCTGCAGCAACACTGTCAGGTCACCCAGTTTGAAAGCAAACACGCAATTTCCTTAAAATGGACAACCCCTGCTCAATTTTTATTAACCCATATTTCAATTTCAAATAATCTCCATAGCATCTATTTGTCTGCTTTACGAAGTCCCATTAAAGCAAGCACTCCAGCACAATTCATCACAGAAAATATTCTTGATACATTTAAGACTATGTAAGTTCTTCTCTTTTCTAAGCATGGATGAAAGGAAGCACAGAGAGGAGGTCCACAATCCAGCTTGTCAAGAGCAAGAAGTGGGAGTGCAAATTTCTAATTCTTAGTTCCATATTCAAGATTCCACAGTTATTCTAACAGATGCCATCTGAAGATTTTTTTTTAAATAAGAGTTGCAGAACATATAGACAAAAATAGAAAATATGCAGACGAGACAAAAGGCTTTTATTTGTTTAAGTAACTAGAAAAGGGATTTAAGCCCGAGTTTGACACACAAAACTGATATACCCTATGAAAAGGCATTTTCAGGATATTTTACGACATATATCACATCCAGCCTAACTCACAATACATACCTGCTAAAATGAAGGGGATTTTTTCTATGGGATTAAGGCAAAGATACATCTTATCTCAAGTCGTCTGATTCTTTGCATGACTAAAGATGCTTTTGATGCAGTATATTGAAAACAAGAACAGCACGACCAGAAAATTCTCTGCATTGTTCCCATCACTGCTTGTCATTAAACCAGTATATTTCAAAGTCATTGCACAAGCACAGTAATGTTGACTGTTTTGCATTTCACACCTAGAGGTCAGAGATAGGATTTTGATCCAAGATTTTATGAATTTCATTAGTTGAATGAGCCTTCTGTCACCAAAATCATTAGCAATCAGAACTGCTGTCTCCTTGTACCGTTTTAATGAGTAACTTATTAGGATACGCTGTTTATTCTTCCCATTATTTAATCTGCCTAATTCCTGAATGGTTAATGTGACACAGCATAAAACTGAAGTAAAAGGCTGTTTTAATTTCATTATATTTTGAAGTTTACAAGCGAAGACAAATCATAAAAGCAACTGAAAAGTTCAAAATCATTATAGAAAAAGCACTTATAAAATGAAATGAGGACTTTGGAAAAAACAATTTGAAGTAATAAAGACAGTCACAGGGCCAAAGCATCACAGAAATGTACCTGTCAGTTTTCCTAAGGAAAGGGCTGAGCTCTGGCAAATGCACTCACACTGCCAGGTACCACCTATGTTGCAAGAATTAGGCCATGTGCATATATATCCTAAACCCTGGGGCAAGCACAAGTCACAGCTGCTGGCTTAAGTTTCTTTCCTTGCAGAGTAAGCCAAGTCTGGCACTGAGTTTGCCCCAGGCAAAGTAAAAAAACGGGAACGTTGTTACCATGGGCTGCCTGGTACACCAACCCAGAGACCTGACTGTGAATGACGTCTGGATTTTAAGATCTTGGGGCTCTTTTCAGGAACTAACATGGCAGCATAAACGTAGGTGTCCAAATCAAAGCTGTGGATGGGACCCTAAGTGGCAACACACTAGACGTCAGATGTCCTTTAAAAGCATCCATGAGAGTGTGCCAGATGACAAGATGCACTTAGGAGCATGGGCTGTGGTCCACTTGGGTGTTACAAAAAAAAAAAGCCACCACAAAAAACCCAAACAAAAAAAAAACAACTGGAAGGGGCTGTGAAACACTTGGTGGCAGCTCAGTTCTGCCAGATGAGCTGGAACCCACAATCTTATCGTCCACAATTAAAGCTGGTCCCCACCTTCTACCTTAGCAGAATGGAGCTGCTGTCAACTTGGTGACAAAATGATGAATGAAGTAAAAGGGGATAAGAGAAGGCATGGGCAGTATCTTCAAACTTTAAGCAACATTTATTAAAAAAAACAAACCCAAAAAACAACAAAAACAACAACTTGCTGGCAATTCACATTGAACATATTGATCTGTTATGGTATGCCAGCAAAAATAATTAGCATCTTCAAGGCTTTCTACACAGCCACAGCACAGTTGAAATGAAAACAGATTTCAGGAACCAGTCCAACATAAACACTGGTTCAAGCATGCATGCTCACCTCTCTTCATTGGCACTGCCATTGGCTTCATTACGAGACAGGAACATAGAGCAATACAAGCCGGCACTGCACGGTTTCATTCCAGGACACAACGATTCCTACTTAGCTGACAGATCTCACTAAGTGTTGGCTCAAGCTACACGTAAACAAAGATTGAAGCATTGTCCAAAGTCTGTGATACTAACAGTTATCACTCAGGTATGGAGAAAAAAAATCCATTAAGAACCAGTCAAATCCATTTCAACTATTACATCACCTGGTAACCTAGTATATACTTTGACAGTCATGTAAGGGTCATTGGAAATACTTAGAAAGAGGTTTTGGCCAAAGAAAATCCACAACATCAAAGCTGAACCTTAAGCCTTCAACTTGGTTGATACTTCTTCCTTAACAGAGCAACACACGACAGTGAAGTCCAACCACACTGAACAGCAATGACAAGGTAAACAGTGATAAAATACGTTACACACCAGGTCGGGTTTTTTTCCCTTGAAAATAAATAGCAATGAGGATGTACTTGCTGGGGGACATATTAAAAGTAAAGCTAAAGCTTTAGGTATAGGACAAAATCCTCCACGGAATTGGAATTTTCACAGCCAGTGCCATACCTTGACTGAGGAAAACCAGCCATAAGCTTCTTTGGCAAATGAAGTATTCTCTGCTTTGCAAAACATGGAAGTTCATTTTGGTGAGAAAGCAACCAGGAGTTGTATAACTTATTCCAAAGATTGGAAGAAGGAAACTAAAAGGACAAGAAACTAATAGCTGGTATAGTCTTCAATTCCCTAAAAAATCACGAAAAAAAAAAAAATCCCAAGGTCAACCCACTAACCAAAGATATGTGAGCTCAAACAACTAATGAACAGGAAAAGCTTTTAAAAGCTTAAACTTACAAGTTAACTCAATGGCTAAATGCCTCACCTGACTCACAATTATGAATCCTGTCCTTAAGCTAACAGCCTAAAAAACACCTAGAAAGTATAAATGCAGAGCAGACTGAAGATTTAATAATAATAATAATTAATAATAATAATAATAATAATAATAATAATAATAATAATAATAATAATAATAATAAATAACAACAATAATAATAAATAATAATAATAATAGGTCCCCAGCTTGCTGATGTAAATCAGTTCACCCTGGGTACATTTCAACTTTATTCAAATGCAGTCACAGCAACCGCCTGTTAGAGTGCAGTTGATCCGAATGACAATAAACCTGCTTTTTGGCTGGAATTTCCCCAACAAATTTAGACTCTCTGAAAAGTGTCATTGGAATGACAATAATTAAATCTCACAGGCTCTTATAAAAAAAGAACAAAAAAAAAACCCAACCCAAAACAACCTAAAACAAACCCTGCATTTAAAACTACATTACAAATTTAACAAGAACCCAACATTTTTAAACCCACCTACAGACAAACCCTTGAGCAGCCAGAGACCAGATCCAATCTCACAGAGCTGCAGAGGTGCCAGTTATTCCTTCTGGCAGTTCAAACCTTTATCTCAGAGCAAATAGTATAAAATACATTTAACAAGGAGTAAAGGGAGTGGGTGAAAACCTTAAGTGTCTATCAACCCACATGGAAAAGATTTACAGGGGGTGGGGGGACAGGAGGGAAGCTAGACAGATCTAGAACACAAAACAGTCAAAGCAATCAGATTATTTTGCTAGCATCCCAGGCTAATTGGAAATTAAACCAAGTGTGTAATGGAGTTAATGAAATACAATGTTCTGCTGCTTTAAACCAGGAACCTCTGGCTCACCATGCCATGAAAACGAGGAGAAAATGAAGAAGGAGGAAAAAATTACAGGCTCTGAAAAGATGCTGAGGAAAGGCAGCCTTCCCCCCATAGCTGGAGGCTCCCACCCTCAAGAGAGCCAGGCACCACGTGATGTTTTCGAGAACGGAGAGGTGCTGACATTTTCCAAGAGCACTCTGAGCTTGCATGGTATGTTCGTGTCATTAAGCACAGACTCCCAGATGGGATATCAGGGGCATCCGCACGGATGCATATTTCACAGGGCCACTCGTTTTCATGGCCACACGATGCTGTGTGCCTGAAAGGTCCTTAACAAGTACTAACACAGCCAAGCTCTCTCTCTCCAGAGTACACGACCCCTACTTCTGTTCATATTATATCTTTCACCTACAAGCCCCCTTTACTTTGCTTCCCTACCAACGGTCTATGAACAATTAAAACTGTCCAATCAGGCAAGTCTGAGAGCTTATAGGAACCTCTCACTCTGTTAATGCATGCAATGTATATGGCTTTAAATTACAGCTCTGGAGACTAACACATCCCCAGTCTATGTATAGTCTTCAAAAGTAACAGCTCCCCTGCTCAGCCTTAATTGTGACAGATTTTCAGGGCTCTGGATAAGTCATTCATCTTGCACTAATTCCATTCCAGGAGGTTGATCTTTAGCGCCTCTAAGTCTGGAACCACAGTGTACATGATCACTTCCTGACCATGACCCAAAAACTGCCTGGGTGGGAAAGACCACCTGCTTGCTTTTTGCAAATGGGATGAACTTTTCTGGAGGTGGCAACAAAAGGGAAGTCAAATTCTTATGCTTCCTATGGTGTGCTTACCCTAACCAATTTTTGCACTGCCCTGCTCCTACTATGCACTGCATAAAAATGCCACTTTGTGGCAGACTAAAACACCACTCCTGCTCTCATTCCCTTGCAAAATCAGAATGTGTCTGTTGTAAGACAGGCAATGATACTTCCTCCAACTGTTGAACCTCTTGCAGTAGGTGGGCAAGAGGCTGTTCCGGGATGACTCCAACACAAAGGGTTGCCCCTTGGTACAGCCAAGCCCCCTGCTGCAGGAAACTAAGCTCTATAGGAAGCCACCAAGGGTCTGCAACCCCTATGCTTCTTCCAAAAAGCACCGTGGTCTGACCCCAGCCGCGATCAGGCACCTATCACACACCAGGAAGGATTCCTTTGTGGGGTGGTTTTATTTTTTTTGGTAAGGTCCTTGGCAATTTTCCTTGCAGAGATTCTCACTGGCACCATCCAGTGGCAAGCAGGGCTGTGTCTGATCCAAGCAGCTTTTTAGAAGAAAGGCACCAGCTAAGCATC
>JAVJGJ010000001.1:105142937-105155380 GCA_035590215.1 Microhierax caerulescens
ACTGGCACCATCCAGTGGCAAGCAGGGCTGTGTCTGATCCAAGCAGCTTTTTAGAAGAAAGGCACCAGCTAAGCATCAACAAAAATCTTATGTAGCCCTAAAAAGGAGGGTACAGAGTTACAAAAGATCATATCCACAGTGATTTTTGACAGGTGGTGCTTTTCAATAGATAGAAGTGTCTGTTCCGACTGAAAATGTAATATCTAGACACATGTCAACAAAATTCCCCAACACCCTGATTGACATTAGAGATCCTGGAATGATCCATTCGCCAAGACTAATGTTTTGGAAATTAGACACATGCTGGTAGCAGTAATTGGAAGGAGACAGGTCTCTGAGGGATGAATTTGTCAATTAAGCTCTATAAATGAGAGGTCTTGGAGGACAAACTTTGCAGACTCATGGAAATTCAAGCATTATCTTACAAACTCATTGTCTCTCTCTGCCAGAGGGCAAGTATTCAAAAGGCAGGGGAAAGCACAGCTTCTGCAGAAAGTGCTCAAGACCAGCATCCCTCACTCACAAGCCTCTGAAAAATCAACCAACCAACAAAAATCAGGTCCCACATACAGGCGTGAAAGTCCCTTGGACCTGTCAGACTCCAACCTTCCTCTGGAGAAACAGCTGCAGGAGGCTCAGCCTAAAGCCAGAACTGTGTTTCCAGAGGGAGAGCAAGCAGGGCTGGAGTGGCTAACCAGAAGCTGTGCTGTCAATTACAGACAGCAGCTCTCCCGTCACCCCCAGTTTCAATCTTTACCATCTGACACCCAAACTGGCTTCCAAACTCCCCTAGCAATCTCCCATGTAGCCTCTTTCAAGCATCCCACCACATACATTAACACAGCCAGTTTTATACAGGCTCCTCTGCAACCTCTACCTATTTAATTTCCATCTTGCTACTGCTAAGCTGACTGCTTACTTTGCAAAAAGCGTAGCTCTTCCTCCTAGGCAGCCTCATGTAACAGCAGGAACATCCATGAAAGAGCCCCAAAGCGAAGCCACTACTCTTCAACAGCCCCTAAGCAATGGTCCCATTCACTGTAACATACCCAACAATGGGTAAACAAATTACACCTCCTGACGCCTACAAATACCATCACGTGTCTCCCAGAAGGAAATATTATCTCCACCTGCAGCACAAACAGATTACAAAACTCAAACCATGCACAGGACAAACACAGACATGGTCGAGGGGGCTTCAAGATGCAGCATTCTGCAGCACTGAGGTTGGAAAGAAGAGGGAGGTTTTGGGCAGTGGGGCAGTCAGGCTGTCTTGGAGGCAGCCCAGGCTGACAACATGCTGCAGAGGCACAGCCCACAGCTCCTAACCAAGGTGGCCAAGGAAGGGGCTGAAAAAATTAAAAAGAAGCAAAACACCCTGTTTGGAACATTTCATGTTGCTCATGGCTCATCTCTAGATGATGTTGATCATAAAATCTCAAGTGCAAGACTCAGCTCCATACTAGGATGTGAATTTTCAAGTCCTTACAACCTTCATGAGCAGGAATTATCAACCCATCCAGCAGGGGCAGTTCACTCCTTGCACTAGATAAAATGCCAGCTGCAGAGGGCAAAACACACAGCTGTGAGAAGTCCAAATTTCCCCATGAGGAACAAGTACTTTCCTGTGCCCATGAAGGTGGTGTTGTTCCACTCCCCGTTGTATAAGAGAAGTCCCCTGTCTCAGTGTGCCTCCCACAAAGTCCTTTTAGGACTCAGAGGACCACTAAGTTTCTCAGCAAGGGGTTCATTTCTCAGTTTTATTACACAAAGAGGGATAAAACTCCTGCAAAGTACGCAGGGGAGGACAGCCCAGGAGGCAAAAGCTGCTTCTGTTTTTAAACAGGCTTATTCTTCAGGAGATGATCTCAGAAAGACATACTGCTTGCCAGCTAGTTGGAAAAAGAACAAAAAGAGGACCTTCTTCCTCTATAAGGTCACCCAAGAAGCCCAAACATACGCTCAGAAATTCTGGCTGGCAGAGACGGCTTGCAGTCACAGCAGGAGAGAGACAAGGGAGCACTGTGATTTATATCAATAGTTTTTCAGTCTAGTCTTCGAACGATAGAAACTCAATGCTGGCTAGAGGAAATTCTGATTAGATCAAGATGGACCTCACCACCTCTGTCAGATCTCAATAGATTCCCTTCTTAGTGCAGGTTAATGCTAAAGGCAAAAAAAAAAAAACAACCCAGGCACAACAGTCTAATTACGTTCCACACATTTGGTGTACTTACTTACCAGCTTCTTATGTGATCTCAGTTTATTCCGTATTCACTTACAACAGTGTTTCTCCTAGTAAACTGTGGTGTGTAGATGGTGTAAAACATGACATATTATTGGACAACACATACGTGCTTTGTCTATACAGCCCACAAAACCACAAGAGTAGAACAGCCACACCTGTGAAAGCTTTGATCCAGCACATCATGGTGACAAAGCAGAATGTGAGGAAGAAACGCTACAAGAAGGAATTAAAAAGCCAACAGCACCTAGAAAAGAACTGGGCGAAGGCAACATCAACATGGCTTAAGCCATGTGGATAACAGGTAGGTTGACAAGAAAACAGTTCCATGGGTTAAAAGTTACCCTAGAAGGTTGAGGATTGAAAATATTTGGAGAGAAAGGTTGTTCCAATCAATATTAAAAGACAAGTAAGGCTTAAGATGGATTTCCTCTTACGTTCTTCTGGTGATATTTACATTCCTGAAGAAAACCAAGTGCAGTGATTAAAAGCCAGGAGGGAACTAGTTACAAAATAAGGTGTCTAACGAGCATCAGCTTTGGTTCTGCTTGAAACTGCTGCCATCTCCTGGCCTTGCTCTTCACCACCAGGGCCCAGCACTCCAATGCTCCAACATCGACCAGTCATTACGTTTGATTCACAAGTGCCAGAACAAGACAGTATCAGGAAAAAAATGAAAAAATTTTGTCCAAGGCTTCAGAGAGCCTCTGGCAATCAGTAGGTATGTAACAGACGTCCCTCTCTCACCCCACTGTTACCTACTGCTGTTGCTGGGTGTGAACAGCATTCTACCGCAATCTGCCTTTCTGCACATGAGCAGGAGGGCACAAAACCGCTGGGATATCATACTGAAATTGTATTTTGTTAGAACATGAGGATTATGGAAGGACATGCTTTCTGAGTTGCACTATACCGAAGTTACCAGCAAGAGCAGCCCTGAGGACTAAGTCAGTCCAGCAGCACAGTGACAGCTCAAAGCAGCCAGGCCCTAGTTTTATATTCATCCAGACCTGGTTCTGCTGAGCTTCATGTAAAGAAATACTCAGCAAAAAAAGAGAAGGGTTTGCGTTAAGCAGCTCTGGGAAGACATGAGGGTTCCCTTTATGGAGGGAAACCCTTCAGCTGGATCCCAAGTGACAAAGGGCAGCCACAAGCTCTTTAGGCCCATCTGTAAAAAGAGATTAAAGGCTCCATCCACAATCAAACTTCTACAGTGTAACCATTCAGTAATTGAACCATGCCCTTATATGCATTTATTGGCCCATTGCCTGCAAGAGTTAGGACATCTCAGACAAATTCAGCTGAAATGTAGTAAGCCACCAACCCACCTGGTAACTTGCCATGGGTATCCATATATGCAATTAGAAAATTGTATTAATTCATCCAGGAGAAACTGCAAGGTTACCACAGAGATTTTTCAGCAGCAGCTAGTGAACTACCAGACCCGAGTGTCAGTCCTTTAATCACATCTACAGCCAGCTCATCCGCAAGGGTGCAACCCCACACTTGTTCAAAAGATCACTGTATTTGAACCAAGGCCAGATCCTGACAACAAAAAGCCCAAACAAAGGGGAAAAGCACCTTGGCTGTGCACCTGCAGCACCTCAACAGGACTTCAAAGCAATGCTGTGAATATCCTCTATACTTTGCCTGATTCCACGGTAACAAACTATTAGTCCAAAAACATAAAAACCAACCCCAAACGTTCCTGAAAAGGTCACCTCCAACTGAGACATCGTTATGATGAGGGTGATTTGAGCCGACAGAAATATGCACCCTGATCTCTACACAATTACAAAGCAATTAGCAAGCCACAGATGGAGTTGTTACTCTATCCAGCACTCAGCTAGCATGCTTAGTCCTTGCTCATGTGCCAGAGGCAGTTAATGACAAAACTGTAATAAAACCCTTCTTGAAGACTATTTTTCAACAGGAATTTTTTAGCTCCTGCTCAAAATCCTCATTTCTCAGAAGACGGAACAAGCGTGGATTTCCCATCTACAAAATTCTGCTTCATTAAGTGTCTAATGTTGCCTATTTCCACAAGTCATCAAAATAGGAGAAACATTTATAATATAAATATGAATGAGTTTAGATAACAGGTTGCAATAACTGAGATGCACCGTTTACAGAGGAACAGGCCATAAGGATAAATCCATCTGTACCGTTCTTTTCAGCAGTCTTTCTTTTAATGGCCGATACAGATACATACATTTTAATTAAAAAAGAGCTTCCAGGCAGGGCTGCCTTCCACCTGATGACAGAGAAATACTTTAATAAATACCAACTTGCACACAAATATAATTTGTCTGGCAAACACAACTCCAGGTCATCAGGAACCCCCACTGGAATTTCACATGGAGAAAGCAGCAATGAGCTGGATGGTTTGACTAGGAAGATGATCCTTAATTAGGGGTGGATAGCTCCCATGTTTTTGACTGAATCAATATGCACACAAGCATGAATTTCAAAGGGGACCAAAGCATTAAGCTTAACTAGAAGAAATGTCTGTATCTACTAAAAATTGTAACCAGATTAAATATTGTATTAAGTCAGCAGCTATGAGCCCCAAACCTGATAAAATCTCTACCCATGCACCCTTACAAAGCAGGAATATAATGCCCTGTTTACAGTAAAACCTGGGAAACCAGTACACTGAACACCAGCCATATGATCCTCTCAAAGCCTGCAGATCTGAAAACACCACAGGCCTCTCCTCTCCATCACTACCGGTCCTCCAAATCGCCTTCTCCTGCTGTGAATCCTCAGCTTCAGGAAGAGCAGGCGAGTACCACATGAGGCAGGTACTGTGATCCTGCACAGCTTCAGTAGCTGTAGAGCTGCAATCAATTGCAGCAGCTGCAAAAACTCTGCTGTGTCCCAGCCCATCCTCATTACCACCAAGAAGCTCATTAGTTGTACTGATGTTTTATTAGGAATACCTATGCTACTTTTGGTGGTTTATTTACCAAATAGAGCATACACTGCCCTTTGATATCTTTCCTCTTCTCTCCACTCAAGTTAATGTACTTTTGAAATAGATACTGGTGCTCTCGTAACAGGCCAACGGTTCATTTACCAAAACAGTTGGTTCCATGGAGATCAAGCAGAAAGGGCAAGTAAAACCTTATTAATTTCTCCTAAAGTACTACATCTTTTCAGCCTGAGTTCCTCAACTCATATCCATGTGGCTGTAATCAGCAGAAGAAAATTAAGAGCTGGAAGCAAGACTAGGAGAAGAGTAGGTTATATCCCTGTCCACAGCACACTCCATCGCTGCCTGTGAGCTAGCAACTGCCAGGGGCCAGCATTTCAGTGGAACTAAAGCTACCCAATCGAGTATTTCCAGAGGCTGCAAGGCACATTCTCCACATTAAATTAAAAAAACAGGTGTTCCCCTATATGCCTCAAGACTGCTTACACAGAGAGAGTGCATCTTCAAGTAGTCATCAATATTCATTCAGAAACCTGGCATAAAAAAATAAAAATCAGGGAGGCATACAGAAAGAACAGCTTGTAAAAGAGTCGGGTACCAGAGGCAACAGGCACCACTGCTCAGACTTGTGCCTGTGAAAGTCAGGCACCTTTAGTTTTACTGTTTCTACAAAGCTGTAAGAAAAGCAATCAGCACCTATCACTCTCCTACTAAGGGGGACAGTCTGCACTTGATTTATCCAAATCTGCCTAAAGACAGTAACTGACTTTATGTAGTTTGATTCATGCACCATACAAGAGTGGTTAGACCTGTCCTAATACAGTGAAGCTGCGTCTTTAAGCACAGTCAAGTTAAATCAGATCTGTGCTCTACAAAAGCGGCAAGCACATCCTTAAACTCACCAGTTACACAGAGCTGCAGAACTTTTCTTCCCAGCTAGGAGTTACGACGATATCAGTATGCTCAATAGGCTCACTGAATTCCAGTAGATCACACGAAAGAATAATGAATGAAAGGATTATGCAGTGGGGCACTTCAATCCATCGGCCACCACTTTTTAGTTTCAAAATAATAGCGGAAGATACCTGGCATGGAAACAGACTCTTCACCAACAGTGACAAAATATTCATTAAGTAGGCCATTTACCCCTGTGTAGGTCTTGATCTCCACCTCTGCTCTGATGACTCACTTAACTATTAAAAACATAAGCACTGATTTTCTCCACTTATTACAGGCCAGTAGGTTTATCTGTGTTAGTGACTGAATTAATCCAACCCCTACTCCAAGAAAAGCCAAAGCCTGCAGGAAAGCAACAACTACAAGCTGTCACTAAGGTAGCAGCATCAAGTTTTTCTTGCTCTTCTGCCTCACCTGACCATGAAGTTAAAACTTTTGCCACAGCACTCAAGACAGGCAAAACAGGCAAAAACCCAAAGAGACCCAAGAATAGAAGGTACCTCCTGTTTTCTGAGGCAACATTCATCACAGTGCATCAATTGCAGTTAAAAAGCCTTCACGTTTCTGATTATCTGCCCGTCACAAACTCAAACAATGCACTTGAAGGACATAGACATTACCATGGGATTGGAGTCTGCAATCAGGTCACGCAGAGAATCCAGAAATCCTTGGTCTTCCACCATCTGGGCATTGATGTCATGCAGCTTGGCCACACAGACGGCTGCAGTCTTTCGTACGTAAGGGTCTTCATCCTTCAGACACTTGCGAAGAGGCTCACACAAATACTCTGTGATCTTGTCCACTCTGATGCATCCCATTGTACGGACAGCCAGAGCACGGATGAGAGGGTTTGGGTCTTCACAGTCCTGCAATGGGACAAAATACACAGTAAACAAATCTGCACCACTAGCCACCGATACCTTCCCTGCAGCCAGAATCAGGCTGTTTTATTTAAAACAAAAAGCATTATTTCCGATTACATGCTAAAAAAAGGCAATTTTTTCAGATTAGGGACAAAAGGTGGAACTTACTCACAGAAACGTTCTACACTACCTTGAGATATTTTCAGTCTATGATAGCTCATAAATTGTGATCTCAGCATCTCTTGGTTCCCCCAGGCAAAGCTTCTTTCAACATAATCTAGCAGCTACAGCCAAGCTAGAGAGGCAGCTCACACCACCCAAAAGCTAGACACAGGCAACTTTCAGACAAAGCAATATACTGGTTTCCAGCCTTGCTGGTTTAAAGGAGCAAGAGAATACAATGGGAAAACTCAACAACTGAACACAATGCAACAGTCGTC
The DNA here is from genome assembly GCA_035590215.1 of Microhierax caerulescens. Taxonomy (NCBI): domain Eukaryota; kingdom Metazoa; phylum Chordata; class Aves; order Falconiformes; family Falconidae; genus Microhierax; species Microhierax caerulescens. Next base: position 105,150,378 of record JAVJGJ010000001.1, read on the forward strand.
AAGGTCTAATTCTCAAAGGCCATCAGTTCTAGACACAAGTATCCCTTAAGTTTGCAACACGTGAAGTGCTAAGCAAAGGCTAATCTAGAGGTGCTTTTCTGATAGGGAAAAAGAAAAAGCAGGAGGGAATATAACTTCATACTTCCAGGACTATCTAATTTCGCATACATCCAACCCATCTACATGTCCGAGCAACACTTCTACAAAAACCAGACTATAAAAGGATGGCTGCAGAATGACCTGCAAAAGTGTAAGGTACATTTACCTTCACTGTTTACATTTCCTACAGCTGAAAAAATTACTTTTTCAGTCATTCAGACCTGAATTGCATGACTTTTAAAGCATACAAGGGAAGTGACACATCTTACTGGGGCATTCAACACCTTGAACTGTGAACTGCACATGAAGTGCTGAGCTAGTGCAGACTAGTGTCAACACTTTCTCTTTACTAACATTTGTGCCTCAGCCTGCCAAAAGGGACATCAGACATTTCCTTACAGGGAAAAGCATGAAGCTGGAAAACATCAAGTTTGTTTGTTAGTCCATTCTAACAGAATTACATCTTACGGATATGACAGACAACAATATTCTTTCCAGAGAGGAAGGCAGGGCCATGTTCTCTGGCCAGAAGAGCAGACCTGCTCTCAGCCTAGGTCTTCTCACCTCTTTCAGCCTCAGGCACTACAACAGAAACTTAAAACATGATCAGATTCCCCAGTGTCTCAGATTTTACAATACTCTAGGAGAAGTCTCAAACTCTTTCTAAGCACTGGGTTTTAATCTGTATAACATGTGACTGAAATAACATTTCCTAGATAAGAAGAGGCAACCTGCAACAGAATTAAAGGCAAGACTGCAACCAGGCTGTTATTTTTCCAGTGAACTGTCTTTACGTTTCATCAAAGATAAAGGTTTTCCACACAGAGCACAGCCGAAACATTAAAACAAGAAGTAGATATCCATATATCAGAGATACTACAAAGGCTGGAAGATGAACAATATAAAATCTATTATCCAATAGCAGCAGCTGGTCTTTAATAATGATTAGCAAAACAATAGAAGCAGCCTTCCCTGTAGCAGGCTCTCTCAAGCCACCTACAGGAGTGGTTGTGTCATCTCTGCTACAATAAGTAGCAGCAGCAAGCGAGAGCGAGGACCCACACCTGTCGGACACAGCATGCTCCTCTACAAGCACCCCCAGCCCAGAGACTTAAGTACAAACCCAAAGATAAACAGCTCACAAAGGCTAACAGATAAATGAGACGTGGTGACAGCCACTGTGCTGGACTATTTTCTGATGAGCCATGGAAGCACATTACCTTCACAAAGCTGTTGACAGCCATGATGGCCATATCTGGCTGACTTTTGGCGTAGTTCATCAGGTACAAGTAAACCAGCTTCTTCAACTCTAGGTTGTCGGTCTGCATGCAGTTCACAACGTCAGGAAAGAGTGAGCTGGACAGACAACAGTAAGTAAGAATAGAATCATAGAATCACAAAGTCATAGAATCACAGAATCACAAAGTCATAGAATCCTTTAGGTTGGAAAAGACCTTTAAGAGCATCCAGTCCAACTGCAACCCCAGCACTGCCAAGTCCACCATTAAACCATGGCCCTAAGCACCACATCTACATGTCTTTTAAATAGCTCCTGGGGTGGTGACTCAACCACATCCCCAAGCAGCCTGTTCCAAGCCTTGACAACCCTTTCAGTGAAGAAATCTTTCCTAGTATCTAATCTAAGCCTCTCCTGGTGCAGCTTTCAATTATTTCCTCTTGTCCTATCACTTGTTACTTGGGAGAAGAGACCAGCACCCACCTCGCTACAGCCCCCTTTCAGGTAGTTCCAGAGAATGATCAGGTCCCCCCTGAGCCTCCCCCTCTCCATGCTGAGCACCCCTAGTGCCCCCAGCCCCCCCTCATCATCAGACTGGTGGCCCAGCCCCCTGCCTGTCTTTGGACACGCTCCAGCCCCTCAGTGTCTGTCTTGCAGTGAGGGACCCAAAACCAACTCCAGGATTCGAGGGGCAGCCTCACACCAGTGTACAGGGGCATTGTCACTGCCCTGCTCCTGCTGGCCATGCCATTTCTGGCACAAGCCAGGATGCTCTCAGCCTCCTTGGCCACCTGGGCACACCACTGGCACATCTCCAGTGGCTGCCGACCGACAGCCCCAGGTCCTTTCCCACTGGGCAGCTTTCCAGGCACGCTTTCCCAAGCCTGTAGCACTGCTCGAGGCTGTTGTGACAGAAGTGTAAGACCTGGCACTGAGCCATCTCATGCAGTTGGCCTTGGCCATCAATTCAGCCTGTCTGGATCCCTTTGAAGAGCCTTTCTACCCTCCTGCAGATCAACACTCCCACCCAGGAGAAAAAAAAGCAGTGAGATTGCATGGTATGCAAAGGGGATAGTAACAAGGTGAAGAAAAAGTGGAACTCCAGTTTTCCTGGCTAAGTACCCTGCTGTCTAATGAGAGGTCAACTTCACTCCTGAAACAGTTGGCAATGGCTTTTATAATAATCATTTAATCTCTTCTGGTAAAACCCCATACAATTTCCTAAAGGTGTTTTAATTGGGGATTTCACCAAGCAAGTAAATTCTACCATGCCAGGCCTGGAAACGAACCCACAAGAAAAAAAGAAAAAAAAAGTTGCTTAAAAATGTTTTGGTAATGTAGGGCACTTACAAAGAAGCTGCCAAATTTTAGACTAGTACACTCGAAAGCTATTAGGAGCTTAAATGCCAACAAGCTGAGTTTCACTCAAACATCAAGCAGCAATCTGTAAACAGCACTGCAGAAGAACACAGGAAGTTCGGCAAGGCTATCTGCGGCTCTCAGGTATGCTGTAGAGATCTAAAGGTGAAGGGCAAGTGCTGTTGGCCAAGATTATTTTAAATTCCTTCCAGTTTATCCGTTCCTTTGTTCTACCATGAAGTCATGATGTTAAATTTGCAAGCTCATATTAAGTTCTGGAGCAACAGACCACACTGCCACGAATCCAGGAGTACTGCGACTTTACGGTAGACTCCGTAACAGGAGAAACTGGAAGGGAGAAAGCAATCACTTGAGCAAGTTTTTCTGGTTGCCTCAAAGACAGAAAAACTATTTGGGACAGTGATCCAGAAGGTAAACACCTGTGTCTTTTAGTCACTATGAGGTAAAGGTTCAAATTAAAAATCATGCATTTTAAAATGTAGCTTAAATTTATGCTATGACAAGTAAAGCTAAGAAAAACATTTGGTATTACCTTTCTAACACTAAAGCCCAGGGTAGCAAGTAGTGAGAAAACGTCATCTAAAGTGACATACAAAATGGTTGTATTCTGGGTGGGTTCTTAAATAAAAAAGGCTACTGACACCTAGCTAAACCGGCACTGGAACAGTTGTTTCTTCTGCTTTCAGTAAGAGGAAGGAGCCTGAGAAACCTGTGACTCAAGCACAGCACAGGCAAGGACAGAGGCAGCCTCACCACCCAGCCACACCAAGGTGTGTGCCACTACACCCAACCAAGTCCTAGGACACCCAGAGCTGCTACAGATGCAAGAAAAGTTGCTTTTACCTGACATCCTTCCCCACGGTCATGGCTGCAATAACTTTCTTTACTGCTTCTTTCCTCTTTTCTTTCTTTTCATTATTGAGTTCAGCCTTCAGTTCAAAAATCTCTCCTGGCAGAAAACAAAACAGGTTGAGTCTCTTGGGAAAATAAAAGGGTCTTGCTTTAGGGACAGTACAAGAGTGACTTTTTACTTGCCCAGCCCTGTTGTTCCCATAAAAGCAGTACAGCAGCATGTGGAAGCCGTCAGACCTTAGGGAGAGCATGGTTCAATGAGAAGCAAAGCTGCAACACTCAAGAGAACATTATGGGCTATACCTTGCTAATGAATAAGCGGTTAACAAGAATCATGCTGCATGTTGCAGCTCTCCCACTTCTAGAACATTAAATCACATCACTGTAGCATCTGTTTCTCAGAGGCAACTATTATATAAGTAGGATGAAAAGATATTTGGAGCTGCCAGATTCGTGCCTGCAAGAAAAAACTAACTAAGCTAGGAATTTTGCCCAGACTTTTTAAACTTTTGCTCATCATTGCCTGGCTCCTGCAAATGCAATGAGAAAACAGCAGACTGTAGTATAGCCCAAATGCCACGATACACAGCAGTAGAAACAGAAAAGCATAAATTTAGTCCAGTGGAATAAATTCCTTCCAAGACAGAAAGACGGAGCTACTACTAACAGAAGCAGCATGTAACACTGCTGTCACCTCAATTCCAAGGCTGTCAAAGCAGCCTGTTCCATGACACTAGATATTACTAGATAATTCTAGATATTACTGTGTGGAAAGTCAGTTCAGGTTTGATCACAAAAGTGGCAAAGCAAGTTTGCAAAATAAAGCAACATGTGCAAAAGACTGTTTATCGGGCTTGTTTCAGACAGAGCAAGTGGTGTGAAGATAATGCTCCTGACTGACAGACAGCTTTTCCCTAGGAACGACAGGGAGCAGTATTCCCACCACAAATACCAAAACATCTCTGACAAAATATGTTCTAGCCCCTAACCTTTGATTCCTACACACCACTTTGGCAGATCAGCAGCATTAATTACTAAAGAGCCTGACACAAAAAGACCAACAAGTACTCCAAAAAAGAAGTTACTGTTCTGAAGAACACAGTGCAGTGACCACTCATCACATCTCCTACCTAAGAAAGAGATGCTCACATTACTCACAGGGAGACCACGCCACAGTGCAAAGCTGAGCCAGCAGCAGCGTGCTCACTCGAGCTGAGACAGCACAGGCTGGCTTCTTGCAGCCACCCCAAAAAACCTGAACTTACCAACAAGAGTTCCTTAAAAAGATGTGAACTGCATTTACTGACTTTAGGAGCTCACTCTGAAGCTTCATGAGACGTGGAATCATAGAATTTTCATTGGAAAAGACCTTTAAGAGCATCCAGTCCAACTGCAACCCCAGCAGTGCCAAGTCCACCATTAAACCATGGCCCTA
>JAVJGJ010000001.1:105161478-105184371 GCA_035590215.1 Microhierax caerulescens
CCGCGGGGCACCGGGCCGTGGCCTGAGGGTGAACAGTCTGTGAGGTAACTGCTGTGGAGAGGGGCTCTGGAGGGGCTGTGCAGCTCTGCCCTGAGCTGTGCCCCGCCAGGGTTTACCTCCGGCCGCACTCCCAAGCTAGGGTAACAGTTTTCACCCACCCAGCTTGCGTTAGGAACTGGAGCCGTGATTTGTAGCAGCTTTAATTTAGCGCATCGCTCCACTTTCACCTCCTTCCCTTTTGTGTCCCTCTCGGTAGGTGCTTGCTGAAGCTAATCCTGGCCGATACGGCTTCCTCTGGCGCTGGTTTGATGAGATCTACGTCCTTCTGGATTTGCTGCTCCAGCAGCACTATCTGGCCAGGTGCAGCGCCTCCTTTTCCGAAAACTTCTATAGCTTAAAGAGGATACCGATAGCAGGTCACAGACAGCAGCCTCTGGCCTCTGCTGGCCTGCCAAAGAAGCAGCACTGGAAGTCTCTCCTCCTGCTGGTTCTTGTTCCTTACCTAAAAGGAAAGCTAGAGAAACTGGTGTCCAGCCTGAGGGAAGAGGATGAGTACTCCATCCACCCTCCATCGTCATCCTGGAAGCGCTTTTACACAGCCTTTCTAGCAGCCTACCCCTTTGTAAACATGACCTGGGAGGGTTGGTTTCTTATCCAGCAGTTGTGCTATGTCCTTGGGAAAGCTCAGCATCATTCACCCATGCTGCGTTTGGCTGGCGTTCGCCTGGTCAGACTGACTGCAGAGGATATCCAAGCCCTGGAGAAGAAATTGGCCGGAGCCCGTTCAAGTCAAACACACAGGTATGTCAGAACATGGCTTAGCTGCTGCTCTCTGTGGGGGGTTCTGGGGGTATGTTAATTTAGAGGTCATGCTGCAAGTAAAACAGTCTTGTTCTCCAGAAACTCTTCAAGGTGAGGTTCACTTCTGGTGCAGTGTATATGTATATATATGTATATATACCCAAAAGGGTGTATTGCCACTGTAAATAAGGAAACAAGCAGCAGGGATTAGCTTCACAAGATTTTGTGGTAATGAAATGCTTGGGGGTCTTTTTTGGCACTCTAGCCTTTATCCTGTTCAATCTTCACCTGCACTTTTCTAACAAGGGAAGTAAACTGCAACAATATTGCTAAAAGGACTGAAACTTAGCTCTTTGATCTTTCTGAGCAGCAGCTAGCTTTGACCATGCTTAACGTCCTGTAGAATGGTGATCCATGAGGGAAACACTCTGTGGTCCAGGTCCCCTCAATCCAAACTCTTCCAGTTTAGAATTCTGAACGAAACAGGACTTGAAGCTTTCTTAAAAAAAGAAAAAAAAAAGAATCTGAGAGAAAGTTCCTAGCAAATGCCTCATTACAAACATGGGATACGTTGACCAGCTTCATGTCAAGAGGCTGTATGAAGCAGTGACTTACTCCCCAAGTCCTTTTTGCTGTGTTTTGCAGGTGGACAAATGTGCAGTAGTAACAGTTTCTCCATACCTTCTCTCTCTGCTACAGCATTAAAACACAAGTGCAGTCAGCAGTGAGGAAAGCATTGGGTGGCTTTGCCTTCTCCCTGTCTACCGGACTGTCCATCGGTGTGTTCTTCCTCCAGTTCCTGGACTGGTGGTACTCCTCAGAAAACCAAGAGACAATCAAATCTCTGACAGCGCTTCCAACTCCTCCACCCCCTGTGCACCTCAACAACGGGGCCAGCTCAGCTCTCCTACCCAAACTGAAGACTGTGTGCCCTCTGTGCCGCAAAATTCGCGTTAATGCCACAGCCCTGTCCACGTCTGGCTTTGTATTTTGCTACCGCTGTGTGTACAGTTACGTGAAGACTCACCAGCGCTGCCCCATCACGGGCTACGCCACAGAGCTGCAGCACCTTGTCAAACTGTACTCTCCTGAGGGCTGAAAGGCTTGCCCCGGACGTTCAGGGACACATCTCTGAGGCTGGTGGCTGGGTAGAAGTGAGCCTAAATTCACCCCTTCTTATGTCTCATAGAAGATATTTGATCACTGCAGCTCATGAATAAGCTCTAAAGCTCCTTTGAACCTTGTGGTACATCAGAGTTTTACTGCCTCTGTGAATTTTGGTAAGACTCTCCCCTTTGTTTATTAGCTGTTCAAACATCCTGTGACAGTTTCAGAGGGATCAGACAGGCACAAGCTGTCAGCTGGCGCAGAAATGCCTTCAAAGACCAATAAAAAGGGAAGAAACATTGGTTTGGATAAGAATGCAGATGTGGGGATCAAAGACCATTGCTGGTAAAAGTCCTGCTCGAGGGCATATGTCAGAAAATTAAAGAGGTAGGGAAAATTTTCTAGGCGTTATTCCTCCCTTAGCAGCTTCCCAGGTGCTCGCACGGCCTGGGCAAGCTCTGGCACTAGTGCTTGTCAAAGTAGAGACAGGCTTAAACATCTGCTCTGATCGTGCTGTTCTTCAGTCTTCCTGCATTTTCAGGGTACTCACCTTTGAATTGAGAATGTCACACCCCTAATTCCCTTCAACTGTTCTAAATTAAGACTTGACTATTTAGAGGATCAAGAGGTGATGTGTACAAACAAAGGTACTAGAGAGGCGTTACATTTTCTGCATGAGGGAGAAAAATGCCAAACCAGATTAAAGCAGCAACTGTGCCAAACAATGAGAGTTGGGTTTTGTTTAAAAAGTCTTTGTATCTGCTGTTATTTGCTTCTATAAAGCAAAATTCTTTCTTGATTGAGAAATTAACTTTATTATTTTCTGGTTATTGGAGAAACAGAGTTAGCCCCTCTAGGGGCTCTATTGACTTGAAGGAGACTAGACCAAAGCTGCTTTCATCTTTGCAGAGGATAGTGGATATGAGATTAGTATTTTGTAGGCTTAGAATCCTTAATGTCTGCATTTGATTTAAGTACTATATTGCAGTTATTCCAGTCCCAACCATGTAGCACATCAGTATCATAACAAAGCATCCTTTCCTTGAACAGAGGAGGAAAGAAAGCACGCATGATATGACGGCTGGTTTTTGCTTGACACCTGATTTTTCACGATAGAAGTTTTTTTCCCGACTTGGCTCTAGGGAGCAGCAGACATCGTGGTGACATTGCTTATAGAATACAAAGTAAAGTTGTTGCACCTAGTGCAAGGTCTTTCCAGATTAAGAGATATGTTCTAACATTTAATCCACCAAACCAGTCATCTAATTTTTCCCCCGCTTTAGCTCTGCTTCAGAAGATAAAAATCTCTTAATATCCTCCCTTACCTGTAAGCAAGACAGCAAGGTTATTGAATAATGTGGAAAAAATACCATAATTTGCATCCTTCCAGAGATGCTCTGGTAAACACCTACTGTAACAAATGAGATTCTCCAACACTTACCATCCCTATACAACTTCCAGATCTTTCTACCTGTGCCACTATGGAATAATAATAAAAACTATCTCATTTCTCCTTTCTCCAGTAGTTACAGGATCCATAAAGAAATCTCCCTTCCTTTAGAAAGCCAGTCAGAGCACACACATCTTACTGGAAAAGAAATCACATCAAGGCGTGAGATTTTCTGAGATTTCAAATCACTTTTAACATAGCTGGCTTTGGGCTGGATGTTAATTAGCATCACTTGCTACATCAGTTTTGCTTCATCCACAGAGATCATCATCTTTGTGAAGAACCAGCATCCAAAGATGCTCTGCTGCTGCTGCACGGTCTTACAATAACCTGTCTGATTAGACAGACTTGGGGCCAATTGTCCTGTGGCCTCTAGGGCAACCGCTCATTTAAATAAGGGCTGAAGGATCTGACGATTCATTTCAGGATAGGTTTATTTTCCTTTTATCCTTCCTATGCTTTCCAAATTACCTGTCTGCTGCTCTGTAAGAAGCTGGGCAGATCTGGGCCAGAAGACTGACCGGTGCTGACTCACCCAGCAGCACTGCAGAGCTCCTGGGCAAGTTCTGCACCACCCTCCCCTCTAATACGAATGAGGGGAAACGGCCTCAAGTGCACCAGGAGCGATTTAGATTGGATAGTAGGAAAAATTTCTTCATGGAGAGGGATGTCAAGCATCAGAACAGGCTGCCCAGGAAAGTGGTTGAGTCACTGTCCCAGGAGGTAGTTAAAAGTCACATAGATGTGGCACTCAAGGACATAGTTTAGTGGTTAGCTTAGCAGTGTTGGGTTGCACTTGGACTCAATGATTACTTAAAGGTCTTTTCCAACCTGAACAATTCTAACTCAGAAGGATTCACTGACTGCTGAAAAGCACAACCAAGTTGCCTGCGTGCTAGCTCGCTGCTTCGGGGCCTCTACACCTCCTTCTCCCAGGGTTAATCTCTCTTCCCCTCCCCAGAACAGCCTCCACTCCCCTCCCCACAGCAGCTGCACAACACCCTGTCCCTGCCAGGCCAACTCCATAGCAGCTCGGAGACCTGCATAGAGCCACCCACATCTAAGCCTCACAGTTTTGAACAGCTGTTAATCACTCTTTTGGATGTTAAATTGCTCTTTAAGGCCCTAGCAGAATAACAGGCATTAAGCCCACAGTGGTGACAGGCTCCGCAGTTACCTGGAAGATTTTATTAAGTGTTCCTGCAGACTGATGCACATACCAGCTTGGAGAACTGACTGCTTCTTCTAACCCTCCTGACCTGAGTAGCCAAATACATACCTGTTTATCAGGTTATTGCTCCAGAATGGCTACAAAGCCAATTTGGGTTATACATACATGCCCCTGTATCTGCTTTTTAACTGCGATAGTGTACTTAAAGCCATGATGGTCTAAAGGTAGACAAGAAACGATTTTTCAGGGAACACCAACTTTATTAAACCAACCTTTGGACTTAATACTAATTTGTGACTTCTATACAGTCATGTATCATATATGCATTGAGGATGCTTTGATCTTTTGCTTAAGACAATTACTTCAACATTAACAGCAGCACTGGAGTTGCCGGATACATTACTGTCAGAACTTGATGTTGCAAGTCTTTTAAAAAAATGTTTAGTGAACTTCACAACTCATCTAGACACTTAAAAAATTAATGCATTAGCAACCCAGTTGCTTCCTTGCTTCCTTAACAGAAGCAATGTGGCTTCTCCTGTTAAGAAAAAAAAAACCAACATAACTATACTTGTAGGTACGTATTCTCCATAGAAGCTTCCTTCTCCACAGGAAAAGAGAAATGAATGTAAAGCTGTCACCAAGACCTGGAAGAGAATGAAAACTACATTAGAGAACAGCTCCATATCTTTTCCTGTACTTGCTTGATTAGCCCAGCCTTTTCCCTCCCCATCTTTGAAAGGGCTGTGCTTCATCCAGAGCAGAGCACCAGAGCCAGCCCTGACACCACAACTCGCTTCCAAAGATACTCCTGCCTCTGTGCTGGCAATCCTAGATAAGAATACAGGTATCTATGGGACAGGCAGCTCAAACTCCGTTTTACAGAGTGCATTGCATTTGCACATGGAGAAGATACAGGGGCAGAGGATCTAGAGTTTCATCAGCCATGTTACATGTAGGAGAAGAAACAAGAAACCCCTCTCACTGCAAGCTCAATACTAAACCCAGTATTGCGGTTTAGTAATCCAAACAAGTATTTGCACTACTCACTTTTCAAATCACGGTTTTGTTTTTCTGCCAGTAAAATAAATTGTTCAAACTTCTATTTTTTCTCAGTATTTTTTTGGGTGCATCAAAAAGTTTCAAAAAGAAATAAAGCTGTTTAGATGAGCTTTGCCTAAATAAGCTCAGAGAGAAGATTATGTGATCATGCCCTGGTCAGAGCAAAGACACAAAGTCTCAGCAATACCAGTTCAGAAAACACTTCGCTCATCATTGCTTTGGGCAAATTTATTTCCATTCAATAAAGATCTTGCTCCCAAGTCAGGAACTAGAACAGGGAAGAGTTTTTTTCCTGGAGGAGGAAAACCCAAACACACATATCCTTCCCACCTCCAACAAACAGATTCACTTGGGTTCTGGGTTAATTCTTCTCAGGATCACATGGCTTTCTACAGGAGAGTTTGCAGTAAGCTAACACTGACCCTTGGGAAGTGAGATGGGAGTGGCTGTTACAAGACTGAAAAACTGAGGCCTGAGTTGCTAATTCAGCCTTCCCATACCCACCTCTGTCACACAGCAGCACGGAGGAGCTGGTACTTCGCACCATCAGTAGGGCTGTAGTCTCTTCACGGAGGTCGTGTGTTCAGCTGTGTGCATGACAAAACCATGCTGGTAGAGTAACACAGGCAAAAGCTCTCTGTGTCCCCATCCCAGACACCATTAGCTAAGCCAGCCAAACCCCTCTTTCTCCTCCTGACACACCTACACGCAATGCCACCCCACAAGGCATGAGACTCCGAATAGGCATTAATTAAAGCTTTGGCTGATCTGCAAGCATGCAACAGATAAAAGGAGCTGGTTTAAGGTTTATGCTCATCCATTAATTTAGGGTTGTGAGTTTTTTTCTCCTTATCACCTCCTCCAGTTACAGATAACAAGAGGATGAAGCACATTTAGCAGGGGAACAAGGGAAGGGAGGAGGGCGGCATGCCCGATAGAAGAGCTGGAGCTAGGAAAGATGGGTCACGAGCTGGGATTCCAAGGTCAGGAGAGCCAGTACCTGGCAAAACCAAGAAGAAAAAAGCTGTCATACCTATAAATGTTGCTGAAGCCAGTGGCTCACCAAGGGTCCACGGACCCTTGTTTTGATCCAACGTTTCCCTCCTGCCACCCAGCTGCACCCTATTTCTCATCTCCTTCCCTGCATTCTCCCCCCAGGCCCCTTGCAGCATTTCAGTCCCAGTTCCTTTGCCTCTGCCCACGCAACCCCACTCAGCCCCCCGTGCCCTACCCCAGCCCCGCTCAGCCCCCTGCATCCCCCTACCCCCAGGTAGCCTCCCCCTACCCTGCCCACCCACACACCCCTTACAGCCCCAGATGCCCAACCTCGGTCGGATTCACCCCGCTCTGGCCCCGTTGCCCCCACACCCGAGCCCTCAGCTGTCCTACCCCGGTGCCCTCGGCCCCCCCTCACCGCCCAGGCCCCTCAGCTTGCTCCCATCCCACCACGCTCGCTCACGCAGGCCTAGCTACCCCGAGGAGGAGCCACCCGCCTTTGTCCCACCCCCGGTGGCCAACAGCCAATGGCAGCGCGTGGTACTGCCGGGAAGGTCGCATGGGAGCCAATAGGAAGGCGCGTTAGCGGCGCTCGGGACGGTGCGAGCGCTTCCCGCCCTGAGACGACCTGAGGTGATCTGAGGCGGCGTGAGCTCCGGCCCCTGTTCCAGCCGAGCGCGGCCGTTCCCCGGCGGCTTTCGGTTTCTCTCCCGTTCCCTCAGCGACGGGACTTGCTGGGCCGAGGCAGAGGGCAGTGGTAGTCACTGCCGCAAAAACTGTAGTCCTGAGGGCCTGGCTCTCCCGGCTACATATTGTGGGCACCACGACAAAGGGGCAACGGGATGGGTGTGGTATCAACGTGAAAACAACTTAAGGGAAAACAAAAAGCCGAACAAACAAAAAAAAACCCCCACACACAAAAAGGGAAGAAATAAGACCAAAAAAAAATATTCAGGAGAACTAAAAATATTTCAACAGTTGAGCAGAAGGTGCTTTGGAAGGAGAATTGCCATAATTTAATACACATGTTAAAATAAAATGCTTTCTGAAGGCCAGCGGGGTAGCTGTATCCTGCCGTTTTAAAGCAGTAATTTGGTTCCTCCTGATGGGCAGCAGTTTGCAAGAAATGCCTGCGTTAACCCACCTGCCTGTTGGGGAGATGTATTTCCCATTATTTTATTGGGGAGGGGGTTTCTGACCCTGCTGGAGGCTTTCCTCTGCAGGACCAAGAGGAGGGTCCCATCTGAGGGGCAGAGCCAGCCAGCTGGCATAGCGAGTACGTAGGGAGACTCAAGAGCTCAAGAAATGGAAGTTTTTTAATCTACCCGTACGCCCATGCATTTCATTCTGACTGCACAGCCCACAGAGGAGAAATATGCAAGTCTTCAGTAACTGGTGGTGGGAACTGTGAAAAATTCAGCTGGAAAAAGCTGCTTTGTAATGACTAAAAAGAAGCCCTGCACACTGGAATGCACTGAAGGGGGACGAAGAGAAAGAAGGGCCAAAGCGAGGAAGAGAAGTATTATACTAGCTCCTGCCAAGGGGGTTGAGCAGCAGGCTTCTTTTACACGGTCTGGATCAAAAGCTGAGAAGCATTTTCAGGAAGTTTTCATTTCTCTTACCTCCCCTCAAAAAAATGGATGACTTTATTGAGCAGATACCTCCATAATCAAGGTACAGGGAAAGACTGTCCCCCTGATTATTTCCATAACCTCCAAACATCAACACTTAATCATGCCACACCTGTCACCTGAACAGCACTGACATTTTGTATGATCAGAAATATTTTAATGCACTTGAATTCACATTTAAATAATTGCTGAGTAAGATTATATATATATATATATATGCTTAGATTTTCTTCCCCCCTGGTGTCTAAAGCAAGGGTCTGTAATTTTTTGTGTTCATAGCACACAAAGAATCCATACTTGAATGTAAATATTTACATACTAAAATCTAATGTGATGACCCTGTGTTTGCTTCTCGTTCTGCTTGGTCCATAAGTGAATATATTCAGCCCTCCCTGTTGAGCCAAACACTGTGCCTTGGTAACTCATTAGTGCCACCTCCTCATAGAGACTTTCATGGTGACTTGGCCTGTTCATTTCAACAGCACTGGATGGTTTGCAAGTGGTGAAAACTCAGCCGGTGCTACAGATTACTCCAGCTTCCTGGATGTGATGCAAGGTGGCAGTGGGAGTTGCCTTTGATTCTCCATTTGCTTGATAAAAGCAGAACAGGAATACCACATGGAACAAAGTAGTAGATTTATTAAGAGCTCATCCACCATCCTCACACTTTGGCACACCACTTAAGGCTGTTTAAAAATACCATAAATGAACAAAAATTAAAAAGCACACAGCTAAATCCCTACCTGTTTTCTGACTACAGAATAGAAGGCATTTAACCCTTCATGTTCCACTGTTGCTGGTGAAATCCACAGATTTCAGCTCAGTCAAGTTCCCTTCCAACAGCTCCTGGCACATTTCCAACATAATGGACTCTTTTACAGCTGGACCTTAAAGCTTTCAGCATTATCAGCTGAATGAGGGTAGAGAAAGGATTTATGCCATCTGGGGATTACTCAGATGGACACTTTCCAAATTTCCCAGGCCAGTGTCCCCCATTTCCTCATACAGTTTCTGGTCCTCCAAAGTTGTCCCTAAACTATTCCATGCCTTGACAACAGCACTAGATTTTCCTCATAGCTCTCACTTTTCCACATTTCTCAGTAGTGTTTTTTCCTCACATTCAGCCTTTTTTTGGTGCTTTTCATTTCCTCATGCCCGAGAGAGAGGTTTGATCAGCCCATAATCCATGCACTTTGTGAGGCAATCACGAGCTACATTAATGATGTGCTGCTTCTTGGGATCATCTTCTTGCTTGCCAATGTACGTCAGGATCTCTAGGAGCTCACTCTCCACCATCTTCATCGCTAGCTCTTTGTCAGCACTGATTAAGTTGAAAGCGATGACCAGCCCTCGGTGCTGTACTTCCATGTTATCATGCAAGCAGAGCCTCTGCAGGATTTCAAGCCATTGGGTGGTCTTCAAGGGAGAAAAAGATCATTAGTGTTGATCTGAAGAGTACCTCAACCAAGAACATGAGTTTGGTATGGCATTTCTCAGCAGAAGGAAGTACAGGGACTCATGTCTTCACTGCTCCTGTCACATACGGCTATTTGAGCCTTTAACTAAGGAAACCTGACTCCAAACTTTTGAAACTTTTTTTTTTTTTTACACTAAAGTCAGAAGCTTTCATGGCACTAGCACCACATGAAACTACTTTCATGTTTAGGCTGCTTTATAATAATCTCTGTGCAAAGAATCTGCTCAGAGTGTTGATGCAGCTGACACAACCAGAAGCAGACCACCCACTCCCCCAGCTGATCTTCCTGATCCCCTCCTTTGGCTGGATGAATCATTTTTATTCTAACAAGCCCCAGTGTCCAACACAACAGGTTTCATGAGTTCTCAACCACAGCTCTTCACAGACACTCAGTTACGCAGGGTCTCCCTCCTCAGGACCTACAGATCTGTGCAGGAAATGGAGGTGGTTTGGGGTCTGTAAAGCTCAGTAGGTATCTATCAAGCCCTTCTCAGTTCCGAGTGAAACAAGGTTTGTATTTCAGGTCATTTCTCAAGAGCTTTAGGGGCCTATAGAATAATATTCTGCATTCCTAACCTTGCTTGACAGTTAGCATCTTGGAATTAGCTTGAGGAATGGCCATGCAGAAATGTTTCAGCTCTGAGATGAAGTCTAGTTTACCTTGTGCAGGGACAGGCTAGAGGCATGCACACCCAGGTCTCGACTTCATCGAGTTCCTCACTACCAAACTGGTAGACTACTTGTTGACTAAACTGGTAGATCTTCCTTTTGAGAGGCATTTTCATGATTGAGCCATGTCCCTTCAAGGGTACGTCTACATGATCAGACTTATGGTCTTACCACTTCAGTCATCTTGGAGCAGAGTTTCTTTTGTGCTGCTGTAAGCATGGCCAGGGCTCCTGATGCTGCAACCTGGAGTTTCTCATCCTCCTCACCACACAGTAACACTACCAACTTCAGCCGGTCATTTCCATCAGCCACAAACCGCTCTTGAACCTAAAAAAAAAAACCAAAACCCCTCCATAATATCCAGAGATAACACATTGAGGAACACCTCATCACACGGGGTCGTGAACCAGTGCATGCACTCAATTTTGAGATGCCCAGTGAGTTACCTCCTTGTTGACCACCAGGTTGCACATGCACTCCGTGGCTGCCTGTCTTATTTGGTCATGATTCTCAAACATATAGTTTTCAATATCTGGCAGGGCCCTCTCTTTGACTATCTTCATCCTGTGTGGAAGAGCAGTCAAATAAAATACCTCACGGGACAAGCAATAACCGACTGACACAATATTAACTGCAGACAGGGAAGAACTTGAAACAAATCAGTGTCATGAACTCCAGTGCTGTGGACATCTGGTTCATTCCCTATCTAATGCAGATTAGGTTCGCATCTTTCCTCTTTCTAGAAGAAAATGTGCCACTCTCCTCTTCCTAGCTATCTTATTAATCTTTTAGTTCTGAGTTCTTTTGTAGCTCTGCCAAACATCGTTCAAACTGACCAGTGTCCATAGTCCCACTAGAAAAGAGTTGAACTGAAATTCACATCCACTCCTGGGGAAGAAAGAAGGTCAAAAAGCAGTTGAACTCACCGAAGTTTATCACTTCGTCCTGAAAAGTTAGTGAGACCTAACAGAGCTTCGTAATTCTGGAGGCCATCTCTCTCTGTGTTCAGCAGGCTGACGAGGGGCCTCACCACCTCGTATACCTAAAAAGAGAAGGCATGTCACTGCTTTCCCAGCCCTCAGATCTTGGAAATTTTCATTTGCTAAAGGAATTATGTTTGGGTTTGGGTTTTTTTTTTTCAAGCTTACCCTCTCCCCTGGGAATGCTATGTCTGGATTGGAGATAGCAGCAATTTTTGCCAGAGCATGAGAAGCCTTTATCTTGCCAACTTCTGTGCCTTCCACAGCCAGAGGTATCAGGGCCTACTGACACATAGGAAAACATTCAGTGCTTCTGAGATTTACAGGATTGCCATAATATACTAAAATAAGTTAAAAATATCCTAAAGATGTGTCTGTTGAAGAAATCGGTCTGGACTGTAGCCCACAGTGATGCCTTGCTTTTATTCTCAAATAGGCACTACACCAGAGCTTGTAGCTCACACACAGTTGTCCCAAGGTTGTCTCCTCTTTGGGGGGTTGCAGAGACAGCACTGGAGCATCAGTGTGGGCCACAGGGGCTACCAAGGCAGCTCACATTTTTCTGTCACCTTCCCTCACTGCAGACACATCGCAGGCTCCCAGCAGACATTAGCTGCCTGTCAGGTTGGGCTGCAAACATAAAAATAATCACCTTTCCACCACCTTGAGCAACAATGGTCCCACGGTCCTTGGGGTCTTCACACAAGGCAAGAAACACCCTGCAGAAGCACAGCATCACTTAGTGAAACAGCCACGTGGGAAAGTGATAGCCAGCATCTCTCATGGAACTAAGGTTTTGCAGGGCTGCCTGATCCACCAGGTAAATTACAGATGTTTAACCCAGTGCCCACGGCACTCTCAGAGGAAGAAACAAATGACACAGTAAGAAGTTTCCAGACCTGTAAGATGAACTCTATTCCAGCCAAACCCAGTAGAGGACTAGAAATTCAAAATGCATCCTGGCAAAGCAGCCCTGTAAGCTAGCTTTAAGGTCAGAACATGGATTTTTATGACACTGCTTAAGAAAAAAACTTTGGGTTTAAATCTTTTCTCCATCTCCCTTTCATCCCTCCCCCGTAGGGGGAATACACCACCCCATAAAGCAGGGGACCAGCCCAGGCACCCATCTCAGTGGCACAGGGGCTAGCCAGCACTCCCAGCTCCCACAACAGCAATGAAGGCACCTGGCGATGAGCTCCTTGCTCTGTTCCGTCAGGATGGCACTGTCCGCCTTCACCATGCAGGCCAAGGCAGAGACTACACCGGCTTTCAGCAACCGCTTCACCCGCTTCACCACAAAATCCTTCTTGTCCTGATGAGGGACATTGGAAAGGGATTAGCCCTTTGGCAGCTGTCACCCTGCTCACTACAGCTGAGCCTGGTGGAACAGCAAAGCCATTTCATCCTCGGAGACAGGAGAGCTGAGGTCTGTGACAATGGATACACCAAAGAAAGTCTTCAGATCTCAGCATCTCCTCCCAGCTCCCCAGCCATGGACAGCCTACCTTCGGATGCTCCTCAGGCACGTGCTGCTTGGAGAATTTTGCCAGTTGCACGAGCTCTGGGACCAGCTCCTTGGTATCATAGCTGTTGGTACAGTTCACCAGTGCAGAAGCCACAGAATACAAGATAGTCTTGTCACTTGCCTGCATAGAAAAATAAAAGCTTATATGAGGGTGAGGATGACACAGCAGGGAAGCAGGCCCCTTAGGACTGCCATCGTGATGGTCTGCTTTATCCCCAGCTTTATAGCCCAGGGCAGGGAAAAACAAAAGTTTACGATCAGACTGGCTGACATCATCAGATGCTATAACACCTTGATGCCTTTGGTTTTCATGCAGTTGCTGACAGTAAAGGTAAGAGCAACCTTCTTCAGCCTTGGGAGAAGAGCAGGATGATAACAAACTCCATGGCACAGACAAAACTGAAATTTTGCTAAACTAGAAGTGAGGGGTTGGGGTCACAGCTCCTCCTGCCTGGGGGGACAGTGTTGGGCTGGAGAGCTGGGAGCACTTGATGCTATCAGAGGAATAAGGGAACAAAGTAAGGAGATAGACCTTGGCTAATTCAAACATAGCTTGCAGGGCTGGCTCATCTTCAACAAAGTCATCTTTCACATCTGCATCGAGGGTTAGATATGCCAGCCCTTCCACAGCCCATTTCCTGGTGCGGGCATCAATGCTGGTGTTGCACAACCATCTGGAAGAGAGAAAAACATCCACATTTCTATCTTGGGAGTGAGGAGTAATTTCTCAGAGAGAAGAGAGTGGAAAAACAGATATTGAGACTGTTTCAGGCCCAAACACATCCTCAGGTTCTGCTGCAGCTCCTAAAGACCATGGATGCTTCACTTAAGATGTGACTTTCCTCCCATGGCCCAACTTGAGTGATCTAAATGCTGCAGGGAAAGACAGACTGGGACAGCTACTCAGCACTGCTCTGCCTTCACTATCACATGAAACACGTGATGCCCTGCTGCCCAGGACAATGATCACCCATTCAGTCGCTTCCTAACTTCATCCCACCTCCTTTGCCAGTCCAGCTGGTAAATTCACCTTCAAAAAGTACTTGCACATATTGAAGACGCACTTGCTAAGGCTGTACCAGTTCTGGAAAAGAGGGAGGCACCATGTCTGGTGTCTCACATGAGAAGCGAGGGAAGGATTATCTGGATGTTGAGGCAGGAGGAACATATGGTTGCTTCAGGCACAGAAGAGCTCCAGGTCCCAGTGCAATGGCTCTGGGGACACTGACAGCTGTCAGGCAGCAACAGTAAATGAAGGCAATGTGTGGGCACGATCTCTTGAGAAAGGTACATATTGTATTTTGCAAAGTATAGAACAACAGAAGAAAAAAAGTAAAATCACTCACTTTCGGCACTGTTTGGCTAACTTCTCAGTGGACCCCTCAGCAAACTGCCGCAGTCCATAGTCTGTACCTCCCGCCGAGCCCAGCTTGCAGAGACCCTGAGGAGGATGAAGAGGATACACCAGGTTCATTAATCCTTTAGTATTGCTGCCCCAAAACAGCCTAATCCCATACCTAAAGGTTGAAGTCAGTTCTAACAAAGAGGATAATACCCAGTAATGTTCAGCTTGTAGCACAGCAAAGTGAGGATTTGTGCTCTTGCTGGATGTCTTTAATGGAGGATTAACCAGTTTTGCCTTCAAAAGGTACCAATAATCCATGTACTGTCCAGGTCTGCCATCTGCCCCTTCCTTGTGGGGGGAAAGGACCATAAACCCCCAGCCGAGGTGAGCGAGCCCACCATGTTCCCAGGACCTCCTTCTCACCCAAGCCTGGGGTTAAGCCGGTGAGTGTGGTGAGCAATAGAGGCAAGGACTGCCACCCTTACCACCAGGGCTCGGATTTTGATCTTCTTATTCTTGGTCTTCTTGTAGATCTCCTTCAGGAGCGTCACCCCATTGGAGATTATGAAGGAGGCCCGGCTCAGCTTGGTGGAGGCATGGATGAGGGCTTCCACAGCCACCAGCTGGTCAATCTCCCTCTCAGAACCACACAGGGCAACCATCATCTCCATGACTCCCTTCATGCCAAGCAGCTTGTTGCCTAAGTCAAAGGGCCCTTGCAGAATTCCAGACACCATCTGGATGGCATGGAGTGTCTTGTCCATGTTCTGTGGGTCGACTTTGCTCCTGCATGGGATAGAAGGAGTAGCACGTGGAACAGTAGTTGCTTACCGTTCTCATTCCCTTGGGCAGGGAACATCCTCCCTCAGACTGGAAACTGAACTCCACTGCTGAAATATGTAGTTATCTGGGACACAGCTGAGCCCAAATTCCCACCAAGGCTGTGACCCAGCAGATAGGAGTAAAACCTGAGGATCCCAGCAGGATCTCAAGCCAATCATTATCTCCCAAGGCCTCAGTTTGGCCTGTAAGTGGATTGCAAGTGCCTGATGTCATCATTAGGACCTCCTGCTCCTGTGCCTCTGGGCCAGCTCAGCCCCACTAAGCCAGCCCTGACTCACTTGATGTACTCCTCGCAGATCACCCGGTAGTTGTCACGCTCTGGGTCGCAGCGCAGGTCATCATAGAGTTTATTTAGGAGGACAGAGGCGGTCAGCTGGGTGTTCTCTGTCAGCGGCAGGCAGTCAGGCATCTCAGGAATCTGGCCCACCACTTTCAGTATCTTTTTTAAGCCTGGAAACAATGGAGCAATACAGAGGGCAGAGGGTCTGTACAAAACTCAAGATACCATTTGTTGATTTCTTGCAGTGAAATAGCCAGCTTGCAATGTTTTCAATTTCTTTTCAGCCTAATCACATAAGCTTTAAACAAAGACAACACTCAGATAATTTAACAGGGAGGAGCTTCTGCTGGTGGGATTACAGGTTTGCAGCGTCAGGCTTTTATCCAGCTCTCAGAGAAGCAAAACTGTGCATTTGGTCCCTGGCTGGATCAGTTGTTTTTGTCAGGAGGCATTAAACTGAACTCCAAGGCTGGAGGTTCTGACTGAGGAAAAGTTAGCAACATCCAATAGATTCTGGATGTCTTAAACATTCTTTTGCTAAAGTTATTAAATAATTTCCACCAAATGGTAACACACACACACATTGGAATTAATATAAAAACACACTCTACAAATTCCTCACCCCCTTCCAGTTTTAGAAAGGACCAGTTTAAGGATCCAGCAGGCTCAGCAGGTGCTCATCTCCCGCTAAGCTAGACAATTTCTCCAAGCCTTAGCAAACACACTGGAATAAACTAACCAGAGAAGTTAAGTCTTTCCTTTAGAAACTGAAATGTTCTTGTTCTCATACACAGGGTTCTTTCTCTTAATCTTAATACTGTTTCCTGCTAATAAGTCTTAACTTTGCTCCAGGCTTGTATGCACCAAAAAAAAAAAAAGCCAGAGAGAATTTATGTTATAGAGAGGATCAGTTCCACGGGCATTCAGGCAAGAGTACACAGCTCCATAGCTCCCAGATCAGAACAGGGTGAAGGGGAAGGACTCACCATTGTCTATGACAAAGATGGTCCGGCTGTTGTCATGGTCATTCAGGTCCTTCCTCGGTATATTCTTGTTGAGGAGGTTAAGAGCTCGGTCTCGCCCTTGCCCAGATACTTTCTTACTGACCAGCATATCCAGCAAACGCATAGTGATCATCCTCACATCTTTCTTTGTATCTACACAGAAGCAAGACAGTGGCAGGCAGTTACAAGAAATCACCTTCAAAAGCAAGTAAACACAGTGAAAACCATTCAAAGCCATTGCATGGCTGGAACACAGGTATTTCAGTTAACACCACAAGGGTAAGAGCTGTGTGCAGGTTGTCATCCTGGACAGCTGAAGGTTAAGTCCCCACTTCACCAAGGAACAAGGAGCAGAGCCCGCCCTGCTCATCCTGATTCTCCTCCAGCGAGACCGAAGGACCATTACCTAGCACTACAGCCTCCTCCTTCCCGTGATGCTCCTCTTTCCCCTGGCCCAGCAAGCAGTCAGTGATGGTCTGCAGGAGGTTGCAGACAGCCAGGGAGATTTCTTCATTGTCTACTGACATCCACATACAAATGTTGTCGATGCCCAGGTAGTGGAGAATGGCGGTGGCCTGGCCCCAGAAAGAAGAGAGCAGGGCAGCTGTTAGCAAAGGCCATTCCTGCCTGCATGCCTGAGGAAGGTCAGGCTCAGCTTGTACAAAGAAACTATTTTCCTGGGTGAATCCTGTCAGTACAAGGCAGAGTTTTGCTTTTCATCCTTATTTTCATTGATAACACGACAACTCCTAACACCTAGAGTTGCCAGCAATGCAACAGACTGTTTCCAGTGAGGGTGTTGGAAAGAGCACAGCTGGGTTTGGAAGAGGCTCTCCTGCAAGCATGTTAGCAAAGAGCCTGTTTGGTGCAAGAAGCCCATCCTGGCTGTGAGCAAACCCAGTGTTACCACACAGCCTGTCCCGTGCATGGCAGCACATCAGTAATTCAGAGGAGGCATGTTCAGAAACACACTGACCTAGCAGGGTTCGCAGAACAGCCTTTTTGCATATGACAACAGAAAAAGAAAATAGGTCTCCACTGTACTGGATTTTTATGCAGTAGATTTGATTTTCATTGTGTTGCAGTTCCCCCCACTCCTTTGTGCCATTACACTGATATGCATATTCATTTTGCACATGTCCATCTCCTGCTTCCAGCCATGATACACAGACATGGCTCCTTATGAGCTGTTTTAACACTATATAAAAACTAGTTTGGTGTAAAGTAAGACATTAGCTGGCTCAGACCCCTGGGAGTTGCCCTAGGACTCTTCCTAGGAATCTTAACTTCCCTGTAGATCGTCCCAGCTTTCCTTCATCTAAGCCTTGGACAAAACCTTCCCAAAGTTAGTTATTTGTGTTTTTTCTGAGACCTGTGATAAAGGACATGGATGTGACCCAGCTGTGCTCACCACAACTTACGTGGCAACAACTCATCACAAGTTTTACTTCACCAGCACACATGAAGGCACCATAGGGAACACGACCAGCTTTGACCCCAGAGATCAGGAGCACAGTAATGGGCATTTTCAATAGTCTGTGTTAACCCCGCTTGCTTATTTGTATGTTTTTTTCCCCCAGAATTTAAAATTTTATTTGTACGATTTAATTTTTCCCCACTGCTCACAAGCATCATGAACTATTGCCACTTTCCACTCCCCCAGGTGCAAAGCAACAGCGGTGAAGGTCCTGAGCACCCCGTCGCTTACCCGAGCCTTATGTCCTGTGCACATTCCCGAAAGTGTCCTCACAGCTGCCAGGATCAGCTCAGCATTTTTGGTTTCTATCAGCTGTAGCAGCAAACTGACTCCGTTGTTCTGGAAAATCCTCTCGGCACCTGCTTCCTCCCGCCCCAGGACTATGAGGTTGTTTGCAGCCTGCGTGGGAGGCAGAAGAACCAGGGGTCAGTGGCACAGCTCCACCAGCAGCCTCCAGAACACCTCTGGGATGTCCTGGTGGGAGCTGGGGGGTGGCCATCCCCTGGCAGACGCAGGAGACCAGCTCAAACACCACCAGACAGTTTCTCCAGCTGGATCTGGCTGGGGATTGGCTCTGCTCTGCCCAGGAGAAGTGGGTCGCTGCTTGGACGGAAACATGGGAAAGGTGGCAGAAATGGGCCTGAGCAGAAATGCAGTCTGATCCCACCTTTGGTATTTTGGCAGGTTAGTCCACCTTCCCTCAGCACAGGGGCAATGCCTCCTTGGGACATTTCCCCTCTTGGTTGTCTCTCCGAGTGCAGACCACCTCCCAGCCCCTCGCCTCACCCCTGGTCCAGGGGAGATGGGGAAGGGAACACAGTTCCTCGGTGCAGCCTCTGACATTACACAGCAATTTTGTCAAGTCCAAGACAGTTTCCTCACCTTTTCTCGCTTTTCTTTCTCACTGTTCTCATCCAGCAAGATTTCAAACATCTTCTGCACCCGCAAGTCCGTGGAGAACTGAATGCGCAGCTGTGCCAACAGAGAGTGCATGGAGCATTGAAGGGAGAAAAATCAAGGACTAGTTTTCCTTTATCACTTCAACGACACCACAGACGCTCAAATCACAGAAAATCTCGGCTAAATAACAAAATAGGCATCACTTCTTGGTGATCATCATCAATTACCCATCTCAGACCTATGGTCATGGGCAGAGCCAAGCCTAAACCATTATTTCTGAGACCTCACAGTACATAGTCATACAAGGACATCTTCACATTATAAAGGTAACTACGTCAACATGGCAACTAACACCCAGCCCAAAGCTGCTCCAGTTCCTTGCCAGGACTTTACCAAAAGACACTCAGGACCGGGCCAGCCTCAGAAGTGAGCTGCCACACTTTTTAATTTAACTGTTCAATCCAATCTTCAGATTTACAGGCATCAAGTATGAACTTCCACTTAACAGAGCCTATTTATCCCCCTGCATTGCTATGAGTTTCCAGTACAGCCAACAATCCATCGGCGCAACCCAGAGCAAGGACTTCCCACACCTGGTCTGTGAACCCAGGACTGCTCCCCCCAGCATTTACCTTCTCCTGGATGTCAGCCCCCAGCCGCCTCAGGGTCTCCTGGAAGTTTTTGTTGCGGGGTTCCATGGTGGCACATTTCTGAACATCTTTGAACGCTTGGTCCAATTTCCCCAATTTTTCCAGAGCTTGGCTGCGCCGGTACAAGGCTTTGATATCCGAAGTGTTGATGTCAATAGCTGGGAAAGTGACCCAAAACACCAGGCATCAGAGTTTGCATCTTGGAAATTGCCTGTTAAACTGTGATTTGTTTTTCAGTGACTACAGCTGCCTGAAATATAGTTATTAACATCGTGAGTGTATCGGTACCTGATTAGCACCGATTGCACCGACACACCAAATTGGTACCTCGTCTTTTGAACATCCTCCATTAATTCCCTTGTGGCCTCACATGGGTGTTAGTGGACATAAGGAAATAACACCACAGCACCCCAAAAGCAGATGTGAGAGCAGGCTGGAGCAAGCATAGCCAGCAACACAGCTCTTTCCCAAAACAGCCACCTCCTTACCTCTAGATGCATCCGAGGCTGCCTTGGCATATTCCTCCTGTTAAACCAGAAAGGAGAGACTTGTTAGCAGTGGGATAGCAGGGCATGTCCCCCTTGCTGATGCACACTGTCCCCTCCCTGTTCCCACTTCCTAACAGGACACCCCAGCCAAGCCTGCAGCAGCCTACAGAAGGAAAGACGGGGGCTTAGGTACCTTTTCATCCCTGATGGAAGGGAAGAGGAAAAGGTCAGTGATGCAGGTAAGACAACAGGTGCTGCTGCAGCGGCAGATAAGCCACTGTGAAGGAAGAGGCGTTGCTCACAGCAGCCTATATGCAGCTTGTTCTGGGTTGGTGTCACTTCTGGATTAGTGAAAATTCAGGAACACGCAAACAATCTGCTAAAATCCCACAGCAGGTCGCTACAAGCTGACTGCAGGGAGCTGAGGCAATTTTGGTACAGATACCAATAACTTTTTGTTTCGCTAAGTATCTGCGCCTACTTCTCTTGCGTTGGGACAGACAGCAAGAGCCATGCCTCTGCACCCCAACCCGTGGCTTACAGAGCTCCCCTGTAAGCATGGAGCAGGCTGGCTGCCAAAAGCTTTTACTTCAAAGTGATTAATCAAGATTGACGCAGGGAAGCAGCAGTACAGCTCCAGGACAAGCCCAGAACAAATAATTTCAGACCAATTCACAAGCACCCCATTCAATACATGGGCAAACCATGCAATCCACAGCCAGTGAGCACCCTTGGCTGCCTCCCTGCTCTTCTCCCCCTGAGCACTGCCCAGGCCAGCCAGGAGCTTTCCTCACCTTTTTAAGGAAGCACGCTGCCCTGTTCCTGTACAGCACCGCCTGCAGCGCCTTGTCCTTGTTGAGCTTTATGGCTTCAGTGTAGCTTTGAATTGCTTTCTCGTAGTCATTGGCCTGAAAATATTTATTGCCCTCCTCTTTCAGCTGGATGGGATCCTCCATTTGGAAAGCTTTAAGGAAAAACATCAGTTTGTGTCCCATTTCCAATGACCGGTGTCACTAGGGTCACCTGCCTACTCCACCAAGCCGAGTTTTGCCATGAGACTGACATAATCAACACACATTAATAAAAGCAGCTTACCAGGCTGAAGAGTTTTGAAAATGAAGACCTAAATTGCTTCTCAAGGCTGTGGCTTCTTAGAAGCTTTTCCCACAGCTATAGATCCTTAGGAGTCAGTTAATAAAAGAGAGAAAAACAACAACAACCCAAAAAAAAAAAAAAAGAATTAGAGGAGTCTGTCTGTCAGTGCCACGGAGAGTCTGTGAGGCTCAGGAAAGAGCTCGCCTCAGGAAAGAGCTCGCCTCCTGCTCCAAGTTTGGGCAGGACCTGGCAGCTCCTGCTGCCTGTCAGCATCACCTGTCACCACAGCCTGTCCCCCTCCTCGTGCTATATAGTGCCTGGGGAGGGCTCTGAGCCAGGGCCCCCGGCAGCTAGCCCAGCTCAGTGTGGGGGGTACCTGCATGCAAGTGGTCAGCCCCTCCCTGCAGCAAAAGGGGATCCTTACCCACCTGCTGGGATAAATCCCAGCTTCCCCCTACCTACAGAGCTGCCCAGGGCGTGGGGAGCAGGAATGGGGTGTTTCACGCCAAAAAAGCCCATGGCTGGGATAGTTGACCCCTGTCACAGTGCTCAGACCCTTTTCCCTTTCTATTTTGGGAAGCATGAGACAGCTGAGCCTCAGGGACAAGTGGCCCCATGCCAGCAGCTGCAGTGCCCAGCACCTTCCAGAACACACTGGGCCAGAAAGCAAACTTGCACCCAGCACCGCCTCATCCTTGCAGGGCCTTTGGGTGGGATTTTCAGCAGGGTGGGCTCTCATGTCTGGCACTGCCACCTCCACTCGTTTGGCAGCCACAGACCAACAGCTATGCCCAGGGCATACCAGCCCACTGCTGTGAGGAGTGTCTCAGGACTCAGTTTGAGGAACACCAGCAGACAGAGCAGCACTGAGCTCCAGAAGAGCCGAGCCTTTCAAACCCCCCTGTTTCTCAGGGGTCACAATCAGGAATTCTGCTTTGCAATTTATCTCCCCAAAATGCAGGCTGTGACTTCCCGAGCGTACCCACGAGCATCCCAGCTATAAAGCAATGGGGGAACTGGCGGTGGGAATGGGGCAATGACAGAGGAGTACATGGGCTGACCAGTATCAGCTCAGTTGCTCCACCAAGGCTTACACTGCAAAACTGAGCCATAGCACACTTCCCCACTGAGACACTGCCAAGAAAAAATATCAGCAATTTTTAACACTGGCGATCTGTGTTGTGGCTTATGGATCTTATGCAGCAAGAATTGGCATAAGACTGCCCTGGTCAGTCTCCTGTTTATTCGTCCTGCACTGACAGCACTGCCTGGTCCCTGGTGTCGGGGCAGGAGGTGATTGCAGAGCAATTTGGAAGTCCCTTCATAGCACATCACCTACACAACAGTCGCAGGCTGCTCAGGCACCATCACTTGCTCGAGGGTAGGACAAAGGCACAAGGACCACATCTGTGGAGGGTGCAAGAGGCCATCTCTGCCTTGGACAGACTCAGCACAGCGGCTTTTCTTGGACTTACACAAACTAACCCACCAGAAACCCCTTCCCACATTGCTTTAGCTATAGGGAAAGGGTCAGCTTGTTTGTTCAGCACACATGGTGTCTGTCCATAGCACAGCCTTCCTCAAGTTATCCAGAACAAAAGCTTCATTTCCACAAGAGTCAGCACTGCAGGTACTTCAAGGAAATTAAGTTATAAAATAAAATTTTGTCTGATGCTGCTAATGCTCAAGGCAGAGCTAAGAGCGCCCTGCACTCCCCTTGCTCTGCGTTTTTGGGCAGGGTACAGGGGGCTGCTTGGCAGAGCAGGGACAGAAGCTACCCAGGACCCCGGGAGTTGCCTTGTGCCTGCATTCCCCCAGCTGGAGCAGATATGTTAGCAGATGTGTTAGCAGATGTGTTAATGCACCCCGAGAGCCCCGGGGGGTGGGGGTGGGGGGGGGGGTGGCAGGGCAGGCAGCCTCAGCAGCGAGTGCGGGGGGCCCT
>JAVJGJ010000001.1:105216426-105258173 GCA_035590215.1 Microhierax caerulescens
AAAAAAAAAAAAAAAAAAAAAAAAAGGCAGTGTATTACAGCTTATGTGGAATAGAGACAGCCTGTTCCAGCAGACTTGATCATGGAGTCTCGTACAGCCAGCTGGAACATAAAGTTTATCTTACCTTCTCCGTAATCTCTTAACGCTAAGAAATTCCAGTAATAACTGTCCTAAATTTTATTTGTTCTGTCTCACCAAAGGCATTACTGTGCTGGACTGGGCGTGAGGTTTTTGCATGTGCTTGTAAGTTAGAGGAAAGCTAAAAACTTACAAGCATGCTGTAAAAAATGAATGGATGGTGGGAAATTTAAATATGCACGCTATGTTTTGATCTCACTTTAGCTGCCAGATTGCTTCACGTGTCATTTCCAATATGTCTCTTTTCCATTTGCAGTTACTATGTGGGCAAGCTGCTGTAACTGGTTTTGTCTGGATGGCTCACCTGAAGAGATGCAGCCACAGCCACAGCAAGGAGCCCGAGCCCAAGCCTATTCCAACCCCGGATACAGCTCCTACCCGTCTCCCACTGCTTCTGAACAGAGCTGCAAGGCGTGTGGGGTGCACTTCGGCAGCTCCTCGAGGAAGGTGAGTGGCAGAGCTCTTCTCTGGCGGTACCATCTGACTGCCATTTAATTACAAAGAGCCAATTTGAAGAGAAATGGGTGCACCTTAGAAGCCTCTGATTTGAGGACATCGCATATGGGGAAAGGCAGCTTGCCTGTGTCTTTAGTCATTCTTTTGCAATTAGCAGGCATGCTTAAAGATGACTGGAAGTGTGGTAGTTAACCTTCAGGAGACTTGGCTTTCCCAGGCGCTGAAAAAAGAAACCCAGACTGCTTATAATAATTTAAAGCAGCATTAACTTGAACATCAGTTTTTGAATTTGTTATTTTAAAAGACTACTGTACTTCAAAAAAACCCAAAAAACCAAAACCCAAACCCAAACAAAAAACCGGCCACAAACTTGTGGCAAGAAGTTTAGTACTCAGTTTGTGCTTTCAATTAAGGAGAATCTACATATCTCTCTTCTAAACTATTGTTGCTCAAGCTAAAAAGCCACATGAGTTTATTGAAGGTATGCATAGAATTGCTGAAGGGAAAAAAAAGACCAAATCCATTCCATCTTGTTTATAAACTTTGTTTGTGAGTGTATAGATACAAAAATATTTTTTGCCACAAGACTTTTTAATTAGACAGCAAACCCTGCCTGGGACATTATTTGGGGGTGATGGTTCTTGTAATGCTGCTTGAAAAATGTTTTGGTGAGGAAAGCTGTTCAGCCTCCACGTTCTGTGGCTTTAGTGTCTTATATGTAGCATGTTACTGAACAGAAGAATGTGAGAACTTAAAAATTATGGTGAATTTTGGCCAAAGCCCTTTTAGATTAGATGGGGAAATTCATAAATTGGTTTGTCGTGCACCTTTTTTTATGTATGTGTGCTGGTGCGTATCTGAGGAACGGTAAACCTTGGTGGAGCTGTTGCTTTCTTCTCACAAAACAACAGGGATGTTTATGCAGTTTTGCACTGAGAAGTGTTATTGCTCCAGAAATCACTAGAAATGTTGATAATATATTTTGGGGGGTTGGGTATATATGGTAACCTATTTTGGGTATGTAAGTTTGCTTAGACTTTGTCGGACAGTAGGCAGATTCTGGGTCAGCTGGAATGGTGCAGTGCACTCCGCATAGCGTTGTCTTTAACGTTGTCCTCATTAATGTGATGTGTCTTCACAAACACTTGTGAAAAGAATTATTCTGAATCCAGTTCTTACTATTCTGCATAGCAGCAAATAGCAGATGTAGACAATTCTGCTTTTGAAGTGAAAACAATTCACCCAGTTACATATGGATTATACAGTAGCAGTAGGAGCCATAGTCCCATTCTTCCTAGTATATTCTGAAATATATGATCTAATTTAAGCTGTCTTTAAAGCAGTGTCTCATATCCGAGTCATCGGTACCGCTCCAGATATGTGAGAACATGCTGACAGGGGCCAGGTAAAGGTCTGGTGTGCAAATTGTAGAGGATCTACTAAAACAATGGAAGACGTTTTGGCCCCCATCAGACTTCCCAGTTTTCCTGCTGGAGCTGGCTGGCAGTGTAACTGGGGCAGCAGGGTACAGTGTGTGCCTGTGCCTCGGCTGCTCCCGTTCAGTGCAGGCGATCGGTGAAAATGAGTTTGAGGTTTATATTCCGTACTGTGAAGGGGAGCTCCTAAACCTTCCTTCCATCTCCCTTCTGCCACCACAACTACGGAACGGTAATCCTGGGGGCTGGCTTGAGCTAGACGGCTGCCGGTGGCAGAGCTTAAACGGTGGCAGGAAGGTCTGCGAGAGCTCATCCGTCAGGCCCTGGTCTCTAGCAGAGAACTGAATACATAAACACCGACGTGTTTGTGAGCCATGTTAATTCTTTCATGCTGTTGGTATGGACTGAGAAGCGTATGAAATCTCACTTTGCTGCAAGGAGAGCATGGAAAACTGCATCCTGTCCCAGGAGACGCAATACCTTTGGACTTTAGTGTCCGGTTAAGGTTTGTACTGAAATACAAGATAAAAATCAATTTCTTCCACACTGGTGACCGTAAGGATAACCTAGACTGCTTACAAAAAACCCAAAGTGACAAACAAACAAAACCAAAAAGCAGAATGATGGCATGTGAAGTACTTGATCTTTTATCATAATTGCATTTTGGTTTTTGGATAACAACACCTGCTAAAAGGATTAGGGTAGGGGACATTTGAATGGAGCCTGTGCTTAAAGATGCTTTTAAGTAACTATCAGAGCATCTTTAAATGATGTAAAATTTAATCACGGTAGCAAAAATATCTCAGGTTTTTATTTGTGTGTTTTCCTTCTCTAAGATTACATTTTTGGTCTTGGTTTTCTGCAGCAAGCTGATTCCACAAAGTCTTTTACATTTCAAACAAGCATTCTTCATTTCCCTCTCTGCTGATAGAAAGCTGTGGCGGGCACTCACGGCAGATATATCAGATTATTATTCCTCCCCCATTTTCTGATTTCAGTGCCTTAAACTGGCTGACGTTTTCAGGAAGATGCTTTTCTTTGCATACTTACATAAAAAGCTCCTGGCAAGCTAGGTTTCTTTCTTTTTTTTTTTAAAAAAGGTCTGAACAACAGTAGCAGTAGTGAAAGCTTGAATGTTGGCATTTTTTCATTTTATCCTGTATACAGAGAAGAGCCAAGTGTATCTGATCCCCATCCTGGTATCTCTGGGAGACTGTTAGAGCAAACAACCAGGAACAGCTTCTGCTCTGGACAGGCTTCTGATTTAAAGTATTTCACTTCTGTTAGACCATCCTGTGATTGTGCTGCCAGTTAGTAAGCATCGTTTAAAGTGGTCTGACCTTTTAGGAACAGGTTTTAATTTACAGCAACATTTGAAACTAATTGTTCTGAGCAGACTGGTCTTTTCGATCATTGCCCTCTCAGTCAGAGTTCAACAAATACACTGAAGCTGTAAAGCTGCTTAATGCTGAGATGTGGCAAACAGCTTCTGTGCATCTTTAAATACTCGATGCTCAGATGCAGGCTGGGGAATTTTTTTTCTCCAGAGATGAATCCTAGCGGTGAACTGATAAGCAAGACACATGCCTGGTTTTATTTTGACTTCTCAAATGTATCATTTGATAACTAAGGCAGACTCATGTTATGACTGTTAATTGCCAGCAAAACCCATGTTGGGTAATGCAGCCCTTGTACTGTGCTCGCTGGTGTGATACGTGAACGTCTGAGTACTCGGGTGGGAGTTTTCTGGCTGGAACATCCTTGGCCACCCAGCAGTTCCCATCGGAGCCGGTTTGTTATCTGCAGAGCATGGAGGAGGCTTCTCCCTGCCAGAGAAGAGCAGGGTCGCTTGGTTTTTCCCCCCCTCAGTTCTTCTGGTTGCTCCCCTCTCAGGGATGGATGATTGAGAGAGGGGAAGTGTTGTCAGGGGGGTTATTATCCATTACTCTGCCTTTGTGAAGTGTTTGTTCCCCTGCTCTAGATAGATGCACAGCCAGTAGTTCCTGTCTCTGCCCTGAAAATTTCCTGAGAAGTTGGGTTGCTCCTGCAGGCATAGGGTGGAAAAAATAAAGTCAGTTACCTACTAATTTTTTTTTATAATGACCAAGTTAAAGAAAACTTGAAACTGGATGGTGTGTCGAAATTGCCCTTTCTGTCTTGCATTGTGATTGATGAAAGTCACTTTTACTTGGCAGGCCCCCAAACAGCAATTTTGAGATGAGGTTTTGAGTTTGCATGACCAGAGGTTCTCTCTGTGGTAGAAATGTTCATGTCTTAAAATGTTTAGGCAGGAAGTTGGGATTCTTTCCACTAACTGTCATTGTAAGTCTATTACAGGGTCTAAATGAGAAGCCCGTTGGTTATAATTGTAAGGGGGTGTGTGGGGCAGGGGGGCTGCCAGGCTGTAAAGGGGATCAGAAGAAGCTGGTGTAAGCAAGCAGTGAATTTACACCTCTTAAAACATTAGAAACATCCTCTTTCTTTCAGACTGTTAAAAATATTCTTTGGTCACTAGAAGTAATTCACAAAACAATCTTTTTGTCTCTGTATTTATTACTTCTCCAACTCTGCATGTGTCGTTTTCCTTGCGTGGCTCTGAAGGGTCAGGATGTCAGGATTTCATAGAGATGCTCGTCTTCTCTAGACTGTGAAGTGGTGTTTTTAACCAGCACTGAAACCAGTTCTTTCTTCCCTCAGGACTTTTTAAAGGCACATAATGTGGCTGTTCTGCTGCTGTTCCTATTGGAAAATGTAGAATTTGACTTTCCAAAGTCTTGAACAGTCAAGTTTCTTCAGAAGTCAACATGGACTGTGAGTGCTTGGAATTTCTGAAAATCGAGCCCTGAGTGACGAGACCGGAACAGTATATAATATAAACATTAAACAACAGAATTTAATCTGTAAAGTTTTTAAACATCCAGGGCCTAATATTTCCAAAACTTCCAACACTTTCTGTCTAGCACCTAGCTGGCACACAGTGTACGTATTATTTTCAAAATAAGCTGGCTATTTTTGTTGCATAAATAAATGTTGAATTCTTTGATGTCTGTCAGACACTGTAAGCCTTGCTGTTTCCTTTTCCTCTTATGGTGAAAAGAAGATTCATTTAGTGATTGCAGCAAATTGAAGGGGGGGGGGGAAGGGGAGGGAGGAAGGGAGGTCACTTATAGCAAGTATTAAATTTATGTAATAGAGATTAATTTTCTGTGAGTAGTTCCCTCCAATGCTAGAGCTTTTTCAATGCACAGAGCAGTGTTTTGTTGTTTTATAAAGCAACGTGCTTTACTTGAAAGCTGTGATTTACTTGAAAGCCTGCTGCCTCACAGAGCTCTCCCGACTTCATCCGTGGCTTAAACCGTACGAACAGGGCTGGAATAAGGTGCAGAAAACTCCAGTCATTTGAGGGAACACGCTAAGAATGTAATCTTTCATCCTGGGTAAATGGAGTGTAAATAGTGCTTTCCTAAGAGCTGTGAGGAACTTGGCGATCTGCTCATGGGATCAACCTTTTTCCTCATCTAGGAACATGAATAACATACTTGGCACTTTTTCATAAATTTCATGGCTGAAACATGAAGGTTTCAGTTATGTCTTAACAGAAGCTACTCTTACTTTGGCTTCCAGATGGTGAGGAACGCTGCCTGTGGTCGTTGTGCACCTCTGTTGCAGGTCACAGTGGATGGGTTTGATCCTGTTTCTTTCTCTTTACCAGCACATCTGCTTGGACTGTAAGAAGAATTTTTGTACGTCCTGCTCAAACCAGCCTGAAGGTGGGCCCCTTCTCTGCCACCTGTGCCAGCGCTTCCGAGCCACAGCTTTTCAGCGGGAAGAGCTAATAAAGATGAAGGTTAAGGATCTGCGAGACTATTTGGCACTCCGTGAGATTTCCACAGAGTTGTGTCGTGAAAAGGAGGACCTGGTATTTCTGATTCTTGGCCAGCAGCCTGTAATTACCCAGGAAGATCAGATAAGAACAAATCCATTTAATACTAGTGCCTCTGGACAGCAAGACTTTGTGATTCTCCCACCGACCAGCATAGCATCTTCTACCTCACATGATGCATCTCCAGGGTCTGCCAATCCCATCTCAAGCTCACTAGCTCAGGAACATCAGCAGGTACAGTTTCTAGCCAGAAGCATCTTTTGCAAACTCATTCATCTCTATTTTTGGGTTAACTATCAAGATGTTGCATGAGGTTTTCCAAGTAGATAATGTGCCAAAGACGTTTTGTGTTAAAGATGTCTGCTTAAAAAGCGAGGAGGGCTTCTGTGAGGAACAGATGACAAAATACTTTGCATTTCGTACATGCACTTCTCAGGTTTGTTTTTAATTTTGAAGTGAGGACCTCATATGTTCTTACAGAATAATTAGGAAAGTAAGATGAGTTGTTTTACGCTCCCTTACTGTGTAAAACTGTGACTTGCTATCACCAGCTTTCATGTGCTATTCTCTTTCTGCACCAGAGGAATTTAATTTGGTGGGTACTGCTGAATGTACTGAACCGTCACTCCGAGAACACCACCACTATTTTGAGAAATGTTTTCTCTGGGCCCACACTTGCTATTGCCGCTACGTACTCCTGTGACTGGTTCCTTTGGTACTTGGTGTCTGTTGGGTGCACAGATATATCTTTGTGTGTTGATGTTGACAGTTTCCTGACAATTGTATGTTGGTGTTAGATGACATGGTTATTATTGTTCTTTAATTTGCATGCAGACAGCAAACAATTTAAAGCCCAGGTTAAAGTAGTTTTTGGAACTGAAACTGATGAGAAAGACGTTTGCGAGATGGGTGAGGTTTTTGGTTTCTTCTGGACTCAGATCAATAGAAGACAAAACCAGAGCCTGTTGTTAAGTCTTCATTTTATGATGAACTCTGCAGTTCTCACAAACCTTGTCAGGGGCGTTTGAGCTTAATTATTTTTTATTGACATTGCTTTGTTTGTCTTTCTGCTATCTGGTATGGGAAGTTTACTCAGTGTTTGACATCTGCTCCTAGTCCTGTTACTTAATACTTAATAGGTGTATTTAGTTCCCTGTGGACCAGAGCAGTGACAGTCTATGTACCTTCTGCTTCCTCAGCAGATAAATCTAGTACAAAAGAAGAGTTTTCCTGGGAGGATGTTTTTTTTACTAATCACTTAAAAAGCCTTTTGTTCTCTGGATATTGGCATTCCAATTTTACCAGCAAATGCAGCTTTGTTGCCTTGCCTTACTGCCCCAGGATGCATTTCAGCTTCTTGTCTGTACTTGCATGATATCCTGCTACAGGTCAGGCTCTTTCATCATCGTTGTTATTCTTTTGCTTTGTAAATATTAATGAGTCACCACTTAGATAAGTAAGATGGTAACGTTACAGTGTCCTTTGTCAGTAGGGAAACCACAGAGGGGAATGATAGCTGCTGAGGGCAAGTCGGCTAGAATTACGTGGCTGTGCCTTTCATTTTATTGAGCGCTCAAAGCAACTGCCCCTTCTCACTCTCCAGCTTTGTTGCTGCTTGTCCTTTGCTTAGTATCTCCTCTTTGTCCAGTCCAGAACTCACCTGAGGAGGTGTTTCTGTATGGTTACTTTGAAGGTGGCCTGTAGACTTTGAGCTGTGTTAGAGGAGGCTTACACCGAGCTTGCGCTGACAGCTGATGTGCCATCAGAGCCGTGATATCACACCGTGTCACACTGCAGCACTTCGGGGAAGAATCACATCTGGCTGTCTGTATCTCAGTGTATAAATCTGGCCTCCCCCTGATCCAGCCTCACAAGAACATCACATGGCGATCTTACTGTACAAATATTCTGTCGGGGTTTAAATAAAGGGGGGCTTTGCTGCACTTCAGTTTCAGAAAGTTTTAGTCGTTGACTTGTTTTTGTAAGTGCTGCACAGGAAGCGTTTTCTGTGAGTGTGCCTCGCTTTTACCTTGTGCTGCAGTTTGTCCTCTGTGGAGCTTGTTCCTTCTGCACACACGGAGATACGCTGTTGGTGAAAGCTTTATTTCCTCTTCTAGGCGAATGGTTATGTGCCTCCCAGCCAAGTCGGTATGACAGGAGTTGAGAATGCAGCAGAAGCACCAACAGAGGAGGAGACACAGGTTTGTGTGTCCTGGAATTAGATGATAAGGAATACCAGGTTTCTTTCCTAGGCTGTGTGTGTACCACGGAATTGGTACTGCAGAGATGGGTGACTAAACATAATTCAGACTGACCACCAGCAGACCAAGCCAACCCCTTCCTTTGGCATCGCCTTGTCTTCCACATATAGAAAGAACTGGTGTCACTTGGACACTATAAGGGAAATTATTTCCATCCTATATATATTTCCTATATATGTATTTCCATCCAGACTTGTGTTTCTGACAGATGGAGGAATTCACAGAGTAATCAGTTGTATGTACACTCAAACATGAATTCCTGCTAGTGCACATATTGAAAGTTGATTTAAATCAGGGGTCCTCAAACTACGGTCTGCGGGCCGGATACAGCCCCCCCCAGTCCTCAATACGGACCCTGGTATTTACAGACCCCCCGCCCCTCCCCACCAGGGGTTGGGGGGTGAAACCAAGCAGCCACAGATGACTGCCTGCCACTTAATCCGCGCGCTGGCCCCGTGTTTAAAACGTTTGAGGACCCCTGGTTTAAATGGTAGTGCTAGGTGTTGAGGGCAGGAGTCATTCCATCTTTGTTCCCCTTTCAGTCTACAGACTCAGAAGATAACCTGGTGCAGGGCAGGAAGGCTTCTCTTTCCGATCTAACAAGCATCGGCGACATCGACACACTTTCTGTGCGACAGCTGAAGGAAATCCTTGCTCGCAACTTTGTCAACTACAAAGGCTGCTGTGAAAAGTGGGAGCTGCTAGAGAGAGTGACTCGTCTTTATAAAGAGAAAGACCTTCAACATCTAGGTAAGAAACTTAGCAAACGTGCCTGTTTCCCAGGTTTTCCCTTTTTATGGACAATGGCAGAAGGAAATAGAGCTTACCTTAGATTTCTGTTTCGTAGTGTGACGCATGTTGAAGTAGCTGAGCTCTGTTTCACTACTGCTTGTAATTGAGAGGGTTGTGGTAGCTCAGAGAGTGTCTTCCCTGCAGTAGCAACTGCGCACCCTTCATCTAGGGGTTCTGTAGAGCCCTGGCCCATCGCGCTGGTCACCGCGGCACCCACAGGACAGCTGAAGCGCAACTGTCGATGGGTGACTGTAGGTGCTGGGTGGCCGCCTACCCATTGACTCGTGGCAAAGCGAGCAGGAAAACGCTGCAGAAAGCAGCCAGGCAGCTCAGGGCAGGCGGGCAGCGCTCAGGGATGGCAGCTCCCGCTGTGGAACAGCTGTGGTTATTGGTGGTTTGGCTCCGTCCTCTTCATCACAAGGGTGTTCTTTCTACCTGCTCTTGCTGGGCCTGCACAGTTGACTGATGAGGGGACAGTGGTGTATGGAAAATGTATTTGGTTTGACTTTCAGGTGCCAGTTTGCAGTTCTAGGTGACTAGTTTAAAGATACTGGTAAATAACTTACAAGAGAAATGCATTTTGACAACTTTGGTTTCATAGGTAGGTTTGTTCCTCAGTGTTGACCAAAGAAGTGGTGTTTTCTTAACCACGTCTCGCTAAGCTCTGTCCTCTATGAATGGTAACAGATTTAAGACAACCGCTTTGGGTTTATATTCTTTCATTGTATCTTGCACTTTTGACAGAATTTATCCTTTTCTCTTAATCAGCTGCCTGTGCGTGCCGCAGCTGTGCTCAGCAATATCGGTGAGGTTGTGAAACAGCAAAGAAACTGGCACAAGGGGCTACTGAACAGTTCTGTGCTAGTTCTGTGAACACTGCATACATTTGAAGGCTGTCTTAAAAATTGAGACATCGCTTTAGATAGTTGCTTGTCTTTGTGAAGCGTTAGCTGTTGTGTAAGCTTGGTAACAGAAAATTTCTTGCCAGTTGAACAACAAATCCTGATCAGAGATTCAACCTGAACCTCTGCGTGGGGATCAGCAAAAAGCAGTTTTGGTTTAGTAATCTCCCTTCAAGGTAATTTCCCACCCCCCTCTCCGCTTCTCTTATTCTCACCAAATAACTTTCTCTTCTTACATTGCAGTTTCTGACACCGATGATCAAACTGGTAAGTGATATTCTTAATCATAGAATCCTTTAGGCTGTAAAAGACCTTTAAGATAGAGTCCCACCATAAACCCAGCGCTGCCAAATCCACCGCTAAACTGCGTCCCTAAGCACCACATCAATACTACTTTTAATTCTCCTGGGATGGCGACTCAACCACATCCCTGGGCTGCCTGTTCCGAGGCCCGATAACCCTTTCGGTGAAGTTTTTCCCAATATCCAACCTAAGCCTCCCCAGCAGAACTTGAGGCTGTTTTCTCTCATCCTGTCACTTGGGAGAGAGACCCATGTTGCTTCATTTGCCTCATTGCTAAGAACGTCAGTGGTATTTCTGTTTTCATCACACAAATGCCTGTGTAAAAGCTAACTTTCTGCTCCTTGCCAGTTGACGGAGCCAATACTCCCGTTGTGTCTACGCTGTGGATAATTCCCGCCCCCACCGCCCCAGACCTTCAGTGTGCCAAAGTACACTAGGGAAGCACTTTGGTAAAGCCACCTCAGAGATTGCACAGAAATTACATTTGACTCATGCAAAGTGTGGTTTTTCATTTCCTCAGGCGGTGCTGGGCTGCCTGGCACGGAGGACAACCTCTGCAAAATCTGCATGGACGCACCCATCGACTGCGTCCTGCTCGAGTGCGGCCACATGGTCACCTGCACCAAGTGTGGGAAGCGGATGAGCGAATGCCCCATATGCCGGCAGTACGTGATAAGGGCCGTCCATGTCTTTAAGTCCTAAGTGTGTGTAAGGACTGGTGCTGCCTTAAAGCCTCATCCGCTGTTAGAGAAAGGGTCAAAACCGCTACAGAGATTGGCACACGGACCCCATTGGAAGCTGGAAGCCTGGGGAGAATGGTTCTTGCTGGAGCCCCGCCTGGCTGCGCTCTTCCCGCTATAGTGCTTTACACCGCAGTGCCTGGACTCCTCGGAGCTCATTGCCAGCAGCAGACACAGAAATAATTAACAACGTACATTCTAAAATAACTTGATCCACTAGCGCTGGGGATAGATGGATGCTTGGCTTCCCACTGCAGAGATCAGTTTCAGAGGCTTTGTGTTTTCCCCTGAACAACAAACAAGTGTGTACTGGGGTCTCAAAAAGTGACGTTTGTTTTGCTGCTTAGGCTATATACACCCAGCAACAACTTTATTTTCTAAGATTAAAATTCTACCGTGCTTGTTAATTTTACTTTTTTAATTTAATGTTAAATCCTTATGCTTGCAGGACAGGCAGACAGCCTCTGATGTCCATATTCAGAATAAGCGTTAATTCTAGCCTAGTGCAATTGTGGAAAAAGTAGTTTTATTTGAAGACAGAGTTTGTATTATTGAAAAACGAAGGGGGGCGAGACTCTGCAAAACATACAGCCTTACCTTGTGTGGTGGTGGTGGTTTTCTGTTTACAGACTAGGGAGAGGGAGATTTCTAGTTTGACTGATGTTGATTCCTTTGACTTCACAGGCTTCTTTGTAGTATATGTCAGCAATTGTTTTAAAACTGAACTGACTCCACTCGATGAAGGAGCTATGAATTTAAAGCTTGAGTCTTTTAGAGGGTGTAGGGGAGAAAACATACAGCTGGAGGAGTAAGTGTTCCACTGCGCCACAATCATCTTTAAAAACAGGTAACTTTTTAGAGGGGAGGAATGAAAGAAAGCAAACTTTTATCTCCCTTGAATCAGTAAGGTGAGCAATCATCATTGCAGATGCTTCAGTTTACTAATGAGCTTCCCCCATCCTCTGCTTTGCTCAGTTTTACAGTCCTGTTACCTTCAGACTGCTTATCACGATTTATTTTGTACTCTTTCTGCTTGATTGAGGCTGTTTGGCTGGTAACACAGCTAAGTTTCAGAGTCTTGATGCCTTAAATTTTCAGCTACTGTGGGATTGTATGCTCATTTCAAGTCATTCGTGAAGTTGGCTGCCTTCTGCTACAGCTGTTCCCTGCCTAGCTCTCCCCTTTACAGCTGGGGTGATCACTTAAGTGTTCAAACCAACTCTGCGTAGCTGCTAGCAGAGAAACAGCCTAAGAAACAAGTGTCCACTTATAGCTTCTGGGGTAAGTGCAAGTGCAGTTACAGAAATGATCACCAAAGCCATCTATTTTTTGCCATAAATGGTAATATATGTTAACAGCAAATCAGACTTGTGTCATCTTAAACGTGGAATCCTGCATGAGCACCACCTTGTTTCTCAGCTGGCAGGGAGCGGAGGGTCTACTCTGCAAGTTGGAATCAGTAAAAGCACTCAAGTTGAAGAAATCTGTCACTCATAGGTCACAGAACCTCTGTGCTATGGAGGTGGTCTCTGAACCTCACATAAAAGCAACAGCTGCTGAGGTTTATTGAACTAAAAACTCTGAATTTTACCTCCAGTTCAGGTTGTTCTCTAGCCTTTGGCTTAAAGTTTAACAGCTTCCAGCATGAGAAGAGTACTGGTACAATTCAATTCAGCATGTTAAAAAAAAAAAAACCAAAAAAAAAAAAAAACCAAGCAGTAGCTGTGTTTACTCTTCAAGAGGCTCGCAGGGACCTCTTAAAGAGGTACAGGAATACACATACAAAGTGTTGAACAGCCTCATTTAGTAAATTCACTGTGAAACTCCACGTTGTCATATTTTTCATTAAACTCAGGGCTGGGGAAATTTAGCAGGAAGATTATTCCCCTGTGGACAGATGTACTTCTACTTGTAGAGGGTAGGCTTATTTTCTACTGCAGATAAATCAAATTGCAGATCAATGCCTGAAACCTTAGGGATGAGATGATATACCCACCGTATGACTCCAAAGTGGTTTTGTTTTTTTTCTCCCAACTACAGCATTTCCCTTTCAAAAATGGATTCTCTGTGATTGAGTTATTTCTAAAAGAAAGTCAAAATCTGGAAGAAACTGATTACTGATCCAAAAGAATATAATGATCTGAACTAATAACATAAATGGAAATATTTATGTGCTTTATGTACACTGTACATAGTTTAAAAATTTTAAAAGTTAATATTTACTTGAAATGGCATGTTATTCTCTATTGAATTCTCTTGGTACTACGGTGGTTAAACTTACTAGTTTTGGTACAGAAGTTTGGTTTATAATTTTGTAATAAAGTTGAAAAGAGATTTAATTCACCTTGTTTTCAGACTCCTTTACCAAGTGGGCTAGGAGAAAGCAGAGCTCCTGCAGCTACCTCTGAAATTCAACCAGAAAAGACTGGGCCCACCAGGTGCTCAAGTGTCATTAGTGGGCAGTGTACCAATACGGAAGAGGCTGAAGGAAAAACGTACCCTTGAGACTAAAGGAACCAGTAAACTGGCCAACTCACTTTCCCTTTCAGTGTACACATGCACTCAACCTACTCATGCAGTTATTTAACAAAATGGTTAAAATGAACCCATTTCTAAAACCTATCTTCTGTATTTCATTAATATCAGAGTACTTGCCATTTTGAACAGCTTCACGTAGTTTCTCAACTATCCTAAAGGATGCAGTTGGCAGAGTTCCTTCCTCAGCTTTTACACATTGAAACATGAATAGCAGAACATGTGAGCAACATACTCTCAAAAACAAACGCTCCAAGAAGACGCGTGGATAATGCTACAGTTGCTGTAATGGTGGCTGTTTGGTGTCCTGGTGTTAATGTGAAGCCCACAGCAGAGGTGTAAACTGCTACTGGATACAGACCTGTGCTGCATGGTGGAAGAGAGGAAAGAAAAGTCAACCCAGGAGGGAGGACACGTGTCTGTCACAGAAAGTGCAGCCCTGCAGCAAAATTATTGTGGCAATACAGCCAACGGCTTCACAGTTTTGGTGGTCTCTTTTCCTGTCCAGGCAGAGAATAACTTTTGGAAAACAAGTCCTGACAGCAAAGGAGAAACTGCTTCAGTTTTATTTCTTTATCTATAAAAATAGCCAAACTTTAAAAACCCAAGGAGACTACACCAGCACCTGGATAAGTGCGTTGGTCTACATTATGGGCAGAAAAATGGATTCAGCAGTGTCATTTCTTCAGAGAGTTGTTTTAATTCATTCCATATGGTTGCTATGGATCTTTAGAACTACCTCTGATGGACTTGGGCATTTTATTTCTATCCATGTCTCCACAGAGGAAGCTCACCATTTCTTCCACCTACCTAGTTCTGAGCTCTTCCCCTTCGGGGAATTCCTGTGTCAAGACCGGTCAGCTGCCCCACACTGCTAGCATGGGGCTACCAGTCTCCGTTTCCGGATGCATTCCCAGATCCATTTGGGAGACACACGCTTAGCATCAGGATTCTCATCGATGTCCCCTATAACATGCGTCGCTGAGGCTGTGTCAAACTCTGGCACAAGGTCCCCATCGTATGCGATGAAGTAGCGCCGGATTCTGTCGAAGTCCTTCACAGAGGGCGACAGATAAAGCTTCACACCAGTGAATATGTCCAGCAGTGTCTGCACGTTGTGAAAGAGGATGAGAAGCAACGGTTGGTAAAACACTAGATTGGTCTGGAAATGACACTAATTTCTTAACAGGAATAAATGACTCCATTCACAGTTCCTGAGATTATCATTTCATCCATGGCCACTCTTTGGGCCACCACTAAAGCATACACAAGAGCAAGACCCATACAGTTCCTCTGGAAGCCCGATGTTCCAGCTGAACAGTGCTTCCCTAGCGAAGGGGAACTGTTACCCCATTATTCACCTTAGTGATGATGCTGATGTGGGTCCAGTAAACATGAGCTTAAGTAGGAGAACGTAACCGCCCTGGGAGAGGACTTGCTGTTTACATCAAAATAGCTACTCCAGGCTCATCAGGAAACTATAGCTCAGTGATTCTTTCGAGCACAGTGGGCTTGAAAGGACGGTTCTCTTCTACAGCTCCCAACTTTTCGTATGCAGCCGTCAGGAAAATGAGCTGCTCAGCAACCACAGCACTTTGTGGAGCAGGACATTGCTGGTGGGCAGACACAGGACCGGGCTTTAGCACGACAAACCCGTTACGTCAGCTCTGCAGGCAGAGCAGCTGCAGCCATCTGCTTCCCTTACAAGGGGACCTGTTGCTGCCATTTCTGCCATTACATTTCATTTCAGTTGAGGGTGCTGCTCTAGGAAGATTTCAAAGACTTTCCAGATGGAAGGCAAAAGTGAACAGACAATCCAAACTGCCTCAGCTTCCTCCCACCCCAAAGTGGCTGCTGTCCCGCTGATCGTACCTTGTTTTCATTGTCGTCCATCTCAGATGCTTTTCTCTTCTCCCCTCGTTTCTCCTCCGATTTTTGAGGGGATCCAATGACTGCTTTGCTCTCTAAAAACAAAAACTTGTCTCACTTGTGCTCTCTTTCCAGATACTGGTCATGTATTAGAGCAAGAAGAGCGAAGACAGTAAAAGGGAAGTTCCCCCCCCTCTTTCTGGAAAACCCATGAATTAGAATGTAACTAGCAAGACATATTTTTCTCCTGCAAATGGTGTGGGGCATCTTCCTGCCCTCATTTCCAGGATGCTGCTGTTGAACTTCCCTCCTTGCTGTCACCACACTGTCTTTTTGAAACTGCACAGAAATTTGCTTCAAGTTATTCCCAGTAACAAAGCACTGGTGAAACAAACTCATTTCACAGCTTTGCAGTTTACTACCTGGAAATCCCCTTCATCCAGGTGCCCTATTATATACATGAATTTCATACAAATTAAATTAAATGCTGGTTCATGGCCAAAAACATCTAACCAAAGGGCATGTGTGATCTGCAGGAACGTGACCAGCAGGTTTGCTGTTCAGATCAGTCTTCCAGAGCCTGCTAAGGACCTTGATCTCGTCAGGTTAAAAGGGACTGCAGTCCCAGGGAAATCACTCCAAAGTAGTTTTGGTACAAGCTATGACAGATCCTGCTAGGTGCAAGATACCCATTCTAAACAGCATATAATCTCAGAGAGCTTTACTGACTACATGAGTTGCCTAAGCACCAACCTAAACAGCATCATCAGTGCCGTTTCCATCTTTTCTTAATCCCAACACACATCAGAGCTCTGGCTGTTCAATCCACGCCATGAGAAACGCAGGCCAAAGCGAGGGTCTGAACAGCTTTGCCTGTTAACCCTGACATGCACATGAAAGCTGCCACAATCGTCAAGCATCTGACAGAAGGCAGGGATCCAAAGCCAGCCTGCCCCAAACACAGAGGACACACCCCGAGGCTCCTCTCCTTGGAAAACACCGTCTTACCTTCTGGCTTCTGAGCTTTTGCAGGCGACTTGCTTGGGGGAGTTTTAATAGTGCTGTGTGGGGTGGAAGACCTGGAATTTCCCTCATTCTCTCCACTGCTGCTAGCCATGGACTCATCCTCCTCCGCAGCAGCCACACTGAAATCAGCCTTCTCTTTGGAGAGTTGGTACAGCTCCTGTCCCACCAGAAACAAAGCACTGCCTTTAACCACAGTGAAACCTCCGACATGAGGCACGAGCCGTTAGGCATGGTCTCCTCTGGTTTGTTTCCTCCCTGCCCTGAAGTCTTTGCTCAAATGATTTTCCTTCCTGCACCTCTTTGTAGCCACTTTTCTGTCAACTTTTGTTCAAGCTCTGTGTTCCACCCAGCTGCTCGACACAAAGGGAAGCCGCACAGGGAGGCACCAAAAGGCACATTCACATCATCTGCTACAGAGCGAGACAGACTAACTCCTCAGAGCCTGAAAAATGAGCGATAGCCATTGCTCACTCAGGGAACAGTCTGAAGAGGGTATTTTACCTTTCTATGCCCTACCAGCACAGGGAGCCAGAAAGACTGCTGGACAGCAGGTGGGCTGAATCACTCCTTGCTTCAACGGCAGAACAAGCACTTCCACCT
Source organism: Microhierax caerulescens (assembly GCA_035590215.1). Classification (NCBI taxonomy): domain Eukaryota; kingdom Metazoa; phylum Chordata; class Aves; order Falconiformes; family Falconidae; genus Microhierax; species Microhierax caerulescens. The sequence goes on from JAVJGJ010000001.1 coordinate 105,233,368, forward strand.
GCTGCCAGTATCCCCGTAGGCAGCGCAAAGGCAGCCCAAATGACGATATCCAGCCTGAGAACAGAGCTCATCAGTAGCTGACACTGCTGGGGATGGCAGCAAGCCAAGCAGTTTCGATCAGTAAAGGAGGTGCAGAAGCTGAGTCGGGTGGGTGCAGCCCCAGGGATCCTGGCTGACTGCCATTTGGGGTATGGGGGTGTGTGTCCCCGGTCCCTGGGAAGCAGGCCAGGCTACCCTTAGTCATTTCCCAGATGCCTCCCCCAATCTCAGCAATTAATGGGAGACTGAATGACCATAAGCACTTAAGAGAATAAAGGTCACCTCTTTCAGGAAGGAAATTGCTCACCATGAAGGCTGTCACAAGGGTAACAGCACAGACTTTCCTGAAAGTGTACAACACAACAGCTCAAGAGACTTGGGAGGCCCCATGAAAGAATAAGATTCACATCAAAATAATCCAGCAAGCAGCCTGAGCCTAGAAAAATGGAAAATGTAACATGCCATCATAGGTACTAGTCAACAGACATCTTTGCTACATACCCTGCCATCTGAATTTGCCTTTTTAAATCTAGATTGCTGGCAGAACCTATTCTCAAATGTGCTGCAGACATAGCACGTTAACTCACCTTGAGCTGCTGGAGGTTGGTGGCTGTCTTCCAGTCTTTGTCATCTCGAATGCGGGTGCAGCGAGGGAAGCGAATGGAGATCCCATCTGCGGTGTGGGCTTCGGCTTTAGAGAATTCAGCCCCTGTGATCTCCCACACTGGGGCTTTCTAAGCACAGCATTGGGGAAGGCATGTCACATTCCTGTGTTCTCTCATGAACAAACTCCAATGCGTCTGTGTCTCTCTACCTTTACAACACCCCCCACCCCCAGCACACAAGAGTTCCATAGACACAAACTAACCTCTTCAGTCACCTTGATTAAAAAAGCTTCTATTTTTTTCAGCAAGTCAGAGATCCTCAACTAATGTATATTGCCAATTTCTCATTAACATCTTTTCTATTTCTATCAGACATGCATGGTGCAAAGCACACTGATAAACTTCATAAACCAACTGCAACTTTCAGGTTACAGGTTACATTTCAAAGTTACAGCTTCAACCATTTTAAGTCAAGTTTTTCATGCCTAAAATTTAAAGTAAGTTCACTTCTGGAAGGGATTTAATACACAAGAATATTTCCCAGAAATGCTGCAGGTATGATTTCTTCATGAAACTATTAAGCTTCAAATGAACCTGCAAGATTTGGTGATAAAAACTCACACTTAATTTCCTGTTCCAAGTATGAAGAATGAGAAGTATGTCTCTTGTAACAGACAATCTGTACGTTTAAATGAAGTACAGCAGATTGCCATAGCAAGGCTGGAAAACAGAGTTAAATGACTATAACAGCACTTACCTTTGGATCAGGGACAATGAAGTCTGGGTAGTAGATTTTGTTGATCTTTAGCCATCTTGGAATTTTACTAGGATCCTATTAATGAAAAGCACAAAACCAAAATGATAGCACTTATGATCATATACAAACCTATTTCGACAAAAGACGCTGCTGAAAGATAACCCAGAAGTAGATTAGCATATAGGGATTACATGGCCTTTGTATGGATGGAACTTGCTATAGCCTGCAGTGCAAGGTGCACTGGTCTGCAACTGGTTCTACAGAATCACAAAGATGATCTGTAACACAGCTCTCAATCACCGTCATTCTATAAGTAAAGCAATCACATCGTTGCCCCAATTGCAATTCATATAAAACTACCCATTTTTTTTAAGATTCTATAACCCTGATGCAAATGGCCTTCAGGATGTTAGGTAAATACTAAAATTCAGCTCTCTGTTTGTCAAACCTTAAAAAGTAAGATTCCTCACCTAAGTAAGCCACTCACAAGAAGTCTGAACTACATGTCAGGTTATCGAGCCAGGAAACCACAGGGGCTGAGCATTCCTCACCTGTAGCCCCATCTAGTGATCGACCTCGCCCATCACAATATGCCAAAAAAACGGTACTGGCTCTGCTCTACCCAAACCAACTTGGTCCCAGCAGGAACCAGATGGTGCCTGGCGTCCCACTCAGTGTCCGAGTACAGCTCTCAGGCAGCGCCCCATCTCGGGAGCTGGCTGCACACGTTTGTGTCAGCAGTTTATCTGCTCTAACTCTAATTGAGCCTCTCTTCATTCCCAGCAGAGCACTTCAAATCTGCATTTAGTCAGCACCTCAACAGCAAGAAGGTGGCTTTCGCCAAGGCCTTTGCTGAGCTTTCCTTTGATTGCCTCCATGCCAGAGCCCCTCTCACCTTGCTGATCTTCACCATATCCAGCTCTGTTTGCAGACGGGCCAAGGTGGCATCATCGTGGCCACCGGAACACTTGGTCACAGTGCACCACTTCTCGCTCTTGGGATCGTAACAGCCCATGAGGAAGATGGACATCATCCCCCCTGCAGGAGGGGAGAGCAGGGTGGCTCACATCTTCTACAAGACAAGCCACAGCTTTTCAAAAAGCAAAATAACAAACCAAAACCCCCTTTCCATCTTGGGGAGTCAAAGGGCCTTGGGCTTGCGATGGCTTCACAGCATCAGCGCCCAAACACACAGCTGAACAGAGCCTCTACGCTGTTTAAAAGCTCAGCCCAGCACCTAAGGCTTTGCTGTGCCAACTAACCCGCAGTAAACTCACAGCCTGGCACATGATGGGCTGCAGCAGACTGTCACCGCTACAGCCAGTCTCATTCTGATAGGAGACCAAACGTACAGCAGGCCTGGAATGGGGAAAACCGAGTTTTCTGAACTGAGAGATGTCTGACTTAAGCCAACTCCAGAGACTGACCTTTACTGCCTTGTCCATAGAAAGCTCCCAGCACCACCAGGTCTGCTGTGTCAGCCATTGCACCCTCGTTCAGGTAGTCCTTCTTCACTTTCAGCCAGTGTCGTTTTCCTGGTTCATAATTACCCTGTGCAAGCAAGGCCAGAACCCCCAGTCAGACCGATCACCTGGTGGGCAGCGATCTCCTCAAACAGCCCTTGCTTTTTTCCAGCTTAGCGGTACAAGAGAACTGCAGCACTCATGTATATAAAGAGCAACTTGGATATCAGCATCGACGAGAACCCAGAGGTGTTTCAAGAATGCTCAGCCTTGAGTGCTTCATCTTCACATCTCTCTTTGTTGTTATTCCCCAATTCCCAGCATATACCAGTGAAAAGTAAATGTGAACCTGCCTTCATATCTTTCAACACCAGTCCTTCCAGTCCCTCACGGATGACTCGGGTGATCATATCTGCCAGATCTGAAGCTTTCTGAAAAGGAAATGAATCATGGTTAGTTCAAGACTGTCAAAGGGCTGTGGTCTTCAGGTGTTCTATTTGGAGCAGTGGTGCACTAAAACCAAAGCAGGTGCAGAGAGAGGAACAGGTGATTTCATAAAACATTTTTCCAAGGAGAGTCCTGTACATGTTCTCTTTGCTGCACACCCAGTGGCTAAGCTGGGAATATGTCCCAAGAAGAAAAGGGTGGGTTAGTTAAAAAAAAATACTCCTCAAAAGATGAGGATAATGTCCCGAGTATGTCCCTTTATGTGCAAAGTGAGATTTTTTTTCAGCCAGCAGTGTCGGCTTGCTTCTCTACCCAACTGCCTTGGGACCCATGCTATTTCATTCTTCCCAAAAAGCTCTCCCTGCTCCAAATGTCCAAGAATTCTCCACCAAAACCAAAGTACTAAAGGAATTGGTAGCAGTGGGGAAAAATAATAAGACATGGGGCTTGTGCATAACAATCGAAGGAGAAACTGAGCATGCTGCTGCCTAAATGCAATTTTTAGCACTGAGGATGTACCTGGGCTGTGTGGCACTTGAAGCTGCCCGTTTGGGAACTGGAAGCTGTCCAGCTCCTTTCAATCACACTTCAGTCTTCTCTACACAGCTCAGCATCACACAGTACAGACTAAGTTGCAACAGGCTTTAGCTTCTCCTAACAATGTTAAAGTTACAATGGCTACAAAAGCATTAAGACACTCCTCCCCCTCTCCCCCCAAAAAAAAAGAAAAGGAAAAAAAAAAAAAAAGATAAATGTGGACGTGCAAGTTAAGACTATACTGAAGTGCTTGTAGCTGAGAAGATGGAAGCACAGGCACGGCCTTCCTTGAACAACATTAGCTAAGGAAGTCTTGCACCCAGAGCAGAAGTACAACCGTTATGACAGGCAGGGAATTGGTGGATTTGCAGCCTTAATCATAAAAAAAGCCACGTGGTGAAGGAGCAATGAACTGTCCAGAGTGCAACCTACGAGATCACCGTCCACGCTATTTGAACATCAAACTCACTGTGACATGCTTCATCTCCGAGAAGAGGATCCGGTTGGGGATTTCAACCATGTTGTCATGGAGAAACTTACGTCGTTCACACAGAGGCCTAAACCAGGCAGAGATAATTAAGGACAAGCAAGCAATTTTAACACGAAGTACCAGTCATGTGAACATTGAGAAAGGCTATTTACATAATTAAAAGATTACTACAGGGTTCCAGAAAGGACAATCAATTCTTACTTTCCTCCAGGAAGCAAGTTATAAACCAGAAATTCTGTTAAGAGCGCATTTAGTTTCAGAGGATATAAGATGAGCTGGGTACCGAACCCCAGGCAGTTCGGTCCAAATGCAGTTTATCCTGGTATTTTGGAACTGCAGAGCAAGATGGAGCTCCATACTGAAACTCCTTAGCACAGCAAGGATTCTCCCACGCTGCCTGGATTTTACAGGGGTAAATGGCCAGTCCTAACAGCCAGTGTGCACTGCTCCTGCTGCAGCGGCCAGCGTAGTCCAGCCAGTTCATGCTGGGAAACCGGTCAGGCTACTCTCACACTATGCCAGGTGCCAGACACATACCTGTCCATCAGGCTGATGTCATTGAAATAGATGCAGTCAAACACAAATAAGCAAACGTTGGCATCTTGGAAAGCAGCTTTCTGAAAGACAAGTCAGACCAATTAAAAGAAATCTGCAGTCATAGCAAGCAGCAATATGGAGTTTTAGAAAAACAGAAGCAAAAGGATGGATTTTTATCTCCCTAATCTTTTAGTTTTAATAAGCTTAGTCCTTTTCTCAAAGACAGAAATATTCTGAGAATTAGGATTTAAAACTGAATGTGTCAAAACTAAGAATATAAAGCATGCTAATTTCCCAGTGATGGGGAAATAATGCTACAAATATTAATGACTTTGGGCAATGTAACACCTGTCATTATTGCTGCAACAAAACCCCAACATGCGTTCCAGAGAGTTCAGATTAATGGCTACATTAAAGCACTTGCAGCTGAATTTTCATTTTATTGTCCTCTTTCTCACAACTATTTAGTCTAGATGTAAGCACTACATAATATTCATACAGGCTAAATAATCTCTGCATCATTGTGGTCTTCTAGCTTACTATCCTGCTAGTGATCAGGTTAATATCAAATCTATTGTATCAGAACAGTACATTTTCATTAATATCAGCCTTCTCGGGGATCTTATTTTTTCCCCAGATGCTCTAGCAAACACCAGATCTCTTAAACGATCCTGTGATAACAGATTGCATGCTAGTGCATTTAAGTCTGCAGAATAAGAGGCTCCAATCACCACAAAGGATTTTTTTTACCTTGTGCACACCAAGAGTCCCAAAAGGAAGTGGTTTGCCAGTTTTGTTGTCAATCAAAAGAACTTCTGAATCCAGGATCATACTTTGCCCACCAGGGAAGGCTTGGGGGATGAAGTCCTTAAAATGGGCTACCTTAGGATAAAACAGAGAAGAAAACACATCTACTGGCTGAAGAGGGACTTGCTCCAATGCAGATGTTTTCTCCAGAAACATGTCTGAGATGTGTAGGCATATCTGCACTAGCTTTACTTTCTACTGTAGTACAGACAAGACAGTCTACAAATAGAAAAACAAGTCTTGGACAAATATAACCAAGCCACCCAACTGGCATCAAGCCTCTGAAAATGCAGTGCATAAAGAGGACTCTACAACAGACAGTTTAATTTTAGTTTCAAGCTCTTAATGTCCACCAAAATGAATTGATTACAATTCTATTAAGTGCTGCTTTTCCAGATTCCAAGAATATACATAAATCAGGAAAAAGTCTACAACAGAAGGGATCCTCCTTGCCTATAGAAACTGTCATGAAATTCAGTCGCGTTTATAGAGGAGTTGGCACACAGAACAAACTGTTTATCAGTGCTTACTTTATGTGGGAGGACAGGTTTGAGGCTTCTGCTGAAGTAGCTGAAATGATCTCCATTTTTATGGACCTGCACCCTCTCACCATCATACTTGATCTCCGCATACATGCCATTTGGGCACTTCTTCATGGCATACTCAATTGACTTGCAGGCTTCAGCCTTAGAAAGGTGGAGAGAGAAATTCCAAACAAACTCAGATGGTACACTTAAAAATAAAACTACTCTTACCTAAGTTCATGAATGAACTACTAATTCCTCTGTAATCTTTTTGTTCAGGGTCTCTGATATCCAGTTCCAGGTTTTCTTTTCTTACTCATTTACTTAGAATTATCTGCATGTGCCCAGATAATTACAGCTTTTCAGTGCTAATTGCCTCCAAATACTTAAAGGTGTAAATATCTTTATCTGCGTCTTTTCTAGGAGTGTGCTTAGACCAGAAGTAAAGATTTAACTCTGATTTGTTCAAACAAAACCCCAAACTTATCAAATCTCTAATCCAATGGAAAGCCTAAGCTATTTCCAGACAAACGGATCCACTTCTGGAAGGACAGCAAACAAACAAAAAAGTCACTCCTGGACTGAAAGCAAGTCAAGATTTTAGCTTCTGCAGTGGCACCGAAGGTGCAAGTACTGAGTACACTGAATACTGGCCTCTTGGTAGAAAACTTAATAAAATGGCATTAAACATAAAAATCAGTGCTGCACACTCTACTTGCTCACACTACACACACTTATCCATCTACTGACTCTTAAAGGTGAGGGTCCATCCCTCGCTTGGCTGAAGGGCACCACTGCAGGGGAGCCAACATTACCAGCATGGGCTGAACGGGGGTCATCAGAGAGGCCTGCACACTGAGGGTTCGCTTCACACCTGGCATCTTCTCAGCCTCCTGCTGGTTCTTCAGGACTCGCTCTACCACATCCTGGAGGTTGCGTGATGCTTTGAAGGCCTCGTAAGCATTGGGATCCAAAGCATCCAGCCTTTAACGAATGGAGGAGAAGAGGGAAACACAGATCAACCTCAGGTCTGCAGCTCCTGGCTTGTGAGGCTACCGCCCACTTCTGGTTTTATCTCACAAGAAAAGACTTACACATGCTTTGCTCCAGCATTCATTTTCAAGTCATGCTTAATTAGCCTGATGATGCATTTCAGGTCGTTGCCCGTACACCTGAAGTGCAAGAGAAGATTCAGAAATGGTAGACATTTAAACTACTTTCCAGCTGAAAAAAATAAAACAGATCCAGGCCTCTGTAAATCAAAAAGGTCTTCCCCTTCTGGAGGGTTTAAACTCAAAATAAGGGTATGTTAGAAGTGACATCTCGGAAGCACAAGAGAATATCAAAAAGCATTTTAGCACCTTTATGTTTGAATGCCAATATTCTTCTGCCTCGGTGTTGACATACCATCCAAATTTCATTTAACTAATGCATCAAGAGTAAGTGATAGTAACACCTGCAGCCTCAGATCAACAGAAACTAACACAGACCAAGAATTGTCAACAGTCTAAATGGCTTGAAGGCTTTTCCCAACATACCTAAGAACAGCAACTTATAATTAATAGCTAAGTACCATTAAGGCAGTTCAGCAAACCACTTGTTTAGTACACATCGAGCAGCATCTTGACAGGCAAGGATGAAATTGTCTGGCATAAGCAGGAGCTGTACATGTTTTCCCTTGCTGGTCAGCAGTCAAGGTGTCTTAATCAAACCACTAACAGTGATTTACAGATGTTAAGTTCTGTCTCTGTGGCTTATGATTATTTTTTCACCGTTCCAGCTTGCAGTATGTAGATAACTACTCCTAGTTTTAGGATAAACTTCCAGAGGCCGATTACTTTCCTTACCTGCGCGTGATACGCTGCAGCACGCTTTGCTGGTCATCTTCCTTAGTAAGTTTTGACAGCTGGATTAGGAATTCGTCCACCTCTTGGATGGTCAGGAGACTTTTGGCTGCTGGAGGACAAGACTTGCTCTGTTCAAAGAAGAGGCGGATGGTCTCGGAAACATCTCCCTGTCTCCAAAAACAAAATAAGGGTGTGGATCAGAGCTATGGGTAGAGAATGGGGACGCCACTGGGGTTTCAACACGGTTCCGGTAAGTAGGATAAAGCACAGCAACCATGCTGGAATTGCACAGAGGAATTGGAATCAAAATTAGACAAAAGCTGTCACAACACAGAATAAAATTTCCTGGGTGTTTCATTTGCAAAAAAAGGTAAGAATACCAGTATCATCTCATTGCTCTATTTTTCACTGCTGCATCACCACAGACCGTTTATATTTCTTCAGGATGAATCCATTTCTAAATCCAAGAATCAGAAACACTCTAGTGATGTCACTAGAAGGCAGTATACACCAAGGCATAAACAGAGGTGAAAGAACTAACTTAATTACTCGATTCACCCATTTTCTCCATCAGGCAATGAATCAGAAGTGCACAGTCAATTACCAACTCCTATGCACAAAAATTAAATGCACATGTGTGTACTTGCAATTGTTTAAGTGTAGCTTAATTGTATGAACCAACTTAAGCTCACAGTAACAGACCTGTTAATTGAATCACAATTTTTGATGTGTGACATTACAAAAAAAATAATACAAATCAGTTACATAGGAATATACTAGACAAAGCAGTTTTGACAAAGCAGATGCAGCCTAACTTGCCTAGAGATTTTAGTCTTGCTTTCTAAAGTTTTGCAGGTGAATTCATATCTTGCATTCTGTTTAAACATTATTTTCTAAAGGTTCCAGATGGCAGGAAGTGATACAAAAACTACTAAAGCGAAAAAACCCACAACCAACCAACAAATAATAACCAACTGCCATTCTAACAGTCAAGCTAACTATCCTTCAAACATGAGTAAAAAAACTGCCAACATTACAGAATTTCCATATCAAGGGACTGAACAGCAGAAATTAAGACAACTACTGCCACACTCACCTGTTCCAGGTCCCGGACCATTTCTTCTTGGCTGCAGTTAAAAATCCTACTAAACAGCTTTACAATCTGCTTATCGTTCAAGTTGTAAACAATTTTAATGACGCCTGGTAACAGCAGCTTAATGGTCAAGTATACATCACCATGAAAACCATCTGAAAAAAAAAAACCCACAGACCATTACAGACTGTCAAGTTTATTTTCACGTACAGGGTTGGTTGTGCCCATTAGCATGATCCCTGGGGAAAAAAACACCCAGCTGGGGCTTCTTTCCACCATGCTGTTCTGCTTCACGTGAAAGATTTCTTAGGGGAAACACCCACAAATGTCTGCCAAATCAGATCTCAGCACTAAGTTTGGTGGGACCTACAAAGATTCCCCACTATCCTAAACTGAGACATTCTTGCCTGAATTTGTTATTTAGATAAACAGTTCCCTTTGCAAACATTACCTCCATAGTTTAGAAATCATCATAGCGCACAGCTTGAACTACACAGCGACCAGATTTTATTTCACCCTTTTAAAATAGCACTTTGAGGTTGCTTTTGAGAGGACTTTCATATGCTGAGAATGGCAAGCAGGAATCATACCTCCTCCGGATCCCTTCTTCAGAAAATCCTGAATGATCTGTGTCTTCACATTATAGCTAGGCTTTTCAGCAACCAGGGCACAGAGCTTTCTGAACTCTCGAAGCAAGCAGTCTTTGTGCTTCGGATCACATTTTTTTGCAGATAGGCTAGACTTGTGGGAAGGGTCTGCAGAGACATCTTCTGAATTCTTCGGCTTGGCTGCATCAAAGACATAAGAAGCTGCTTTTTTAACAAATATAATTTGGTGCAGATTTTGAAGTTGAAGCTACCTCTGCTTGGCAAGCTGAAAAGAGCAATCCTAGTGCGCTGGCAAAGCTTCAGAACTGAATAATGATGAGTGCTATGCCAAAATTTGCAACTTTAAAAAATTAATTACCATTAAAAAAACTGAAACAATTTTTTCCATTAGTTTTGGTCTTCACAGTACCCCAGAATTTTCTAGACCTTAATTCTACCAGGCAAATATGACTTCTCAAAGGTTTAAAGGAATTCCTGCTGGCAGATGCTCCTGTGTTATTTTGACTTTATAGGCCTCTGCCCTTCACAGCAAGGTATTTTCCTAAGACCATTTCTAAAATGGGGGGAAAAAAGTCCCCAGCCCCTTTTCTCTCCTAAGACTAACAGCCCCTATACACACTCATCTCTTTAGCTGTGTATGTGGCAACACGTGCTCTGGGCGGTTCAGAGCTACATGCCTGTGTCAGGTCAGTTAGTGCTTACATGCCAACTGTCCTGCTGGCAGCTGTTTCTCAGGACAAGCTGTTGAGAAGTCTTCCCTTCCATGAACACTGTAACTGGGAATCACTCAGAACCAATTTTTTTACAGATTTTGAGCTCCACAGGGAATATCCTTAATCTATACCTTCTACTATATATATATCTAGTTCGATTGAAATTGGCCAATGGACTAAGGCAGTAGGGGAGTCAGCCTGACAATGTGGGTTACTGCATAAACTTTGTTTCCTTGGGAATACTAGGAACTAAACATCAGTTCTTTCAAGACTGACAGCCTAAGAAAGCACTAACAATTTCTGGCAAAACAGATTTAGTTACTTTTTAAAAAACTAAACCATCTTCTATAGACAAAAACCTACTGATCTGCACCAAGTTATAAAACCTCTAATGCCAGTATTAGAAGAGAAGGATTTCTCAGAATCAGTTTCTTAAGTCCTACCTGTGAAGCCAGAGAACTTCTTTGGTGATGGAGTGATGAGAGCTAATGGATCTTTTGTAGTTATTTGTCCTGTGGCAGTGATTTTAGCTTGAACTATCACTTTTTTCTTCGGTGTACTTGCAGCCTTGGAATTAGCTTCTGTAAAACAGCAAGGTTCAAGCCAGCAGTCAAAAATAAACTCACACCTCAACATATTACAAAAGATAGACTGCAAGAAACAAGTCTTAAACGAACTGGGGATGGAGAAGAAAAAAGTGAAGGCTCATTTTTCAGATAACAAAAATCAAGACTACATAATTTACTAAAGATCATGGAAAAAAAGCTGAAAATGGCAAATAACTGATACTTCGTCCTGGGATTTAACTGCCTGTGTCTGCATGTGAATTAAATCACGTAGACCTTCTCCATAATCAGTCACAACAAATGAATTAAGAAGTGCTATTGGAGAAGTGACAACTTCTTCCCTTTCCTATAGGTCTGAAACATGGATTTGAGCAGCATTACACACTCCATCACTAGGTCATACTAATATATCTGTGAGAACTTTGTAGTAAAGGCACAGCTGCGTGGCAATCAGTGACATACCTTGAAATAAGAGTAAAGAAGAAAAGCGATACAGGTGCTGCCTTGTGTCTCACCTGAGATGTGCTTGTTGATTAATTCTTTCTCCTCATCTTGTAGCTCTTCCCATCCTTCCAAGTCTGTGATGTCTTCAATTTTCTTGGTGCTGGCCCGGGCCTTCTCTAGCTTCTCAAAAATGCACTTCACATGGTACCACTCTTTCATGTCCCCACCAGACTCCGTGAAAGGATTGGGCACAATTTTTCCGATGCGCACCATTCCCTTCACGATCTTCTCCTTGCATTTCTTGCAGCCTGCCGTGCCACGCTTGGCATAGTCTACACAGTACCTCTGCTCTGCCATGTCCTCTGCAGCTGTGCAGGCTTGGCGAAGGCAAGTGTTCAAAAGCTGAGAGAAACGCAAAGCCCCAGCACCACCCCCCTGGTTTCTGCCTGCGGACTGGAGAGATACACGCTGTAACAGCAGCTGGTGCCAGTAACCGGGGCTGGCCTCGGGGAGCCCAACACAGCACAGGTAGGGTCTTGGCAAGGTGACCTGTGCTTGGGGGGAGAAAAATCCTGTGGCCCTGCCGAGTGCCCGGGCAGCTTGTGCTAGTGTCCTGCTGCCTGCGGGCATCCAGCCTGCTCCGTGTGTGCTGCAAGCAAAAGAGGAGACACTGAGCCACCCCCGGCCGCCCTGAGCCCTGCGCCTTATGCCCGGCGCGGTACGCGCAGCCTCTCGGAGGCCTCACCCCCGGCCTGCCCCACCTGGGACTCGGTCCCGCACCCCCGCCACAGCCTCCGTCACCCCCTAAGCCCGCCCTGCAGGCCCCGACCCTCCTCACACGCCTGCCCCACAGCCCCCTCCTCACCGCCAGCCCCTTCTCCCCTCACACCCGAAAGCCGGCCCCACCGGCCCGCCCCAAGGCCTCCTTCCCGCCACAGCCCAACCGCCGCTTCCCGCCGCCACGGGCCCCCCAACCCCGTCCCCCGCCGAGGGGAACGGCTCACCGAGATCCTCACAGCGCCGCCATCCCACCCTCAGGCCCGGCCGGCGGCCGCGACGCCCTCCAGCCCCCGCTTTAGGCCGGAGCCGCCGCCACCGCCGCGCCTTTGAACGCGCCCCGCGGGCTTCCGTAGGGCAGCGCGCGTGCGCCCCGCCTCTTCCGCCCGAAAGTGGCGCCCGGGCCCTGCGCATGCGTGGAGCGCCGGTGCTCGCCTGGCCGCGCGCTGTTCCCGCCTTGGGTGCCGCGAGCGCGTTCCCGCCTTGGGCGCGCTGAGGCGATGCCGTCCCCCGCCGGCTGCCAGGCTTTTCCAGGGCGCCGCGTCGAGCTGGGCGCCGTCTGAGGGGAGGCCCCAACCCTGGCCTCACCACATCGGTCCGGCGAGAGTGCTGGGCCATGTTGGTGTGGGTTTGAGGTGCTGTTGTGTCACCTGGCCTTCAAAATTGGCTCTTCGAGAGCGCTGTGCCATGTTTGTGCAGGTCTGAGCTACTGCCCTGTCCCCAGCCTCCAGAAATGGGCCCTTCAAGAGTGCTGTGCTGTAGAGGAATTATAGAGGACTATATGAAAAGTTTATTTATAAAAAAGGTTGTGATGGTTGTTAAAGACATAAGGTATGAAATATTAATAAGGAAAAGAAAAAAAGGGATTGTAGAAGAATTATAGAGGAACATATGAAAAGTTTATTTGTAAAAAGATTGTGATGATTGTTAAAAACATAAGGCATTAAATGTTAGGAAGAAAAAAGAAAAAAAAAGGAGGAATTGTAGAGGAATTAAGCTGGGTTAATTAACATTGGTAATATACAGCTGTGGGCTGGCTTCAGGGGCAGTGGGTTGGCCGATGTGGATAAGGTGCAGCTGTGGCTGGTTCCTGCTAAGTAGTTAAAATAGCTCTAAGGGGGATGGAAGAGGAGCAGTCAATGAGGAGAGACCAGAAAGAAGCAGAGGGAGGAGAGAGTGTGCCCTGGCTGTACAAGAGACAAGGAGGATGCAGCAAAGGGACTGAAGATTATGAAGAAACAGCATGGACAGTAGATGAACCTTAGAAACCTTGTGGGGGATTGGTGGCTGTGCTGGGGCAAGGTGTGACAACTACTTATTGAAGTTAACCTGGTATGGGATAGTAAAAGCCTTGTTGCAGCCTACTAGTTTTGATAGTGCAGTGCTGCCCTGTCACCTGTGCTTCAAAGTGGCCCCTCCAAGAGTGCTGTGTTATACTTGCACAGGCCTAAAATGCTGCTCTATAACCTGAAATTGTCCTTCCAGGAGTCCTATGCTGTGTGCGGGCCTGAGGTGCTGCCCTATGCTGGGGCCTCCAAACATAGGCTCTACGAGAGTGTTTGTGTGGGCACTGAGGTGCTACGTGTTGCACCAGCCCCCTGGAAACAGCCACCCTTCATCCCAGTACGGATGGGCACGTGCCTGCAGTTCAGCTGTTGGCTCCCTGGTGGTGGCACCCGTTCCTGTTCGCTGATTAAAGTGCTGTTGTGCTGTACCGAGAGGGTGATGAGGAAGCTGGTATGGATGCCTACACACCACTGACAGGATTCCTGCCTTCAGCCAGGTAAAGGATGCTGCATAGGTTGTTGTGGCCAAGCTGTCCCTGAACTGCTCTGCTATACCTCAAAGGAAGAGTATGAGACATAAGGGACAGAATTTGCTTCACCAGATGTGTATCTGTCTTTTTTGCTGGCCTCCAGCTAGTTGCAAAGTGAACTACAGGCAGTCTAACTATGGTCACAAAACTGGGATGAAGCCTGTGAGATAGGCATTTCTCGTCAGTAGGATCTAGCTATAAAGCAGTCCATCTGCATTACTTTGAAATACTTTGCTCTTGGACAATGTGTTTATTGGAAACATACTTTCTGTCCTTTGTGGCCCAGAAGTAGTGGAACCTCACAAACAAAATAAAAAAAAAAACCCAGCTGTCCTAACCAAATCCAGCTGGGGCTTTGAGTCACAGGGCAGGAATTGCAGAAGGATTAAGGGAGTTTGCAAAGGACTTCTTGACTGCTATTGACATTTCATGGAAGGCATCCAGACCAGCGCTATGTTCCAGTTTTAAAACGCTAAACCAAAAGACTGTATGTATTCAGCTCCAGGACCATGCATTTGATAGACTTGGATTAAAGGTATGTGTATTTTTAATAGTTCAAATTGCTTTGAAAAAGATGAAACATTGAGAAATTATTTACAGAACCAGCAGCAACTTGTGCAATGGTTTGTGTTAACACTGACAGCTTACAGGGGAAGAAAATAAAACCCGGGAAAAGATGTGGTGGGTACATTTCAGAGAGAGTGTGCTGGGGGTGCAGTGCAGCGTTCACTGCATCCCCTTTGGTGAGATCTCTCATTCAATGTGTGTTTGAGCCTGGTAAAAGAGATGGAAAGAGAGACTCGGAGGCTGACGCTGCAGTGTGTCATCAGATTTAAATAAGGCACTTGAGCAACCTCTCAGTGGTCGGATTCGCTTCCCTAACTTTTACTGTCTAAAAGTCAGCAAAATGATCAAAACTAGGCGGTGTCTATCGTCAGTAGAGGAACCTGTAGAGGGCATTTCAGAGGCTTCAGTTAGGGTGAGATGAATTGCCTTCTGGCTCTTTTCAGTCTGGAGGGTGTTTAGATGGCAAGCGTGGACAGGTAAGTGAAGCAGGAGCGCTCCCCTCTGGAGAGTCACGCTGAGACTGGAGATTGATGACCTGACCCGTGATGAAATGCATTTTGCGCAGGCAGGTGGCAGAACGCTGCAGGGAGAAAGTGTGAGTTTCAGATTAATTTCTGCAGTGAGAAACAGCCACAACTGATGTTTGGTTGCTTTTGAAAGGCCTGGGAATAACAGCAGCAAAGCTGTGGACTCTTAATGCTAGTTTTCTTTCTCCTGAGCAATGGAGCTGAAAGACTGTTCAACCTGGAGCATGAATTTTGTTATTCTTCCACTGTGGCCCCAAGGGAATGGGTGGAAAGCTGGAACAATACATCTTCTGCTCTTTTTGTGGCTAACAGGTCTGAGGTGACATTAGAAAGTGATGGGAAAGTTTCAACTGGCATGGGACTGAAGGGCTGTGATTTTAGTCACTGCTCTTAAGTTTCCCACGTAAGCACTTTCTTCCCCTGAAGTTGCGATGCGCATCTACTGTTCTTACTCTGAGTGGGAAGGTATGTTTGCAAGGGGAGGAATTAAGATTACTTTGGGTTTTACAGTCTTATTTGAATAAACTCCTCCAACTCCCACTTTGGCCAAGATGTACCTCTAAACAGCTGTGAATAGAGCAATATATCTAGTGAGCATCTTTCCACAAAACTACAGGACACAGTTCACAGAAATCTGAGAGAAAACTAGGAGACAAATCACTGCTGTTTCTCAAAGGATCAGTGAGGAATCGCTGCTGGTGTCTCTCATGGTAGCTAATACCAGAATTGCTGAGATGAGCCTCTTAGCATAATGCTCTCTGTGTGTAAAAGTCATCAATGACAGACTAGCAGAGAGGTCCCTAGGAAAGTAGAGCTGTGTTTTAAGTAGTTTATTCTACTAATACGAGGAAGATAATGCCCCAAAAGTCAGATTTAAAAGTCTAAGTCTGTCCTTGCTTAAGCAAAGTGGCCATCAGGGCTTCTGTCAGAAGTTATAATATACGTGACAGAGAAATAAAGGTCTCAGGTTTTGTTTGTGGTTTTTTTCCTCAGTGTTAAGTGAAAACTAGTGTTAGTTTCATCTTACGCTACTGTTGAAAATAGTTCATAAAAAAGGTTCATCTTCTGGGGATACCTTAAATTGATGGTGTTTTGAACTGAAATGAAAGTTTCAGTGCAAGACTTCATTCAGAGTTAGATTCTAATGAATCCCATCTTCTTGGTATTGAGAAAATGTCCAGAATCTCACTAAAATCAAATAAAGGGAGGGAGATATTTAGAATTTTAATAACTGCAATGAACAAATATATCTCCCTCCTTGGCTGCTAAAGAAGATACTGAATCTGGACATGCGGTTTATTAAAATATAAGAGATAAAGAGAAATGGAGAAGTTTATGGAAAGCAGACATATATACATGAAATACATTTGCAAAAAAGGGAAGTGATGTCAGTTAAATAACAGATCAAGAAGCCATGTAAGGGAGTTATCAGGCTCAATATTACTGGATTATTTGCATATATATTTGTTGGTAAGACTTTGTTAGGGATTTGAAAGGAAAAGCTACTACCAGCTTAATGGTGAAGTAAAACATGGAGTTGTAGATGGCAGTTCAGTCTGAAAGGATTTGCAGTGGTTTTGGTTTGAGAAGTGGCTTACAAGGCTTTCTGGCTTTTAAGAGTGTGAAAAGTTGAAGTGGGTATAACAGGAATGAAATCTCTTACAAGCCTCTTTCTGGCTCTCCGTTTGGTGGGGAAGGGGGAGAATATAATCCATTGTCAGTTTGCTTTTCTTCAGTTCACATTTTCTTATGGACAAGAAGGGTGTTTCCTGGAATGGGAAGTGGGACTACATACGATCTAAGGTGTAACGCAAAAATGTGGATCTCAAAAGAACAGCTGTTCCCTTCTGTAGGACATACTATGAGGTGCACGGACAGCAGTTCACCTTTCCTTTCCCTCCGTATTAGTGTTCTCCAGGGCGGTGCTTGCGATGCAGTGCATATGACACATGCGGCCATGTAACTCCTCTGCAACCCTGTTCCCATCGGAGTGACATGCCTGCCTAGGGCAGTGACAAAAAAATGACAATGAATGTGATATTATCCTGAAATTGGTATATACAGCCCTCTCCAGAGGAGACAATTTTGGAATGTGAACTTTGTCCTTTAATCCAAACATGGCAAAAGCCTGTCTCTCCCCTCCCTCTTACCACATCTCAGCTGTCTTTTTGAGGGAGAATCTCGATGTTTGGCACATGGACATTATAAATATCTGAGTACAGGGAAACAAATGTGAAATTGGTCATTTCCAAGTGCAGGTTGCCCAAAGAGTCATTTAACAGCCACAAAAAGTATGTCAGAGATCTCCAAAGGCGTTTAGGAGATGCTCATGCCTGTTTGCTGTTAATGCTAATGAGAAGTGAGTGTCCAAATCACTTGGACGGGTTTTGAAAAGTCTCAACTAGATTCATGTCTTCCTAGAGGAAATTACACTTGACAGGAGGCTTCTGATGCAGACAGAATAAGGGCATTGGAGGCCACTGTTTGAATTCAATGTATTTCGGTTCAGAAATTTGCCAAATGTGCAACATATACAGATGCTGATATTGACACCTCTATTCTACTGTCAGCTAATATAATATCCTTTATTTTTCTGCTTACTGCATATGCTGTTAAATTAGACGGACATATTTGCAAGGTGAATGACAAGTGTAATTGGCTATAAATGCTCCATTTAGAGAGATTGCAAACTATGTTTAAGTTACACCCAACTGCACCTGTACTTGAGATGCAAAGTCATTCAGCTCCCACAGCACCTTCATTATAACCATGCTTCATCCTCCCACACAAATAGATTCTGAGGAAAATAATTTCTCCCCAAATGTACATCTGCCGCATATTATACCAGCATCATTACAGGCTGCAAGTATAGTGAACGCAAATCTCATACCAACATATTGTTGGTGCCGATTGAAAGATGACACCTACTTTTGGAAAACAAAGGAAAGCTAGAATAAAAGCTTGACAGTTTTAGTTTTTTTGGTTTGTTTCAAAGCATTTCCCAAATTAATTTGTCGCTTCTACATGCTTAGAGAAGATTTTTTCAGAATTTTAATTGAAATTTTTAGCTTTGGATCCTTGAAAATGAGATTGAAACCACGGCTGAAATATTTTTAATTGACCTTGTTAAGGAACCACTGTTTCTAAAACCTAGAAACCATTTTAATACCATTCTTTGAGACATCTGAAATTAATTTTAGGAAAACATGAATACTTTCAAGGAAGGCTATAAAACTTTTTTGTCTTTTTTCATTTGGAAAGTCTTTAAGGCTTCTGATAAAAAGGCTATTTTTGAATGCAAAAAGCTTTTTATTAGAACACTTCTGAGTAGTTCTGCAAAGTAACATTTGTGACCAGAAAGAGAATGGTGCAATTTAATCAGTGCCTACCCTTCATTGTCCCTGTCAGATCTGCAGATGGTTGTGTTAAAAGCATATGCGTGCAAAACACTTCTTATTATCTTAACAGCCAGGAATCTTGCAGGTTTTGTATTCCCAATTTTTCTTCTGTTTCTTCATTATACTAAGTGGCCGTTGTATACCGATAAAGACCAGACAGGGCCGAGGCCGTTTGAACTTTTTTTTGTGTCTCAGGTAAACTCTGTTCTCTGCTTTAATACAAAGTAATCCCAAGGCTGCTGCACACTTTCCTATGTTCTTTCAACACACATTTGTCAAATCTGTACTTGACAGCTGGTCTGCATGGGTGACATACATTCAAAGGAAAGACAGTTAAATGAAAGAAACTCCTAAACAAATTCAATATAGATTGTGCTGTGCTGCCTGCCATGTGGGACTGAAGTATGCTTGATTGCAGATCTAATCGTACTCTGATACCTGAGCAGCAATAATGACAGTCGCTCCATCTTGTCCTGCTCAAGGAGGCTGTGAGATATCTTTAGCTATATGAAGTATTAGCACTCTTCAGGCTTTCCCCAGCCAAGACCATGTTTCAGGCAGCAGATGAAAATTCAGGTACAAGATGACGTCTGGAGATGCCAGGTCTTGGCCTCAGCTCTTCAGCTAGTGTAGGAGTTGTTACCTCTGGGGGTTTAACAGAGCCTCAGGATGCCCCCCACTAAAGAAGCATAGTCAAACTTCTGCTTGGAGGGAAATTAAACTGTTTAATGTTACAGGAAATTTTCTTGCTTTAGTGCTAAACTGCTTTATTTCTCTTTGAATCTTCCCATATGCAGTGTTACACGTTGCTGTGCTAAAGGCTGTATGTGTAATTAGTGACTTGTATGACTCTCAAAAGTTGCAGTCTAAACCTTAATCCAGCCTTCATGTTGTTCACCATGCCACATCTCTTGAAAGCATTTTTGATCAGGGGACTACAATTTTTAGAGTCAATTCCGTATTGAAGCCGACTTTTATTAGGGAGATAGGATGTTACAAAAATGTTAAACTGGTCCTTGTTAGAAACCAGAGACATAAAATCTCCAGAGCCAGATTGTGACTGCCACTGCAGAGCTGTTTATGCAGCTGTTTATGCAGAGAATAGCTCTCCAGGGAAGGGCTATTTGCTGCTGCTGCTGCACCAAAGACCCTACACCTAGATGCCAGTGCTGGAACCAGGGGTTTTGGGTTCCTGCCTGAACAGCGTGAGTCCTTATGATTGCTAAGTGCCTTGTTCTCCCCCCTCTGGAGAGTGAATGGGTTTTCACTATCCCTCTGTCTCACTTGCAGCGCCCTGGGGCATGGGAAATGGGATAAAAACAAAGCTAAAGCAAATGCAAAACCTCTGACCTATCTGTGGATGTTGCTTCTGGGGCTATTTTTTTCTGTGTATCCTCGGAGCATGTTGAGGATTGCCAATTTATTGTTGCCTGGGATATCTTCTCCCCTTTGCTTTCAATGAAATGTAACTCCTTTTTCTTTCTGAAGGTTTTTGCAAATGACCTTAAGATGAACTGAGGAGCTG
The DNA here is from genome assembly GCA_035590215.1 of Microhierax caerulescens. Taxonomy (NCBI): domain Eukaryota; kingdom Metazoa; phylum Chordata; class Aves; order Falconiformes; family Falconidae; genus Microhierax; species Microhierax caerulescens. The sequence continues at coordinate 105,253,455 of JAVJGJ010000001.1, forward strand.
CCATTTAGTTTCCATGTATCTCCAGCCAAATAACTACATATTTACTTGGTTACTATCAGAACCACCAGGTCCTTCTCTGCAAGGCTGCTGCCCAGAAAATTGGGTCCCAGCCCGCGCTTACGCATGGGGATAAAGCTGTCTCAGGTAGAGGGGCTTTGCTGAATTCATGAGGTTCCTGTTGCTCTCTTTCTCTAGACTGCTGAGACTGCTCAGTAAAGTCCATGCTTGGCCTGTCCCTCAGTTTTCTCATCCCATTCCTTCTTGGCTCCCAGTTTTCCCCCTTCATTATTCCAAATCTGGAATCTCATTGAAATAAATATGAGTGAAATAAAATGAGTGAAAACACCTGCATGTTGAAGCAAATATATTTGAAACAACATTTAAAAAGCTTTTCCATCTTGGTTATCATCTATATGGTTGCTATTTTGGAGAAAGCCAGTCTGCTTGCAGTTACACCATTACCTTTACACACAAGGTCATGTTAACTGTCTGAGCAGATACTGACAGTGTTGGAAACACCCACCTGCTGCAGATGAAACCCAATTAACCAGCCTCATGCTGTTATAAAAACCCCAAGCAGTAGCTCTGCTGGTTTTTCACCTGGGAAGAGAGACGTGTGGGCTGTGTTCAGGCTGAGCTTGGAGTTTTAGTCTGTCTTTCTGAGGGCTCCTTTCCTTTATGATAGGGGATGCTGTGCTGAATACCACTAGTTGAGAACAATGCTTGTCTGATCAGTGAATTTTCTTTAAACCAGGTCTAATTGCCCTATCTAGATGTGTCATTTTCCCATTAGTTTCAGGGGTATTTTTAGACTAGTCAGTAACTCTGTGATATGACAGGACCCCTTAAAAGCACTGGTAGCTTAGCTTGTAGAGTCTAAAAGAAAGGGGTGTAGGATTTGCCTTGTAAGGAGGCTGGCAGCTGTTCTGAAGGTGTTTAGATCTAATCCATACTAATGAGATAGCTTCTTATCTAACTGAACAATAACATTTCTTAACTGCTTTCTGTCTTCTTTTGAAAACCTATGTATTAAATTACTATGAGACAATAGTTTCTAAAAGGCATTCTCCTAACTGTAGTTTCTTTGCTAAATTGAATGAATCTAGTGAAGTGTCTCTTAGAAACAAATCTTTTTTAAACCTGCTCTCTATTCTTCTTAACCTCTCTGCCCTAAACAATTTCTGAGACAAGATGAATACCAGTCGGTGAAGATCATAGCTACATATATCCTACTTAAGCATTCACTTGGCTGGTAGCCTGGAATAAGTCACTTTTGAGGGTTAAACAACTTTGGGAGCTATGGATGGGACCTCATTATGCAATGTGTAAGGAGAGTTATGACTGTAAGTTAGTTGCTTGAGTTTAGTTGCTGTGTTCACTACATAGAAAGTACAGGCACTGAGGTTACCCTGGTGTTGAAACCTCTTAGCTGAAACCTGAAACAGTGTGGTGCCCTCCCTCCCATGGGAATCTTCTGCACTTTGCCCTCTTTTTGCTGATTTATGGCTCTCCAGTTTTGCCACTAGAAAATGTAATAAAAGGAGATTTCCACTCCCTGTAAGGATATGTCCTTGCTCTGAGATACTTGAATTGCTAGTGCTATCTTAAACATGGCCTGGCCTTAATACCATGGCAGAGAAGCAGACCAAGTCATTGATAAAACTTTGAAATCAGAGCCTTCCAATTTGAATCTCAGGTGTCCCCAAGGCTCTTCAGCACCCCAAGACAGTATCTCTAAACACAAAGTGGTGTGTTGCTTAGAGTGATCTCCACCTCCCAGTGTACTTACCGATTATCTGGATGAACCAGGCTGGGGCATTTCCTCCTCCTTTAGGAGTGTTGTGAGCTGAAACTCTGGATTCTTTTTCACAGCCCAAACCCTGCTATGGTCTGTCAACAAAGATGTATTTGACAAGGGTTGGGAAATAATACGACCAGGAAAATGAACCAAAAGCAGTTGTTTTCTTCATTAAATAATCTTACTAGCTTTTTCTGCTGATAGAAAGTTACCTTCTAAGGACAGATAAAAAGAGGTTTCTAGCTAGATCTGTCTTCAAGTGGGACAGGAAGAGAAACCTGGATTCGTGTTCAAAGAACCACCAAAATATATGTTTCCAAACTTCATGCTGCAACCTTAAATGTGTGTGTCCTAGAAAAATCACTAAACCAAGTAACTGCTTTTTAAATCCATCTATGGGCTGAATTTTGAAATCCCAGTGAAATGCATAAAGTCATCTTAGATTAAGAATTTAACTCACCTGTACTGCATGCTTAGAGTCAGATGGGATTTGGATCATGATTTGGATCACTTTTCCCACACAACAAATGACACTTACATGTCTCTGGTTGAAATTCAGAGTGGAATAGGATATGCAGCTTTGTCCCACCCTACGTGTAGCTATTTTAGCTGAGCTTTGGTCTCTCCGACTCACTGCATTTCCATGTGAGCTGTGTACCTCTTCCTGAATTAACGTGAGTTCTGAGTAGATCTCCAAACTGGCAGGGTTGCTGCATCCTGGGCTTGCTTTCAAATACCTACATCCTTAGGGGGAACCCGTTTTCTAGTTAATGTGATGGGACATTCCTTCCTCCTCTGCATGCAGAATGAGCACCAAAAAGCATGACCAAATGCTTCCAAACAATGCCAGATTCTCTTAGGATTGATACCACAAAGCAGTATGTTACTACGTGCTCAGGATTTTGCTCATGAACGTGCTTAACTGTCTATGTGATGGAAATGGAAGTTTAGTTCAGTGATGGTTTGCTCACTTTCTGAATGTAAACAGTGATCTGGAGGGTGCAGAAAGGACCCTCTAAAGAGGTTGTGTAATGTTAGAGATCTGTTTTCCATAAATGCTCCCCCAGCGACTCTCCTGCAGATGAAGTGGCTGCCAGTGCTGTACTGTGCACTAAAATTGTCAAGGCTTTCTCTTTTCCAGACTTCATAATGGGATCATACCGCAGGTCCTACTTAACTTGCCCTTGCTTCTGAGCAAAAACCTTTTTGATAAAGGTGTCCTTAACTCTTTCAGGGCACTGAACAGAGGTCGCTAGCTGCTTTCATACCTGCCTCTGGAGTTGCTGCATAACTTAAATCATCATGTTGTTCTTGCAAACAGTTCTCCCATTTCATTCTAATGCTTCAAAGAATTACTGGACCTCATAATATTGATCTATTCACTTCCTATCCTTTTATAGCTGCCTATATAATTTCTGATACTTAAATCTGACAACTGTGTCCCCAAGATGACTGTTCTTAATGTTTAAATGATTGCTACCTTCCATCAAAAAAAATCTAGCATTAGAACAGGAAATACAGTGCGAAAGCAATAAAATAGTATGTCTATGGATTAATTTCAGACTACCCTTTAAGTATAAAACCAATGTGTTGAATATAACTCGATTTTTAGCTAAAAGCAGATCAAAGTTCTCTAAGCGCTAACAAGAAATCACCTGGAAATAGTGCCAACTGCAAGTAAAAGTGTCCAAATTTTGTACATGTCATGTATATGAAACTGCATAGAAAGAATTATTTCAGAATGAACAAGAGGCATATGCTTTTATGTAGATATCACAAAGATAAAGGATTACGAAAATGCTAGAAACAGCAATTAATGTACTAGGTGTTTCAGTAATGCCATTTCCTCTCTGTTGAGCAATACAGTGCTTAAACTTTATTTTTTAGTGGATCTGTGTTTCTGTGCTAAAGCATTGCATATAATTTCGGGGTATAACTTTTTATCAATGCAAAAAAACCTCCCTGCTACTCTCTTTCCAGCTCTGCAGACCACCAAAGAAACTACTAATGTAATTTTGATTTATACCTCTACTGTTTTCTCAAGCTCTGGGACAAAGATTCCCTAAAGTGCTTTAGAACAGAGGTCAGGCTGCATTTTTAAAAAAGAAGTCTCTGATCTGTAACATAAACCCCACACTGTCTAGCTCTGCAGTCTAACCAGGCTTGGAAGCTGCTGATTTGGTAGGAGGGTAACTGTGCATGCAGCAGCTGCATAGATTGCATCACATCTTCATAAGGCAGTTAGATGCTGTGGAGGGCCAAGTTTCCAGTTTTCCCTCTATTACCATACCTTCCTGTTCTTCTAGAGCCATCCATCAAGCATAGGAGGTGTCTTAAACAGCCGATGCCAACTGCAACTGCTTACCATGATGTTTAGCTTCACTGCTAGTTCTGCACTCCTCATTGAAACTGTACAGCCTCTCTCTCTGGGTCTGTTAAGAGCTGCAGCCTTGCCTAACATGCTTCCTATAGTTTCTGGCTTTTGGCTTGACATGTTTGTCTATTTCTTTGTTAGCACACATAGCAGAGAAGCCTTTATCCAGCTTTGTCTGTTTGCTCTGGATTCCTAGTACAAATATCAAATGACTTTGAGACATCTATCTTTTAAGGGTAAAACAGGCATGAAAATCAAACGCAGCAGTTTTTGAATCTGGGCAGCTTCCAGAGCATGAGCTTTTAAATTTCTGTGCTTTGAGGCAGATGCTTTTTAACAGTTGTCTTGCTTATCTGATGATCAAAACTCCTGATAGTTAAGTGATAAATACATGCCAGTCCTACCATCTATCATCCAAAATATGCTTGGATTGTTTGCTTCTTTTGCAGATAGTGTGTTAGGTGCTTGCATTTGTTTGGGACCTTGTTACACTTCTGATGCTTATATTCTATGCAAAAGAATGAGATTTGAAAAAATTGTGTTCCCA
>JAVJGJ010000001.1:105265085-105308989 GCA_035590215.1 Microhierax caerulescens
GGAACCACAATGATTTTCCTGTACCACTTATAAGTCTAAGAAAATGTAAAACCAGATTCTGCTCCCCCCAGCCCAGACTTCAGCAAGATGATCTTAAAGACGTTGAAACTAGTGACAGCCTTACTTAATCTGTTAGCTGTTTGGTAGACATGCATGTGTTGGTTAAAAAACAGTCTCTGTGCAGCCTTCCACCTTTGCAGCAGGGCAGGGTACATCCCTCTTGAATCATGACCACAAAGCACAGATCTGCCATTACAGACTTGCTCACAAAATAGCATCAACCAGAAAATGTAAACCAAATTAAAGCACTTGTTCTCTGTCACAAAAGGAATGAGACATTCCCTTCTGCAACATATCTGTCTTGGGTTTTCTATGGCTAATTTATGTATTTTTTTAAACCGCTGTAGAACACTGCTGGAAACAAGGTATTGACAACCCCAGTGTTCAACTCAAAACAGACTTGAAACTAGTTGTGCAATGGTTCTTTTCTCTGAGGGTTTTTTAGTGTAGCTTGCAGAACTGTGCAGTGAAGTGTGACTTGTATGCAGCTTGGTTTTACTTTGCTTGACTTGTGTATTATCACTTGAATAGGACAGTGATGATGGAATGATGATACTCAAAGGACGTGCTCCTGCAGATGGTGTTACATGCACATCTCAGTTGGTATTCCCCATCCTGTTCATGTTCCTTATCACACGCTCATGGCTGCAGTATCTTCTTACCTTCTAGATACACCATGCAGGCTAGAATAAAAATGTCCTCTCTGTTTTTCCCTCAGCTTCTCTCCTCCTATGTGGGTGGAGGAGGGGAAGAGGAAATGAAAAAGTCTTAAAATTGCATTCTTCTGTGAAAGGGCTTGATGGCTAGGATGAAGGCATACAGCTGCTTTTTAGAAACCATGGGGAAGCTTGGTGTTGGTGAGACAAGAAACCTTCACTCTCCACTTGGCAGGGTGTCTTCTGAGCTGATTCACCAAAGTTTTGCCCTATGGACTGAGAGTGTGTCCTGCACATGTGGCTCTGCTCCAGACAGTGGAATGTTACAGAGCTGAGAGTGGTGCCCAATCCCACATCAGGGCCTGCCCTGGCTGCCCAGCTGCTCTGCATGTTCCCCATGAACCTCTGCACTCGCAACTATTGCAGATCCCCTCTGAGCTTCCTTGAGCCTCTATTAGGTGAAGATTTGACAGGCTTACATTTCTGTTAAAATTCACATGCTTAAAGGCCTCTTACTCCCCTTCCCCCCACCCTAGCTTCTATTATAGAGGGCTAGTTTTATAAGCCTTATTAGAGTTTCATCTTGCAAAGCTCTTGGGGGCTATTTGGTGTGATAAAACACCATATAAATTGGAGTGGCTGTTGGTTTTGGAGCCTTTATTATGAGAGAATTGTTTCCAATTAGGGATTTCCTTCTCTTACATGCACAACATGTTTTTTTTCTTTGCTAGATGGCTTAAAATGCCTGCCATGTGCTGATAAGCTCTATGCTAGACCTTTTGTCTTCTCCTGCTGCATGTGTACAGGACAAAGTGCACAATGGAATAGTGGATACAACTCCTCAAATCTGTTGCCAGTCATATAGAAGCTGATACAAGACAGTATTCGTTCTCCCCAGCATCTGTGGGGATGTACAGAAATTTCAGTAATGAAGGTAGATGCTGGTTGAACGCTGCCAAATGTGGAATTACTTGGTTTATAAGACAGCTTCATAAGGCTGAGAAGATAGATTAGCAGGGCAGGAGTGCTGGCAAGTGCTGATACCAGCTGGCTGTGGGAATGGTGTCTCCTTGGTAAGACATGGGGCTGCAGGGAGGGATGCTCACGTGGGGTCCTACAGAGCCAGGCACTCTATTTGACAAGAGGAAGAAGGGCGAGCGAGCATGGACTGTTGGAAGGTTCACAGGCCAGTATCACCCAGGTCAGAAATAAGTGAAGGATCACAATGACATTTTTGTTAAACCTTTCTTTATTTCTGTTTGCCTATTCAAAGGACTTCCATCATGAATTAGACTTGATTGTAATGAGGTTGCAGAGTTCCCCCATCCCCTCACCCCAGAAGGTTACAAGAGAAATGAGCAAGCCAGGCTTTTAAGAGAATTTTATTTTTGGGGATAACATGGGTTCTGATTTAGGGGCCAAGTGATCTTCTAGGTTTTAAAAAGATGACTAGCTAAAAACACTAGTGAAGCAGGCCTTGCCAATGCATGCAGATTCTAAAGGGTGGAGCAGAGGTGGCAATTCTCTCATACTTTTTTAAAAAGAGTAGGAGATAAAATTTACTCTGGAGTCCGTAACATGCTCCAGCACACTTGTCCTCTGGTAGTGGCCTGTGCTAAAAGCATATCAATAAAACTGCTGATGCTGCTGTTAAGTAAAAGGTAATTACAAAGGATGGGGAGGGGGACATAACTAAAAATCTCAAATAATAGTTAATGCCATTCCCATTAAGTTACCAGCCTTAAATACATGGCTTACTGCATCTCTAACTTTTAGTGCTATAAAATGGTGAAAATTGCAGACTTAAGAGATCATTAGAATAATACACAATGGATTTATCTTCATGAATAAAAATGATGCAACACAGAGCTTTTTCTTTGGTGGATAGGCAGATACAAGTCGAGGCAGGAAAGACTATGTTCCCAAATAGTGTTCCTTAAGAACAGCAAATCTGTTTGTGCTCCAAAGGTTATGCTCTATGTGTGGTTAAGGCTGTGTCTTAACCTCCTTGATGTAAATAGATCTTAAGATAAAAGATGAAGCTCTTCCGAGAATGTTTTGCTGTTCCCTGGTGACAAATCAAGAAAATGTTGTGTGCTGATTAAGTCACTGTCAGAAGGTCAGCAGTCTCAGTGAACTGATTGAGAAGTCTCTTAAATGAACCACCTCTTCTTCTCCCCCTGCTCCATTACTCATTCAGCTATGTACCTGCCCTGGAGATGCGGATGGGGCGTTGTGTGCTGTAACCTCAGCAGTGACTCTCCCCTCACCTCTGGGGAAGCTTGAACAGCAGAAACTTCATGTGCTGGTGTCTATCAGCTCCACTCTAGACCATCTCCTGTTGTGGCCTGTGCCCTCCAGAATGAAATGGGAAGACAACGTATTCCCATAGTAAAGGTTAGGTTCTGTCTGCCCTTGAGCTGGTTATGTTAATGGTGGCTATTCAGGTTTTAGACTGCATCCAGCTTTAAGATGCAGTGAAATGGTGTATGTTCTCATTCCAGCATGATTGGAAAAGTACCCTAATTACCCCAGAGTGTCTTGTTATCCCAAGCAAGTCTAGAAACAATGTGCTTCCCTTCTCTGTTGTATTTCATATCTGGTAATGAGAGAATGTGCATGTGCCCTGCCTCTGCTTAGCTAAGTTGTCTAGAGGACAGGTCTCTCAGATAGTAATTTCACAGAGTTGCCCTGAATCTGGGTACAAATAAAGCAGCTGCACAGCCAAGTCAGCACGGCGGTACTGTGCTGGCACGACTCAGCTGCCAGGCATCTCACTCTGTCTTGTACAATTCTGGATACCTCTGGATATGGGATTTCTTGGGACAGTATCTGCTGATCGTGCCTTTTGCTTTCACAGTTAGTTGTGACTCCCTGTGACTGTGCTCTTGGAGATGGCCTGTGCTGCTCTAGCACTGCCCAAGATCTTGGTGGTACCAGCATGGGATGGTCTGTTCTGCAAGTGCCATGGTATATCCTGTCCTTCAGTACTGGACTGCTGTACTGTCTGCTCTCTTTTTCCCTGGAGCTCCAGCAGGTCAAGCACTTGCACCCAAACCTACTTGTGTTTGTACTATGAAGTGCAGATGATTGTGGCTTTTGGACCTCACTTGCCTTCCTGCCATCTCGCGTTAGGTAAAGCAAGCATTTTGTCAGGAGTGCCAGCAGTAAAACCCCACTGGCTCATGCCAAAGGAGACTCAGTGCTTCAGTCGTGAGGCTAAGGGGGCCATACAGTTGTATACAATGACCTCAAACAGCATCAGGAGAGGGAAGAATGCAAAAAAGGACTGCTGCAGAGGCCTGCAGGATTTTATCACAAGACATTAACCAAGCATAAATTCTGTTATTAACATTTTCAGTACAAAGCTGAACAGATCCAGGAGCTTTAGACCAGATCAGGGGTCTGTATCATCTGGCCTTTACAGCTTTTGATACCGAGCCAACTTCAGTCTCTCATGAATCAGAGCTTTGACTAGCAAGAATCTGAAAAGCTTTTGCTCTGTTTTCTAAGTGGATGAGATGTATCACCAGTGCTCCAGCTTTCCTTTTCTCCCATTTCCTAAACCAATAAATATTTCTCATAGGTGAACCTAATGGTTTAAGCACAACCTGGCGGTTCATGAAATATTTCCTTGCTTTAATCAGAATCCTGAAGCAAAGGAGGAGTGAAATAAAAAGCCAATAATATGCTTGGTTGTGTGCACAAAAGTAGAATGAAATATATGAAGCTGGTAATGGCTTTGCTGTCACATCTTAAAAACATTTGCTTTGACTTGCATAAGTGTCAATTCAGCTTGCACTTGATACATTACACCATGGATAAAGCTGCTGGCTTTTAAAATCAGGTCTCTTAACGAACGTAGACATACTCTAAGTAGCTACTCTGTATTGTTGGCTAATGATGTATATAGCAGAGAAAGCTTTTTTCTTTAAAAACTCAACTCTTAGGCTGCAATTTTTTTCTGCCATGTCTCTGCATGAAGGAGGGAACCCTGAAGCTCAACCACAATGCATGATTGAAGGCAGATCTCTTTTGCCAAGTTTAGAGCAAGTCCAACCTCTTGGCCATTTGCTCGGGAGATGTGTTAAGCCAGGCCTTGTGCTGCATCAGTGTAGCCTTCCAGCTTCTGGGCAGCCTAGCTGGGAAGAGAGCAGAGGAGCTGGGGGCTCTATGTACAGCTACGTGGAAATATATTGCAAATCTCAGCCTTCATTTGTTAAACCTTCTGTTCGCTGAACATCCTCGTGGTGGTCCTCTGTGCCTGTGTGGTGGCTTTGAACTGGATTATGGGACATGAGAATTCTCTGCTGCTCTGTCTCTATTGGAAATGCCTCACCTTGCTTACGCTTACGTCTGTTGCAGTTACATCATTTAACTGGTCTTGGAAGGACTGAGAATCCAAATTCCTCTAGATCCTCTGTTATGTGCAGGCAGCAAATGCATGACAAAATCTTATGTTCTTCTAGGCCGGGGTTCTCAAACTTTTTAAACAGGGGGCTGGTGCGCGGATTAAGTGGCAGGCAGACATCTGCGGCTGCTTGGTTCCCCTCCCAACCCCCAGCAGGGGGGTGCAGGGGGGTTCTGTAAATACGGGGGGGCTGGATTCAGGACCCTGGGGGGGCTGTATCCAGCCTGTGGGCTGTAGTTTGAGGACCCCTAGGCTGTTTGATCTTATTTCTGTCTGGGGTGTTCAAGGTCACCCGGTTATTTCTGCCCTCTTTGTGTTATCATGACAACTGAAATGCAACACCTCTGGCACCACAGAACAATGTCTGGTGGGGTTTTTTTTTGAGACCATGTGAACCGAAGGTCTCCTGGCAGAAGTCCACTGGCTGCCAACCTCCAGCCTGGCCACTCCCCTTTATACTGCTGTATGCCTTGTAGTCTTTTTCTTTTGGTTCCTTGCCTACATTTAACTACTTATCCTCCCTATCTTCATCTTTCCCCACCCCCCCCCAAAAGAAGAGTGCTGTACACAGCAGGTTAGATCTCCTAAATGGCAAATTCCACTCCCTGCCCCCAGCCCAAGATCATGGAAATCTGTCATTTTTGCCCAGGAATACCTTCTGGTTTCTCCTGTGGGATTAAAATTTGACCAGCAGCCTCCTACCACCCAGCGAACTTCCTTAATTTTCTCCCCAAGATGATACTGAGTCAAAACCAAAATCTCCTGTCTTCATCCTCTATCCTATCTGCCCTCTTTACCAACTATCTTTGACATACTCTTGCCTTTGCTTCTTACTTTTCTTCCTGAACATACCACATTTTGTTTCTGTGATCAAACCTGAGTGATGATCTTTTCTCATGTTGAGGTCACATCTGTTCATAGGCTTGTTCATGTTTTTGTCCCAGACCTTTCTCTGTTTATTATGAGAACATGCAGTAGGCCTAAGGCCCCTGTCTATATGCAGTGCTGCCCTTCTCTGGCTGTGTTCCTTGTTTCCTTCACACTCACTTTTATTTGCCCTCCTGTTGTAAGTTGTTCCTTTGTCCCTTCCTAGAACCTTGCAGTCCTCTTTCCATTTTACCCCTGCTGAATAACAAGACTTCCCTCTGTGCTAATGCTCTCCCTTCATTTCTGTGTTTGCAGGTTTTTGCATTGCTCCTCCATTCATCTGGAGTCCCTCCAATACAAACAGTCCTTCCAGAGGCACATCCTACCAGACCTTCATTCCAGTGCTTATTTTAGAGCCACCTCTGCTTTCCTTTTGTCTGGGCTGGAGACACCCCACTCTAGTGGTCTGTCCTTTGAGTGCCTGCCTCTCAGGGTAGAACTATCCACTTTGATTTATTCAGCTGGGTGTCTTACTGGACTGTCCTGGAGGGTAGCTAGTTGTTCTGAGCAAAAACTCTAGGCAGGGAAAAATGACTTGGAAGGGGCTGTGAGTTAATGCACCTTGCACTGGGCAAGACAGTTTACCTCACAGCTGCTTCTCAAGACTTTACAGTCTCTAATTTTCTTGTCATACTGCCTTGAACTTTATTTACTCTGGAGACAATTGAGGAGAAGTCTTTGAGTGTTTCTCAAACACTGAACAGTAAGAGCTGGATTGGGACGTGTGAATTGCTGAGAGCCTTAAGTGACAGCTGCTGTACTTGTGACTTGGGTGAGGAAAGTGGCTTTCTGCCACTTTATTTACTTTGCCTAAGGTCCCTAAGGCTCACTCAGAAATGTGCTTCTCAGGACTGTTTAGTGCTCGCCTGTATACAATGCAATGGAGTTAAAAGCACTTGGGATTCACCTTGCTGCTGGAAAAGCTGGGTGGGAAGCCAGGCTGCCTTGAAAGCTTTTTAAATGGGATTAAAGCTTTCCTTACTCTGAGGATAGGAATGGGAAGGCTTTTGCCACAGTGGTGTTTGATCAATGGGAAGGGGTTTTTATACCTAGGATTAGCTGTTATCCTGTTCGAGGGTCAGCCTCATGACCTGTGGGTGGATAAACATATCTGGACTGTTCAAATCCCATTTTTCTCTTCAGGCAGTTTTAGGATTTTCAGACTGAGACCTCTTCGTTCTTTTTCCCTGTCAGAGGGGGAAGCAGTCCCTAGATAAAAAAGAGGGACCTAGTTCAGAGAGGCAGTGTGCTTTAAACAGGAATTTTGTCTTCATAATACCAGTTCTCCCTCTGCAGATTTTCTGTCTCTTGGATGAGGGCTACTGCCCTCCTGGTAACCTTTCTCACTCATCCAGTGGATGGATGGGAAGCAGGAGCATTATGAAAGGCCTCCACTGCATCCTCTGCAGAGCAGGGAGGTCCTTCCTCCATTTCTGCTTCAGTACTTGCGATCAAGCTTGCCAGATGTTTTCCTTCAGCGTTGGTTTTGGACAGGGATTCACCCTCTCCTGCCATCAGCCTGAGGATCGTGACCTCTGGGGCAATAAGCAGTATTAATGTGGATCTTTATAGCCATGTTCATTCCACTGGCTAATGTGGTTCTCATTAGAAATATAGCTGAGCCCCTCCATAACTCAGGAAGTGGGCAGCAGAGCGCTACATGAGAGCAATTGTACCATCTATGAAACGTTGCTGGAGCCTGTGGTCTTTTAAGGAGTCAAGGCCTTGAAGAGTGATTGCAAAGGTTGTGTCATATTTCTGAATTCACACATTATCCCTCCCCCCTGGCTGCTGTTCATGTGTATCTAAAAACTTAGTTTAAATGCATCTTTTCCCAGCTGCTGTCTCTGAAATAAAGGGAGGGAAATATCCTCTTTATCACAAGGTGAGCCCAGAGATGAGAGCCCTTGTAGGCTTGGAAGATAGTTCCCTTCCCTATCATGGGAAGGTTCTTCATCTCCTCTGTGATGAGAAACATCTTTGTGCTGCTCAGTACTGGAGGGGCTGTTGGCAGTGAAACACTGCATTCCTGTGCCTGTGCTGGCCTCCTTGGGGAGCCACCTTCCTTGGGGAATGTACTTACAAATAAATTCCAAGGTCAAAGCCCTTCCTGAGCATCAAAGTGGTATTTCAGTCTTTTTCCAAATCAGCTCTGGGGTAGCGAGTTTGGGATATTCTTGACAAAAAGAATGTGGTTGCTGCCAGATAAGGCTAAAATCTAGGAGATGGAGGCTGATTCCTTGCCCTGCCAGTGACTGTGAGGTTGGATAAGCCCTTGTGATGGGAGTAGCTGAGATGAAAGCTTGAGATGTTTTTGTCAACAACAAAGTGCCTATGTAGGCATAGGAAAAATAAATAAATAACCCAGGAAATTTTGTAATTTTTTTACCTACCAGTACCTGGGGGAAAAAAAAAAAATTGGCTGAACTCCCTATTCACTTAATCCTTTTCTCCTTGACAAATGCTGTGAATTCTCTATGCTGAAGCATATTCTTCAAGAGAAGTCTGGCTGTTAGTACATTAAGAGGCAATTTAATATTGAATGCACTCTGAAGAAGCAGAGCTCTTGACTAGAAAGCAAACAGGACCAGAAAGGGGATACAAATAAATAAAGCAAGCACTGGCCTTTTCCCAAGTCTCACCTTAAATTCCCTTTTAAATAAAGGTAAAGCTGATACCACCATCTCCTGCTCGAGGAACTCCTGCTACTTTATCACTGTATAAATGCAAAACAAGCCGAGCACTAGAACAGTCCTCTGGTGATCAGTTGTGTTGCTGACAGCCCTGTGGCTGCCAGTCCTTCTCCTTCTTCTCACAGTTGATTTTTTTTTTTTTTCCCCCCAGTCCTGCAAAGCCAAATGCCTCAGGCAGATTTATCCACCATATCCTGCTGCCTATTTCATGCAAATAGTACACTGATAGCTGGGTTTTGTTGTTTTACTTTGGAGCATCCCTTTTCTGTGAGATAGTTTTCAAACACATTGGGGTGGGGGGAGAGGTTTTGCAGCACAGTATGGAACACAAACGTTAAAGCTCCCATCCTCACAGTGTCAGCTTTAAAAATAATGGAACATCTTTTCATGTTGACATCGCTGAGCTCTGCCTGTTCCACCCTGCACCCCTTGGTTACTTGTCATATCTGCAGGTAACAGCTGGGTAAATAAAGCTCATACGCTAATGGTAGGATTACCATCTTATTATGCTCTCCTTTCAGCAACATGAGTTCAAATTATAGCTCTTTCCTTTTCAAGGCTGAAGATGCACTCAGTTCAACAAGTAATGGAAAGCTGGAAACTTGTGGTATAAAACCTTTCAGGTTGGCTGGGAAAAATTCTACATTTCAGTGCTTGTTACAGTTACTGCCTCAGTCCTGGCTGTTGTACTAAAGCTACTCACAAAGTTTTCTCATCTCTGCAGCAGGCAGATATAACACTATGGTGCCCTGCACTGATGTAGATACTGTTAATTTTAGCGGAGTCTGATTTATATGGTGCCCCCTGGCTCAGTTGTGTGTTTTACTCAAAGATGCCCAGATTCAGTAGTGAAACATGCCTCATCCTCCTAGCCCCAAGCCAAGCATTTCACACCCAAGACTTGCCTTTCCATCCTTCTGCAAACGTATTTTTGCAAAACCTCTCTGTGTTCAGAGGCATCCAGTGCTGTTCTGACATCCTTTCTCCCTGCCTGACGCAACTTGCCTTAAGCAGCAGCTTCACAGAGCAGGCAATCCCCTACAAATGGTTGGAGCCATGGCTTTGCCAGAGCAGTGTCTGGGCTTCCTTGAGACCTGGAGAGGGGTTCACTCTGGCCTGCATTTGGCCCTCTGAAGTAAAGGAGAGTTGTTCTCTGTTCTGTCCTAAGGATGTGTTTCATCACTGCAGAGGGAATGGTGAGACTTGAGCGAAGGCAGCAGTTAATGCTATGGTGCTAGTGCTGTGTAGAGGTTTTGGCTTCTCAGCCTGAGACGCAGTGTGACTGTGTGTCATTGCAGCTGCCTCAAGCTTTTCCATCTGTTCCCTGTCCCCCTTTATTGTTGCCCTGTAACAGAGAAAGGACTGACAAGCTTGTGGAGACTGAGTCAACCTCTGCTTGTGGTGGGAATAGGTAGGGAAATGTGACTAGCCAGGGCAGAAACTTTTCAGTGCCAGAAAACTGAGGACAGTGCTTTTCTGTCCCTCCCTGTCTGTGAGCAGATACAAATCGTCCCACCACGCTTTGTGTGTTTAACTTCATTACAAAAAGTGTACCAGTTGAAAGCCAGTGCCCTTCACAGGTGCTAAGGGAGAAAAATGTGTCTGAAATAGCCCATCTGGTACGTGTATTTTGATTACTTCCCCCCTTCCATTTCACTGCCCTCATTACTAAGAAATGCCCAAATACTGTTAACAGCCCGTTCCCCTAATAACAGTGCTGCTTCACCAAGTGCAGCCTCCATTAGAGGGGAAAGTGAAGAAGCCTTTTTTTCTTCCTGTGTTAGGGAAGGAAGAAATCGTGTTGGGAAATTGTGTTTGGACCCGGAGGAGGGTAGGGAAGGGAAGAACAACCCTAGGGCAACAGACTGTGGAATCACTGTTCTGTCAGTGCAATGGGCCAGCAGGCTTAGAGCAAGCAGTGCAAAAAGGCTGAACTAACACAACTGCGTTTGGTTGTTCATATGCCAGAGGTGTGTTGCACTACGTGGCAGCAAGGCAGATCAGCTCTCCATTTCCTCAGCTCTTACAGAACTGTAAAACTTCCCACTTGTTTTGGAGACGTGCACATGATCTCTTCCTCAGAAAAAAAGTAGTGCTGGCCTTACAAACATTTTTTTTTTTTTTTTATCTGGAATAGTAGATGTTTGAAAGCCAGTTAGATGGGCCAATGATTTTGAAACTAGCAGAAGATGTGACTACGAGTTAAAGCTAAATGAGGAAATAGTTGCTTATGTAGTCTAAAGCCTTGCAAAACATTTATGCTAGAAAATCAGATGTCAGTTAAGTTGCTGCTTTCTCTGGTTGTGTTCCAAAATTTCTGTTTCTTCCTGTTCATTCCTTGTGCTCCTAGCATGACCATATTATAACCCTTTGTTTTGGCAGTTAAAAAAAATAATCTAGGTGTAGTGACCTATCATCTCTGGCCTCTGTCTTGAAACAATGAATTACGCTGTCTGGACATCTGTGCTGGGCAATAAATTTGTCTCTTGGGTTAAGCAGAAATTCAGTGTAAGGGGAAGGAAACAGTGAATTCAGAAATGGTGGGGATGTATTTTGATTTGTCTTCTCTTCTTTTGCTGCTCTATTCTGTATCTCCCTGCCTGCCTTTTGGGTAGTCACTGAGACAACTTAGCCTCTTCTTCCCTGCATGATTTACCAATAACCCAAAAGTGACTTTTTCCCATGTCCTGACTGTTTGCCGGAGGCTATAGCCAGCACCTGATGCTTGAGGAGGTTAAAGATTTGACAATATTTCAGTCTCTGTTCATACTTCACTTGGTATGTACCTTTCATAACCTTGTTTATGCTTTCCATTGGCACAGAACAACAGGCTGCTTGTTAATTGTGGGTTTCCCACATGAAGTGTGGCCATGCAGTCTCTGCAGAAGTTAAAGGCGCATTTTCTGAACTGGGCACTGAGCAGATCTTTCTACCAGCCATAGCAGGCCTTAGTGTCAATCAGGAATAAAACTGGAGAAAAAAGATCATATAGCTGTGGTTCAATGGAAGTTGGGACTGTACTGCTAAGTCTGTGTCCTCTAACATATACATCCTTGTTTCATAGGCTGCAGCTCTTTGTTGCTTTTGCAAAATGTTTTGGTATCTCCATGACCTCTTTTGCTTGTATTTCACAGCAGAAGTGAGCCTCTTTCAGGAGCCTTCTTTCTTTTACAGGTTACTTTCACTAATGCACCTAAAGCAGCTAGCAGCATGAACAATGGCATCATACCATTAGCTGAAAAAGCAGCTACATAATTTGATATAATGTCTTTATGGAGGAAGCAATAGAGACAGAACTGGTGTGGTGTGGGACCATCATAGTCAAATAGTACTCGTCAGGGAAGCATGTTAAATTTCTCTCCCACTGTGTCATAATTTTTTGGTTTATTGGAAGCACTCTGAATTTGCTCTCTCTTGCCTAGCTTGGAGGAATCCTCATTTTTCCTTCTTTCTCTTGGTTTTCCCCCTTTGGTGGTCAGATCTTGCTAATGCTCCACAACCTGCTTTAGGACTGCATGTCCCCTCACACTTTGATTTCCATGCTGACTTATTTTAAGCTCTATCTGTGAGATGTGCCATACAAAACGACTTTAAGTGCTGTGCTGCCTTGCAAATCAGCCAGTTGAAGGCAACAGTTACCTCTGACAGCCCTCTTATTCTTCATTCCCTTACAGCAGAAGGATTTTCGTTCAGCCTGGACACCCTAAGTGTGTGTAGCCAGCTCCCCACCTCAGACCTCTCACTTAGTTGCAATGCAACAAGCCTAAGGTTATGTGGTTGTTTAACTCACAAACCTAACAGGAGCCGTCTTCAAAGTCTAGGTAATGCTTGGGATGCCCAGACTTCTCTGCAGATCACCACCATCTCCATCACCGTTGCTGTTGTTTCATTCATTTGACCTGATGATTCTTCTTGCAAAAAGACTTGAGGAGCTAGCAGATTGCCCGTGTGTTGCAAGGCATTTTCTACATGCAGGATTAGTGCCTGTTAAACAGTGCTGGAAGAGGAGCAGCTATCCATCTCAGTAAATGTCCAGCTGAGGAAGCAGACCCCAGCCCTGGCACAGGCAGTACCATTTTACAGGAGACTTGGTTACTGCTGCCTGTGTGCTGCTGCGAGGTAATGGTTTGCCTCTGCTTTCAGCCTGTGCTGTACATGACATGCTCTCAGGATTCCCTCAGAAAGGCAAAGGCAGGTCTGGAGAGAGGTGTGTACTGGTACAGGTGAGGAAGGAGAAGGCTGGAGGGGAGGACGCTGTGATACACTTGATAGAAATCCTGGTGTGTTCAGCTTTTTACCATTTACATAACAGGCAGAACGAAGGTCCAAGGCCAAGAACACCACCGGCAGGCCTCTTGATGCATTCAGATGCATATCAAGGGGATTTCTTGCATTTCTTGCAGATGGGAAACATTTCTGACATTTTCTTCACAGGCATTGCTGGGCTGAATCAGATGCACAGACAGCAAGAGGAAACCTCATATTTTGAAGTGGTGTGATATTACACAGTGGGCAGGTCAGCAGGAGAATAATGTCTGTGAACAGCAGCCTGGATGTGTTGGAAAGAAGAGCAGAGCAAATATTTGAGATTTGCTCCCTAACACAGCTTCTCTAGGCCAGGGCTGGTACTTACCTTGAGTACAGTGGGGTTCATCCCCAAAAAGCTTCGTAAAGCTTAATGAAAACTTTGTCATTCTGTCTTAATAGCGATGTGCGCTAGTGGCATGATGGAGTGGAGGTTATTGTACAAAACAAGAATACCAGAGTTTATTCATTATCAGTATAATATGACCAAGATAAGACTAGCTGGGACATGTGAAAATAGAAAATTTAGCTGTTATCTTCAAAAGGAGCCTGTAAACTTGTTACATGCATATGTGCATACAAGTCTACTTTGAAATATTCTGCTGAGATCCTTAACAGCTAAAAACCAGTAGCGCCACCACTTACCAGGGTAGAAAACTTGATCAGATTCCTGCCCTGCTTCCCACAACTCCTGCTGTCCTGCAGCCAGCTGGTGACAAATGCCAGGTCCCAGCTTGCCTGGTGGGATGAGGTGCCAAGCCAGCTCTCACAGTGAGCATCTGAACCACATAACATGTCTTGATGCCTTGATCACCCCAAAGCTGTGCTTCTGGCTGCTTTGGGAGAGGTCAGTGGGGATGGAGGGAAGGCAGCAAGAGGAGAGGAAGTAAAGAAGCCCATCTCCTTCTTCAAGATGTCGCACTGACAAGAACCATGAAGAAGTCCCAGTTCTTCCAAGTTAGCTCCTCACCAGCCACCTTGGAGCTCTGCTCACTGCCTGCAACACTCCCCCATTCCCTCTTGCCCTTGCACAGCTTGGGGGTTTTCCACAAGGATGTAGGTCAAAGGGGACTTGGAGCATGACCTCCGTTTGGCGTGCTGTCACTGTGCCACTGCAGTGAAGTGAATGTCCTTATTTCAGTTCACCAGCCTTTACCAGCCACGTCATTTACTGTCATTTCCTACTCTCCCTTCTTCCCTACCCTGGCTGTAACTGTGTGTGCACATAAAAGCTTAGCGAATGCTAATCAGGATAAATGTAATGGTGTTTCTAGCCCTGTGAACACATGCTTTATGACTGTTGTGGGTTTTGGGTTTTTTTGGTGGTTTTTGTTTTGTTAAAAAAAAAGTCCCACAGGGGTTTTGTTAACGTAATTGTGTTGAGCAAATTTGAAATATTTGAAAGCTTTTAAGTGCCTGTTATATATACATCCAAGGTTTGTCTTGGAACATGCTAGGTTGCAATAGACATTTTCCAATTAAGTGAAACAGCAGTGAGGATAATGGGTTTATGGAAATGGAAGAGCCATGCTGGAGGGAGATGGAAAGCCAGAAAGCATTAATCTTAATAGGATCCTTTTTCTTCTTCTTTTTTTTTTTTTCTTTGCTTTTCTTTTAAAGATTTTAAAAATTTCCCTGGGCTTGTCCCCAGTTCTGCAGTGGCATGTTCTATATCTTGAGAATCTCTTCCTCTTCCCCCCCCCCCCCATTTACTTAAAATTTCTCTTTTCTCCTCTTCCACCCTGCCTCATTCTCCTTTCTCTCCAAGAAATCATCTACACTATCCTTTCTACAGTGATGGAGGCTCGTGCACACATACAGTCATCTGTCACTTTAACTGAGCATGCAGTGTGGGAAATGGGGAATTCACAGCCTTCTGCTCTGGAAGGCAGGATAACCCTCCAAAGAGCCAAACCCTCCCTTCCTCCCTCCACCTCTGGTAGAGAAAAACCTCTGGGAGAGGTCTGGGCTGTGGTCCAGTTCTGCAGCCCAGTCACCTTGGGCCAGGCTCCTCCCTTCTGTATGGTGAGTAAATATCTTTTCCAGGAGGCTTCCCAGTGAAATAAGCAGGATTTAGGGTGGAATCGGTGCCTAGGACTGGCATCTTTTTACGCTACTGTAATTTTCATTTTGTGCCTTGCTGGGTGAGTGCTTGGCTGGGAAGTCCCCATGGGCTGAAGCAGCCAGGTGGGTAGTGAGTCTGGGCCAGGAAGGTGGCACTGAGTTCTGCTGTGGGCAGCATCCCCTCTTTGGGACAAGGCTCTTTGAACTGAAGATGGGATCAAAGGGGAATTTGATACTAATAACCAGAAATGGGGACTCTGACCCTTGCCAAATTTCCTGGGAGTAACTGGAGCTTGAAGAAAGTAGGGAACTTGTGGGCTGCACATGACACATTATGCAGAGGGAGCACTGCACTGTCTCCAAGGAGAAATGCTGGGGTTAACCCACCACTTTCCTCTGCCTGCCATCCCTCCCACCATTTCTAACCTATCTATGAAGCAATTGCACACCCAAGTCTCACTCCTGCTTCACCTTGATTGCGTGACTACCAGCACGGATTTCTGTGAGATGCTTAACTGGGCTACATCTCTATAGAAAAGATCATCTTTAGTCTGGCATGGATTTTTTTAGTTACCTACCTATCCCTGGCTGTAAAAGTGGACTATGTTTCTTTAAATCCACTTACTCCTTTACAATTGCTGTTTTGCAGGAAACAGTGCTTAGATCTTTAATCTGAAAACAAAAGAGCTCAGACTCCCTGACTGTATTTATCTTTGCCCAGATCAGAAGGATTGGAGGCTTAGACACCACAAACGTCTCCCTAGAGGTAGGTGCAATTTCAATAGCGGATGAAGGGATATATATATATAACATTCAGGTTAGATAGGCTTTTGCATGGGAAGGGCCCCGAAGGTACTACATAATTCCACTCTATTGAGGTTCTAATACTGCACCTGTCACTGCAGTGTCAGTGTGATATTAGAGCGGGTCACTGGGGAGAGCATATTGATCCCATCTGTATACAGTTTACAGCATCCTCTGCATCCTTTATGTCCAATGCATCAGTCCCTGCCCAGTTTCCCCCCCTCTCCTCTAACAGCAAAATCTTTCATCCATGAGCCAAAGCAAAACGGCTTCACCAGCTCTGATGTCCTCAGGAAATGTGTTGGGCTTCTGCCATAAGTACAGAGACTACTTCAACACCCAGAAGCTTTCAAGCAGTAAGCAGGATTAAGACACACAGCCCTAGGCTTTTCTGTGACCTTTGGGTATTTAAACAGTCTTGGTCTGGCATCATGAATATGAGTAGACTTCTATCTGATTTCTAACCCAGCACTCTCCCTGTACAGAAATACTTGAAATAGTGGTTTTGACTGTTTTTAGATGGCTTTCTTGGAAAAGTAAAATATAACACTGTAAGCAATAATCAGACTTTACACCTTTATTTCCCCATGATATTATGTTTCCCTCTGTTTTCAAGTCCATTCTGTTTCTGTCTTATGTTCACTCTTAGTGCCTTTTATTTTTTTGAGATCTAAAATCCTGCATTTGTGTGTGTATGTAATGATTTTAACGGCTTTCTCCAAGCTGTTCTCCCACTAGAGGGTACTCCTGCTACATCAAAAATACACATTCAGGGGTGGACTTCGTTTGCAATACGTCCCTCTTCTTTCCAAACAGGCTGTTCATTGACAGTGCAACCTGGATGTGTTCAGTTGTGCTGCTTCCCAGCTTTGACAGCTGTGGAGCTGCCTTGTTGCTGGTCGTGCAAGGGCCCAGAAATGCTGTAGTGCCATTTTGGCCTCTCCTGTTTCCACCTTGTTGGCTACAGAACACTCTGCTCCCCTGTGAACAGAGAGATTTTGACTGATCCACTGGCCCTCAGGCTGGGGGCTTAAGGTTAGAGCCAGCTCCAGGCTGCAGGTGGAGAGCCCCCTACACCACACTACCAGGCTTTGATTTGAAAACGCTGTAATGGCTACATAGTCCCACGGAAACAGGACCACTGCTGAACTGAGGGGTAGAGTTTGGATGCTCTTGTTTTTGGGGCATGTTATTGCAATCGGGAAAAAGAGAAATTTTACTGGCCACCCTATTTTAGACAGGAGATCAGACCATGTGGTCTTGAACTCTGTGCATGTGTTGACTGTTAATGGATGGGAGGCTCCCTTAAGAGCAGATTTATTTGGCTTTCATGTTGCAAGACTGAAAAAGTAGCTTTGGGTATGGCTGAACTGTTCCTTTCTCCTCCATGCCTGAATGTCCGTATGTATTTATGTCAGGCAGGATGCGGCACATGCTGTGGTTTACGCTACTCTAGGGGTTGTTCTTTCATTGCAGCATGGTTTCAGCCTCTGAAATGGCACAGCTAGTGGAGGTGATTTTAGTTTTTCAGATTTCATCCAAGGAAAAGCCCCAGGTTCCTTCCCTGTAGTCCCTTGTATCAGAACTATACCCCAGTGTCTCACTCCCTTGGCAGCATCTCGCCTTCACACCTCCCTGCTCTGCAGAGCCTGTGGGATTTCCACCATTGACTGCTGCTTTCTCTTCTGAGTGTGCTCATGCTTCTGTCTGTTCACACTGATTAAATGAGTAGGCAGGAATTACAGTCAACCATCCATCACCGGAGTCAGTGTTCCCTTGACCTAGTCGAGATGAGAGAGGTCAAAATATTTCTTTCCCGGGCCATTCCTAGCAGTGAGAAAGCCAGCTACAGTTTTCTGGCAGTGCAAATCCAGAACTGTGGTGGGGGTGGTTCTCCTTCCTAAAAGAAGCCCAAGTAGGCTCTGTCACCAGCTACACAAAATGGTATTTTCAGAACAATAAGAGTTGCAACTCAGTACAGCTAGTTGGTTGAAAAGTCTTCTATTCTCAGGAGAATAAAACATAATCTTTTGTAAAAGAGAAGGCCTGTAACATGTATTGGTATTTGGAGCAATAAATCCCAAATGTGAACCCAAATGAAAGGGAATGCCACTGGCCCATCAGGTCTATCTTGGGCCTCCCCAGAGCAACTCTTACTTGTATGTGCTGCCTAAAGGTGCATCTCCTAAGCGCTTGTTGTCAAAACAGAGGTGAGGACATAATCTGAGACACTAAATGGACTACTTGAGCATTTGGTCCTCTCCAGCTGAATCTGTAGGCTGTGGGATCTCTCAAGAAGCCTGGTGGTGGTTGGGATGTAGTTCCTGGAAGCATCAGTTGAGCTGGCTCCTGGCTCCTTTTCAGATGTCTATGTAGTTGCTGGAAAGGGGGGTAAGGAATGTCATCCATGAAGCTGGAGAGTAATTTATACTCTAAAACCCAGCAAAGCCTTCTCTCTTCCCCCAGACTGACACCACTGGGGTAGCAGAGGCCACAGAGGAAGGCTGGAATAGCCCTCTCTGCTCTCCAGGAGTGGAAAGGAAGTTGCAGTGACAATCGGGAAGGGGAAGGATGGAAACCAGAGCCTACAAAGGGGAGTAACTCACCACTGTGACTAACTTCCTCTTGGAAAACCTGAAGAAAGTAATCTAGCAGCTCAGAATTACAGTAAATTACAGACCTGGCTTAGTCTGTCTGTGGAGTGCTCTCAGCTTCTATTGATTTCAGAACTAGGCTATGAATTGCTACCAGGCAATGAGCTGGCTGGTGGCTGAACCCTTATGTACTCCCCTGGACCCAATTCTTCTCTTTGTCCCAGCTCCCATCAGTGGCTGTAGATGCTATTGGTCAGTCTAGCTGAGGGGTGAATCTACTCTGTTTTAGTCCAATATAAATCCAGAGGAATTTTACAGATGCTGTACCAGCCCTTTCAAGCTTGCATCAATGTAATGGAGCCCCTTTTTCTCTCGCGTACATCTGATTCCTGGTCATTAATATGCTCCTGAAAGCAGCAGGACACCTTGAAGCTCTGTTGGAAGGAGGACTCTGTGTTTCCTTCTACCACTTCCAGACACGCACACCAAGGGCAGCCTGCTGAGTGTTTCCATGCCATGTGCCACTGGTTCATTCCCAGCTGAGAGCGGATCAATCTGGGAGGTGGAGAAGAACATCTCAGCCCACCTTGCGCACACAGAACTGCTGAGGCCGCTCCGGAGAGCTGTTGTGCAAACAAACATCTATTTGTTTGTCTGTGTAGCCGTTACCAATTACCACACACTGAACTCTGTATTTTTTGAAGCAGAGGCATGCTGCTCCTGAGGACAGAGGACTGTTTGAAACATCCTCAGCCGGGGATGTGGGTCAGCTCATCTGGCAGGCCTTGTCTGTTGGTGCTGATAGGTCTCTGACAAGCTGCTGCTTCTCAAACAAAAGGGGAGTCTACAGAGCCAGAGCTCCCTAATGGAGAGGTTTGAGAGAGAGGATTAGACTTGCTAATGAGGAGGTGTCTGGTGCCCTGTGTTGGGACAGCTTTATTCATAACGGTGAGTCATGCATGCTCAGGTTAGCAGCCTTGGGGGTAGGCAGAGTGTAAACAGAGAGAGGACTTTCCCTTAATAAGAGCTGCAGCCCTATAATGGAGGCAGCTCCAGCATACAAGATGTTCCCAGCCTCCAGCTGCACTTTGTTCAGCTAAAATCTGATGGATTTGCTCCGTTCGCCCACTTTTCTTCGCTTATTCTCCCTTGATCTTTCCACATCATGCTGTGGCACGCAGCTTTTCCTCTCCCCTGTTTTATGTGCCTTCACTTAATCTGTAGTGCCTATTTTGGTGTGACAATCTCTGAGTTGGGAGGCTTGTTGCTCTGTTTATCGAGGTGAATGATAAAATACACAGTGGTATGGAGCAAAACTAGCAGGGAACCTTTATGAAAGAGCTGATCTCTTGGATGATCAGATGGTGATGGTTTCAAGATGCATTCTCCAGGGCTCAGAAGGTTGAAGGCCAGCAGTGGGTGGCTGGGCTTTGCTGGAGGTCTGTATGAACTGTTTTGAAGGTCTGGAGTGGGAACACGTCTGGCATTATGGCTGGTGAGTGGGGCCAGCAAGGAGAGGATGGGAGGCGGTGAGAGGCAGAATGAAGCCAAGCTGCCACTCGACTGAGGTTCGTCAGTGGCGCTTCATAGAACAAGTCTATGGCTAGGGGAGAAGCATGGAAGAGCGGTGTTTTGGGGTCTAAATTTAAATCCTGGAGGATGGACCAGCATGTGCACACATCACATGAGGAAATCCTCAGTGCTGGCCTAGAGTGTGTGGGGAAGGGGAGGTGAAACTAATGAAGATAGATGTTGTACCTGGAGGGATGTTTGCTTTGCTTCCATTAGGTACTCAGACATATGAGAAGAGTGAATAGCCTCAAAGACCCAGAATAACCTTGGGAGCTTTATCAGGACCTGTGCCTGTGGTTCCCTCTGTATGGGCTGACATAAATGAACTGAAGTGACTAATGATAGTTAACCCCAATTACCACAAAACAGCTTAAAAATTGAGCACCTTTAAAAAAAAAAATGGAGCTGTATCAAATCCTGACTCCAGCATGTGCTGTCTGTTGCTGTGTCGGCTGAGCTGTTTGTCTGATGAAGGGAGAAAAATAATGTGAAGCTGGAGATGAAATTAGGCTGTGAAAAGGGGGATTTTTTTGTTCTGAGTCTCAGCCTTTCCAGGCAGGTTCCAGTAGGTGCCAGTCTCACCTTGTGGAGCAGGGGAGAATGGAAACTGCTAGCAATTCTTCACAGAAATACGAAAAAATACAGCACGAGGGGGTGGAAGGAAAAATGAAAGCCTATAGGAAAGACCTCTGTTCTCTGGGATGCTCACTTCATTTCTTTTTCCCTACTCAGCAAAGTTTATCTTGGGCTTGGCAGCGCAGACCAGTCTCCCCCCCCCTACTTTTTAATTAGTGTGTAGCAAAGGAAGAAGGTGTTGGGGGAAGGAGAGGGAAATGGGATATTGTGTTTTGATGCCCCAATGGGTAGAAAAATGCATGGTTTCCAAATATGATAGTTAATGCTTAATCTGACAGACTGTCTCTTATCAACAGGCTGTATGTGACACCCCATTACGTGATAATGGAATCCTATATGGAGACCACAGGAGACCCAGTTCCATTCAATTAACTTACAAAACAGCAAACCTCTGAAAGCATCTTTGTCTTCTCTTTTCCCCACCTCTTTCTCTCCTTTTTTTTTTTTACCCTGAGAAAATGAGAGTGAATATTTCTATTTTGTTTTGCAGAGGATTAGTACCAACTAATAGGATTAATATCCCAAGTTGTGTGGCAAATGGAACATTGTTAATAGGGTGATTATTAGAGAATTATATGGAGGGGCAAAAAAATTAGAGCAGTTGAAAGGAAAGCATCTCTGTGTTGGAGAGACTGCCATTTATGTGCGATATCTCAGCTGCTGGCCTGCCTGTTCTGATTCATACTTCTATTTCTCAGGCTTGCTCTGCCTCAGGGATTGACTTCAACATCAGCCCAGGGTAGGAAACAATTCCAGAGGCTGAAAGTGCTGGATGCCAAGAGCTGGCATCTTCTCCAGGGCTAGCTACCTACAAGTAAAAGGAAGGTAAAGGATTTACAAGTACCAGATAGTCAACATTTCACCTGGCAGCCCAGGGATGCCTTCTGGCCATGAATGGACTTCTGCTCGTGGTGAATAATATCTCTCTTGTCTTCTTCCTCTCTGGTCACTTTGGCTTTGTCCATGGGCTCTGACTGCAGGCAGGCAGCAGCAAGAATCATGGTGGGTGTGTGAGTGCCTGTGTCCTCTGGGAACGTTTAGCACTGGAGCATTGGCGGCTCCTGCTGGAGAACTTAAGTCTATATGAGTTTGCAGGGCCAAATAAATCTGGCAAAAATCTCCTAGTGGTGGTATGCCATTGCTAGCAGGTGTAAGATAGGCAACTTCTGCAAACCAGTGGGTAGAAAGGCCTGGAGCTCTAATTCACATCCAGGAAAGCATATAGCTACGTTCTGCTCAGAGCTTGCATAGTCCTTAGGGAATTAAAGGACACTTATTTGTCTCCTAAAGCCTGTGTGTAGGTCACATTCACCTAAAAGAACATGTGTGAGGCCCTCAGGGAGAGACTCTTGGGAGAGAGGTTTCAGCAGCAGCTGAGCACAGTTGATGCAAGGAGGTTTTTTCTGACATCTGTCTGAGAGAGTATCCTTATGCTCTGCATAAATGCTTCTGTCCCGGGCCACAAACTAAAGCCATCCACCAAAGTGGATGGTTACTGGACAGAGGACTGGCACAAAAGGCTTTCTGCCTGAGACGTCTTATCCCAACCTCTGTATTTCCGATGCCTAGAGGTATTTGGGCCTGTGCCTTCAGAGGGGTTTGCTGTAGGAGGCTTTGTCTGAGCGACTGATAGGAATTTGTTCCCCTGTACTAGATCCCCATTACACCGTGAGTCACTACTATTTATATCAGCTGTCGATCTCTTCCAGTGGCAGCTATTTCAGGCTACCTGCCTTGTATTCAGTGGAGATTTACCACTTTTTTTTTTTTTTTAACTGAACATCCTTTTAATTCTTTTTCAAACACTTTTTATCTCAGTTTGTTTCTGGGCAGCTGATGAGCTGTCTGGAGTTGAGTTGCCCTCCCCTGCTACTTGTTGTTCTGCTGAAAGTGGGATATCCAGTGCTACTTTTCAGCAGATTCATCTTTATCTAAAAGAGTACTTTACCACAGAGTAAGAGTGTTGTGCCATCTATAAATGAAAGGTTACAACAAGAAAAAAAGTGCTTTGCATCAAACAGGCATTTTAAACACTGTAGAACTGCAATCCAAAGTAGAAGATTTGCTTTGTTTATGGCCCTCATTACCCTAGGAACTTTGCAAGCAAACAGTAAATAATCCATTCTTGCAAGCAGATCAAAAATGACTGACCCCTTTTACTGAAAAGAGAAGGGAAATGGCGCATGTGATGGGCTATACCTCAGCTGTACTGAGTTAAGTGGTAGCAGAGCTGAGAGTCTGACCAAAATCTCCTGGATGCTCTGCCCACAAGGCTGTGCTTTCTGCTATGGGCTGGTTTCTCTCTCTGATCTTCCTGTACATACTCAAAATTTCTAATCTATCACAGTCAGTTAAAACACAGTCATTCTCCTATGTTTTATCAGGACCAGGAATTTCCTTTTTTCCCCCACATCTCAGTCAGCCAAGGGATCTTCTGCCTGCCTTGGGCTCTCTTATAGCAGAGCAAAGACCTAGGCTGGAAGTTGTGTATGAGCTGTGTGCACTTCCAAGGAGAAGGTCCTCTGCGACCTGCTGGGAGACTTGGATAGCATAGCTGATTTTCTGTGTTGCACGAGGCCAGGTGCACAGTTATTGTGGCACCTGGCCACACCTGCAGATTCAGTGTGAATGGCGAGTTACCCATTTTACAGCTAAGTCAGCTGAGGGCATGCACTGGTAAGACAGGAGTGTCCTGAAGGGCTCAGGCCGTTGGATCGTGCACCCTCTTGCAGGGAGGACAGAGGAGCCACCTCTGCTCATGCATGAAGCCAGCTGCTCTGAGGCAAGACGTGTAAGAACAGCATGATGGTGTTTTACCTTCACCTCTGTGGAAGGAAAAGTCTACGTAATTTAAAGATGAGTTCCCTTATTCCAGGCTATGAAGAAAGTCTTCAGAACACCCCCAAGGTTTCCATTTAATTACCAATTGCAGCTGATTTCACAGAGCAATTTCTAAGCCTCGAGCAAGGCCTTGTGGCAGTTCTTTCATCTTTCAAGGCTTATTGGGAAAAGCTGTATTAAACGTCTTTTAATCCTGCCTTGGATGCACTACCTTTGATCACCTACAATTTTATACATCTGTGCTCAGGCTCACGTTCCTACATACGTGCTTCCCCATCCAAAATGCTTTAAACTGTGTCCGTTGGTTAGAAGGTCTCTCCTGACTGATATAAAGCATATTGCAAACTTGACTGAAATACCGTGATAGTTAATGATGATTCAGAGGGTCTGGGTGATCCAGCCTTAAGTTTTAGCATTGCTGAATAGGCTGATGAATATCAATTCCTCATTTACGTTTACAACATATTTTCTTCAGAGAAAGCAAATTTCTGCAGGGGGAAAGAAAACAGTAAATGTCCTTGCATGTAAAGAAAGAGATTTAGCCAGATCTGGGATGGGACACTTTTATGTATTAATATAACTTCAGACTCAGTTGAGTGTGGGACACAAGAAGGTGGGATGTTCCTGGAGAGGATGCAGAAGTCTACACCCTAAAAAACCAAGACTTCTTTTCCAGTTCATTGAGGGCAATGTCAGTGCAAGGAGCTAGAGCTCTGAGATCTTACTCTAGTGTCCCAGGTACAGGACACTATGCCCCTTATGATGCTTCCTATCTTAGGAGAACCTGATTTTTTGGGAGGGAGTATCACAGTGGTAACAATAAGAGATTGCACTTGGGATTCTGCTGGACTCCCAGTGCTCCTGAGCACTGCAAAGGTGTCATGGGAGTCGTGCTGCTACCCAGCAATTAGAAGGCTCTCACTTTTGCATGTCCTGGGGATTTCTGGGAGAGCACTGGCATTTGGAAGAGTCCCAGAGTCCATCAGGGAAGAAAAAAAAACAAAACAGGAAAAGGTGCACACTGTTCTGAGGTAGATAGAGGCAAAAGTTCTACCACATACAGACTAGCTCCATATCACGTACAGACTAGCTCCATATCACAGCCATGAGAGCAGCAAGAAATTCACACAAAGCACCGATGGGATTACCTGTTTGAAGAAGGCAAACGAGCCATGCCCTAAAACTGCCTGCGTATAAGTGGGGACATCTGCCTACACCAACAGCTCGTGTGTGACCACCTGGACTTAGACTTGCATCAGTGCTGTTTGAACATATGCTTATTTCAACTACAACAAGAAAACTGAGTATGGGGTCATGTTGTGGAGGCCTTGGGTTTGCTTACTAGAGCAGGAACAATCTCTTTCCCAGAAAGTCATTATCTTGATACTCAAAGAGAGAACAGCCAGAGAGGTTTGTGATCTAAGCAGCCAATCTGAAAATAGCTCAGCTCTGTAGGAAAAGCAAGGTCAACTGCCAGATGGGTCAACTCCAACCCTTTGCTTTGCCAGGACCAGCATGTTTTGCATTTTGCAGTTTTTACATGGGATCTTTAGGATGTGACGCTATCAGGCAGAGGCCTTTTAGGTGTGTGCCCACTAGATCCACAAGAGCCTATGTCCTTATAAGCATCATGCTTATAAAGAAAACAGGATGTTTTCTTCTGCTCTTTTTTTTTTTTTTTTTAAATCTTGGGTGCTGCTGCTTTCCCCTCACCTTGAAGGCTTGAGTATCTGTGTGCGACTGCTTTTTGTAGAGTGAGAATGCTGTAAGATCCTCTATAAACTCCTCTTTCTGTACAGCAGATGAACCTGTGGTTTTGGTGGGGGGGATGAACTAGGCT
Source organism: Microhierax caerulescens (assembly GCA_035590215.1). Taxonomy (NCBI): domain Eukaryota; kingdom Metazoa; phylum Chordata; class Aves; order Falconiformes; family Falconidae; genus Microhierax; species Microhierax caerulescens. The sequence continues at coordinate 105,290,489 of JAVJGJ010000001.1, forward strand.
AATTTCCTTTCTCTTGCTCTGTCAGAAAAGAGAGTGAATCCTAAAGGAGTCTGATCCAAGAGTTAGACGTGAAGATCCAACACTGGCACGCTTGCCTGGTCTGATAGAACTGTGATCTGATGTGTCAAATGCATTTTAGGGTCTCAACTATGTGACAGCTTGCTAATGACTCTGAGCTTCAGGAAGCTTTGACTGATCCCTCTGGGAGCTGGCAGAAAAAACTGTAGGAAAACTTTTTTTTAAAAAAAACATTTCTGTCAAAATCAAAACATTGAAAACATATCTCTTCCAGCATCGTTTTGAACTGGAATGTGTCAAAACAAATGCTTGTATTTTGATTTCAGTGAGACACTTATAATTTTTACTTTACACAGCAATAAGGAAACAACACATTTACCATATTTTTATTTATGTCTCTGCTTTTTGGATAATTATCAGAAATGAGGAATTGCATGCTTCCAATGTGAATCCTTGGCATTTCTAGTCAGAGATTTTCAATTTCTTGCTCATGATGAAAACAGATGTGGATGTTCAGCCAGAACTACCTACAGGTGGGAACTTCAGCATTTCAGATTCTTACCTCTGGCCCTGGCATGTTTTCTTTAGCTGCAGTCTCATTGTGCAGACATTTGGAGTGGCCATCTTATATACTGCTTTAGGCTGCTCTGGGAATTTAATGGTGGTGCAATTGAAACCAAAAGCCAGAATTCATTTTTTTGTAAGTAGAGAGAATTTGGTAATATTTAAGTGTGTTCTGGACAATCAATTACTAAGCTGAAGGCATAAGTGGTAGTCAGAATACGAGGCAGAAAGGTGCACTTTTGCCTGCAAAAAAGAGGTCAAACAACAACCTTGGCATCTTGGTGTACCAAAATAATCCTCTGGTTCCACATTGAGCTTGCCTTTTGCTTGAGACAGGAGGAAGACTTTTTCTTTCTCTTCTGCCTGCCAGCTCTGCAAGGGATGGGTTGAGTTGTCAAACATAGCCACGGAATGAATGATAACCTTAACCACCACGGTTTTAATTTCTTTCCAGCCAAGCGGAGTGGCTGCTCTGAAAATACTGCTGAAGTTAACATAGGATATTGGACTTTGCTTGAAGATACTGGACTTTATGTTTGTTTTGCCACTGGTTTCCTAGGTGAATCTGGTTGGGTTGTGCCCATGGCTTTGCCTCGTTTTCCCTTTCTGTCTGGTGGTCTCGATCTCATGCTATACTGTTGTCTCTATGTAAAAGACATTCCTGTCCATACAGTTTGGGAGTGCAGCGCCAGCAACCAAAGTAGTTTTGGTGAAGAGGCTTGGAGCAGGGTAGACTGTCCCAGATGAAGGATCTTTTCTTCCTTTTTTGTGATCAGAAGGTTGCTAACCCTGGGGCCTGAACTGGCCCAGTGGCCTCCTGTTTGAAGTGAACACCCAGACTGTGAACTGGTGCTCAGGGCTGTTTGGATGGGTGAGTGATGGGGAACTGGGGCAGATCCTTTGGGAAATCTCTCTTTGCAGATGGTCTGTCCATTTTTCTGCCTACTTTTTCCTATTCCCACCTGGATGAAAAAGAGCAGCAAAGGTGAAATGGTGCGAGGGGAAAGCAGAGAAGGAATGAAAGGACACAAAAATAGTGTCTTCCCTCCACCTGCTAAACAACTGTTGGGCAAAGGGGGCAATCAACACAGTGCACCCCATGTTGCTTGGATCTCTGCTGATTGAGCATCAGCTGTGAAGATTGATTCCTGTTTCTGGACTGGAGCCACACAGAAGTCCTCTTTGGTCCCTCTGGGACAGGGCTGACTTGTCTGTCTTCCTGGTAGGTGAACTGGGGAACTGGAGGCATCTGATGAGCCTGGCAGAGGAGGGACACCTTGCTGCTTGCCTGCTGTTTCATAAAACCTGTTTTATGCGTTCAGTCATTTTGGGCCCCAGAATTTCAAAACTGTGTAAATAAATCATGGTCCTGTCACACATTGAACTGAGCTGCCCTGAAAGAGCAGAGCGTGACTGAGCTTGATCAGAAAAAGCTGTTCTTTGTTCATGCTCCTGTGCATTACGCAGGTTTGATTTGGAGGACACAGACTCAGCCTGGGCTTCAAAGGGGAGGATGTCCTCATAGCCATGCTGACCTCTGGGTTGGAAGTGGCATTTCCCCCGTTTTTCTTGCCTATGGGCTGAAAATGGCTTGTGAGTTTTCTTTTTCATGCATTTGCCCCTAGGCTAATGGTGTTTCTTGTCTTGTCTTAATTGCTTTTTAAAGTGTGCAAAGCTCCATGTCTACCACAGATAGTGCTGAGCTCCGTGATCCACTTAAAATTTTCCCAAATACCTTTTTAATTAAATTGGAGCAGAGCGCTCCATTTTCTAGAGCTATCCATCTCTGCAAGTTCCTTGTTTCTGCTGGGCAGGCATTATCCTGTTTATCACTGGCAAAATCTGGTGACTTTTCCACAGGTTTTGGGATTTGCAAGGAAATTTTCCTCTGGTAGGCAGATAGCTGCTCACACAAAGGTTGCTTAGGCTGACTGCAGTGGGCCAAGGGCATGCTGCATCAGTTCAGGGTGGGTTTGTTGCAGGGCTTAGCAAGAAAAATGTGGTGCCTGTGATATAAAGAAAGGAGATTTGACACTACCTTAGGCCCTCTCTGCCCCTGAACTCTGAGTATCTGTGCAGGACAAAAAAAAGACATTTTTTCTGGCAAAGATAAGGGCTTCAAATTTGGTTAAAAGGGTATACTCAACCTTTTGAATTCAGGAACCAGGCAGCTGTACTGCTCCATCACAGGCACCTGTGATACTGGTGACCTTGTCTGCTCAACATGGAAAATTTGTTGTTTGCAGCACCTTTTGGCTTGACAGGCCTTTTGTTGTGATGTTCTATTTCAGATCTCCCTTCTTGCTCTGAGATTCAGTGGTCGAGCATTGGTTTAAAAACCTACCATGGTTTAACCCCAGACAGCAATTAAGCCCCAGACAGCCGCTTGCTCTCTCCCCACTGGTAGGATGGAGGAGAGAATTGGAAGATAAAAAGTGACAAAACTTGTGGGTTGAGATAAAGACAGTTTAATGGGTAAAGCAAAAGCCGCACATGCAAGCAAAGCAAACCAAGGAAGTTTGTTGCAGGGAACCAAGGAACCAAGCTGCAGCCATCTCCAGGAAAGCAGGGCTCCATCATGCATAATGGTTACTTGGGAAGAGAAACGCCATAACTCCAAATGTCCCCCCCTTATTTCTTCTTCCCCCAGCTTCATATGCTGAGCATGGTGTCATGTAGTGTGGAATATCCCTTGGGTTGGTTGGAGTCAGCTGTCCTGGCTGTTTCCCTTCCCCGCTTCTTGTACCCACACAGCCTGCTCACTGGTGGGGTGCTGTGGGGAACAGAAAAGGCCTTGAGGCTGTGCAAGCACTACTCAGCAATAACAAAAACATCCTTGAATTATCAACACCTTTCAGTACAAATCCAAAAGCCCCATACAAGCCACTGTGAAGAAAATTAACTCTACCCCAGCCAAAACCAGCACAACCCCCAAACCTAGATCATGCCATTGGAGAAATGAAGGTCAGCAGATTGACTGTGTAGAAATGACTCTTTCTTCCTCCAAAAGCAAACAGTGAGCATCTGAGTCACATTTGCTCTGCTGGAGGACAAAAAATGGAGGTGGTTTTCACTATTTTTACCACTGTTATTTCGGCAGAATCAGCTCTGCTCTGGGCGAGCACAGCAGTCTTCTCTGTCTTGTGAATCAACAGAATTATGAACTTTCCTTCAAATGAGGGCTGTCTACATATCCTGATTGACTTTGTGCCTATGTCTTGAGCTACAGCTGTGCAGTCCTTTTACAGGAAAGGGGTTGTGGAGGTGTCCGACATGAGCAGCATTTGGCCTGGGAAATCTTTTTATGGCTGGTGAGGACGACTGAACCAAAAAGAAAATTATTTGATCTCCCCAAGTGAGTTCATGGGCATTTTCTTTTGGCAGAAGGGTATGAGGAGCCATTTTCACATGTGAATTGAGCAGATTTGTTGCTGACATTGAGAAAATGGAGGTGGTGGCCCACAATGAAACTTTGAAAACACAGCTTTTAAAAACTCCCAACAATGTGTGGTAGTTCTGAATTTTCCTCTGGTGAATTAACTTCAGTTTGTAGAGACAATGCAGCTGCTGGCTGGGCACATCCCCTCACTTCTAATTGAAGTGATCAGGTGGGGACTGGGAGTTAGTGCCTGGTGAGGGGTAGAACTAATGGCATGAGAGCAGACAGGAACCCAGAGATTTAAGGGAAAATTGCACCAACACCCATGGCAGGAGCTGTAACACTAAACCCTGCATTGGTGCAGAACTGAGCAGTCAGTGCTCACCTCCAGAGAGGGACACCAGAGAGGTGTCAGTATTGTCCCCACATTTTAAAGCAGGGATTTAGAATTTCCTCAGTTAAAATTGTGAAGTTTGTGTAAGAATTGCAACCTAGGAAAGTCTCTGCTGGGCTTTGAACATATTTGAAGGTATCTCTGGCCTCTGATGTTCAGGTTGTTTTCATTTCCCTTTTGTGGTTATCTAAGAGGAACTTGCATGCTCAACCTGGATGTGTCATACTGATGTTCTGGGACTCACCCAAAGAAAGGTTTTGCATCTTTGATACATCTGTTTTTGTCAAAGACAATTGGATCAGAGAGGTTCAGGTTTGTTGAATGTTAGTTTTCCTTTTTTTTTTTTTTTGTCACAATAGTTTTGTCTTGAAAAATGTCATTTTGATGAAACAGAAATTGCTCAGGAAATCTTACTGCTTTTGACAATTCTGCTTGGAAGGGAGTTGGGGAGGTATATCTTGAAAGTGCTGGAGCTCCCAGTTATGACATTTTCTGAATGGAAAGGAGTTTTTATTCATTTCTTTTTCTGTTTTTAAAATGATGTTTCAAAATGTACTGTTTCATGGGGAAAAAAGGGTTGAGCTTGAATGAAATACCTGAAAAAAAAGGATATCAAATGTTTTGACTGATCCAAGGCAGTTCTTCAGCATTTCATTTTGCAACTTTGTTGGCTTTCTGGACAACATAGGATAATTTAAAAATTGTTGGTTGTTAGTTCTGCTATCGGTACTCACAGATGTATTTCTAGGTTGAGCCAGTGATGTATGAACCATGCTTCTTTTTGTGGTGATAAATTACCTGGTTTCATAGCTGAAAAAAAACTGTTTTAATCCATTAACTATAAAGAACAAAATACCCCAAGTCTCTCGATTCACGGAACCATGCAAGGATCTTCCACTGTATGAATTATTCAGGAGCAGTGGTGAAAATGAAGTACCCATTACATTTACAAATATTCCACAGAGAGTTCAAGGCTGAGCAGGAATAGATCAGACAGCATTTATTGTAAAGCCTTGCTGAGTATTACTGTAGATGTAATTTCCCGTAGTAATTAACACAGGATCTGCAATCCAGCTTTGAAAAGGCGATTGAACCTTTCCCTGTGAATTTAGGAATCATCTGCATTATTACATGGTATAGGTAACTTGGAGCATTGAGCCTTTGTCTAAAATTAGTCCTCAGTGTGGTGGATGATTAAAGAGGGATTGTTCCTTCGGGCTACTTGGGATTGATGTTTTCTATTAAAAAATGCATTGCTAAGGATTTGTGAAATATAGAGAGCTTCTCTGCTTGTGTGTAACTTCTTATGCAGATATGCTTAAACTATCAGATAAATGATAAATGGTTTCTTTAAGTTGGATGGGTATCATGACCCGAGGGTAGGAGGGGTTTATTATTTTTCTTCCCCTCTAAGAATTGGAGAGATCCATTTGTCAAGCCAAGCGAGTGAGGTGCCCAGAGATCATATGTCAAAGACTGTTCTGTCTGGAGTGGGCACAACAGGAGTTAATAATGTCGCACCTCCATAGACTTCTTAATTTCTACTAAATTTCCCTGCCCTTTTCCTTTTTGAACTACACTTTCTTCTGGCTTCCGATGGTGTGACTGCCTCTGAGTGCTGCCTCTTGGGAAATCTGCCAGCACCACTGGAAATGAGCAAAAGCGCCATGTAATGGTGTCTGAACAACCTTCTCCCCACCCCTGTACCAAAAGCTGAGCTGACAACAACTGGGGACTAGGAGACAAAGTAATTCCTTCATCTCCCATTCCTCTCAGAACAGCCAGTGCTTTGTTCTTGATCATCCATCTTGCTCATCCGTATCCTACGTGCCTTGCCAACCTGAGGAAACAGCCACTTCACAGGACCTGGTTAAATCATAACTTCCTGAAGGCTGGCTTTTGTCCCACCCTGGCATGAGGCCTTCCATTTCCACCTGGGAGCACAGGCTGTGTTTTGATTGATGCAAAACTCTCTCCCAAGGGGGAAGCCAGAGGCATGGGGTGGGTCAAGCATGGAAAGAGCGATGTCCTGGGCAGGTCTCAAGCTGGCGTCAGAAATAAATGCAGAACAGGAGATCTTTGCATTTTGCATTTAAATTCTTTCTCCACAGCTGCAAAAAGTAGTGGGCTAACAGTGCATTTGGACAGAATTAAGGCTGTTTGGGTTGTGTTAGCTGTATCATTAGATGGCTTGTAATTATTTTATTTTCTTTTGGTACTAAGACAGTCATTGAGCTTAGGTTGGACAAAATGTTTCCTTTTGGGCTTTTTTTGAGGAATAAGGTGCAGAGTTTGTTATTGATGGAGTTCAAACATCTCTAGCACCATACAATCCCAAGTCAAGATTTTAAAAAAACAAACCTTTTTCTAATTACTTCCAGAACATTAATTGTCTGTTGGAAATGGGGATTCTGTTGTGTTAAAGCCCATACGTAGACTATAAGAGTCACTGGCTCGAAGAATTAGCTGTTTAATAAAATAGAGTTGAGGAAAAGTTACTACAACTGCTCATAGCTTTGAAATGTGTGAAATCTTTTAAAATGAAAAATTTTCAGTGTACTCTTTTACAAACACAGTTGTTACCTTTCAGTTAGTGCTGACTTCTTGTCTTGGTGAAGAATTGACAGGAGATAGTGACTTTTCAAAGAATGTTGAATTTCACAATGGAGAAAAATGACAGTTCTGAAAAAATGACCCTTTCTTGTAGGAGTCTATTTGACTGGATATTTCACTGGACTGTCTTGTGTTGGAAAAATAATAATTAAATAACGTCCTAACAGTTTTACTCTTTGAAAATTGTTTTTCTTTTGTAAACTTGAAATATCTTAAACCAGTTCAACAAAGCAATTTAGCAGTATTTCCTCAGCAGTAAAATACTTTATATAGGAGCTCTTTGGGCCTCTCCTTTATTCTCGCTGGCTAGACCCCTCTGCAGGACTTTAAATCATAGGGCTTCCTGTCAAGCTGCATCGTGTCTCATCAAAGAGAGGATTAAAAGACCTAAGAGATGTGTATATCATTGAGTCAAGGGATGGTTACTCCACATTTTTATAGCACCTAGTACAACTGTAGTCAAAGCCAGCACACAATACTACTATAAAACTCCTTATATGTGTTTTTAACCTAGTCTTGAAATTGTAGTAGAGTTTGGATTGTATTTGGCTTTCCCAAGAACATTTTCTTTTCCTAAACTTAATGTAAATAGCCCAGGATATGCTAAGAAGAGAAGGGCTGGGATTTGAACACATTGTGCTGGATTTGGGTAGTAGGAGATAATCCCCAGCCTGTACAAAGCACCTTTCATCTTGTATTAGTTTTGTAGACAGCAATCACTTTGCCCTAGACTGAATTGTACGTGACAGCATCCCTGTGCCTTGCTACCTACTCCAGCGAAGAGTGTGGCAGGCTTTTTAATTACTGTAATCAGCTGTGCGTGATACTGGTATGCTATGGTGATGACTGCATCCAAAGGATAAAGCATCTTGGAAGAGGAGTGAGTAACAGCACAGATGAGCTCTGCAGAGGTTCAGACACTGCCCTCCCTGAAACAACATTGACCTGGGGAGCAGTTCTCACCTCCCTTCTCAGGGGCCACCTTTGCTTTCCATTCTCCAGGGACATCATCTTCTTTTCTGAGCATCAGCTGCTTCAGAGCTTCACCTAGTAATGCAGAAGGACAAGGGAGACTCTGCTGCTGGTGTTGATGTAAATATGTAATAATTTGGGTTTAATCAGTATTAACAATGCTGAGATTACGAAGTCAGATCCACTCATATCACAGTACGGGTAACAAGAAATGATCAGTGGTATGTTGGTTGAGTTTGTTCTTTCTAACAAAGCATATCGAAAATTCGAGTGTAGGTCATAAATGCAAAATCAAAGAAAGCATGTGCAGCTTCTTTGGGAAACTCCTATTCCAGCATCTTTGTCAACAGTGTGAATCTAATTGTACAAATAAGTCTCTGAAGGCTCAGGAAGCCCAGCATTTCATTTGTTTGCAGGGAAAATATTGGGCTTGTGTGAGTTGAAAATTTACTTTCATCAAAAGAAAAGAAGCAACTGATAAAATGAAGCAATGTATTGTTTTCTTAACTTTGGCAGGTACCTATCTGGTTGCACAGGTAGACTCTGTGTTGCTGTTTGTCCCTTAATGGCTTTGACAAGTTTCCAAATCAAATCAGGATGGACAGGAATGCCCAAAGATGCCTTTTGCATTTGTCCTTCCTTCATTCCCTGCTTCAGGCTCAGCAGTGAGGCATAGACACAGTGGTGCTCTAAGAGAGCTCTAGCCTTGCCCCCAAGCAGGGATTTTCTGTGTGTTTTCCTGTTCATGGTGCAGATTCCTTGTTGACTCTACATCTTGCCATGAGTTTGGTAATCTGGTGCCAATCTTCAGGCTGAGAGATACATTTTGACAGTGTATTTGTTGCTTATTTCTTTGGGGTGGGATGAGATGGGTGGGTGGGTGAGTGGGTGATCTCACTGCACATCCATTGCCTATCTTCTTGCTGAGACACCCAGAAACCTGAATGTCCATAAATGTTGGCAACGAAATGCTGGTGCAGCTGCTTGCTGTGGAGCTGGCTGATCATTTACTGCTTCACCATTATAGTCCAGAGCACCCTGAACTGAACAAAGCAGTGCTGTAATGGCATGGGGACAGGGAACCTGCAGCCCTTCCTCCCACGCTCTCAACTCTCTACAGTTGGAGCCAGCAGGGACATGCACTTCATTGGCCATGACAAAGAAGAGTCTTGCCCAAAGTCATCTGTGGCCTGTTACTGAGCAAAAACAATGGGAAAGTCCCATGGAGGTACCTCAAGCCACTTTCTTCTTCCTCTAAGGCTGCTGTCTCTGTTATGTCTCTGCAGAAGTATGTGATGGTCACAGTTCTGCTTGCAAGCACGTCTTCCCTCATCACAGTCAGCAGCTGGGGCTCTGGCTGCACTCTTCAATAAATGGAAATAAATTAATAGTTTTGTGGGCCAGGGAAGGAGCTTGGGCTCCAAGCATTGGCTTTTGAAAACCTTTCCTCAATGCCTGCTCCTTTATCTGCAAAACAAAAGCAAATCAGCTGAGGAACACTGGCCAGCAGTCCCTGCAGTGTTTCTTTATGTACCCCACTATTTGTGGCAGTGCCCTCCGTGAGGGTCAGTGCCGTGGCTCAGCCAGGTTTCTCTGCAGGTGTTAAAGCTGCTTACTGCAAAGGGGGGGCTGCAGCAGGCCTCTCTGTGGTATGGGTCCCACTTTTACCCTAGGACTTGTCTAGCAGCTGGAAGCAGCTGAAGCAGGGCTGCAGTTTCTTCCCTTGTCTCCTCCCAGAGCTTGCACCTTCCTTATGTGGTTTAGTAGCCATCTCAGGGGCTGCTGCTTTTAAGATTATCTGTGATTTGGGCTGTGGTCTGCTGAGCACAGACAAGATCTCTGTTCCCTTCCTTCACTTTCCCTGAATTCATCCCTACACTGTGAAACTGCCCTATCTTTTCTTCTTTTGCCCCAACGGTGGAACAACTTTTCAGTGATTTTTGGTCCAGTGTTGGGTGAACAGGGAGGCTCTTGTGTTTAGGGGCCTCACAGATTACACTATAAAAATATCCTTGTTGAAGAAATCCTGTCCTTCCACATGTCTCTACTTTTTTAAAATTTTACAGGCTGCTTTTCTTTTTTTTACAGCAAAATTTTGCTTGGCTTTAGCTAGGGTTTTTTTGGTTAGGTGTTTTTTTGGTAGAGAGTAACATTTTTCTTCCTGGGACTTGTTTGTCTTTCACAGGGAAAAATTCCTCATCTTCAGAAATAACCAAGCAGGATTTTTTTTTTATGAGCTGGGACCATACTGTCTCCCAGGAGGAGTGACACCAGGGTGCCATGGGAAGGATTTTCTTCAGCCATGTGGGGCTGCAGCTCTTTTGGACCATGTGTGGTCCCAGCTCTCTGTCTTCTGTCCTGGACACCAGACTGGGCTCCTCACAAACAGGTCTGGGCCTAGCCACCCTCCCCTCTTTACTTAGCAAGTAACAAGATGTCTCAGCAAGACATCGAAGTCAGTGCTGCATGTTCAGACTTCAAATCCCTGTCAATCATGCAGAGTTAAAGAAGGAGATTAAGTGGTGCATAACAAATAACAAGGGTTTAAACTGTTTTAAGAACACTGTACTCAGAAAAAGAGGGATTGTTTGGATGGTGAAGCCCACAGGTATGAAGAAAGGGTTTTATTTCATACACTTGCAATAAGAAATTTGGCTGTGTAATATGGGTTGTTATAATGAATTTATCCTGGGTTTACGTGTTTGTCTTGCTGTAATGCATGTGGATTGTGATCACTTTCTGTTTCCTTCAAAACCATTGAGTCTCATACAGGAGCAAAAATAAGAACAACAAGCAGATACTAGGGGCAAAAGGCAAAGTGGATATCTGACTTTCTTCCTATCCTTTTCTCCTTGCTCCATGCCCCAGGCAGGGGGACCCCAGTGGAGCTCACCTCCCCTCGTCTGCATCACCCTCAGAGGGCATGTAGACTGCTTTCCACAGAACCCATCCTGCCTTGATGTGGTAGATTCCAAATGACCTGGTTGTAGTAAGCTGCCTCTACGCAGGACCTCAGGTCTCCCTGAAAAGCCCGGGAGCCATGCATGCTTGTGTCCCTTCATGCGGGGGAAGGCCTGAGTGTTTTAAATCTCAGTGTAAAACAAGGCTGTCATATGGGAGACAGAAGCGAAGGTGTCAGAACACGTTAGTGCTGCTTTGAGCGCCTGCCTACCTCATATATCCCCCCTTCCCTCTGAAATCCCACACAGACCTTAATTTGTACAAAGGAAACTGGCAACTGCAAATGCTTGTTTGTTCTGTGTTAAACAAAGCTGCTTTTCTCCCTTGGTTTTTTTGAGTTGTTGCCACATGTGGCAAGAGAAGATGGAGAGGAGGAACCTTGTTTTTGAAATAAGAAAACCATCTTAAAAAACAAAAAAAATGAGTAGAACTGAGGCATCTAAGAGAAATATTTATTTAAGCCAGTGTGTGGTTTACCTTACGTGTTCACTTTTTACAAGCTGAATTATCTGGATTTGTCTCATTTGCCAAATTTGAATGGCAGGCAGCAGAGGTGAAGGTTTAAAACAAACAAAACAAACCAATTGCTATTTAAGTGCCATTTCCAAGCCAAAGGTAGCCCTGCTGTAAGCACACATTACTGTGGCACACTCTGGTACCAACTGTCTTCTGGTGTAAATCTAGCTTTGTTCTTCTGCAGTTTCTGTGCATCTTCTTTGGTGGAGTCTGACTTTTGCTTGCTGTCTTCAAAGAAAAGTGATGTTGTTTTTTCCCCCCTCTCCTAGTACTAAATTCAACTCCTGCAGGTTGATCTCTTCCTATTTTTAGGTATATGTACACTGAGGTCCAGGTCAGCTCCTTTATCATGCATTCTGCAGGATTGCTGCATTATAGTGGTACGCACCCACTGGTACGCTGTAGCTGTGACACTATCCCAGAGGCGCCCAATTATGGATGAAAGTGGTCCAGCTGCCTGCATAGATTAGACAGAAGAAAACGCGATTTGCCATCCTTGTAGATCTTCTGACACACAATGTTCACAAAGGGCAGGGTGTCAAAATGCTTTGACTTGGAATAAGAGAAGAAAAAAAGCAAGAAAATGGGTCATAATGAAAAGGGCTGGGGTGGAGAGGGAAAATGCATTAGAGGTGCTGCAAAGTTCTGTACTGCCCTGCTGGTTATTAGCTTGTCTCATGGAAATTGTGACGTTTCTACACACTCTTAAATACTCAAAAGGTATATTTTTATTGTGTAATTCTATTTCTTGAATCGTTTATATTTCCATTGAGTGTGGAAATACTTTTTTGTGCCCTGCACAGAGTGACTCAGAGGGAAGTTCCCAAGTAGATGTGTATGTAAGAGTCATTATTGGTAGCAGGACTCAGACTTGCCTTCCTAAGTCCATAACAACTTTCTATCCCAAAGATATGCAAAGCACATCACATGCTACATACACAGTGTGTGCTCATGGTACAGTTTAAAAGCAGCTAAATCTGTGAAGGAGATGGCATTACATGCTGAAGGTTTTCACTTGAGAAGGAAGCTGAATAAGGCACAATCCTCCCAGGCTGACTCCAGGTTGACCCTCCTGGGACTCTGTGTGGCACGGAAAAAAGTTCAGGGGCTTGCGAAATGCGTTATTTATGCCTCATAAACTCAGACACAGCGTTAGGCATTTCCGAGAGTTCTCCAGATTGTGTGACTGCTTGGCCTCTAAAGATGGAGATGCAGGATGAACTGAACTATAATCAATAAAGGGCACATCGAGTACCAATCCCCTCCTTTCTCCCTGCTTTTCTCACTGTCTATAGTGCTGACAGGCTAATCTTAGTAGCTTCCAAGTATTAAGATGCCAGCTAATCTTGCCCAGACAGTCAGCTGCAGTGGTCGTTTTTGTGTGTTGCTGTTGAGAGGCCTGCATGCTGGTCTCTAGCAGGCTATATAGGAGAGTGGAGGAAGACTCCCTCAGCAGTTTCTCCAACTTCTTTACTCCCAGACTTCCTTCCTGTTTAGGCTTCTCTTTTTTTCCCCTAAAGCTGTCCTTTGTCTTGCAGAAAAGCCCTTCAGCTGGCAGGAGATCTCTCCAGGCATTCTGAGGATTGTCATCACTCTGTGTTCCACCCAGGGAGCTTTTGGCCATTGTTAGCTGGATTCACAGTTCAGCTCATTTTCATCTCCATCCAAAACAGGGAGCTAAATACAGAAGTGCAGCTCCTCTATTAATATCCTCTGTGTTATGGCAGGACCAATCTGCCAGGTGCTCTACTTTGTGCATAGGGAGGGAGACTATTGTTCCATTGAGCTTGAAGCAAAAGCACAGAGAGAAGCCAGATTACTTTGGAGAGCTGAAAAATCAGCTTTGGGTTCCTAAGCTTCGGTCCCATCTTTGATCCATCAGGCTCTGCTGTCTGTTTGAAATTGCTCACTTCCATGAGGGCTGAATCTGCCCCTCCGCAATAAAATGTGAAGCTCTTGATGTCTGACTCCAAACTTTCACTGCCTGAGGCCTCTCCTGAGGGTGCTTTCTATTCTAGAAGCCCAGAGCCACTAGTTTTTAATTTTTTTGCACACATTTTATATGTGTCAGAAGGATCTACTTGACTGTCTGCTGTCAGATTCATGCTCCAAGGGCAAATGTCTTAATTACTGTTGGGCTTCATGGAAGGGTAGGGCTTCATGGAAATAGCTACATCACAGATTTATTTGCTGATAACATGACCAATCTTCTTCTTTACCTCTAGTGTTTTTATTTATTGGATGTGGGTTGGTTTAAATTTGGTGGCATCGTTCTGTTCCATGAAAAGGCAGATGATAGGTAGCAAGTTCTCACTTGGCACAAATCACACTGGACATGGGACCAGTTTACTCTGGTGGTGAATAGCCATAGATTTCCTGACTGATTCCTAAAACAAAGAACCTCTTAGAGATGTACAACATACCCATGATGCCCTTGGCCACCTCTCTTGCCGTGCTCTTCTCACGGACTCCCAGTTTGTGGTGTTGTAGGCTGGCCTATAGAGTCTTTAACAGCTATACCTTCCAGTATGGAAGAACTCATGTCTTGAAGCACTACTTGAACTCTTGTCTTGTGATATAGTCAATGGATACTTCAGACTGAATGGGCTTCCTCCTCTGGCAGAGACTTTGATTTGTTGACTGCAGCTCGCAAAGGAGTCTGAGAGGGATTAGAGAAGGTATCACCTAGAAAACGGAAGGCAGACTTAGTGCTTTGAAGAAGGGTGAGGGTGATGTAGCCATCGGAACAGCTCCTAATGGCCTCCTATCAGCTGCACGGCTTTGCTGGCTGAAAAATTACCTTTTCCCTTGATAAGATTAGAAACAAACAAACAGAAGAACACCTCAAGCATTAGCAATCATAATCCTGGATTCACTCTGAGAGCACACTCTGATTTGAACATGCTGAAATAACACTAGAACATTTTTAGGTTAATAATTAATTGCATGGTTTTGATTAGAAATTGCTGTTGCATCCACATGGACGTCTAGCATATTGCATCTTATTAAAGCTGTAATTGGAATGCGTTATTTATTTGTTTCTTTTGTTAATGTTCACATTCCTGGCTCTTCAGGTCACTAGAGCTGCAAAAGAAACTTGTTTAAAATGAAATGCAGCAAACTCCCAACAGTAAATGTTCCTGTATGATACTAATAGTTCTTGTTCCTCTGTGTTCTGGCTTGGTACCTTGAGAGGCAGGGAATATTTATGCGGTGTCTTTGCCTGTGGCTGTCTAAAATGGTAGATTGAGCTGCTTACTTGGTACTTCACGAGTCTGTGGTTACCCCTGCTTCTCTCCCATGAAGACCTGGGTGGGCTATGCTGTACTGGCAGTGTAGACATGAGCTAGATGATGGATGTTGTTTCCAGGATATAAGTATTTAAAGCACTCCCAGAAGCCATTCTGATAGCAAACCTAGTCCTCTGCTGCAGGAGGGAGTGCTGCTGAATGGGTCTGAGTTCAGCAGTGCCCCTGCTTTCTGATGAGAGATGTTTAGAGCTTACTCATTCCTGTAAACCCAACGGGAATATTTCCTGTGCTCCTCAGCTCCACCATTCCTTCTGGCCCTTCTGCATCCTCTCCTTTTTTTTTCAGTTACTGGAGGCAAGCCCAGACAAAGAGCAGAGACTCACTGCTAGGAAGGTGCTGCTTTATGTCCAGTCCAGGCAGTCCGGACAGTTCTTGTGCTGGCTGCAGGGACTTGAACAGGTTGGGAAGAATGGCTTGCGTGTCTCAAAGCAACTGCTGAGGTCAACCCTAAATATCAGGTAGATATAGCATGGCAACTATGCTAAGGAACAAAGCTGAAGACCTCCATATAGGCTTTGTAAAACTATAAAAAAGTAAATCAGCATCAGCATATGCATAGCTGGAGCAGTCACAGCTGAACAGAAGAGAAAACAAAGGCAAAGATATTTCATAAAAATGGCACGAGTGCTCAGCACTAGAGCTGGTGTTACAGCCACTGCCTCTCGAGGCGTCTCAGTCTTTCTGGACATCACAGGACAGGATGCGGCTGAGAAGTGGGGAGAGTCACTTCTGGGAAGTTTTCAGCAACACAGCTAGAAGTCAGGTATTCCCTTGTGACTGCAGGGCAATGTATCCCAAGTACAAGTGAGTCCTTGTTGCTTGGTGCTGACCAAAACCATTATGACAGGACTTCCCAGGTGGAGGTCAGTTTTGCTGGCAGGGTTTTGCATTTGTTTCACATGGTGCCTTGGGTCAGCTGCCAAAAACTACACAAAGTCTGAGATGACAAAGTCCATGGTGTGTTGCCTGTCTGACTAGATTTCTTCCTTGTGGGGATTTAGTGCCCAAATGAGACTGTGGTCCTGTCGCAGGTGAAGGTAGATGTGATGATGATGATGAATCATCATCAGAGAAGGGCTCTGGGAAGGTCTCAGTGAGGGGGATTATGGTCCTCCAGGGAGTGATGGGCTGGAAACTCCTTTGGGTCAGTCCACTAAATGCCTGTGGACAAAATAACAGAGATCATCAGAAAGAACAGGTGCTCTTTCAGTTACAAACAAAATTGCATTTTGTTCCACTTGTACCACTTGTTTCATTATCCACTGAGAGAATTGACTCAGAAATCCCATGTTGTATAAGAGATAAATTAGATTATCTAAGGAGCTTTTGTAGCCTTCTAATCAAAAGTTGCATGGAAGCTGACACCTAAAATCTGCCCTCATTAAGACGGTTGAGAGATTACTAGTTGCAGACCACCTGATTTGCCTGTAAATATTCAAGAAGTTGAAGTAAACTCCATAGATGTGAAAAGCCAGCATGTCAAAGCAACAGCAAAACCTTTGGCACACATTCAAATAATCTTTCGAACACCAGGATTTGGGCTGATTAGAAGAGAAAACCAAAGCAATTTTAGGAAGAGTCAGAGGGGGGAGGAGAAAGAAGTAAATTTAGACAAGAAAAAGCAATTACAGGCTTAAAAGGAATAATAAGCATCAATTAGCAGCAAGTATCTCTGCCTACAATGAAAGCATTTTCAAGTACATACACGGTGGAATAGAGAAAGAGAAAAGACGGCTCTGTCAATGAATTACAGCAGGGATTCCAAGATAAAGGGGAGCAAATGCTGTGGAGATATTAAACAATTGCTTAGCATCAGTCTTTTAGAAATTAAAAAGGTGGAGATTGCCCTGAGTTGAGCTTTCCAAAGAGACTAGATAACACCGCAGATATCAGCTGATAACGCTGGGTGGCTCATTCTCTTCCAAGAGCCTCCTGTGTTTGGCCAAACACCAGCTTTCCACAAACTGCTGTGGAGGCGGTATGGCAGTAGCAGAGAGCTGAAGGCGATGAGCTACACGGGAAATGGGTAACAAATTGCCTGCTCTGTGCTGGCATTGTGTGGCTGCCTGCTGGGGTGTGTGCAGTTGCCTCCTGTGGAAGGGGGATGGGGGGAAAGGTTTGGTTTTGTCCATCTACTTCTCACTGCTTGTGGTCCTTGCTGAATGATTGTGGTTGCCATTCCCTTAGTTAGGATTTTATGCTTGGTTGTGCCCAGTGGGGAGCTAAGTGATGGACAGCCATGCTGAGGAGTCCAGACTTGGCATTTATTATGAAAGGAAAGCAATGACAGGATTCAGTTGGCTTCACTTCTTAGCTGTGGCCATGTTCCTAGAACAGGCCACTAATTGGATCACACCAGTTACTCTGTGGAGCATAGCTAATCCTTTTCTGTCTCTCCTCTTCTCTCTGCCCCAAAATAATGGAGACTGGGGATGAGCCCAGAATTGCAGGGAGTTGTTTTGTGTCTGGGGTGCTGATTTGTTCAGCCTTTGCTTAGGAAGGTCTTGCCCAGCCCCTTTTCCTGAATAGCAGCAACTGGCAGAGATCAAATACATCTTCCACTTTCATCCCTTCTCTTCTTAGCAAAGACGTGTCAGAAGCTGTAGCACTGCCCTAGAAATGATCCCACTATACAGACCGAACGTGGGAACTACTGCCAAGTAAGTTAATTTTGGCATCCCACCTGCATTGTGCAGTTCTGGTCTTCCCATTTCATAAAGGAGCTAGGATGACTGGGAGAGGTTCAGAGAGGGTCGACAAGTGATCAGAAGTCTGTAATAACCTCTGGGCAAGGGGTGGGTAGGTAGCTTTGACTCTTCTGTCTGAAAGTACTCATCACAGACTTGCCTGAGAAAGGTCTATGGAGCTGTGAGAGGCCTGCAGAAGATGGGCAGGGGTTGGCTGTGCATTAATGCATCCAGCACAGGAATTAGAAAGCATCAGGCGAAGCATCCCGTTATAGGTGGCAGGAACAACAAAAAGAGGCTGGTGCTTGCAGTGGTAGTTCAGATGAGGAACTCCTTGCTGCAGGATGGTTTATACAACATCGAGGGGACACTAGACTGATTAATGGAAGAGAAATGTGCTTAGAGCTACTAAGTACATGCAAGCACTGTCCAACTCTGTCCCTGGGACAAAGGTTGGAGTATGAGAGACTGTCTGGGGAAAGATTCTATGTGTGCTATTAATTCTTGTGCTTTTCCTAGGTATCTATTTTTGGCTGCTGTCAGAGACAGCTACACAGGTGTTTGGGCTGACCCAGCTGCTCTTTATGCTTGTATGTTTTTCTGTTTCTGTGTTCTAGTAGTAATAGTCTCACTGCAGCAGCAGTAGGATTACAGTGTTCTTTTGGAAAAGCAGGATCAGTTTTAGTCTGTGTGGCTTTTTCTGCTGCTGTGGCTGGGGTGATACAGGTACACATGACAAACAATAAATACCAGCATGGGTCTCCCTCTCTGACACACTGCAGTCCTTTCTGTGATCTCAATACAAGCATGATCCTGCTAGCATTAAACAGGGCTGGAAAATATTGTTATTACTGTTAAACAGGAACTATTTCAAGAGTGGGAACAAGTGAAGGACCACCACTGATACTTCAGTTGGTAAACGAGCAATGTAACTCTTTGTTCCTTTCTTCCCCAAGATCTAGCGGGTCTCTACAGCAATCCAGAATTAGGCAAACAAAGCAATTAGCAATGTGGATTCTTTCTTCGTTTTTCTGTAACTACCTGGAAAATTTAAAACGTCACATTGTGAGCTGACTCATTCTAATG